>OZ005655.1:214951214-216151214 GCA_963930645.1 Salticus scenicus | reverse complement strand
ACTTTTTAAGTAAATATACAGGTACATCATGACAAAACTTGGAAATCTCTAAGGTGGATGTTCAAGTGGAGAAAAACTGGTAGTGAATAATAAAATGTTACAAAAGTTTCAAATACACAGTTTTAAAATTCTACAACTAATCGTTTTTAAGTTATACAAGATAAAACATACATTTCGTAAATTGGGGATATAATATTTACTTTACTTTGGATAAAGTATTAAAGAGAATCCCTAGTAGAAATTAGAATATTACATAAATTCGCAAAAGGAAAAAATAATGCACCTAAAATGAGAAAAATTTTAAACTTCATTATTTCCCCCTCAACAGATTTTAGAAATTTGAAGGGGGAGGGGGTGTCACATTCTCCCTGACAGGGGGGGGAGGCTATTCCTCCTGGCCCATAGCTGATGCCACCCCTGGGAGATATCCGTATTATGGTTATTATTATTACCCAGTTTACTGGTATTTTTAAAATCATAAATGCTTTCTTCTTTATTTGCTATTTTTGCTAAGGTAGTTCCATCTTTATTAAATTTTCTGTTTTGTTTATGTACTTTTGTCCATTGGTTTATTTTCCTTTTGGTAACTGATTTATAATAACCTTTTTATTGAATTCAATTCTTTCTATAAATGCAGGAAGTTTCTTTTGGATCTATTTTATCTTGATCGAATTTGATTCATTGATAAATTTTAGAGCAAAGTTTGATAAGATAATTTATGTTGCATATTGTATCAAAAAAAAAAAAAAAAAAAAGGCACCAGATATATAGCATAAAATATTCTATTAAATCCAGCCCTAATATTTACCAATGAATCAAATCCAATCAAGATGAAATAGGTCCAAGGTAAATTACTGGAATATACACTGAGCAGCTACTTTATTAAGACCATCTGATAGATGTAAGAAAATGAATGATTGCATTACAGTGTTGCTGCTAGAGGGCTAAGTTAATATGAAAAAAGAAAACTGAGAATTCAAATACCTTAAGTTTATCCTTTAAAAGCAATGTATATATTTCGGCATGCCATCGCAGCCCTCTTCAGCATTGCAAATGATGAACTTGTATTGCCGGAACTCCAAAATAAACAATCCTCCCTCGCCAACGTTCTAACTTCATTTCACTTCTTGATTTTTAATATCTGTTGCCATTCTTCAAGGATTAAGCTGTGTTCACGGTCGTTAACAGAAGAAGGAGTGGTTAGTATTTCTATGGCTTCGTGCTTTAATGCAAACTTATGATTGTTATAGTGGGCTATTTTTTGAGTGTTAATGGTGTTAAGATTAATGGGATTATTGTTATGGTTGGTAGAATATGGTGTATGAGTCCTTCTTCTGTTAACGACTGCAAACACAGCTTAATCCCTGAAAAATGGCAACAGATACTAAAAATCAAGAAGTGAAATGAAGTTAGAATGTCGGCGAGGGAGGATTGTTTATTTTGGAGTTCCGGCAATACAAGTTCATCATTTGCAATGCTGAAGAGGGCTGCGATGGCATGCCAAAATATAGACGTTGCTTTTAAAGGATAAATTTAAGGTATTTGAATTTTTAAAATATAAACTTTAATCCTTTCATATTATACCAAAAAGAAAACTGAGTTCTTGAGATAGTAACCAATCACTTGTGAATGTGTGTGAAGAAAATGTGATTTGATAAATTTTGAATATGAGGGTAGTAGTAAGAGCTTGGATGTATCAAGCAAGTATTAACAAATCTGTGACATTTGTGAAATGGTCATGAACACTTGTAGTGGTTGTATATCAAGACTGCATTATCAAATAAAAGACTGTGTCTGAACAGGTAAATTGAGGTTGTTACTAAGTGTTAAAAGATTGCTGGGAGTAAAGAATTTCCGTAATGTAACAGAAAATGGAACCGTAACAGTGCACTAAATTGCACCAGATTTTAGCAAAGATTCGTCTCAAATTAACTCCGATTGCATTGTACACTGTACCATGTTTTGTTGGGGCTATAAAAGCTGGCGGTCATTGCAAATAGTGCAGTTGGTTATAATAAAATGGCCGCTCAGTGTATGAGATGATATTTTTATGTATTCATTTATATTTTTAAAATATAGAATCTCTATTTTATGTTTATTTTTATTTTAAGGGTATGAGACAGCAAGAGCTTTAGCGTATCAGGGATGTGAGGTTATATTTGCTTGTAGAAGCAGAGAAAAAGCTTCAAATGCTATGCAGTCCATTCGTAAAGAAAGGGTACGTTAGTGCAGAAGATTTTTAAAATATAATGTGTAATTTTTAGAAATATTTAAACATGAATTCATCAACCGTGAATATTCATTTAAGTAAATTGGAGTGTAAAGGTTGATATTTTTTATTTTACCAACTATGTGAAAAATACCAGAGCCAGGAATCGAACCCGGGCACCTCCGCTTAACGCACAGATGCTCTACCACTGAACTACCCTGGCTGACATCCAGCTAGGCATTTCTCACATAATATTCGTTGGCCAAGTCACCGAGTCTGCAAACGCAGCTGTATCAAGTGACAATATTAATCGCAGCACGACTCCATAGACCACGAAATTTCAATTTTTAGAAATATTTAAACATGAATTCATCAACCGTGAATATTCATTTAAGTAAATTGGAGTGTAAAGGTTGATATTTTTTATTTTACCAACTATGTGAAAAATACCAGAGCCGGGAATCGAAGACTCGGTGACTTGGCCAACAATATGTGAGAAATGCCTAGCTGGATGTCAGCCATGGTAGCTCAGTGGTAGAGCATCCGTACATTAAACGGAAGTGCCCGGGTTCGATTCCCGGCTCTGGTATTTTTCACATAGTTGGTAAAATAAAAAATATCAACCTTTACACTCCAATTTACTTAAATGAATATTCATGGTTGATGAATTCATGTTTAAATATTTCTAAAAATTGAAATTTCGTGGTCTATGGAGTTGTGCTGCGATTAATATTGTCACTTGATACAGCTGCGTTTGCAGACTCGGTGACTTGGCCAACGAATATTATGTGAGAAATGCCTAGCTGGATGTCAGCCAGGGTAGCTCAGTAGTAGAGCATCCGTGCGTTAAGCGGAGGTGCCCGGGTTCAATTCCCGGCTCTGGTATTTTTCACATAGTTGGTAAAATAAAAAATATCAACCTTTACACTCCAATTTACTATAATGTGTAATTTAGAGATAATATTTTTTTCTTCCAGTTTATTTAGTTCAATGTGTAATTTTTTTTATTTTTAGAGTATACTGATACTTATATATGCTGAAGGAATATAAAAGAAGATAAATATAAAAGATAACTTTGGTTATCTTTTAGTCCTCACATCTAATGAAAAACATTCCTTAATTTATTTTTATATGGGTATACTTAAATATCTTATAATTTAAAATATCTTTTACTTACTTATTTTCAAATTTAATTTATCCTTTTAAATCCTTTTCTTACTCCATGCTATTTCGCGGCAAACATCGCAGTTTGTTTACTTTTTAGCTGTTGCCATTCTCTGCACTGTTGAAATAACTTTTTCTCCTTGTTGCCATCGTATCTTAATTCATTAAATTAATTATGAAATGTTTCAACTTTGGCCATAAGGTGGCGTCATCGCTATTTTTTACTGTTTTGGTTTTAACCACACGGTGGCGTGATTATCGATGTTTTTCTGATCGTTTTATGCAAATATTGTATTCTTTAATGATATAAAAGTTCGATTCGATCGTAGTACGGGGCAGTAGCAGCAGTGCAGCAACAAGATGCATTAGTGTGTTTTCCAGTGAGCTGGTCTCCTGTTTAGCTAAGATGTTTGCTGGTTTGGAGTTAAAAGTTTTATTTAATTAAAAGTTTAAGCATATGAATTTTTTATACGAAGTTAAGTTTTAATATGTTAAAAGTTGATGCTGGTTTACCATAAAGTAAAAAATAATTAATAATTAAATTCTGAATGAAGTTAAAGTTTTTTTGAACTCTTGTCCTTGTTCCTTATCGTTTTTTAAAGATGATAAATTTCTTCTGTTATAAACTTTAAAGACTTTTCGTTGTTATATCCTAGTGGTCATCAAGGCGACCCTAGGGATGTTAATATCTTCATAATTATTTCCCCGATGGTCAACTTGGCGACCATCTATCTACAATTTTCGTTTGCTTTAAATTATATCTTCTTTTGTTCGATCGTTATCTACAGTGATAATGTTTTCCTTGGAGTAACGTTTATTTGCTTAGTGGTCAACCGGGCGACCCTAAGGGATGTTAATTTCGTTCCTTGATTATTCCCCCGATGGTCAACTTGGCGACCATCTATCTGCAATCGTCGTTTGCTCTAAGTTGCATTATTTTTTTATATCATCTTACGTTTATCAATGGTCAACTTGGCGACCTTGATTTGTGTTAAATAGTGTTGTGTTTAAAAGGGGACTGTGGGACAAGATGTTTTCTTTCTTCAGAAATGTTGTGTAAAGAGCTGAATGCTTTTGTTTTTTCTTCAAGCTAATGTTTTACAAGGTAATTATCCAGCTTATATTGTTACCTTATGTTAATGCTTTATGTTAATTATTTTTTTTGATTAAAAGTTTGTTATATATATTTACATATGTTTTTTGATATAAATAAATTTGTTAAGTTTTTAAATTTTCCTTGTTTTTACTGAGATCAAGTTTTCTAGTCACTAGTCATTTTACACTTTCAAAAGCTTAAAGTTCAAATGTTTCTATTGTGCAAAAACTTTGCTTAATATTAAATTTTAATAGACAGACCACTTCTAATGGTCTTCAACAGTTGGGTTATGGGCCCAGAAATCTTTGGATAAGTTTTTGTATGTATAGAATTCTTTAATTGTCTTTGACTAGTGTTTTTTTGACTCAGTGAAAATTGGGAAAATGGCGTTTAATTTGACTCCCCAAATTGAAAAGCTTGGTTCTACAAACTATGCTGGTTGGAAAAATGACATTAAATTTTTGTTAATGGAAAGGAATGCCTATGAAATTGTTACTGGGGTAGAAAAATCACCTGGTGAAAAGGCATCTGAGGAGGTAGTTAATGATTTTAAAAGGAGAAGATTTTCTGCTATGTCTTTACTTTACTTAAATATAGAACCAGAATTTCGTGGTTTAATAAGTGAGTGTTCTGACCCCTCAGAGGCTTGGAAAGTTTTAAAAGTCAATTTCCAACCAGATAGTAGGAGTCACCACATGAAATTGTTTTCAGAGTTAATGACATGTTTTCTTCAACCTGGTGAATCTATTGGTCTCTTTGCAGCTAGAATTTCAAAAATTGTAGATCAGTTAAAAGCTATTGGGAAACCAATAAGTGACGAATATGTTTGTTTTCAAATTTTGAGATACTTACCTGATAAGTTCGATCAAATAGTTCAACAGATTTTAAGATGGCCTGATAAAGAGTTTTCGTATAAAAATATTGTAGTTGAACTTTGTTCTGAAGAGACACGACTCCAACTACGCACTTTTGATAAAAGTAAAGTTGAATGTACAATTGAGGTTCAAAGTGCTAAATTTAAGAGAAAATCTGTAATTGTTTGTTGGAGGTGTGGTAAAAAAGGCCATGGTATTAAGGACTGCCGGGTTAAGCTTGAGAATAATTCTTCTGCTGCAAAAGAGAAACCACTTAAAAGTAATTTTGTTAAGAAGGCTGGCTCCAGTTAACAGTCTCGACGTGATAAAACTCCCCCACGTAAAACTCAAAATTTTATTGCTGAAGCAAACCTTAGCAGTTTTGATCGAGAGGGATGCTGGGCTTTTGATACAGCAGCCTCTCATCATTTTTGTAAAGATAAAGCCCTTTTTAGTAATTTTGTTGAAGTGTCTGGTGATGAGTTACACGTGGCTGTTGACGGGGTTACCTTTCCTATTACTGGTAAAGGCGAGGTAGAACTGAACTTTAATGGTGTTGAAATAAAATTATGGAATGTGTTGTTTTCACCTAATCTAAGGAAAAATCTTTTAAGTGGTTCTAGATTCGACCAGGGTGGTGCTAAATTCATTGGTAAGTCTGGCAAGTTGAATGTGATCAATAAGTTTGGCAAGTTTCTTTTTTCTGCAAAACTCTATGACGGGATCTATTACACTTTTCCAAAAGTTATTAGGAGCAGGCATGGTGTTAAGGTGAATGGGGGGCAAGATGTAAATGAAATTGCTAATTCTGAAGTTTCAGCTTCACCTACATATGAGTCCGTCAATGTTAAAGATTTGGACACATGGCATTTGCGTTTTGATCACATCAGCCCTGAACTCATTCTTAACACTAATCGTAATTCTGCTGTTAAAGGTCTGCCTCTTTTAAAGTCTATAGATAATTTTTTTTGTGATCCTTGTCATTTGAGTAAGCAAAATCGTGTTTCCTTTAAATCTATAGGTCATTCTTTTTCTAAAAAACCATTAGAAAGGCTGTTTCTTGACACTTGGGGACCTATTAAAATAAATGGGAAAAGAGGCGAACGTTTCTTTTTGTCCATAATAGATGACTTTTCTGGTAAATCTGCGGTTTACCCCCTTCAAGAGAAGTCCATGGTCTTTGAAATTTTTAAAAGACATGTTTTAAGGGCTGAAAGGTTTTTGGGTACCAAGTTGAAGGCTATACGCACCGATAATGGTAGTGAGTTTGAGAATGACCATTTTAGATCTTTTTGTAATGAGACAGGTGTAATCCATGAGCTAACAAATACTTTTACACCAGAACAAAATGGTACATGCGAACGCTTTAATCAGACCATTATGAATTGTGTTCGGGCAATGCTGAAATCCAGCGGGTTGTCTGCCGATTTTTGGCCTGAAGCGTGTATGCATTTTACTTACACTTGGAATAGAATCTGCCATGGGAAAAATACGAAGACTCCTCTTGAACTCTATTCAGGTAATAAACCATCTGTTCGTCATTTAAGACCTTTTGGTACTGTAGCTTATGTCGGTGTTCCTAAGGCTAGGCGTAAACATAAATTGGATTCGAAGGCAAAGAAAGGTGTCCTTGTTGGATATGCTTTGCGTACTCGTGGGTATAGGGTTTGGTTAGATGATGATAAGAAGGTTGTTGAAACCATTAATGTTTCGTTCGTTGAGAGTAAAAACTTTCCGAGCAGTGGAGCGGTGATGGGCGACTCCTCCTTCGAGTTGGTGTATGTCCCAGAGGATCAGCCACGGCCCGTTGATCAGTTTCATCTTCCTGATCCGGAGCCTGGCACTTCTGGTGTCGTGCCCAATGAGACTGAGGATGTCGTCCTAGCCATTCCTCATACAAGTTCTACACCTTCTCAAGTTTTATCATCCCCGAGCTGGATATCTAATCCAATCTGGTACAGGAAAGTTGTTCCCAGGCCTAAAGGAGATAAAATTGACATCTACTATTATCCTGATGGAGAGGGTAAGAGGCTCCCTCAAAGATCTCCAAAAGATATTGAAAAGTTTTGTTTAGCTAATGGTATTAATTACAACCCTGCCAACTTTGATTTTTCAAAATTTAATACTTTTTCTGGTGTAGTTAATTCTGACGTTATACCTTCTGCGTCCAGCACCTTAAGTTGACTAGAGGTGGTGGTCCCTAGAACGTATAAACAAGCCCTGAAATCTGCCCAGGCGGATAAATGGCATGAGGCTATGTTGGAAGAATTAGAATGTATGGCTGCAAGAAAAGTTTGGCATTTAGTAAAACTCCCTGAAAACAAGTCTGTGTTAGGAAACCGCTGGGTTTATACAGTTAAGCGCGATGAGTCTGGTGCCATAGTAAGGTACAAAGCAAGATTGGTTGCGCAAGGTTTCAGCCAGGTACAGGGTGAGTCTTACGACGAAACTTTTTCGCCGGTTATAAATTTTTCAGTTGTCAGGTTCTTCTTTGCCCTATTAGTTTCATGTTGTGACTGGGTTAACGTACAATGCGACGTAAAATGTGCATATTTATATGCCCCGTTAAAGGATGAAATTTATATGAAACAACCAACTGGGTTTGCTGAAAAAGGCAAAGAGAGTTGGGTTTGTAGATTAGACAGAGCATTGTACGGGTTACACCAATCTGGCAGATTATGGTTTTATGAATTAAATAAAGTGTTGTTGGAACTTGGTTTTAATAAATTTGAAAATTGTAATTGCGCATATTCATATCTTGATTTTTCAGTTCTGTTGGTGTACGTGGATGATATCGTCATTTTTGCTAGAACACAGCAGGGCCGGCTCTAGGCGGTAGGCAAGGTAGGCAACTGCCTACGGCGGCAAAAATTAGGGGCGGCAAAACCAGCTGAACTACAAAAAATAAATAAATGAAATACTTCGATTATTGAATGAAGAAAATAAATAAATAGAAAAAAAAGTAAATAAATACAACAAGAATTTACAGGCTTCTCTGCCCATTGCTATAATTTGAAATGCAGACAAGAATAAACAAATTTCTAAGTTCTGTACAGTAAGGTACAGTTATTATTTATGCAGCCGCGACGCGAAGGGAGAAATGCACACTCGCTGGTTTAACAAGCTCTTTTTGTTCTCTAATTAAAGAAAGTCAAAAGTTTGCCAATTGTTGGCAATTTTAGCAGTGTTCTTCAGCATGTAGGAACTATTTGGAGGTACCCTTTCTCCCCAGGACATTATCAGTATATCCTAAGTATGAAAGAACGTCCTAAGACATCCTCAGCCATAAGATAGGGACATTTTGAGTTGTCCGTAAAAACACGGTAAAATTTAATTTGGAATTGGTAACAGTGATGTCACATTTAAAGCAATGCTTTATTTATGCAATAATGTCCATCAAATTCATTGGATGGGGGAGGGGGGATAAATTTTTGGTTAAGGTATGCTTCCATTGGCCAATCAGAATTTCAATGCAAATTCAAAGAACATTTTTTAAGGTTTTCTTCCTGTTGAAAGATCTAAGGAACTGCTTAAAGTTTTATTAAAAGAGATGGGGGAAAAAATGGGTTAAAATTATAAAATATGAGAGTCAAGGTTATGAAAATTGCTCAGATATGAGAGGCGACAAATTTGGAGTACAATCAAGGATTAAAACTTTAAACTCCAGGGCATTTCACGTACATAGCAGCAGCCATTTATTAAACTTAGTAGTTAATGAATGATTGCGAAGTTGGAAAATTTGTGTAGATTCCCCAATATCTTTATTTCTTAAAATAGAAAATATTCATGATGCTTTATTAAGTCATTTATAAAAATGTAGAGATAGATAATATGATTAAAAATGTGGCAGTTGTTTATTGATTACAGTCGGCAGCAAAATTATTGAAGCACTTAGTAATAATTCCTACTTAATAGATGCGCACATAATACTGTTTTATTAAGTAAATATTTGTCGAGTGATGATCTTAGTCTTATACTGTTTTTAAAAAAGCAAGTTGATGATAAAAAGAAGCGATCAAACTAAGAAATATATATATATCTAATATATGAAAAATGCGGATGTGTGCTTCAATAACTTTGCTGCCGACTGTATAATAAAACAATTAAAGTTTTATGTTTGATAGTCATTTGATACAAAATTTTGAATCATATTAATCCGATTAAGTAAGCTACGTGAAACAAAAGTTTTTGATTTATACCAAGCCACTGATTTATTAAATAGCTCATTATTATTATTATTATTATTATTATTTTACGAATTAAGATCAGTTGAATCCTTTGAAAACTTTATCTTTGGTGACTCCTCTGATCTTAACATTTTAAAATTGGCTGGTAAAATATACTTTATTTTCTGCACTTTTGAAAAAAAAGAATGTCCAGTTGACGTCCTTAAATTCATTACCTTCCTTAACATTGGGCCGAATTTAAGCATTGCTTTAAAAATTTTGTTAACCTTGCCCATAACTTTTGTTAACGGAGAAAGATTTTTTTCTAAACTAAAAATGATAAAAAAATAATCTGGTGTGTCACTCACACGACTTTCTCTTACCCTAAATTTTATACTATATATACAGGTTGCAGATTAAGAGGTAAGATAACGAGTACTCTTATATAAAACTGTGTTAAACAATTCAAATTAGCCCTCGGAAGAGTTTTATATGATAATTGCCCCCTCAACCCCCGTTTCAATTATGCACCTACATTTATATAGAATTCAATTCGGTTATTAAAAAATAATTCTGATTTTTAAAAATAATTTATTAAAATTATTATTTAAAAAAATTATCTTTTAGGATAATGCAGTCGATTTCCATATTAGAGAAGTAGTATAACACCAAATATCCAAAAACAGTCCATTTTATTCTCAATATTAAAAAAAAAAAAAAAAAATCGATAACTTTGTTTTAAATTATCGCAGATCGATCGTTCAACCATTCGTTTTAAAGGTATTGGCGAGCTCTTTTGAAAGATACCCATCATGAAAATTTACTCCCCTCGAGGGGGGGGCTCCTACATACATAATTTTTTTCCCCAGTTGACTATCTCTATTACAAAAAATATATATTCGTTTCATTTGGTTTAGTGCAGTGTATAGACGTTAAACTTTACTTACCTGCCATTTCCCCCATAGACGTAATGTATTAGAATTCTCTTGATTGCCCCTGTACACGAACCATTTGCTTGATCTTAACGAAAAGCTTACTGTAGCATCCCTATATGATACACATTTAGAATACCAAGTTTGAACTTTCTGCCATATATATATATATATTTTTTTTTGAGATATGCTGATAACAGACAGACACACACACACAGACATACAGACACACAGACATACACACAGACCATTTGCTAAAAACATGATTTTCGTATTCAGGGGACCTCAAAACGTGTAAATATAACAAAATCTCGCGATCGCAAATTTGACCCAAAACCAATACTTTCTCTACCTTATGGGTAAGAGAAAGTAAAAATACTTTAAAACCATGTCTAGTCAAAATCGACTCAATGGGTTAGCAATGCTGGCCATTGAACATGAATCGAGTAACAAATTAGATATGCAAGAAGTTATTCGAGATTTGTAGAAAAAAAGTTTGAAAGAGATTATTTTATTAAGGTTTAAATTTTGTATATTGTACTAGCATTCTTTACTCTTTGCTGTTTAGAAAATATTGTCTGTACTAGTAGTATTAGTTAAAAGATTTTATGTTTTTAACTTAAAAAAAAAAAAAAAAAAAAATAGTAATATATACTAGTGGATCTGCAGATCAGGAGCCTCAACGTCCTATTTGCATCAGACATTTTTCAATAGGTCATTTTTATTTATTTCTTATTATATAATAGTATATATTGATTCGATCGACTTATTACCATAATCAGATACATTCCTGAGGGGGGCTACCGCCCCCCTCAACCCCCCGCTGTATCTCTCTTTCTATACCTATTTGTATATCATATAAAGTGTTACGGAATTGTAAATAATTGCATTTATTTTTGTATAATTTTTTTCAAAGAGGTTTAGTAAGTCGATAAAATGCTAATTTTGTGCATTTCTAGTCGTTTTAGCGTTAAAATAGCCTAATTTTTCTTTAAAAACGAATTGAAAAGCTCCAATAAGGGAAGAAATGGATTTGGCGCCAAATTTTGCGACTGTTTCCTTCCTTGGCGATTTTTTGGCGACCTTGGCGAGAAAATCCTTATTAGGGATATACCAAATATGGAAGCTCGAATCTCATTGGCTGATGAGATACGATAATTTTCCAGAACAGTCTGTGTTCGATAGAATAGTATAAAAGGAGCATTTTTTTAGCCAAGGCTTCCAATCTCAGATCTGTGTCGGTTTCGTCAAATGCTTGCTTTGCTTTGAGCCTCTTTGAATGAGACTTGCTTTATGTGTTATTGCTAAACAGTTTGTACTGTTGTTTTGCGGTTAACGGCTGTTGTTTAAGCTATGTTTACTGGTTGAATTGAAGCTGATACTTGGTTTATAGACCTGTATTCTTCTGGAACTTTCTGTGAATAAATCACTGAATTTTTGCAAGTTTCGCCTTTCATTCTCGGACAACTTACAAACCCCCAAGTACGCAACAATATGCATTCTTATTAAACGACGGTCTTGTATTATTTCCCGGAAATTCATAAATACCGAATTTCATACAAAAAAAATTACATAGCATATCGGAAATATTTTGCGTAACCTTTAAACTAATTATCAATTCTATGCCCACAATTTTCAACATGAAAACAGGCTTTTAAAATTCTAATAAAATTTCATTATATTTGATGGGGTGTAACCATGTTAAAATACACTTTTAAGAAATACCGACTATACACCATAAAAGTACGAAATTCCTTTATGTATCCCGGAAAAGTAACCACAGTCATTATAAATGCCAATAATAAGAAGAAACATAATTAATTATAACTTATTAATCTTTCAAACTAATTTGACATCATTTGGATGATTACAGTACATACTCGGAATTATTTTGTGTGGTCCCATAAATTATTTAGTCTATACATAACCTTTTTTTTAGAGTAAACATGATTTTAAGCATCTTTATAATGTATGTTAACTTTATTAAGTTCAATTCAGCATAAACGCATTAAAGTGCGCGCTTAAATTAAAAATTCGTCCATAGGCTCTAATGTTACGAAATTCTTTCGTGTGTCTTTGTAAACGAACCATAAACATTGTATACACCAGTAAAAACTATTCAGCTTATTTTGCGTTTAAAATTAATAATTGTTCCAAATTTAACATCGTTTGGATGACTAAGTGACATTGTCAGAACGCTTTTGTAAGGTCCTGTGCATTAATTAGAAAGCTTAAGAGCACATATTTTCTTCAAGCGACATAAGTTTAAGCATCTTACTCACGTACTCTAGTTTCATTTTCTTCATTGCAAAGTAATGATATTAAAATGCGTTTAAACGAAATTCACCCCATACGCCGTAATGTTAAGAATTTTGGCGTGTCCCTGTACACAGTTTATAAAAAATATCGCAATGAAAATTATACAGCTACTTATATGGAAAGCTAGAATGTGTGCGCCAATTTGCAAGTCAATCGAAGGATTTTTGCGGCCGCTATTGCGTTACATACAAATTCTTCCCATAGGCCGTAAGGATAAGAAAAATTTTGGCGTGTCCCTGTACACGAACAACAAAGGGAATACACACTTTAATATTTTATAGGCAGGAGAAGATTTATGAGCCATAACTAAGATATGACGAGGCGTTTCATTTTAAACACACAAAATTTAATAGATGACTATGACAATTACACATGAAAAATACAAGTAACATGAACGACTACATTTTTAAGACTGCGATCTGTTCTAGCAGAGATAAAAGTAAAAAGGAAAGAACAGATCATTGATTGGACGTGACGTAACTTACCAACAGTCCAATAGATTAAATCAGGAATACAATGACGAAATACACCACATCTCTCCTCCCCTTAATTCCGTATACCATACCTGATGGGAGGTTTTCTTACTCTAGATGATCTTCTTACAACCTGTTCAGAAAAAGACAAATTAGCATTTTTAAGTTTTGAATGTTCAGATTTTCGTTCATTATTTACAGTACTGTTGATATTTTTATCACAGTCAATTTCTCCAGGCTTTGTAGACACAGATCTACTGTCGGTTGGCCCTGGATCTGGTGTAGTGGAAGGATTGGTTGGCAATGGATCTGGTGTACTGACAGGATCCGTTGGCGCTGGATCTGGTATCATGGCAGGCCTCCTACCAGACTTAGATTCTCCATTGCTTTGTAGGTGTGGACTATTGCTATCGGGGACCATGGAAATATTTGCACCAGGACTTGTAGCTTCCTCCACTTGTACTCTGGAACCTACACTTTTCAGTTGATCAACGTGTCTTTTCCATACACATGAACCTACTTGAATTTTGTAATGTAGTTTACCTAGTCTGGCAATTACTTTACCTATTTTCCATTTATCTCCTGATGTATAATTGCGTACTGCAACTTTTTCATTTATTTGGAATTCTCTTATCTTTTTCTTGTTAAAAACATTTTTATGTTGTTTGTTTTCAACATAATTTTTAACATTTGGTACAAGCAAATCTAATTTTGATCTGATATTTCTTTTCAGAAATAATGATGCGGGACTCTCCCCTGTTGTAATATGAGGCATTATTCGGTATTGGAATAAAAATTCGTTTAACTTAAATTGGAGATTTCCGGGTTCTGAACTTAAGGATTTCAATCCTTCTTTAATAATTTGGACATATCTTTCGGCTTGACCATTTGTAGAGGGATGATATGGTGCAGTTAAACTATGTTTTATGCCTTTACTTTGTAGAAAATGTTCGAATTTTTCTGAAATAAATTGTGGCCCATTATCAGACACAAGGGACACAGGATAGCCATATCTGGCAAAAAGCGAAGAAAGACAGTTTATAGTGTTCTCAGCCGTAGTATTAGGAACAATGAACACTTCTGTCCATTTACTGTGGGCATCTACTACGATTAAAAACATTTTCCCCATCATTGGACCAAAAAAGTCTACATGTATTCTGTTCCAAGGTGTTGTAGGCCATTCCCAGTGATGATTTTCCATTTTAGGAGAATTATGTTTTAATTTAATACAAACAGAACAGTTATTTGCTAAATTCTCAATGTCTTTATCAATACCTGGCCACCATACAAAACTATGTGCCAGTGCTTTCATTTTTACTATGCCAAAATGGCCAAAATGCAAATCTTCCAACACTTTTTGTCTATGAACAGTAGGAATTACAACACGATTCCCTTGTAGTATGCAATTATTTAGTATAGAAAAATCTTGTTGTTTATGTCCAAAAAGTAAGTAATTTGGCATCTGTGTGCCTGATATTAAATGTCGGTACATTTCTTTCAATGTTGGATCTCGCTTAGAACTTGCACATAATATCTTTGTATTTAACGGTAACGATGTGATTTGATGAATAAATAAACAATCGGATTCATCAAGGTTGCCAAATAAATTTGGTGACAAAGTTGGTGACACTTTTTCTGGTTGTAGCGAATCGGACGACGGCAGCAGTAAGTCTTCACTACGTAATGGAAGCCGTGATAGAGCATCGGCATTTCCATGCTCTGCAGATTTTTTATATTTAATATCATAATTAAATGTCTGTAAGTATAATGCGTATCTTTGCATTCTAGCTGCCGAAAGTACCGGAATACTTTTTACGGGTGAAAATATGGAAACTAGGGGTTTACTATCTGTATACAGTGTAAATCTCCTACCATATAAAAATTGAAAAAATTTCTTTACACCAAAAATTATTGATAACGCTTCTTTATCTACCTGACTATACCGCTTTTCTGCAGAAGATAAAGTTCTAGAAGCAAAAGCTATGGGTTTTTCGGAGTTATCTGGCATTGTATGCGAAAGTACTGCCGAAATTCCATAAGGAGAAGCATCAGTGGCTAAAATTAAGGGTAATTTAGGATTAAAGTGGGTGAGAATTTTTTCGGAAGTAATTTCCTGTTTGATTGCATTAAATGAATTTTCACATTTTTTAGTCCACTGAAAATTTACATTTTTACGTAATAATTTATTTAGAGGATAAGCAATCGTAGATAATTTAGGAACAAATCTAGAATAGTAAGATACTAAGCCTAGGAACGCTTTTACTTGAGTCACGTTTTGAGGTATTGGAGCATTTAAAATAGCAGAAATTTTTTCTTGCGTTTTGTGTATGCCATTTTTATCAATTTTGTAACCGCAGTATGTAATTTCATCATTCATGAAAAAAGATTTTTCTTTATTTATTTTAAGATTATATTCACGTAACCTTTCTAGCACTTGTTTTAATCGCTCTAAATGTATTTCATCAGTTTCCCCTGAGATACATATATCGTCAATAAAAACTGAAATACCCTCTATACCTTTTAAAATTTGTTCTGCCATATTGCTGGCGAACTGGCAATTCCGTATGGTAATCGCGTAAATTTAAATAAGCCTTTAGGAGTGTTAATAGTAAGTAATTCTTGTGAATTTTCCTCTACCGGTAAATGCAAGTATGCTTGGTTTAAATCAATTTTTGTAAAATGTAATCCACCCCCTAAAGTTGCTAATATATCCTCAATTTTTGGTAGCGGGTATTTGTCAACCTTTAAAAATTTATTTACCGTGACTTTAAAATCGCCGCATAAACGAATTTTCCCATTAGGTTTTACCACCGGAACAATAGGTGTTGCCCATTTACTAGTACTAACAGCTTTTATTATCCCTTCATTTTCTAATCTTTCCAATTCTTCATTTACCGCATTCCTTAATGCATACGTCACTGTTCGCGATTTACAAAATATTGGTGATGAGTCTTTCTCTAAATGTAATTCAGCTTTAACATTTTAATTTCACCTACGTTATTTGTAAATAAATCCGTAAATTCATTTAGTAAATTATTTAAATTATACGAGATTTGTACTTTGTTTACCGGAACAGTTTGTAAATTGTTTGGGAATATATTAAATGTAGTTATCCAATCCCTACCTAGCAATAAAGGAAAATTGTCTTTTTTAACTAAATATAACTTAACATTCCTAGTTTTGTTTTCGTAAGTTACATTTACTCTAACAAATCCCTCGGGCTGGAAAATTTCTCCCGTGGCTGTCTTTAATTGTACATCAGCAGGAAACATTTTATGTTCTGGAAATAATCTCCGAAAGCGATTTATCGGTACGGCGGAAATCGCCGATCCCGTATCAAGTTCCATTTCTGCTTTAGCACTATTTTCTATCAAAACCCAAATTTTTATAGGTTTAGTGCCTTCAGATTGTAACGACAAAATGTCTACAGTATCAAGAACATTTACATTTTTCTTTTGAGTAACATTGTTTTGTGCGTTCCGACACACTTTACTCAAATGACCACGTTTTTTACAAAAATTGCAAACTGCATTAATAAATTTACAAACATTTGCTAAATGAGAGCTATTTCCACAACGATAACAATAAGTTTTACTTTTATTTGCACTCGCAGTTTTGTTCACGTTTTGTTTACTTAAGTTATTTTGAGAATAATTTTGTTTTGGTTTCCTAACACTAACAGAAACTTTATTCAAATTCAAATTTTTATTTTCTAATTCTATCATGTCGTTTTCAGTACTTTGCATAGTTACGGCTTGTTCTACTGCTTTTTCAAATGTTAAATCTTCAACCTGAGACATTAATTTGCTTTGGATTGTTTCATTTTTTAATCCGCGTAAAAATTGTTCTAACAAATTTTCTGACAGCGAATCGCCTGTAAACGCGCAATGTGTTGTTAATTTCTTTAATCGAACACTAAAATCCTGCACATATTCGTTATCTCCTTGACAACATTTTCTAAATTTAATGCGCTCGCTGATTTTGTTTGGAATTTTACATAGATGTTTTGTTAAGACATTTACTAATTCAGTGTAAGTTTTTGATTCAGGGAGATCTGGGAACAGTAAATTTGTAAGTAAATTATATAATTTCGGGCCTATAAAAGTTATTAAGGCACTAACTTTTTTTTCATCCTTAATATCAAACAAAATAAAATTCTGTTCTAATCTTCTGATATAAGTATCAAAACATTCAATCGAATCATTGAATTCTTTAAAATTTTGAAACATTTTTAATGAAAATATGCTAGTTTTAACAATAAAAACATGCAATCTAATAAAAGAACAGAAAGAAAAAAAAATAATAAATGTGTAAATACCTTTTTTTCTCTCTTTCCCGAAAAAATAAAAAATCGTAGACAACTAATTATCTGTGGCGCCTATGCATTTCCGGCCTGACAGTAGACAAAAACTCACCAACTGCCCGTCTCCGATTGCTTTTCGTTACTTTCGAAATATCAATTTTCTTTATGAAATAAGTAGATTTTGAATAAACACATGTGTAGAAGATATTCCGTTCTTTTTTTATGAACTGCAGATTTCATTTTTAATCATCTTGAAGTAGATATTGTTAAAATGTTGAAGAGCAAAACTTCTTTTTGCTTTTTTCTTTTTCATCTCGTCGCCATTTTAATATTTTATAGGCAGGAGAAGATTTATGAGCCATAACTAAGATATGACGAGGCGTTTCATTTTAAACACACAAAATTTAATAGATGACTATGACAATTACACATGAAAAATACAAGTAACATGAACGACTACATTTTTAAGACTGCGATCTGTTCTAGCAGAGATAAAAGTAAAAAGGAAAGAACAGATCATTGATTGGACGTGACGTAACTTACCAACAGTCCAATAGATTAAATCAGGAATACAATGACGAAATACACCACACACACCTAACACTATACAGCTAATTCCGTTGGGCTCGTGAATATGTGTACCAAATTGCAAGTCTATAGCGTTATTTTTGGGGCCGCTATCGCGGTACATACAAATTCTTCCCATAGGCCGTAATGATAAAAAAAAACTTTGGCGTGTCCCTGTACACGAACTACAAATGGAATGCACACCCAAAACTATACAGCTAATTTCGTGGGGATCATGAACATGTGTACAAAGTTTCAAGTCAATAGCGTGGTTTTTACGGCCGCTATCGCACGACAGACAGACAGACAGACGGACGGACCGACGGAACCCAAAATCCTTTTGAGTCTCAACAGAGGGCCTCCACTGACGTTTCGGCAAAAATTGAAGTCAATAGCTTAATTTTTGCGGCGGCTATCGCGGTACATACAGATTCTTCCCGTAGGCCGTAATGATAGAAAATCTTTGGCGTGTCCCTGTACACGAACTACAAATGGAATACACACCTAAAACTATACAGCTGATTCCGTTGGGCTTATGAACATGTGTACCAAATTGCAAGTCGAAAGCGTGATTTTTGTGGCTGCTATCGCGGTACATACAAATTCCTCCCATAGGCCGTAATGATAAGAAAAACTTTGGCGTGTCCCTGTACACGAATTACAAATGGAATACACACCCAAAACTATACAGCTGATTTCGTGGAGCACATGAACACTTGTACCAAATTGCAAGTCAATAGCGTGATTTTTGTGGCCGCTATCGCGATACATACAAATTCCTCCCATAGGCCGTAATGATAAGAAAAACTTTGGCGTGTCCCTGTATACGAACTACAAATGGAGTACATACCAAAAACTATACAGCTGATTTCGTGGGGCTCTTGAACACCTGTACCAAATTTCAAGTCAATAGCGCTATTTTTGCGGCCGCTATCGCGCGACAGACAGACAAACAGACAGAAAGACAGACAGACAGACAGACACAGCCCAAAACCGTTTTGAGTCTCAACAGAGGGCCTCCACTGACGTTTCGGCAATTATATGAGTATTATTTACTTAGCTCAATCAGAACGTTTTTACGATTTATATATATATGTGTGTGTGTGTGTGTGTATTTTTTTTTATTTGAAAGTTTTTAAAGCTTGAAGGTGGAGGGGGGCGGCACTTTTGTGGTTTGCCTACGGCGGCAAAAACGTTAGAGCCGGCCCTGAACACAGTCACAGACTAAAACCATTTTAAAACTTTTGGAATCTAAATTTGATTTGAAGGTTTTAGGAATCACTCGTAAATTATTAGGCGTAGAATTTGAATATACAGATGCAGGTGTGTTAATTCACCAAAACCAGTATATTGGTGAAATAGGTGAAAGGTTTAGAAACCACCGTGTTCCTGTTTCTTCTTTGCCAATAGTTAAAGGTGTTCAGTTTTCTAAAAGTGACTGTCCAGTTGTTCAGGCAGATATAGATGAAGCATCAAGTTTACCTTACAGAAATTTATTGGGTTGTATTTCATTTCTTGCAAATCGCACCAGACCTGACATTGCATATGCCACTAATATTTTTTCACAGTTCCAACAGAATCCAGGAGTTAAACATTGGCAGGGCTTACTTAAATTATTAGGTTATATTAAATTTACCAATCATTATAAACTTTCTCTAAATTGTAAAAGCATTAAATTACTTTCATACTCTGATGCAGATTTTGCAGCTAATAGGGACGATTATGTCTCTATGGGTGGACAATTAGTACTTCTGGATAATGCTGCCGTTTCGTGGCGCTCACATAAACAGAAGGGTGTGACCATTTCTACAATGGAGTCGGAGTTTATTTCAATGTGCGATTGTGTTAGGGAACAAGATCGGTTTTATAACATACTATTAGAATGTCAAAGTTTAAAAATTATTAAAGAGAAATTTGATGTACCAACACTTTTTGCTGATAACCAGGCTGCCATTAGGTTCACTAAATCTAGAATTGAAAATTTTCACACGCGCCATGTAAATATAAAATTGTTTTTCATTAGGGACTGGTTTGATGAAGGGAAGACAGGTGACACGCAAGCGCGCCCCATCATCGACTGACCCAGATACGAGGGTATCCATGCAGTCCCGTCTCAAGACGACCCAACATCGTGCAGGCCTTAGCCGCTACGACAGCAACATACCAACTTTGCGACAGCAGGGAAGTGGCCCAGGTAAGGTTCGACAATCAGCTATAGCAAGGCTCATATCGCCCCTCCGGACCAACCGGAGTTGGTCAAAGTTGGGGCTGAGGGCCCTAGTAACTGGCCGACCTCGGTTTGGCGGCCAGAAGGCTTGTTTGCCTTCTGAGGACGACCTAAGGCCGTCCACCAGGCCCGCTCTCCCAACGGAGTTCACCCCTAGCCGATAACGCACATCCATGCCGACTAGTAAGATCAGCACCGCTTCCCAGTTTTGCTAAGCCTCCTTATACTGCCACTCGGAAGGCCCCACCCAGGACACCTGGACAGCCCCTGTTTGCTCGGGCCATCACAACCCTATGTGAGCACCGATGTCCGCCAGGGTAGTCCCGCCGTCCGGTCATGCACCACCAGTCAGTTAAGACAGACCTCCTCACACCACGTGGGTATACTTCTCCCCGAAACGCACAGGCGGAGAGCACTGCTACGAGTTCATGCGATGCCAATAAAAAGTTCCCTTTTAGACAGTCCGAATTGGCTGTTTTGAATCAGCGCTTCTACCTTTCGGTAGACAGGGAGCACATGCTCCCCCTTCTCTCCACACCACACCAACGCCAACTTCAGTATGTTTCTTCTAAGTCCAATCTTTCCGATCCATTCACAAAGCCACTTGCCAAAAATGAATTGTTAAAATTTATAAATATAGTTTTCTTTCAAAATTCTAGTAATTAAAACTCTTCTTCTCCACTTTGCGGATATTTTTTTTGTATATATGTATATAATTGTTGGTATGTATGTGAGTCACAAGCGCTTGTGCATATGTGTTGTATATAAGTATTTCATCTATTTCATCATTTATAGTAATTTAGTATTGTATATTAGAATTGTGTTTTGCATTGGTCTTGTACATATTGTATATAAATTATATTATCTCTTATTGCATATTTAGAATATAGGTCATATACATAATCATATAAATTGTATTGAGTATTTATAATGTATTTTTCTGCTTAGTATCTGCATTGTGGGGAATTTGCGTTTGATTATATTTGTAATGAAAAGGGGGGAAATTAATTGTAAAATGAAATTTAAATTTAATCTAAAATTACTTTCATGTGCTGTTTCGAAGTACATGTTTAAAATTTTTTTTATGTACTATCTTTGAAGTACATTTTTCTTACTGACTTTGTGTCAGGTTGTGTGCCGTTTAGTGGTACAGTTTTTTATGGACTTTGAAATTTTTCTTGGGTGGCATGTATATGCACACTTAACTCTTGTTGTAAACTCGTCTTATTGCACTTTTTGCTAGCTGTTAACTTGTTTTTACTAGATTGTTGAGTTTTTGTTGTTAGTTGTTAAATAGTTTTTACTAATGAAATTGTTGCATATAAATTATTTATACTAATTGTTAAGATGTCTAATATTTGAATGTTTTTCTCTTATATGTTGCGGTGGGGGGCTTTGATAACTTTGGTTATCTTTTAGTCCTCACATCTAATGAAAAACATTCCTTAATTTATTTTTATATGGGTATACTTAAATATCTTATAATTTAAAATATCTTTTACTTACTTATTTTCAAATTTAATTTATCCTTTTAAATCCTTTTCTTACTCCATGCTATTTCGCGGCAAACATCGCAGTTTGTTTACTTTTTAGCTGTTGCCATTCTCTGCACTGTTGAAATAACTTTTTCTCCTTGTTGCCATCGTATCTTAATTCATTAAATTAATTATGAAATGTTTCAACTTTGGCCATAAGGTGGCGTCATCGCTATTTTTTACTGTTTTGGTTTTAACCACACGGTGGCGTTATTATCGATGTTTTTCTGATCGTTTTATGCAAATATTGTATTCTTTAATGATATAAAAGTTCGATTCGATCGTAGTACGGGGCAGTAGCAGCAGTGCAGCAACAAGATGCATTAGTGTGTTTTCCAGTGAGCTGGTCTCCTGTTTAGCTAAGATGTTTGCTGGTTTGGAGTTAAAAGTTTTATTTAATTAAAAGTTTAAGCATATGAATTTTTTATACGAAGTTAAGTTTTAATATGTTAAAAGTTGATGCTGGTTTACCATAAAGTTAAAAATAATTAATAATTAAATTCTGAATGAAGTTAAAGTTTTTTTGAACTCTTGTCCTTGTTCCTTATCGTTTTTTAAAGATGATAAATTTCTTCTGTTATAAACTTTAAAGACTTTTCGTTGTTATATCCTAGTGGTCAACAAGGCGACCCTAGGGATGTTAATATCTTCATAATTATTTCCCCGATGGTCAACTTGGCGACCATCTATCTACAATTTTCGTTTGCTTTAAATTATATCTTCTTTTGTTCGATCGTTATCTACAGTGATAATGTTTTCCTTGGAGTAACGTTTATTTGCTTAGTGGTCAACCGGGCGACCCTAAGGGATGTTAATTTCGTTCCTTGATTATTCCCCCGATGGTCAACTTGGCGACCATCTATCTGCAATCGTCGTTTGCTCTAAGTTGCATTATTTTTTGATATCATCTTACGTTTATCAATGGTCAACTTGGCGACCTTGATTTGTGTTAAATAGTGTTGTGTTTAAAAGGGGACTGTGGGACAAGATGTTTTCTTTCTTCAGAAATGTTGTGTAAAGAGCTGAATGCTTTTGTTTTTTCTTCAAGCTAATGTTTTACAAGGTAATTATCCAGCTTATATTGTTACCTTATGTTAATGCTTTATGTTAATTGTTTTTTTTGATTAAAAGTTTGTTATATATATTTACATATGTTTTTTGATATAAATAAATTTGTTAAGTTTTTAAATTTTCCTTGTTTTTACTGAGATCAAGTTTTCTAGTCACTAGTCATTTTACACTTTCAAAAGCTTAAAGTTCAAATGTTTCTATTGTGCAAAAACTTTGCTTAATATTAAATTTTAATAGACAGACCACTTCTAATGGTCTTCAACACATCCGTGCGTTAAGCGGAGGTGCCCGGGTTCAATTCCCGGCTCTGGTATTTTTCACATAGTTGGTAAAATAAAAAATATCAACCTTTACACTCCAATTTACTATAATGTGTAATTTAGAGATAATATTTTTTTCTTTCAGTTTATTTAGTTCAATGTGTAATTTTTTTTATTTTTAGAGTATACTGATACTTATATATATTTGAGGGTTTTTTTATTATTAAAACTATGTTAGAAGAATATTTTGTAAAATAGTTCTGTAATTTTCTTATTTAAAATAAAACTTTTCTAAAACAAAACAAAAACTATAACATTAATATTTTTGCTTGCCCAAATATGTTTCTTAAATATATATATTTTTAAAGTATAATATTAAAATTTTTTTATGTTAACAGATTTTTGGCTGTATTTAGAAATATTAAACTTATTTTTTTAATATGTATATTAATTTTACATGTATACGCTAAAAAAAGGGGGGATATTTTATAAATTTATCATATGTAATACTGAGTTATGGATCTAAGGAACTGAATGGTGTAGAATTTAATATCTAATCTTCTATAAATTAAATTCATGTAATAATTAAATTTATTGATATTTCTCTCTCTCTATATATATGTATGTAATGGAAAATTTGTTATCACAATAACTTCCAAAATATTGATTTAATACAAACTATAATTGGACAGTATACTTAGAAATATCTTGGATGAGTTCGTTGGCCATCTTGTTTCAAAATGCCAGTTATTTGAAAATTTTAATTTGATATAAAATTATATTTATGAGCTGATTTGTTTATAACTGTATTTGTTTAAACCTGATATGCGCATAGTCCGTATCAAGGTTTTAACTAAATTTATTATTCATCTTGAACCACCATCTTGTTTCAAAATGGTGCCCACTTGAAAATTTCAAACTCACAAAAGAAACATATTTATGAACCAGTTTGCAGTAAACTTGGTATGTACAAGCCCATATCAAGCTCTCAACCAGATTCATTACTTAACTTGATATGCCATTTTATTAACTGACTGCCACTTGAAAAAAAAATAAATAAATAAATAAAATAAATAAATAATAATAACAAACAATTCTGAGTGATCCAAAAGAATTTGCTTCTCCCCGCCCCCTCCCTTCATCCTAGTTTCTTTAAGAAATATCGATGTCATGTTTAACAGTAGTTTTATAAACGTTTACTTCTAATTCTTATAATATTTGATTTTGATTAAAATTTTTAATTTAAAGAAATCTGTAGTATGTTTTAAAAATTATTTTCATATGATGAAGTTAGGATTTAAATTACAAAAATAAAAATGCACTGATACATAAAAAGAGACTGAAAATGTTGTTCACTCATTGATATTTAAATATATTATTTTATTTCAGAAAATTTTGGAGTGTAAGGCTGATTTTTTATACCAATTATGTGAAAATTACCAGACCTGGGAAACAAACCCGGGCCTTCCGCTTTACGTGCGGATGCTCAAACCATTGAGCTACCCTGGCTGATTACCAGCTAGGCATTTTTCACATAATTGGTATAAAAAATCAGCCTTACACTCCAAAATTTTCTGAAATGAACTTTAAGGGTTGATGAATAAATTTCTAAATTATATTATTTTATATATAAATGCTATGTACAGTTTTCATTGTTTGATTCATAGGCTAATAAAATATTAATTCGAAGGAATTATATATAGAATTATGAGTCAATTTAAGTTAATCTAAATTGTTATCCAGAATGGCTTATGCTTTAGCCAGGTAGAAGATTAATGCACTATAATAAAATTTATTATACATGCAAATTATTTAAAAAAATAAATAAAATATCATTGGTAACTGTAAGTTCTTATATGGTCTATATTTTTTAAAGTCCACGTGAAAGTCCATTTCCAAAGTCGAAAGACATATAAACCAAATACACACACCAAATCTTACAATAAATAAATAAATAAAGCTTTGAATTCAGAATGTATAAAGGGAAATACAGATGGCTCTCAATTCTCTCTTTTAATAACACATGATAGCTAGTAATGCCCTCTTTTAAATCTTCTAGGAAATTAAATTGTCATTTTCTAAGTTGACACATTTTATTGGGAACTTACTATAAATTAATTAAAAGGTACAAATTCAATTTTCAACTCCAAAATTTTGTTATTATATTTCTTAATAATATTTTTGTTCTATCTAAACCAAAATTTTACCAAGAAAGTTGATTTATAAACCTGAAATAATTTTAGATTACGAAGAATTATCTATGGAACAATTTATGGAATGAATATTCCAGAACTTTTGAATATGATTCTAGAGAAAATAAATAATACTAAAAACTTCATTTATGTTGTGCTTGAGAACAATATGAAGAATGTCTAAAATAATTTTACTTGTTGATATAATTTACTTTTCATTGTTTAATACGTTGAGCACCATGTCAGCCATTCTAGATTCTAGACATTTTGTCATATATCTCTAAGTACTGAAGGAATCATCTTGAAACTTCAGAAGTGTGCAGAACATGTTATACTTCAAACATTTCAGTGAAAGTTTTACCCCGAAAATAAAAGCAGTACCAATAAAAAATTAAAACGTTGAGCGCCCTGTCAGCTATTGGTGGCTGACAGTGTCAAATATGATATAAAGCCGTGTCAACCATCGGTGGCGGATATAAAATAGGATATAAAACTAAAAATATTACATTTAATGATTGAAAATTTATTAAAAATTTGCTTAATTTTTACTTTCCGAACACTATAGTGAGGAAAGTATTGTAATCATGTCAAAAATCTGAATTCGAGATTTTGATGTTTCTATACGTTTCGAGGTCCAACGAGTCCGTTTTCACTATTTTTACGATGATGTATGTATGTGTGTGTGTATGTATGTGTGTATGTATGTGTGTGTGTATGTGTGTATGTCTGTGAGTGAACACGCTAGCGTCTAAACGCTTTGTTCGAATAAGCTGAAAGTTGGTACGTATATTGTAAGTCACCATAGTACGAACCCTATAGATTTTGGTGAATCTAGCACTTATAGTTTTTTTACAGGGACACAAAGAAAAATTCTTCATCATTATGGCCAAGGGACCAAAATCTTAAAAGTGCGATAGCATCTAAACGCCTTATTTAATTGAGCAAAAACTTTATACACATATTATAGGTCACAGATACTCAATCTGTATAGATTTTGGAGAATCTAGCACTTATAGTTTTTTTACAGGGACACAAAGAAAAATTCTTTGCCAAATTTTTAAAAGTGCGATAGCATCTAAACGCCTTATTCAATTGAGCAAAAACTTTATACACATATTATAGGTCAGAGATACTCAATCTGTATAGATTTTGGTGAATCTAGCACTTACAGTTTTTTTACAGGGAGACAAAGAAAAATTCTTTATCTTTATGGCCTATGAGACCAGCGATAGCATCTAAACGCCTTATTCAATTGAGCTGAAAATTTGTATGAATATTATAAATCACTATTGCACTAACTATAAGCATTTTGGTGAATCTAGCATTTATAGATTTTTACAGGGACACAACGAAAAATTCTTTATCCTTATGATCTAAGGGCTCAAAGTTCAGTAGCGTTAAATAAAACCTCGTGTGATATATGGAGAAAAATACTCAAACACTCTGTTATGGTTTTCTCTTTTTTATTTGTTTAGCAACTCCTCTTTCTTTATTTTATCTACAAAACTGTTAGTTACTCAATGTTTGGAAAGTCGAGTGGAGTCACTCCAGATTTTTATTTATTACAGGAGGAATCATTATGGAATTTTAATGGATTTTAAGAGTTTGTGTGGCACTCAATGTGTTAAGAATAGTTTTGAGGATTTTTTGTAATATTTTTCAACAAAGTTTAAAAGTAGTTATGACTCTGGTTTGGTTTGTGCCTTAAATTCTATACTCAGCAAAACCTTCCCTGAACTATATGAGTTATAGTGTGTCCTTTATGCTCTGTAATTCTAAGAGAATCCATCAAGTTTTCTTTTACATATTTGATAAAATGTTTAAATTTGAAAGTATTTAAGTACTTTTACCCATACAGTGTATGTTTTAAGTTAAGAAACTGAGTTCTAAATCTCCCCAATTCTTCGTAATCTTCTTCAAAAGTATTTTCAGGGTTGATAAACCTTGTGGAGAATCTGGAAAACATAGGGAATTTTAAAATTTCAATAAAAATCAGAGAAAATGCAGGGAAATTGAAAATTTCACAGGTCTGCGATGAAAAAATTGTCGGTAAAGTGAGTGGTGTTTTTTGTAGATTTTTGGATGCTGATTTGTGGAAAAATAACGAAGAAATTCCATCACGTACAGTTTCATCACAAATCGCAATTTGTTTTTACGAATTTAGTATATTTTGGACCAAAAAAGTTTTTTTTTTATATGAGTTTGATAAATATATTTAAGGACTTAGATAGTAAATTAGTAGATTAAACTGCTAAACAGGAAAGAATATATTATTCTTTATCCAAACTATTTCTCTGAATCGGTAAACTGCCCATTAAACATAATATTGAAGATCGCGGAAGTCAGTTGAAATCTGATACCTCTCCTTGTCCTTCATCAATTCTCCCACCCCTTTTCTCTACTCCCCATTTATTGTCTTTCTCTGCTCTGTATTGTATACACGTATTTATATTCCGATCTACAAGTTTTAAGACATAGTATTAATTTTTACTTCGAGTTTTTTTGTTCTAGAGAGCAATGGCTTCCAGAGGATGTGTGAATTCACCGAATTGTTTCTGCTATATTTGTGGTAACTATATAGTTAAAAAACAACAAAGAAACATCTCCGATTTTGTAAAAAAAATCTATTATGTTTATTTTGGTATGAAATTAGGAGATCAAGACAAGCCTTAGGCTCCACACAAAGTTTGCTGTATTTGTGTAGAAGAATTAAGACAGTGGAGTCAACGTAAAAAACAGTCTTTTCGGTTTGGTATACCAATGATTTGGAGAGAACCAAAAAACCATAGTGATGATTGTTATTTTTGTACTTGTAATGTGAAAGGTTTTAATTTAAAGAACAAAAAACAGATATTTTATCCTAACATTCCATCTGCCATACGACCTGTCCCTCATGGACCTGGCATACCGGTTCCTTCACCTCCAGATACTAAACATTTCTTATTCAGATACTGAATCTGAAATTGATGAGGCTGATGAAGTATATGACTCCACTAGCGATGAGCCTAAACTTTTCACCCAGGCTGAGTTAAATGATTTAGTCAGGGATTTAAATCTACCCAAGGATTCGTCAGAAGTTTTAGGTTCTAGATTGAAAGGAAAAAAATTGCTAGCCCCTGGTTCTTCATTTTCTTGGTTTCGGTACAGAGAAAAAGAGTTTATTCCGTATTTTTCTCAAGCTGGTGAACTTGTTTATTGTAGTGATATTCCAGGCCTCATAAAAAGTTTCAAAATTGAATATAAACTTGAAGAATGGAGACTTTTTATCGATTCGTCAAAAAGAAGTCTTAAAGCAGTACTATTGCATAATGGAAATGAGTATGCATCTGTTCCTGTTGGATATTCAGTACATTTGAAAGAAGTTTACGAAAATATTGATTTTATTCTAAATAAACTATCACATTCAGATCACGAATGGACAGTTTGCGGTGATTTTAAAGTAATTGCAATGTTACTTGGGCAGCAGAAAGGATACACGAAATTCCCTTGTTTTCTTTGTGAATGGGACAGCCGAGACAGAAAACAACATTATATTAAGAAAGAATGGCCAATCAGGAAGACATTAGATCCTGGAGTCAAAAATATTCAAAGAAAAAATCTGGTTGATCCAAAAAAAGTGTTACTTCCACCGCTTCACATCAAGTTAGGTCTTATAAAACAATTTGTCAAGGCTTTACCAAAAGAAGGTGAATGCTTCAAATATCTTTGTGATCAGTTCCCTGGTTTATCCGAACAAAAACTGAAAGAAGGTGTGTTTGTGGGGCCTGATATCAGGAAAATGATGAAAGATGAAAATTTTGAGAAGAAAATGGAAAAAAACGAAAGAGAAGCCTGGAAATCTTTGAAACTTGTTATTACTAGTTTTATTGGAAACAAGAAAGACCCTAACTACGAGTCTATTGTAGAAGAAATGATAAAAAATTTCAAGATTTTAGGTTGTAGTATGAGCTTAAATGTTCACTTTCTTAATTCACATCTGGACTATTTTCCTGAAAATTTAGGAGCAGTTAGTGAGGAACAGGGTGAAAGATTTCATCAAGATATAAAGGAAATGGAAAAGCGATATCAAGGAAAATGGAATGTCAATATGATTGCCGACTACTGCTGGATGCTGCAAAGAGACAATCCCAGAAATTTCCGCAAAAGGAAAAGTGGAAAAGGACTTTTAAGGTAAAAAAAAAAAAAAAAAAAAAAAAAAAAAAAGTTATTATAAGGACTTGTAACTTTCCATACATACTAAAAAATATTTGAACTTAGATATAATTGTAGTTTGTATGTGTTTACGGAATTTAAATAAAATATCAAAATTTTGCAATTTCTACTGTTTCCATGAAAATATGCAATCACTTTGTAAAAAATCCTTACGTGATAGAAGGAATTGGAATTCATTTTTGGAATCAGCACCAAAAATAACGTAAGAATCAGTCATCAAAGTTAAAACAATTTTCAAAAAGTTTTTTTTTGCAGGACTGTGTTTTCTTATTAACCTAGAAAATACAGGGAAATAATTTCTTAGTTATTTTTCTTCAAGGAGTAAACTTTAATATTCACTAGATTTTTTACTTTTTTTTTTTTTTTTTTCCTAGCGAAAGTTTTATATCCAGTTCAATAAATTTTAGGAATAAATTATCTAATTAATAGAAAAAAATTCAAGATTTCTTTCTTTCTTTCTTTTTTATAATTTTAACAAGAGTGTACACAAACTAATAATTGTCATCATAATTTTTTTCCTTTTTTTTTTTTAATTATTATTCTCTCCCTCTAAGGTCTAGGCATCTTAAAAAAAAAAAAAAAAAAAAAGAATTTCTGTATTTTATCCATATATATATATATATACAGTGAAATACGTTTAACACGAAAATGCTTAACATGAAAAATCGGTTAACACGAAATGATGTAGCGGTCTGGACAGTGTACTATGCTATTTAATACATTTTTGTTTCTTTTAACACAAAACAAAAATCGTTTAACACGAAAAAAAAACTTGCTTTTCTTCAGTGACATGTTTGCTACAACAAAGATGCTAACATTTTAATTTATTCCGGAGCATTTTTAACTACGCCTTTATTTCTATACCACATTTTTCTTAAGAGTAATATTTCTTTATTTTATCGTAGTTATATATTGAAGGAAAATAATCTGTAAATAAAGTGGTGCAGGTTAAAGGCGGAGATAAAAATGCTCCGGATTAAATTATAATGTTGGCAACTATGCTACGATATGTTGCCGTTGATGATCATGTGTGTACAGCACCGATGATGAGATTTTTGACATCGTTCATAATTAAAATGATTCCACTTATGTAAATTTTGATGACAAATCTGACAACTGAATCAAAGATGCAGTTCCTGTCCCCTCTGCTTCAGAGATGAAGAAAATAATGAGTATCCACAGTTATTTAGATGTGCATTCGAATTGAGAGATGAATAAAACAATGGATGACCTCAATCAATTTTTGAACAATATGGTGCTGAAAAAAGACACTTCAGTAAAAGGTATCTGAATTTTTTTTCCAAAAAAGCAATAATATTTGTACTTGATTTTTATCCTAATGGATGCGAGTTAGTAGTAGTTTTACAGGAAATGGAAATAAAAATTGACTACATGGAAAACATTGGCGAATTTTGTAATTTTTCTACGAATCTTTTTACACGAAATTCTTTTAACACGAAAAAGTATTTCGGTCCCCCTAGTTTCGTGTTAAACGTTTTTCACTGTATATAACTATCACCTCTATATTAGAGGTGAGTTCGGGCTCTATTTTGGCAATCCGAGCCCGCCCGGGCCCGAAACATTTTTGAACTGAGCTCGCCCGAGCCCGAAATATTTTGTGTGATCAGAGCCCGAGCCCGCCCGAGCCCGATATTGAAAGTGCTACGCTATGCAACGCATACACAATAGTAAAATTAAATACCGTTTTCATTTTCAAATTAATTTTCTTATTACCAATCCTCAATTTAAATAACTATAAATGTTATTATAACAATTTATAATGTCTGTGTCTTTGTATACATGTATATATTTATAGTGTAGCCCATTGCTTATAACGCGCCTATCGGGGGACAAAAAGTTTATCCGAATCAGTGATATAATGAACTAGCGTCTAGCCGGCGACGAGCAACTCGCACACTTTCCTGCAGATTTCACGCATGCATCATATGTCGGCGCTGAATTTTATTTATGTTTATTCGATGTGTTTATTTCCCATTTTCATCCAGAACCTTCTTTGGTAGTGCTGCCATCTGATGGTCAATGTAACTATTCAAATTATTTTCCATGTCAAATCAAACAAAATTTTAAATTTTCAACCTTTAAGATTACAACAGCAATTCTGGGAATCATTCTCATTAACGTTATAAAGGGAAGTATATTTTCTAATTTTATATCTCGTTCGATTTTCGTATAATTAATTTTTAAATAAAAAAAAAAAAAAAAAAAGAACAACATTATTGTTTCGTTTGTGCAAAATTAAATTTCCCAAGATGTATCAGACATAGAGGGCTGTTTGAGACCTCATTTTAAAGCGAATTTTCATGAGGTTTATTTTAATACGCAGCTTACCTATACTTGCTTTTTTTTTAAACTTATATAATAATAAGTTGGTGTTTTTTAAAAAAATTTCAAAAAAGTCTTATTATATCATTAGCTGCAAATCTTTAAATTTATAGAGTGGAATAAAATGGATTATGGCAAAATTTCCATTATTTTTTAATAGTTACTATAAGCTTTTAACTATAACTCCTGATCTCATTGTTATCCTTTTTACTTCCTTACACAAAGTATATATAATAGTTATGATATCATTTAAAGGCGAAAATAAATAAAAATATACAAAAATTTTTAAAACACTAACTTTTTTTCTTTCTTTCCTGAAATGGAATGATTTTTGGATCACTCCATGTCAAATAAACTAATCATTCATCCTGACCATTTTATATTTCAACAAGAATTATAGTATTTATTCTCCTTAACAATAAAAAATAATTATAAAAACATTGTTATTTATATCTGTTAGAGGTTTAAGATAATAAATTTCTTTAAATCTTGAAAAAAAAATTTTTTTTAATGAAAATTTTATAATATTATCGCCACTGAATTATATTCAATTTGAAAATTGATTGTCTAATTAACACTCCAATCACCGTGATGCACAATCGATAGAAAACATGCAGCATACGTCAATTAAATAATTTATCTATTGCAGAATAGGAGATATTTTGTAACTATTGAGCAAATATCTCATTCAAAACTGTTAACGTATGGTTTTAACTGGGCATTTAAAACCAACAAGGACATTTTTCTAAACAAAGAATGTTTTCTGTCAAGCACACGTATGAAGGAGCAAAGGGGGGGGGGGGGGGTATTTTCTAACTTTTTATGTTATTAATGGCATTAGTTTATTTAGTACTCCACCCTGTGAAAAATTCAAAAATGACACCCAATATTTTCTGATAAATTCAAAATATTAAAAGTACACTTTTTAAAACTTGCCATATTATTATTTAAGGGGAGGGGGGGAAACTAATTTGGAATAGAAAAACTATTTCTTATACAATAAGTGAAAATGTTTACAGTAATAATAATAAGAATAATGGAAAGACAATTTAATGTAAGGTAAAAATTGTATAACTGAAAAAATTGCTCTCATTTTTTAGTTTTTTTTTCAAAACTGAATTAAGTGGTCTTTAAAAACTGGATATGTACTATAACATGGTAATTAAAATTAAAAACAGCCCATCTTCTATCTATATACTAAATTCAAAAGCTAGATATCCTGATTTTGAATTAACAAATAAAAAAGAAGCAACAGTAGAATATCCACGCAGTTTTTTTTTTTTTTTTTTTTTTTAACAATTTATTATTTTTGATTTTTAAATTTCATGCAAAATGTTCTCCATTGAAGGATTGCGAATTAATTTATTAAAATTTAAAAGTGTTAGAATGTTGATAAAATAAAGAAGAGATTAAATATTTTAATACCTAAATACTGAAAAATGTTGAAATAATTCTAATAGTGAAAGTATGCTTTCTTCTTATGCGGTTGTACGATTAAAATTGTGTAGTAAATTTAGTTTGTGAAAAGCTATAAAACTTGTAATGTTATTTAAAATATTAAATACAAATTCTGTAATTAATTATACTTAATTAAAGTTATACTCTGGATTGTAATACTCCATTACATAATCCTAAAGTATAATTTTTTCTTAAGTCTCTTCATATAAATATTTTTCACTTTTAGTACGACAGATCACACTATTTCTTTCAGATAGCGATTTTGCGTTATCACCATTTATTGTATTACTGAATGAATGTGCAAACATTTTTATTTTTATTTAAAACACAAAGCTGAAAGTTTGTTATTGTATCTATCCAGATTATTAGATTTTATCAAAAATTGCTACACTTATTTATAAGGACAACTTAGTTCAATCGGATCATTGATTAAGGGCCGTTTTGCTTCATTCATAGCAGAAAACATATATGAGGAATCGAAGTGAGGCAACGAAACTACAGCGAATCTTGAAAGTAAACAGAAACAGAATTCAGCGCCGGCACAGCGAAATCTGAAGGAAAGTGTGCGAGTTGCTCGTCGCCGGCTAGACGCTAGTATATAATGAGGCCCAATATAACGAAGGAGGAAGGATTACTGTATAACACTATGACATAATATGCATCCCGTTGAAAAAAAAGTTCTATTTAGAAAAAGGAAAGTCAAAGCTACTAAGGTTTGCAAGATTATTTTGTGATTTATAACCTATCATGATTATTATGACATTACTAAAAGTGCTCTCAAAATGAATAAAATTTCTTTTTTTTTTTTTTTTTTACATTTTCCAGTTAGTGAAGAATAAAATAAACGGAACTTTTAGCTTGAATCAGAGCCCGCCCGGAGCCCGAAGACTTGCGTAAGATTTGAGCCCGCTCGGGCTCGGGCTCGGGCTGAGCCCGTCTCATCTCTACTCTATATATGCAGGGTTGCCACAGGCGACTAAAAGGCGACTATTTTCAGCCTAAGGCGACTATGGCGACTATTTTTGCCTAAAAAGGTTGAAAAAGCAACTATTTTCATACAAGGGCGACTATTAGGCGACTTTTTTAAGCACACGAAGTTCGACTTTTTTTTCTCTCTCTCTTTTATAAATACCACGATAATATTTCCGAGGAAAACATTAAATTTTTATTCCCCGAAAAATACCCCCCTCATAACTTTTTACCCTTCCTCTCCACGATAAACAATAGCACTCGACAGGTGAAATCCAATGATTTCACTACTTCACCATTACGTCATCAAAAGTGCTCCTGCTCTTCACCTGCACTACTTCCTTGCTTGGTGTTTGGACTTCTCACCCTGATTTCTCTCAAAAAAGAACAAAGCAGCAACAGCATTCGGACTTTATATTTGGTTCGAAGCATTTGATACCAGTAGTCTTCTCTCTTTTACTCTTGTGCAAGCACTTCTTTACCTGCAGACCTGGAGATGTGTGAAAATTCTCATACAGTAACCTCTTCATAAAAATTCAAGTAAGTAAAAAATTTATTTTATTTTATTATTATTTTTTTTTTAAGAGTTCATTTTACGAAATCCGGTAATTAAGCATAGTGATTAGTATTACTTAATGTTCAAAATCGCGCGAAATAGAATAGCATTCATAGCGGTACTTACCTGTTGTCGGGTCAGGAGCCAGATTCATAGATCTTTCAAATATCTTTTATATTTTTCCCTCTGTACTTTAATGTATAGAAAAAAATTTTGAGAATTCAGAAGCATAAAAACAAAAAGTGGGGATTTGGAGATATCGGAGTCCAGTCAACTGGCAAAAAAAGAAAAAAAAAAAAGGGATGGGGAATACCCCCATAGCAGAAAATGCGAGACGCGCGACGTGCGTCGCAGATTTTTTTTAGTCTGCAGATTATTTCCATATCAGCATTATGCAGAAATTCCCAAATCTCTCGATTTTGGCAGGAAATATGGCGATTTTCAATCTTTTTGCATCCACAGCATAATTGTCAATATTCATTATAAACACTCTTTATTAAATTCTAGAACCTATAAAGAGGTAGAACTGTTTTAATATCTCTCACTCAAGTAATTTTTTGTGACCCCCCCCTTACCCCTATTAAAGATCAGCGATCACACAGATCGCGGAATCTTTGCGATTTCAAAATTTTTCTCCATCGGCAACATAAATGTCAGTATTCTTTTTAAACTTACTTAATTAGATTCCAGAACCTATAAAGAAGTAGAATTGTTCAATATCTCACTCCTATTTGTTTTAGTTCCCCCCCCCCCCCTTAAATAACAATCAGTGATCCAACGTTCCACAAAAGTGTTGTAATTTTTAATCTTCTTTCATCCGCAGCATAAATGTCAGTATTCATTAAAAACACGCTTCATTATATTCTAGAACCTATGAAAAGTAAAATTGTTCAATATCTCTCACTCGTGTAATTTTTTGTGACCCCACCCCCTTGCAAAATTCTTGTGATTTAAAATCTTTCTCCATCTGCAACATAAATCTCAATGTTCTTTTTAAACTTATTTACTTAGATTGCAGAACATATAAAAAAAAAAGTAGAATTGTTCAATATCTCTCACTCGTATATTTGTTTTACTCCCCCCCCCCCCACTCTACACTACGCTAATGACTGGCAGTCAAACGCTTCACAGAAGCATTGTGATTTTCAATCGTTTTACATTCACAGCATAAATGTCAATTTCATTTAAAACTTACTTTACTATATTCTAGAATGAATAAAGAAGTAGAATTGTTCAATATTTCTCATTCATATAATATTTTGGTGCCCTCCCCCCTCCTCCCTATTACCATTTAGAACTGATCGGTAATGAAACTGCCTGCAGAAGTGTTGTGATTCTCAATCTTTCTCTGTATGCAGCCTAACTGTCAATATTCTGTATAAACTTGTTTCATTAAATTGCAGAATCTGTTTAGAGGTAAAATTATTCAATATCACTCACTACTCATGTAATTTTTCTTGTTGCTTCTTTGAATATATACAAGATTTTGTATCAATTTCAAAGTTTGAGGATCTTGACACCTTTTTGTTTGAATACCAGTGTTTTTGTAAATGAATTGCTAGCACTATAGAAGAAGAAAGTGGATCTGAATGGATCACAGGTTTGTCAAAGAAAATACCTGTTTGCTTATTAAGTTACTTAAATTTGCAGTTTCAATTCCAGTATCGGAATATTTCTGTAAAAGTTGGGGCTCAGACATTTAGATGGTGAGCAAAATACAATTAAGATGTAGAGATGGCAATGACAAACAAGCTGTAATTGTTGATAAAAGAAAGTTTATGTCTTAATATCTGTCCATCTGGTTACACAGGAAAATTTTAGAAAGCTGCATTAATTTCAATGTTTAGATTTTCTTACTGCAAGTATTTTACTAGAGTCAGTACGACAAAGTCATAAACAAAGATAGTTTTTATACAAAATGAAGGATAATGTGTCTAATGCCAATTCTTTACCTAGCTCTGTGTAATCGAAATTTTATAACTACAATGCTTTGACACATCTAACAGATTAATAACATTAGATAAATGCAAACTTGTGATAAAAATATGCTTACTGAATCTATTAATTTTTTTTTTCTGTAACTTATTGTGAAATTATGCTGCAGATTATTTTTTAATGCCCAAATAGTTGTCGCAGATTGGCAGAAAAATTTCTGCTACTGGGGGGAATACATTTTTATATTGGTCTCTAAATAATTTCGCTTTAGGAGGGAACAAAGAGAAAAGATCGTACTTTTATAAAAAAAAAAAAAAAAAAAAAAAAAAATACTGTTCCTCTTGCAATCTTCTATTATTTTAAATATATATATATATTTCAAAATTATTACTGATAAAGACATTTTAGATCAGGCTTCAAAATCTACAGACGGGAGGCATGGATCCTCTTGCCTTACCTTCTGGTTTCCGTGCCTTTACTCACGTACCGTAAGTTTCGTGCCTATCACCATATTAATTCAACTTGGGTAAAACATATTTAAGTTTCAGGTTCATTAATTAGGTTTGTTGTAAATGTGTTTAAAAGAATTAGTACCTTAATTCCGAAATATGAACCACGCATCCTTTATTACCCCCCCCCCCCCCCCCAAAAAAAAAAAAAAAAAAAAAAAAAAGGATATACAGGAGTATATATTCATTGTTGCGACCTTTACAAAGAGTCCCGCCGATATCCAATTTCTTTTTTACCGCGATTTTTACAAAATGGGTCAAACTGGAAGTGTCCCTATTCCCTGTCGTGTGATCATAATTTTTTATAAGAAAAAGGATATAATAGTTTTATTTTTTAAGCCATGTTTTAGATCGATCGTTGATTCTTCGTTTTGCATTAGAAGAATGATATAGAAAGAAATGATGGGCGTTTTATTCCAATCTTAAAAGAAAAAAAAAAAAAAAAAAAAAAACTGTAATTTTGGCCATCGAAAAACTTTTTTCTACGTTTAAGGGTTCAAGAAATCTCAAAACGCGTAAATTAATCGAAAACTGGAATTCGAAAATTTTCACGATTTTAATACTTTTTTTTTATAGAAAAATTATTAACTCTTTTAGATATTATTGCATGTTAAATATTACAGTACAAGCGCTTTGTTTATAGACATATATACATGCATAATTCTACATCTTGACAGTAAAATAAACACTTTTGATTTTGATTTCCGCTGATCATTTTTTCCAGATCTGTTACCCATTCATTACCCTACCCTTTGACCTTGGTGCACGTGGCCTTCTCGGCCTTCTCTTTCATCTACTGTTCTCAGTTTCGTTTTCACTAAACAACGCAGATAAAGCTTCTTCGTTTATTATTTTTCTTTTCCTTTACAGTAGAATGAGGATGCGGTTAATTAAGTGAAAGAACGTTAACAAGGGACAAGAATAGTTAGAATTTTTTTTTTTTTTTTTCTTGACTTGAGATTTAAAAAAATGACAAATGAGAGTTTAATTCTGTGCACATTGTAAAGGATTCACATATTTTCATATACAATTTGAAAATATGATTTACAATTTAAAAATGTACTTACTTTATACTTAATACAGTTGAACCTCGAAAATCCGGGACCGCGGCGATTCCGGAATTTCGAATTTTTAGAGATTTGAAAAAGAAAAAAAAAAAAACTAAATTTTTATGCCATTGGTAATAACATCAAAATGCAATTTTTATGCAGTGAAAATAAAATGACGTTGAAATTGGCGATTTAAAAAACAGGAATAATAATAATTATTATAAACTTATACAGAATTTAAATAATATAAAACGCAATGAATTAAAATATAATAGACAATAAGACAATAAATGATGCCTTAAACTGTTTATTGCCGAAACGTCAGTGGAGGCCCTCTGTTGAGACTCAAAACGGTTTTGGGCTGTGTCTGTCTGTCTGTCTGTCTGTCTGTCGATAGCGGCCACAAAAATAGCGCTATTGACTTGAAATTTGGTACACATGTTTATGCGCCCCACGAAATCAGCTGTATAGTTTTTGGTATGTATTCCATTTGTAGTTCGTATACAGGGACACGCCAAAGTTTTTCTTATCATTACGGCCTATGGGAGAAATTTGTATGTATCGCGATAGCGGCCACAAAAATCACGCTATTGACTTGCAATTTGGTACACGTGTTCATGTGCCCCACGAAATCAGCTGTATAGTTTTGGGTGTGTATTCCATTTGCAATTCGTGTACAGGGACACGGCAAAGTTTTTCTTATCATTACGGCCTATGGGAGGAATTTGTATGTACCGCGATAGCGGCCACAAAAATCACGCTATTGACTTGTAATTTGCAGGGTTTAATCCAGCTTTTTAAAAATGGTACCCCATTTGTGAATTTATAAAATAATTTGTGAAAAAATCAAGTAAGTTTGTGAAAATAATGCTTCAGAACAATTAACCAAAATTTACCATTTTTTTCAGTAAATATTCAAACTGAGGGTATTTTTATAGTTTGATGCAGCGAAGCTTATAAAAATATTGCTGAGAATTGAGTTTGTGAAGGTGCTGCATTGCTGAAAATTGATTTTGTGAAGATGTCTCTGCTGAAAATTGATTTTGTGAAGGTACTTCATTGCCTAAAATTGACTTTGTGAAGGTACCTCATTGCCAAAATTTGACTTTGTGAAGGTACCTCATTGCCAAAATTTGACTTTGTGAAGGTACCTCATTGACAAAATTTGACTTTGTGAAGGTACCTCATTGACAAAATTTGACTTTGTGAAGGTACCTCATTGACAAAATTTGACTTTGTGAAGGTACCTCATTGACAAAATTTGACTTTGTGAAAGTACCTCAATGGGGTACTAAATTTGTTCTGGATTAACCTCTGATTTGGTATACATGTTCATGAGCCCAACGGAATCAGCTGTATAGTTGTAGGTGTGTATTCCATTTGTAGTTCGTGTACAGGGACACGCCAAACATTTTCTATCATTATGGCCTATGGGAAGAATCTGTATGTACCGCAATAGCCACCGCAAAAATCAAGCTATTGACATCCAATTTTTGCCAAAACGTTAGTGGAGGCTCTCTGTTGAGACTCAAAAGGATTCTGGGTTCCATCTGTCCGTCCGTCTGTCTGTCTGTCTGTCGTTCGATAGCTGCCGCAAAAATCACGCTATTGACTTGAAATTTTGTACACATGTTCATGATCCCCACGAAATTAGCTGTATAGTTTTGGGTGTGCATTCCATTTGTAGTTCGTGTACAGGGACACGCCAAAGTTTTTTTTTTATCATTACGGCCTATGGGAAGAATTTGTATGTACCGCGATAGCGGCCCCAAAAATAACGCTATTGACTTGCAATTTTGTACACATATTCATGAGCCCAACAGAATTAGCTGTATAATGTTAGGTGTGTATTCCATTTGTTGTTCGTGTACAGGGACACGTCAAAATTTTTCTTATCCTTACGGCCTATGGGAAGAATTTGTATGTACCGCAAGAGCGGCCGCAAAAATCCTTCGATTGACTTGCAAATTGCCGCACACGTTCCAGCTTTGCATATACGTAGCTGTATAATTTTTATTGCTATATTTTTTATAAACTGTGTACAGGGACACGCCAAAATTCTTAACATTACGGCGTATGGGGTGAATTTCGTTTAAACGCATTTTAATATCATTACTTTGGAATGAAGAAAATGAAACTAGAGTACGTGAGTAAGATGCTTAAACTTATGTTGTTTGAAGAAAATATGTGCTCTTAAGCTTTCTAATTAATGTACAGGACCTTACAAAAGTGTTCTGACAATGTCACTTAGTCATCCATACGATGTTACATTTGGAACAATTATTAATTTTAAACGCAAAATAAGCTGAATAGTTTTTACTGTTGTATACAATGTTTATGGTTCGTTTACAGAGACACACAAAAGAATTTCGTAACATTAAAGCCTATGGACAAATTTTTATTTAAGCGCGCACTTTAATGTGTTTATGCTGAATTGAACTTAATAAAGTTAACATACATTATAAAGATGCTTAAAATCATGTTTTCTCTTAAAAAAGGTTATGTATAGACTAAATAATTTATGGGACCACACAAAATAATTCCGAGTATGTACTGTAATCATCCAAATGATGTCAAATTAGTTTGAAAAATTAAGGAGTTATAATTAATTTGGTTTATTCTTATTATTGGCGTTTATAATGAGTGTGGCTACTTTTCCGGGATACATAAAGGAATTTCGTACTATTACGGTCTATAGTCGGCATTTCTTAAAAGTGTATTTTAACATGGTTACACACCATCAAATATAATGAAATTTTATTAGAATTTTAAAAGCATGTTTTCCTGTTGAAAATATTGGGCATAGAATTGATAATTAGTTTAAAGGTTACGCAAAATATTTCCGATATGCTATGTAATTTTTTTTGTATGAAATTTGGTATTTATGAATTTCAGGGAAATAATACAAGACCGTCGTTTATTAATACATATTGTTGCGTACTTGGAGGTTCGTAAGTTGTCCGAGAATGAAAGGCGAAACTTGCAAAAATTCAGTGATTTATTCACAGAAAGTTCCAGAAAAATACAGGTCTATAAACCAAGTATCAGCTTCAATTCAACCAGTAAGCATAGCTTAAAAAACAGCCGTTAACAGCAAAACAACAGTACAAACTGTTTATCAATAACACATAAAGCAAGTCTCATTCAAAGAGGCTCAAAGCAAAGCAAGCATTTGACGAAACTGACACAGATCTGAGATTGGCCGCCTTGGCTAAAAAAATGCTCCTTTTATACTATTCTATCGTACACAGACTGTTCTGGAAAATTATCGTATCTCATCAGCCAATGAGATTAGAGCTTCCATATTTGGTATATCCCTAATAAGGATTTTCTCACCAAGGTCGCCAAAAAATCGCCAAGGAGGGAAACAGTCGCCAAATTTGGCGCCAAATCCATTTCTTCCCTTATATGGTGCTTTTTAATGCGTTTTTAAAGGAAAATTAGGCTATTTTAACGCTAAAACGACTAGAAATGCACAAAATTAGCATTTTATCAACTTACTAAGCCTCTTTGAAAAAATTTATACAAAAATAAATGCAATTATTTACAATTCCGTAACACTTTATATGATATACAAATAGGTATAGAAAGAGAGATACAGCGGGGGGTTGAGGGGGGCGGCAGCCCCCCTCAGGAATGTATCTGATTATGGTAATAAGTTGATCGAATCAATATATAGTATTATATAATAAGGAATAAATAAAAATTACCTATTGAAAAATGTCTGATGCAAATAGGACGTTGAGGCTCCTGATCTGCAGATCCACTAGTTTATTTAAAAAATATAAAAAGTATTTTTACGTTGATTAAAGAAAAAAAAAAAAATTGTAATTGAAAGCTTTTTATTCTAATGTGAATATATAAATATACTCAATTTTTTAACTCTCTTGTTTTTGTAAAAAAAAAAAAAAAAAAAAGTCTTTAACAATTAGTCAGTATAAAAATATCTTGGATTAAATCCAAATTAATGTATTTGGGATTCAATTAAAAGGTGTGTATTGGTGTTTTTGAATAAGGCCGATTGACTGCTCTATGGTCCTAAGTCTGAGGGGAAGTGCCTTCTATGGAGGTCTTTCTAAGGGGTCCTAACCCGTATTTACGCAAGTTTCAGAGGAAACCACTGAAAACTTCGAAAGGCTAGGCCGGCGAGCGCGATCTGGGATCGAACCCGGCACGTCGCGTCTACCAGCTTTGAGCACAGAACCGCTCGGCCACTGGTGGGCCTCCATTTAAAAAAAAAAAAATTAATGTTTTTGTTTATTTATATTAATATCTACAAAATTTTACGGTTCTAAAGTTATTTATGAATTTCACCATCATGTATAAAATTATAAGCCAAGTGAATTTTAAACATAGGAATACTGGATTTTTCTTTAAGTAAAACATGAATAAGTTAATATGAATCTTACAAAAATTATATCTGTAATCTATTATGCTTATTGTTTATCAATATTTTTACTTTCTTCTATGTGTAATATAGAAAAAGTATTGGATTCGTGAAAATTTTCGAACTTCGGTTTTCGATGGATTTACACGTTTTGGGATATCCTGAACACGAATTGATAGCTTTTAGAAAATGTCTGTCTGTGTGTGTATCACGAATTTTGTGGACGCTGTATCTCACGAACCAATGAACGAAATTTAACCAAACTTGGTATTTAGTTGGACCCTGACATAAACTGGTGCTGATTAGATTTGGGGATCAATCGCTCAACAGGTGGCGCTGTGATCGCATTTTTTCTAAATTTTTAACATGGCAGTATAGGACAAAATTTCGTATAAATGTACATAATGAGAGTTATTTTTAACTTGTGATTGTAAAATTAATATGAATTACTGATAATAGAAGTAGTTAACTAGGAAAATAATTTTGTGCATGTGGGGGCATCGCTTCACCCCCCTGGGGGGGAAGTGAATTTTCAAGATGGGTATCTTTCGAAAGATCTCGTCAATACCTTTAAAACGAATGGTTGAACTATAAATCTGTGATAATTCAAAACAAAGTTATCGATTTTTTTTTACTTTTAACAAAAAAAAAAAAAAAAAAAAAAAAAAGTTTTTTTTTTTTTTTTCATCATGGTGTAAAAAAGTCGATGATAAAACAGTTTATTGCCTCATCTGCAAAAAAAATGTACACTGTTCTGCTAAAGGATTTGCAGCATTATCACAACATGTAAGCACTGGTCTTCATAGTGAAAATGCGTCTTTGAAGTTGGACTCCATCCAGCTCAAACTAAAAGGGGAATGCAGCAAGTCTGATGATTCTAGATCCCAAGATAAGCTTCAACCTCAGCTTACAATGGTGTCGGGGAGGAGGAGAAGGAGAAGGTGCGCACATAGGAACTGATTTAGAACGGCGCTGAGCAGTTTTGTTTCAGTCGGTTTTCGAATCCGGACGAGGTACAAGGTATCACGGAACAATAGAATCTGAACTATTAAAAATCTTATAATCGTATTCATAATATTTCCATTCATCATTCTTAAATATTAATAATCAATATTAAATCAGTCATGTATCAAATAAAGTGTAGTTTCAAGGATATCGTAGGTTTCAGAGTCTATGTATTGGCAGTTCTAGTTTTACTAATCCCGGACTGCTGGCAGAGGGGTAAGTAGATTTAAACTTATTCTCATTTAATTATATCCTGATTTGTGTTTAAGTAAAAGTTGCAAATTTGAATTTAAATAAACTCGTTCGAAATCCTTAATCCGAGATTATAAATTTAATCAACCCTAATTCGAAATGCATAAATTGATTTAGTCGAAATTCTATGTTGGCTGCAAAGCCATAGTGGTCCGTCGATTCACGGAGGCTTAATTACCTATTAATTAGATAATTAATCGTAATTCGTTAAATTAAAAAAAAAAAAAAAAATTGTAAAGTGAAAAAATTCTTTTGTTTACGTAGGATTAAATTATCTGTATAAGAACTTTAAAGTAAATTAAAATTAATTTGTGGAAATAAATCATTAATACAAAGTTAAATTGTTTTGATATAAAACGTAATTCAAAGTAGTTTCGTTTTCATGCATACTTAAAAGTTTTGTTTTGAGAGAAAACGTAATTCAAAATAGTTTGGGTTTCAAACCGAAAGTTTTGGTTTGGAATTTCAGAAATAAACTTTCATGTTAAGTAATTGTTGAATAAATGAGAGTATGAGAATGAAAAGGGTGCATTTAATATTTTATTAGTTTATTTATTTCAGTAAAAAAAAAAAAAAACTATTCTATTATGTGTGTTTCTTTTCATTTGTTCTTATATTTTTTGTTTTGTTTTACTTCCTGATCTGCAGAATAATAATTTAATGCAATCGATTAATTCATATTTAAATTTAATTGTGTGTAATTAGTTTGCTCATAAGATGGGTAGAAAGGGAAAAACAAGGGCGAATGACGCCGAACAGAGTGCGTTGTTCTCAAAATCTAATGAAGTGATAAAATTTGAAAATGTAATTAAAGAAATAGAATTTATAAAATCGAAAGTCAATGATTGTGATAAAGGCGATCAAGCCAGATTAAAAATCTTAAAAGATAAGGTAAATGCACTGGAGGTTAAATTCGAGGAAATAGTTACAAAATTTTCCGAAGAGGAAAACGATGAAAACTCTGAAGAGGTGTTAAAGAATAGGGACATTCTGTTAGAATTATCCGTTGTATTAGAGAGTAAATCGCAATCAAATACTCCAAATGTAAATAATGATGCACGTACCAAACCCGGGACTTCTGTTAATTTGCATATTAGTCTCCCTAAACTTGAAATTCCTTATTTTTACGGGGATAATGAATCTTGGTTGTCATTTAAAAATTTATTTAAATCATCTATTCTGGATAATGACAGCCTTAGTGAGGTTGAAAAGCTACAATACCTCCAATCGTGTGTAAGAGGTAGTGCATCAAAACTTATTCGTGGATTTTCGTTACAATCGGAAAATCTTAAACACTGTTGGGAAATTCTTACTCAGCGCTACGAAAATAAACGTCAATTAGCTATAACTCAAATAAATAAAATCTTTTCAGTAAAAGTAAACAAAGCGGATGATCCTAAATCATTTTTCAATTTAATAGATACTTGTAACGAAGCGGTGCGAAATTTATCGACCCTCGGATTGGAATCTAATCCTCTTAGCGATCTTATTCTTATAAATTTCATGATTTCAAAATTGGACTCATCCGTTAGGCATAGGTGGGAGCTCAGTCTAGAGAATACGCAAACTATTCCCGATTTAAATTCGTTTCGTACATTCATTGAGAGGGAAGCTTCGAGTCAAACAAAGCTTGAAAATAAACCAGGAATGTTTAAGAAGCCAGTAGAAGGTAGTAGTGTAAAAAAATCTTGTGTCAATAATTCAATACTAGTCAAAGAAAATAAATGTGTCGCCTGTTCTCAAGTACATCAATTGTTTAAATGCCCCAAATTCAATCGAATTAGTGTTCAAGAGCGATGGGACTTAGTTAAATCCAAATCACTGTGTGAAAATTGTTTGCGAACTAATCATCAAGTGCGTCAATGTAGAATTAATATTAAATGTAAAGTATGTGCAGGTTCACATCACACTCTTCTGCACATTTATGCACAGAATTCTGCAGATCAGGGAGGCGGCCTTGTTGCTACGTCGGTGGCCAACAGTTCACAATCTAATGCAAATTTTAATAACCAAAAAGTGCTATTGGCTACTGCCCTTATAAAGGTTAGGTCACCTAACGGTAAAATTATTCAATGTCGGGCGTTAGTTGATAGTGCCTCACAAAATAGTCTCATAACTAAGGACTGCGTTGAGAAGCTAAATTTGCCTTTGTTTGGCACTTCTCATCGACTTATAGGCATAAACGGTCTTTCCGCAGAAACTGTTTTAAATTTTACGGAATTCTCATTCTCGCCATATTTCGCTAACGAGTATAGGAACTTAAAAGCGCTAGTAGTAAATAGGGTTACTGCCCCTCTGCCGAATTTCCGGGTGCAAACGACGTCTTGGCCACATACAAACAATCTTCAATTAGCTGATATGAATTTCTTCAAGCAACAACCCATCGAAGTTTTATTAGGTGCAGATATTTTTGCGTCACTAATTTGTGGCACACCGATATCGGGAAGGCCAGGAGAACCATCTGCCATTCCCAGTTCACTTGGGTATTTACTCAGTGGCCCCCTCTCAAGGGATGGAATGGAACCAGAATCAACATATAGCTCATCGTTACACTGCCTTAACTTGAACGATTTTTTTGACAATCAGCCCATAATATCTTCTAAGAGTGACACCGAAGCCGATCCGGCAGAGGAACTATATAAATCTTCCACCAAGCGCAACCCCGAAGGTCGCTATGTTGTAAAATTACCCCTCCATGATGAGATAGATTTGGGGGAAAGTGCCAACTGTGCACTAAAAATGTTTAAGAAACTGGAAAATCGATTTGCGCAGAATCCCAAACTAAAAAAGGAGTATGCTCAGTTTATGTGTGAGTACTCCGATCTAGGTCATATGACTTTACTAAGGGCTGAAGAGCTTAATCGCCAACCCAATTATTATATGCCCCATCATGGAGTTATAAATGAAAATAGTAGCACTACGAAACTACGGGTAGTGTTCAATGCGTCGGCCGTAACTACAAATGGCAAATCCCTGAACTCCAATTTACACAAGGGGCCAAAACTCCAATCCAGTATTTTTAGCAATCTAATTAGATTTCGTTTAAATAAAGTCGCCCTCTCGAGTGATATCGAGAAAATGTTTAGGCAAGTTCTAGTCGCAGAGCCTGATACAGACTTTCAAAGAATATTTTGGAGGGCCAATGTTTCAGATCCACTCAGAGTGTATAAATTGAACACTGTTACTTATGGCACAGCCTGTGCTCCATTTTTAGCCCTGCGTACCATATTACAGCTATTAAACGATGAAGAACCCAATTTTCCCGTAGCTGTGCAGGCTGCCCGCAACAACCTGTATATGGACGATTTCCTTGGAGGGGCTGAAACAATCGAAGCCGCTCAATCATTGGTCACAGACCTTCAGGCATTATTTAATGCTGGGGGCTTCAAGCTGCGAAAATGGGCTTCAAATTATGTGGAAGCTCTAGTTCAGGTCCCAGAACCTTTAAAATCAACAAATCAGGAATTATCCTTAAACCCCGATCAATCCCAACGTATTTTAGGACTAAACTGGAATTTAACATCGGATACACTGCAGGTTGGCGTCAACACAGAAGAAAACGTTAAAACTAAACGACAATTATTGTCCGTAATTGCACGCATCTTCGACCCTTTGGGTCTGTTATCCCCTGCCACTATTCTTTTAAAATTGCTTCTACAAGATGTTTGGAAGCTAAAACTTGGTTGGGATGATCCTTTACCACCAGACATTCAAACCAGGTGGAACGAATTTTATGAAAAAATTGCTTCCTTTAAGGCCATGTCAGTACCCAGATTTTTAGACCTGAAGTCTGAACCTATTTTCCAGATTCTGGGATTTTGTGATGCGTCAACAAAGGCATATGCTGCCGTAATTTATATACGCCCAAGTCAGAACTCATCTTTAAAATTGATTGCAGCTAAAACCCGTGTAGCTCCTTTAAAACCCATTACCTTGCCTAGGTTGGAGCTATGCGCGGCTGTATTACTCTCGGAACTTTTGGCAGTCGTCCAGAGCTCGCTGGATTATCAGGTTGAGGACATTCTCCTATGGACAGACTCAACAATCGCCCGTAGTTGGATCTTAAATCCACCCTTAAAGGGCAACACATATGTCCTACACCGAGTAACCAAAATTAGGGCTCTCACAGACCCCACATCATGGCATCACTTACCAAGCAAACTTAACCCAGCAGACTGTGCAACCCGTGGGCTGTTACCCGACAAATTACACCACTTTAACTTGTGGTGGTCTGGACCTGATTGGTCAAAGATTCCGGTCTCAGATCATGAGTCCAAGGTTGCTACCTCAGTCCCATGTACAATTGTGGGAATTCCTGGACTAATAGAGTCAATTCCAAAGCAAGAATCCGTTATAGAGGATTTGGTTTCAAAATTTTCATCAAGTAATAAACTTTTTCGTGTAATTGCATTTATGAAGCGATTTATAAATAATATTAGAAATGCTACAAAATTGAAAGGACCAGTCTCAGTACAAGAAATTTCAGAAGCTAGAAAAATTGTTATTAAATTCGTCCAACAAAGGTCCTTTGCTTCAGAAATCGCCCTTTTGCAGCGCGGCCAACCCGTGGCAAACAGCAGTAAATTAAAAAATCTCCATGTATTTCTTGATTCCGAAAATCTATTGAGAGTGGGAGGTCGAATTGATAAAAACATCACTCTGCCCTATGATACTAAACATCCAATACTCATACCTAAAAATCACCCTTTTACATCGACATTAATAAGACATTTTCACACGTATAGTCTTCATGGAGGTGTCGACCTAGTATTAAATCTCATTCGCCAGTCTTACTGGATTCCTGATGGTAGATCCACTGTGAAAAAGGAGCTTCGTAAATGTGTCACATGTGCCAAAGTCCAACCGACCCCAATTCAACAAATGATGGGTGACCTTCCCAGTGCAAGAGTCAACCCTTGTAGACCATTTCAACATGTTGGCCTTGATTATGCAGGCCCTATTCAAACAAAGTGTGAACATAAACGAACAAAAACAAAATTTAAGTCCTATATTTGTCTATTCATCTGCATGAGCACCAAGGCAATTCATCTCGAATTAGTCACGAACTTAGCAACTGAACATTTTTTATATGCCCTACAAAGATTCATAGCGCGTCGAGGCTATCCTACTGACATTTATTCTGACAACGGACGCAACTTTGTTGGTGCCCATGCCCATTTGAAGAAACTCGTGACACTTTCAAAAACCAACACTATTCAGGAATTTGTAGCAAATAGACAAATTCATTGGCATTTTATGCCACCTTACGGGCCTAACTTTGGCGGCCTATGGGAATCTTCCGTTAAATTGGCTAAACGCCATTTACTTAAAACATGTAAAGGCAGTTGCCTATCGTTTGAGGAGTGTGCTACGATTCTAACTAACATTGAAGCCTGCTTAAATTCTCGCCCCTTAGTCCCACTTTCCACCGAGCCCAATAATTTCTTAGTGCTTACACCGGGACATTTCTTAATTGGGGCTCCGCTTCTCCAGCTTCCTGAACACTCTTTTAACCAAACTAATCCATTGTGTACCAGTTTTTCTTCCAGGTGGAAACTCGTCCAGCAGATCAAGAAGCAATTTTGGAGTACATGGGCCAAGTCTTATTTGACGTCACTCCAATCAAGAGAAAAGTGGACGAGCGGCAATACACATCTGCAACCTGGTCAGCTAGTCCTGGTCTTGGAACCTTCTATTCAGCCAGCACACTGGACCCTTGCCCGAATTCTGGAAGTCCATCCTGGAGATGATGGCATCGTAAGAATCGTCACTCTGAAGATACCATCTGGAGTCATCAAACGACCGGTGAATAGAGTCGCCAGTCTGCCATGCTCAGCCCCCCCCCCCGGAGGATGTCGGGGAGGAGGAGAAGGAGAAGGTGCGCACATAGGAACTGATTTAGAACGGCGCTGAGCAGTTTTGTTTCAGTCGGTTTTCGAATCCGGACGAGGTACAAGGTATCTCGGAACAATAGAATCTGAACTATTAAAAATCTTATAATCGTATTCATAATATTTCCATTCATCATTCTTAAATATTAATAATCAATATTAAATCAGTCATGTATCAAATAAAGTGTAGTTTCAAGGATATCGTAGGTTTCAGAGTCTATGTATTGGCAGTTCTAGTTTTACTAATCCCGGACTGCTGGCAGAGGGGTAAGTAGATTTAAACTTATTCTCATTTAATTATATCCTGATTTGTGTTTAAGTAAAAGTTGCAAATTTGAATTTAAATAAACTCGTTCGAAATCCTTAATCCGAGATTATAAATTTAATCAACCCTAATTCGAAATGCATAAATTGATTTAGTCGAAATTCTATGTTGGCTGCAAAGCCAAATGGTTTGTAATAAAGAAACTGTTGCTAAAGCAGTTATAATATGGGCATTAAAATCCGTTCAGTGTAATATGGCTGCGAGTGTGTTGGATGACTTAAATGAAATTTTTCCTGTAATGTTTCCCTCTTCATCAGAAGCTGAAAAATTTCATTTGGGAAGAACAAAATTATCCTATCTCATAACTGAAGCATTGGGTCCATATTTTAGGAAGAAATTAATTAAAGAAATTGAGAATTCTTATTTTACATTGTTATTTGATGAAACAACCAATAATGCAGAAAAAAAGGAGCTTCAGTTTCAAGTGAGATTCTGGTCTGAAGAAGCAAAAGAAATAACATGCAGACATTTGCAGACTGTTTTTATTGGTCATGCTACTGCAGAGGATATTGTTAAACAGATTGAAGCTGCCGTAAATAATGCAAATTTATTCTTTGATAAGCTTTTAATGCTAGGGTCTGATGGTCCAAATGTTAACAAGAAAGTGAGTAATATAATAAATAAAAAAGTTCTTGATGTTAGAAATGTTGGATTAATAGATATTGGAACATGTAATCTACACATTATACATAATGCATACTTAAAAGGATTACAAGAATTTGGAGACACTGCATGTGAATTAATAACTGATATTTATTATTATTTCAAAAAATTTCCTTCTCGCTGGGAAGATTTTGAGAACATTCAGAGAAAGAAAAATCTGAAGAACTTGAGATTTATGAAGCATAGTGCAAACAGATGGTTGACAATTGGTCCAGCATGCGAAAGAATCTTGGACCAGTGGCCTGCTATTATATATTATTTTACAGTATACTTACCAAAAAATGACCCAAAAGTTCTAAAAACTGAAAAAGGTAAAAGAATACAGAATATCTTAAAATACAAAGATATTTTAGTTGAATTGATGTTTGTTATTGAAAGTTCAAGATTATTTTCTTCATTCAATGAATTTTTTCAAAATTCAAATCCTCAGATCCATGTGTTGTCCTCAGAATTGAATAATTTATTGATCAAAATTTCAGGCCGCATTTGTAAAGCTGACGTGAATATTACTGATAAAATTTCAACTGAACATCTGAAGAAGGCATCAGAAGTTGATTGTGACACAAAAATTAAAGCGGAAATTAAAAAGTTGAATGAAAATGAACAAAAAACATGTTTCTATAAGATTCAGAGACATTATATGGCTTCATATAATCATATAAAATCAAAAAATGTCTCTAATAATACTCTGTTAAAAGATTGGCAGTGCCTGGCTGAAAATCAAATATCATGTGCAGATAGTGTATTATCAATTGGCAGAATAGCCAATTCATTTTCATTTTTAGGCATAAAGGAACTTGATATTATGGATGAATATAGAATTTTACAGTGTGATATGTCTAAAAGCGAAAACTCAGAATCAGCTCTCCAAAACAATCCGAAAAGAATAGATCATATTTGGAGAGATATTATCTATCAAGAAACATCTACGGGTATTTTAAAATACCCGTCATTAAACAAATTAATTAAGGCATGCTTATCTTTGAGCCATGGCAATAGTGATGTAGAAAGAGGGTTTTCTATATCGAAAAGAACATTGGCCGAGGATAAAACATTAATGTCAGAAAGACTTCTAAATGATAGACTGACTATAAAGGATGCCCTGAAGCAATATTCAACTGTAGGACAATTTAAAATAGAGAAAGATCTCTTAAATTTAGCATATTGTGCTCGGAGATCGTATGACTGCTATTTGGAAAATCAGAGAAAAATAAAAGAGGAAGAAATGAGATTTCAAAAAGAAAAAGAAGAAAAGTTAAAGGAAGAAAAACTCAAGAAAGAAAAATTATCTCTCTTAAAAGAATCAGTAACTAAATTGGAAAAAAAAGCCCTATTAGTAAACCGAGAAAAAAATGAAATAAAAGAAACAGCTTAAAAGCTCTCTGAAGAAGCGAATGAAAGATTGAAAGTAGCTCTTAAAGCTAAAGATATGCAGGGTATTAGGTTAGCCCAAGGGATGATAGAAGGCAGTCTTCAGTTGAGGCAAAAAGAAAAAGAACATGAAGCAAATGAGCAAAAACTAAACAAGATTGTAACTAAAAGGAAAGAAAGTTTAATAGAATCATTTATTATCTCAAAAAAACCTAAAATATAATTTTTTTTTCTTTTAAATAACGAGTTTAATAAAAATTTCTTTTCTCTAAGATTTTTATTTTTTCATCCATTTTTTTGTAAATTTTTCTTCTGTCAGCGACAACTTTAATGCTGTTTTTCAAGATCATTTTCCAGGTATTGTACTCTTTTTTTTTTCCCTATTTTTAGTAACTACTTGGGAAATCTAATGGGTTCAAATGGTTCTATTTAGAACTATTTAATTTCAAAGACTACTTTTAAGTTGCACTTAAATTGAATAGCAAAAATACATTTTAAACATAATCACTCCATATATTAGACCATTTTTTTTTTTTTTTGTCATGTCATGTTTAAGCTACTATTTTAGTCATTAGGCTACTATTTTGATGACTTAGGCTACTATTTAGGCAACTATTTTGATGACTTTAGGCTACTATTTAGACAACTATTTTAATGTTTTTAGGCTACTAAAGCAACTATTTTTGTTCCATTTCTTCTGTGGCAACCCTGTATATGGTAATATTATTTAAACTTTGATTCCTTAGCTGTTTACTTCAGGGATAGGAATAATAAGATATTATAATGCAAATATTATTTATATATGTTTTTTGGGTATATCTGATTTATGTAAGGATGGCACACATACCTACTATCTTTATTACTTTATCTTTTTTATTAAATTATGAATAGCTTTCTATTATGATTTGACTTTTAACAATTTTGATAGATCTTATCTTTTTTTTTTTCTAATTTCAGCCAAACTCAAATCTACATTTTATACATTTAGACTTGTCAAGTTTACTTAGTGTAGAAAAATTTTGTGAAAGATTTAAAAGAGAAAAAAAGTAAGTGGGTTTCTTTATTATTATTATTGTTTATACCTATATGCATTTTTTTAATTACACACACACACACACACATATATATATATATATATCATATGAAAACTTTTTTAAACTTATCATAGTAAGTAATAAATTCATAAAAGGAGAAAGCCTATAACAACTAACAAAAAACAGTACCTGTATTGGAAGGATACTTGAGAATAAATAATGAAATGCTATTATTAAAGAGGATATTAAATATCAATAAAGAATGTATATATATATATAAATTTTGGAGTTGAAAATTGAATTTGTACCTTTTAATTAATTTTATAGTAAGTTTCTAATAAAACGTATCAACTTAGAAAATGACAATTTAATTTCCCAGTAGATTTAATCGAAGGCATTACTAGCTATCATGTGTTATTAAAAGAGAGAATTGGGAGCCATCTGTATTTTCATTTGTATGTTCTGAATTCAAAGCTTTATTCTTTTTTTTTTTTTTTTTTTTTTTCTTTTTTGTAAGATTTAGTATGTGAATTTCGTTTATATGTCTTTGGACTTTTCAAATGGACTTTCACGTGGACTTTGAAATACATAGATCATACAAGACTCTCTTGTTTTATCACACTTGTGATTGTGCAACCCTCTCCCCTCCCCAAATGGTGTGGCTCATGTGTTTTGATTCCACATCTTCTCATTTTTTTCTATGTGGATGTGGTGTTTTTGAATATTTCTGTGTACAATTTGCAATTGCATCTGTCAAACAACATGAAAAACAAATAAAGCAACTTACACCAGCAATAAAAATAAATAGAAAAATAAGATAGGCATTATGCATCCAAATATGACTATTTCTTGGTTTTAATTAATTTTTGTAGTTTATATGCTTAGCTATATTTATTTTACTATTTCAGACCAATTCACATGCTGATATTAAATGCTGGTGTCTTTGGCTTACCATATTCTTTGACTGAAGATGGATTTGAAACAACATTCCAAGTTAATCATCTAGGACATTTTTATCTTGTTAAACTCCTGACTTCTATTCTTATTGAATCTGCTCCTTCTCGAGTTGTCGTTCTTTCATCTGAAAGCCATAGGTAAGTAGTTAACATGTTTTAGAATGGTTCCTGATAAATAATTTAATAAATGGATTTTATAAACTGAGTGCATATACAGAGGCTGTTCGCACATTTTTTAGACGATTTTGATAGAGTGTACTGAAGCAATTTCACTCATATTTCGTGTTTTATTTGTTCAGTTTGATAGCCCTTGTTTTTAACTAACATTCTACATCATAATTTCTATGATAATAATGCTTTTTATAATATCGGAAGAGGTATATTTTTCTACTCCTCTTGAACGGCTTTCCAGTGTCCACAAAGCGTTGTAGGTCGGTGTTTGGATAATGTTGATTTTAAGAGTCGAAAAACACAAAAATCCAACAGTGATACATCAGAAGATTTAGCAGGAATGTCAATGAAGGGTATGGATGGTTTTAATTCCCGTTTTTTGTTCCATTTTTTCCTAGAAAAGCAATTGCGGATTGCAATGTGTGGCTGCTTGTTTTGTCTTGATGCAGTTCAATGGATTGATAGCATTGTGGATAAAGATCTGGATTTTCATTTTTAAAAATTGGAATTAAAATATGTTCTTGAGAGTATTTAGAGTTGATTTTGACATTTTTGTCACATTTTTTTGCTTTTATCGCTTGTATGAAAAAACCAGTGGCAATCATAAATCCTTTAGAAAAACTCTCTTTTGATGCTTTGAGCCATGTAGCAAATTTTTTTTTCTCCACTTTTGTGATAATAAATTGATCTTTTTTTATTGCAACCACTTAAACAGGGTTCATACTCATCAGGGAATTCTCAGGGAATTTGGAATTTGTTTAAAAAAAATCAGGGAAAACTTAGGGAAACTAAAAATTTTTATTAAAAGCCAGGGAAAATCGGTTATAAAACCTGGAAAAACAAATATTTTCTTTCTCTCAAGTTATATTTTTCTTGTAAGCTTCGTATAGAAATTCTGTTGATTAAGTATTGTGAAAATACGCATGTAAACAATGATTTCTACCTGAATTTCTATCATGGTCAACAGTAATATGACACCATACAGTGGAAGTAGCTGTCTATTTTGTCCTGTCTAGAGGAGCATTTCTTGTAATATGTCGCTAATATTATCTTGGAAATGATCTGGGAACTCAGGGAAAACTCAGGGAATTTTTTTCCCATATATGAGCATGAACCCTGTTAAATAGACCCAAGATTCATCTGTTGTTGCAACATTTTTCCATTTTTCTCCTGCTAAATGCTTTTCATAAAGATTTCACTAAAAACTATCTTTGGAAAGAGTGGAAACATATCCTTCCATCCACTGCCATTTTAAAAGCACATTTTTGCATCTAAACAAAAATTATAAATATCAGAAGATAAATAAAACTTCCAAAAATATAACTGTTGTGAAAATAAAATTCTCCATGCAAACAATTTTTTCTTACTGCGAAATAAAATCGTCTAAAAAATGTGCGAACAGCCTGTAAAACCAAAATGTGTTGAATTATTTATTTCGTGGTTAACATAAATTTAATAAAATTTCTGTTTTCGTTTAACATATATTTTGAAAAAAAAAAAAAGAGGTATGCATATATGTAGTAAAATATAGTATGTTATAGACATCACAAAACTTTCTTCTATATCATTCTATATAACAGTATCATCTTAACATGCACAAAAGAATAATTATAGCACTTCACCGTAAAGATTTTATATTTCTGGTTTGGTGCAGTGTTAAACAATAGTTGCTATGATGTAGCCATACAAAAAATTACAGAAGATGAGTAATAGCAGCACCACCTGCCGGTCAGTATACACCTAAATTTAGTCAGCGTTTTTGTTCATAATGGCTATGTCTCATATATTAAATTCGGTTCATTCATATGCCATATAAGCTGACATATAGCCTACCCATACACAGAGAAAATTTACAGCATAGCAGTACCACCTAGTGGCTAATATGCATCCAAATTGAATCAGCATAGTTTTGTATAATAACCCTCTCACAAATCAAGTTTTATAGAAATTTACATTATAGAAGCTGAAATGTAGCCTTTTAAACCTCTGATATAGTCTTCTATAATGAGGGATATCTCATATAGCAGTGCTACCTCATGGGTAGGTAGATTGTAGATACTTAACTATAGTCATCATTAAAATCATAGTTCTTGAATAATAGCAGTGCAACCTAATAAATATGCTAATTGTAGTTGTTTAGTTTCCCACTGCCGACCCAACATAGTGCAGACAGGGAAGATGCTGCTGAAGACAGTAAGGAACCAAAGTGAAGTTTAGAGCATTTTCAATGATTTTTTTATTTTTTATTTTTTTAATTTAATATAGTGACCAGCAAAATGGGTAAAACCTTTTAGTATTTTAACACAGTGTTCGATAAACATGCAAACTCTTGTTTTTTTTTTACTAAATATTGATATTGTGCACTTAACTCAGCATCAAAGTATAATAATTTGCCAATTTTGTCGTATTACTTAGATTTTTAAAAATAACAATATTTAGGAGCATTTACTCAGAAACTGAAGTGTACTTAGATAAAAATAAAAGTTTGCAGTTCCCGACATTATTGCAGTGCTGATCTTTCTCATCATAATAAATTTACTAGTTAATAACCATCAAAATTTGACGGATGATGTGCAACTAAAATCTTCTCATGGCATAAAGTTTAAAACACCCTTGCTTTAGTATTTCACATTGCTTTTAACTGGTTTAAAACCCCCTGCTTTAATCAATTATCTTTTGGTTGGAGGGAAAAGGGATAAATTTCATGAAATTTCAATATACAAAATTTAAGCATACTCCATATAATAAAAATAAAATGGTTTTCCTAATTTTACTCTAAATATTACGAAAAGAATGTTAGGAGTAATTAAAAGAAAGGCAGAATTTATATAAATTATCGAAAGAATCAATATTTCTTAATGAGATAGTATCAATATTTGTGATAATACTTATCAAAGCATCAAGCATGTAAATTAATTCCACATTAGAATTCCTCCCTGTCACACCAAATTGACTAATAATCTATAGAACTGCACTCGTTTTATGTTTGCTGTGAAATTTATTTGTTGCTTTTCACGTAAAATGCATGAATACAAAGATTTACTACCAGATTATAATTATATTAACTTACTATCAACGATAACAGGTAAGTTTTTTAATAAAAGACATACATGAAAGACAAAGATTTCATTCACTTGTAAAATATATCATTAATTCTAATTTGCCAAGACAATAAGGGCATTTTAAGTGTAAAATAATAGTTTTGATTCTGATTTTTCCTTCCCATATTTGTAAAACTACTTAGATATAATTCAAAATATTAATTCATCGGAATAAAGTTAAAATTTGTTTTTACTGGAATAGTATTATAACACTTTATTCCATCAAAATAGTATATTTCAACAAAAATATACTGTTAAAAATAAATAAATAAGAATGAATTTATTACTTTAGTAAATTAATTTGCTCATTAAATTAAAAAAAATAAATTATACTATGTAAAGTTTTACTCATATAAAATATCAATATTTTAATGTCATTCTTTTTACTGTAATATGGTATCAAAATGAAGTATCACAGATAGAAATTATAATAATTAGAGTAAAAAATAAATGAATAAATCTTTCATTTTAAATATCCCTCTCCATCTTTTCTAAATAAAGTTTTTAACTGATAAAAGTTAACTTTTAAAGAACAATAAACTCTGACAATTTATTAATTTTAAAAGATTTTTTTTTTCTTATAAGAAGTATAATATATTTACATGGCAACAGATGGTGCCACATCTTGTATAAAGAAATTTTTGGCGAAAATGTACACTGATCATAGATAAACATAACCAATAAGTATTCGCAAATTACCTTGTTTTTAATATACTTCCTTGGAAAGTATGAATCAATGAATTAATTATGGGAATTATTTTTATGATTCAGCTTTAATTAGGCGTCTGCCATAAATAGACATATGAAATATTAATGTCGTCTGCTCGATCTTTATGATCGATATTCGTATTGTGCTGCATAAAGAGAAAGGAATATTCCCGTTCCAAATTGATTCAAAATTTTCTCGTGCATGCCCAGATCATATGATTTTAGTCTTACAGAAAATGCTTTGTGTTTTAATATTATAGATGGTTCTTTGTAACTACCAAATATTGACAACATTTCAAATATTCCTTATTAGAAACTCATACACAAAATAAATAAATAAATAACAGTAGTCTTCTAATTTAAAAAAAGCTATTCTAAGTTCCTGTGTGACACTATTTTCTTTTACACTGCATTTTAATGAGCGAAATTTATATTAACCAACATACATTTTTAGGTAGATTCCTTATAGGAAATCTACCTATTGCAATGGTCCTCATGACACAACTTCTGGAAAATTTCTTCGTATCTTCACCCATCATGATCCCTAGAACCCAAAACCACCCTCCATTCAAAAGTTTATATATGTATAACGCTTTTTCCCATGTTAAGTTATGAACACGATAACTGGAGTAATTTTTATTTAAATTTAACCAGCTCGGGATATATTGTCAGGACAGTAAAAATGTCGGTCAAGTTCGTAGATGGGGTATCCAGCTCAAAGGGGATGGAAATGGTGGTGGTGGTGGAAATTTTCATTTGCCCATAATTTCTTTAATATTGAAAATAGGAAAAAAACTTAGGCGAATTACCGCCTTACCCTAAAGAACAGTTTTTGTATTTAAATTTTTTCGATAGCTTCAATTGTTTAAAATTTACAAGATAAAAAGTGATTTTTTTGTCAGTTGTGATGAAACCGACTTTTTCTATAGCTTTAATCGCTTAAATTTATAATCTGATGCTTACATCACATGCACATGATAATAAAAAAGATCACTGAAAATATAAAAACCATGGTAGCCACATTTTGTCATCAAAATCTTGTCAAATCATACAATTTACTAAATTTGTAACAATTTACTCTTTACTTTTGTAACATTAACGTAAAGGAATCTACCTTTGTTTTTAAGCTTTCCGAAAAGGGATTTTTTCTTTCTTGCTGTGCAGGGGAAAACTTGTATATTGATGGTATATGACCTTGGAACCACTCATTTTTCAGTAGGGGCTACTGAATGATTAAAGCTGCACATCAATTAGATTACCCCTTTCTTCCTCCCCATGTTTTTCTATGGGGTTTTTGATGTTTTGTTTTATAAGGGTATCTAACTCAAAAATGAAGTTTTTTGAATATTACTCTTTGAACATGTTGCTTTTTAGCTTAGGGAGCTATTTTTTAAAAAAATAAATTCAAGTATTTTATTTCATTAAGTAAACTTAGGACTCTAATTTTCAATTTCTAAAAGAAATTAATTTTTTCAAAAAGTTGCTCACTAAGCTAAAAAGCTACGTGTTCAAAGAGTAATATTCAGAAAAAAAAAAAAAAAATCTAAGAAATTCATTTTTGAATGAGATATCCTTATTATATGAAGCAACAGAAATTCCATAGGATAACAAGGGAAGGAAGAAAGGGGGAATCTAACTTATGCGCAGCCTTAATATAGATGATGCTTGTGAAGCAATATATTTCACAAAGCAATTCTTTAGACTTACCTGGCTCTTTGCTGCCTATACAAGCAGTCTTTTGTTGACAATCCAGAATCATAGCTGCTTTAAATATCGGAGTACTTTTCCTTTTACAGAGTCTACTAGATCATGAAAAGGTCAGGAAATTCAGCAATAGGTCATGAAAATTAAGAAAAAGTCATGAAATTCTACTGTCGTTTAGAGTCCTGTCCTAGGTTGGGTAACTGATTTCACTCGACCTGATCGAAAATTTTTACTTGCTTCTATATTCATCAGAAGAAAGTATTGGATTCGCAAAAATTTTCAACTTCCGGTTTTTGATGGATTTACATGACTTGATTATTTTTAGAAAATACCTGTCTGTCTGTGTGTGTTTGTGAGACAAAAATTTTGTGGCGACTATATGTATATCTGGAACTCCTGCACAGAGTTGCATGTAAATGTATATGTAGGTAAACCTTGACCTAAATTAGTGCCTATCAACTTTTAGTATCAATCGCTCAACAGGTGGTGCTGCTAAATGGCAAATTGATCCCTTTTTCAGATTTTAAAACTTTTAACTTAATATATTAATAATTACATTTTTAATTATTTTTAAAATAATTTACCAGTTGTGTGGCAATAGAAATTTACTTAATTTTATGACTTAAAAAAAGTTTTGCATGATTTTTAGATAAATTATTAATTTTCATTTAGGTTTCAGGTCAGGCGTGGGTCGTCAAAATTCTCTATTGCAGGTTTGCTCGATTTTTGGGTTGATGAAAATTGATGCAGCACATCAATGTGATATATATTTACTTGTATAAGGTAAAGACACCAGTGTTTACCACCTTTTAAAATTTGTATCAGTATTTGCCATCTTCGCAAAAGATATGTTAAAATAAGAGTTTAATAACATCCATGAATTTGAATCTGCCCGTGCTAGATTCCCTAGAACTGGAGCAGTGGCGCACCCAGAATTTCTGTCTGGAGGGGGCTGAAGAGTAATTGGGTCCTACAGTATAGTAATAGGTTTATGTCCATATACGCAGCAACGGCGGCTCATGAACCGAAAATAGATGAAGAGCTGAGAAATAACATTTAAGTAGTTTTAATGCATAATTTTAATTAAAAATACTCATTTTATTTAAATGTAAATTTATACTCTATAAATGAATACAGTGTAAAATATTAGGTGAAATGGCTCTTCACCTATTTTCGGTCCATGAGCCGCCACTGGTACGCAGACATATGCATAGTAAAGAATCTGTTTTAAATGTTTCTTTTGAAATAAATGAATGAATGAATGAAACTGAATTTAAGTTGAATAGCACAATTGTGGAATTTATCTCCGTATATAATGTGCAAGTAATTCGGTCAGTTGGGGTTGAAATTGAACTTTCGAACATAAAGTTGTAGATTCAACTATGATCAAAAACTGTCTACGATCAAAATCTTCTAGGTCCATCTACGATCAAAAGAATATGACAAGCTGGTGAACATGAAATTTACTGGAAATGAAATGCCCCACCCAAATATTTCCATTGAAAATAAAATTTGATCAATTTTAATACCCTTTTGTGATGCTTTATTTGTATATGCAGTAACACTTAAGTAATTAAGAAATCTTAATAATTATAGCCAAATAAAAGCTGCAGTTGTTATAAGTATGAATTAGAACAGAATTTCAGTGTAAATTTTTACATGGCTATTTTTATTTAATTATCTGGAGTGTGGGGCGATGCTCTTTCAAGGTTCGATTAACAGAAACAAATCGGACGTGTAGTCTTCGTGGGGGTAAGCCAACACAGCAAGCAGGGGGCAGAACCTCTTAATATCCTAAAACATATATTACTTAGAATAGTTTGTTCAGTTGGTAAATATTTCAAGCGTTACCTTTCTGAGTAATATCATTACAGGATATTGTATTCCAATAATATAATATATATTTATGAAATTTGAATTTTTATAACAGGCAAAAATTTTATTATCCAAGAACGGAGCTTAAATCTCAGTGACATCAGAAGCAAAAATGAAAATTGTGCTTGGACCCTACTGTATTTTCTACATACTGTTATAAAAATAATAATAATAATAATAATAATAATTAACCCCATTCTCCCAAGCATCTGTAAAATATCTCAAAATATTATTATCAGGGTATTTTCCTATTTTGAACAGTAAACTACGCTTTGTGGCATTTCTCTAAATCGGTATATTTTTAGAAAAATATTTTACTCATTTGTGATCAGATCAATTAAATTTTATCTTCAGCAATTGATGCGAAATTTCACTAGCATGTATTTGTACTAGATGCATTTAAAGGGTTTATCACGAATATGCAAAGTCCATTTTTAATTTAAAATTTAGTTTTAGAGGAACGACTATAAGAGCAAAGCTAATTTTTATTTCATATCAAACGAGAATTTTCATTTGCCGATGGGAATGTGTTAATTTTGCCCAGGGACAAAACACACTTCCACAAAGATGCTATAAATACTCATAAATTAAGATACAATAACTGCATGAGCTTGGTATCCCCTTTTCCTGAAAAATACATCCCAGCTTATTTCCACGTCTGATTGCTTCTTCTGTCTGACTTTTTAGATACTTACTCGATTTCGTGATAACAGTATATTCTCTAGTTTAGGACCTTAGAAGCCCATCCCTAAAAATTGGAACTTCTTTCAACTAAAAATCAAAGAACTAGTTCATTGTTTTTGTTTTTGACAGTAAGTATTTCAAAAATTCCTAATATTTAATGTATAATTTATAAACTATTTCTGCTTACAATATCTGTGTTTGAGTAGTATTTTTTTTTTCATGCACATCTGAAATTTTTTACTATGTCAGCTCGTTCTGGAGGGGGCTTCAGCCCCCTAAGCCCCCTCCGTGGGTGCGCCACTGAACTGGAGAATCTAGCTTGAGCGGATTCAAATTCATAGATGTTAATTAACACTTATTTTAACATGTTTTTTTGCGAGGGTTGCAATGGCGAACACTGGGGCAAATTTTTGGTTTGGAGGACTGGTGTCTTTACCTTATATTGTGTTATGTTTTATTCTAAAAAATAAAATTGTGTTCAGTTTGCTTGAATGCAGTATTTTGTAATATTTGGAGGTAGAACAATTCTTTTGAAGAAACGAAAAAGTTTAAATTAAAGGTATTAATTACAGTCAATATTCATTAAAAGCAAAGCTTAACAGTATTTGGTCATTGATTTTTTGTAAATATTTTAAATTACAACTTTGTAATAATTGATATTTTTAAGTATATTTAAAACATTTTAAACCCATATATACCGGGTGATTCAAAATAGATGTTACAGGGATTATCTCGTAAACTAAGAACGATAGAAACAAACTTCCAATTACAAAATTGGTGCAAATTAAGAGTAGATTTCAGATATGGCATTCATTTGTACAAGGGGCTGTATACATATTAAATGCGAAATTTAATTTTTATACCGCCCCTCCTATCATATGACTTATATTTAGAAAAATATTCTCCTCGCTCTAACAATCAAAAAAAAAAAAAAAAAAAAAATCATCTCTCTAAGTCAAATTCTCGCTGAGTTATTGCAATTTGAAAATTCTAGCATTTTTCGCCAAGTCTTAAGGGGTTGTATCAAAAGTGAGAAATTGTAATTACTATTGCTTTTGTAATATGACACACGTTGATCAGCGTTTCGGGGGGGAAAAAAAGAAATCATTCAGGGAAGACGGCTATTTTAACCTGTAATGTCTCTCTTTCTCCTAGTGTATACACAAGAGAATACTCACTGATAATTTAACAAATAAAATTTATGAATAATTTATGTACTAAAAGGGAATTTTCAAATTCATTTTTTTTTTCTTTTTCTATATACATTCTCTTACTCATATACAAGTTGTAGAGAAAGAAATGTTTTTGAGTCAAATTTCCGAAAATTAGTTTTTGTTATATTAGCACGTTTTCAGGTCCTCTGAATTCAAAAATCATGTTTTTACGGTTGGTCTCTCTCTCTCTCTCCTTGTGTAAGTGTGTCTGTGTAATATTAGAATATCTCCAGAACAAATAGTAGCAGAAAATCAAAATTCGATATTCTAAATCCGTATCATATTACGGTGCTACACTAAAGTATATACGTTACGATCAGACAATTGTTTGTTTACAGGGTCATCCAAAAGAATTCAAATACATTACGTCTGTGAGCGAAATTTCTCATATGTACAGTGTCACATGTATAGACTGCCCTAAACAAAATGAAAAGAACAAATTTTTTATACGCATAAAAGCATGTTTTATGTAGATTGTGGTAAAGCAACCATTCATCATTCATTTACAGGATTACCCAGAGTATTTCGATATATTGGAGCTATACTTGGGAATTGCTGGAAGTGTATTTCATTTTGTGTTACACATTTTACATATAACACTAAATTTACATATAGAAAGTCATGTGTATATAGTTTATAGACAATATACAGGGCTACCTAAAATTAAGGTAAAATTTTTTTTTATTATTATTAAATGTAATTGGTGTAAGCGTTTGCTGCTTTTTTTTTTTTTTTTTCGAAGAACACTGCTGACGCAGAACGAAAAATTAATTTCTCATACCCATACTGTAAACAAAGTAGCTTTTGGAGAGCGATTTTTTTTCTGTATAATATCACATTTTAAGGCCTCCTGAATACGAAAGGTAAATTTTTATTCGTTGATCTGTATATATATATGAATTATCAGCCTAATTTAACAATAAATAATCTGGTGTGCCACTCACATGACTTTCTCTTACCCTGAAATTTAATACCTTAAATACAGGTTGGAAATTAAGAGGTAACATAATGAGTACTGTTATGTAAACCTATGTTAAAATAATTCAAATTAGGCTTCGAAAGATGATAATTATATGATAATTAGTTCTGTGTGAGGGGGGAATTTCCTGAAATTATTCGACGCAGGCAATAATCAAACTTTAAAAAACTTGACTTTGGTAATACGGAAGCCTCAAAACGTGTAAATTCACAAAACACAAGCGTTGCATATTTAGCTTAAAAACATACATTATTTATCATATGTCTATGAGGAATTCATTTCCATTCCTGAGCAGCTTTCCTGGACATGGTAAAATATTATATTAAAGCACTTTCACTAGCAATAAAAAAGAATATTATAGCTTAAATATTTGCAACCCTGTATATCTTTTGAAGAATATGTACAAACCATAAAGTGCACCTAAATATAAACTTATAGTAATAATATATGGAACAACCTAAAATGCACTTCCATCAATTTTCAGCTATTGTCGCATTATAATCTAATTATTTTGTGTAGCCCTGTAAATGAACTGAGAATAATTTCCCTGCCATATTCTACATGAGGCATGTTTTTATGCATATAAAAAATATATATTCATTTCATTTGGTTTAGTGCAGTCTATAGGTGTTAAACTCTACTTACCTGCAATTTTCCCCATAGACGTAATGTATTTGAATATTCTTGAGTGTCCCTGTACACGAACCATTTGCTTCATCTCAATGAAAAGCTTAGTGTAGCATCCCTATATGATACATATTTAAAATACCAAGTTTGGAATATCTGCTGCTATTTGTTCTTGAGATATGCTGATAACACAGACACACACACAGACCAACCGCTAAAAACACGATTTTCATATTCAGGGGACCTCAAAACATGTAAATATAACAAAAACACACTTTCGAAAATTTGGCCCAAAAACAATACTTTCTCTACCTTATGGGTATGAGAAAGTAATAACTACAGGAAATGCGAATTTGATACTTTGGATTCCATATCTAGTTGCCACTTGAAAAGTTGATCAAGGTTTGCAAGTTTTAAGGAAATTGATAACAGACTTGATTTATGTTTTGATAAGTATAGGCACTATAATTAAACAGGGGTTGAGAAGGGCGGTAACCCCCTTGACATAGAATTATACATCTATACCATATTATATTCTATACCAAACATTATTTTAGAATATTAACAATAAATATGAATTTCCTTATGATTTTTACAGTATAAAGTTATTTAAATGTAACTTATAAGAATATCTGTCCCAAAGCGCATTTTTTGTGCGTTCCTGTACATAAACTAATTGTAGAGAATTAATTAATGCCATTTTAAATAGGGAATATCATATAGTAAACCTGAATAACATATGTCATTTCTCAAAATATTTATAGACGCTGGGAACGGGCAGACGGACAGATGGACAGTCAGACAAAAAAAAAAAAAAAAAATGCTAATTGAAATCTTATTCACAGTTAAAAATTGTTAGAAAATGTTTAATGTGAACGAAAATGCAATTCCAGCAAATGTTCAATAATAACCCTTAACGTAACTGAATATTTTTGTGTGCCCTGTAAATCTAATGCTAATCGTACTGTACAGTATTGAAAACACCCTTTTGTGCATATGAATAACATATTTCAACTTCATTAAGATTTATGCAAAGTAATTAAATTTTGGTTTATAGAAATATCTTCACATAGAACGCAATGCTTTGGAATACTTTTGGGTGTCCCTGTATACAAACCAGTGATGGTGTTTACTCCATTTTCTATAGAAAATATCCCATAGAAAACTATAATAACGTATTTCAATTTTATTAATATATGCATAAATTAAAGGTATTAAAATATGGTTTATAAAAATACCTCTCATAGAACACAATGCCTTGGAATACTTTTCGGGTGTCCCTGTGCACAAGCTAGCAGAGGTATTCACTCCATTTTCTATAAGGAACATCCGATCGTGAACTCAAATAACATATATCAGTTTCAGGGAATTCTATGAATATTCACGGGAGTTAGAGCGCGGACACACAGAAAGACGGATGAACAGACAGACAAATCGAAGTCATTAACACTTTCCAATCTTGCTGAATTGTTGAAGAGCCGAAGTCATTAAATTTTTCAACCATGATGGAAAGTGGTAAAAATAAAGCACGAAAATTTTACACGGTTTTGCTAGTCTTTTAATGTTCCCCCTCTCTTAACGTGTTTTAATTTGCAGGTGACCCCCCCCCCCCCCCTAAGAAATTTAAGTATTAAATTTTTTAACAATACGAAATAATGTAAATTTGCATTAAGTTCTTAAAACTGTTGATTTCACGCGTTTGAACGATTTTAGTTGCTGTTTTAAAATAAAGGATCTTTTTTAATTTTTTCTCATCTCATAGATAACCCCCTAAAGTGAGCTCGTTGGCGTTGAAAAATAGATGCCAAAATTGAAAAAAAAGTGGTGTAAGTCATCATTTTCAAATTGCAATAACTCAGCGAGATTTTGACTTAGAGAGATGATTTTTTTTTTATTTTGATTGTTACAGCGAGGAGAATATTTTTCTAAATATAAGTCACATGATAGGAGGGGCCGTATAAAATTTAAATTTCGTATTTAATATGTATACAGCCCCTTGTACAAAATAAATTCCATATCTGAAATCTACTCTTAATTTGCTCTAATTTTGTAATTGGAAGTTTGTTTCTATCTTTCTTAGTTTACGAGATAATCGCTGTAACATCTATTTTGAATCACCCGGTATATTAATATATATTTTTTGTAATTATTTGAACCCATAAATTTGTCATAATTGATTTTTATGTTAAAGAAATTTAATTAACCATAATAATTTAAATATTAACTATTATGAGATTAATAATGGTTTATTTAATTTCATGCAGCATAGAAATTGACCACTACATCATCATCTTCTTTTTTTTTTTTGTGTTTAATTTTTTTTCTTTCCCTTGCTAACAGGGGTTTAGGAAAGGAAGGGGCTCAGGGGGCTCAACCCCCCCCCCCCCCCCCCCCGCTAAAGATTATTACAACTTTTTTTTTAATACCAAATGAAAGAATCTCCAATTTAAAACCAAAATTAATGGCTTATAAATGTTCATAATTAGTAATATTTTATAATTAATACAAGTAATTAGTGATTATTAATTAACATCTGATTTTTAATTGATTTTATGAAGATCAATTTTGAGTCATTCTTAAAAGGAAATTTTTTGAACCCCTCCCACAATTTTTGAATTGCTACGCCTCTGCTTCCTAATGATGATTGTGCTTAGAAATGTTATTAAAAAATTTGTTTCTTTTACTTCCCCGAAGCAGTTAAGATTTTTTTAAAAAGCAAATTTGCTTTTAAATTTTGTTAGGTCACTGAAACTTAAAAAAAAAAAAAGTTTAGCTATCTTTTTTTAGTGCTCAGATATCAGAGCATTAAGTTTATTCTCAATTTAAAATTATAATATCTCACTAAGAAACAGGCTAACAGTCCCGAATCAGGAAACCACTCCAATTACTTTAGTTATGTTACTGTGAAAACATCTCTCACCTTAGTTCATCAATGGAATTGTCTGAAATCATGTGACTCAAACACCAACTTCTCATAGTTGAAAAGTACAAATATTTTATAAAAACTAATCATGAAGCACAACTATAAACATAATTCAAAATATGCAACTTTTAATTTTCTTCATGTTGTTGACTTCCGAACTAGTTTCGCATGGGGCGCCCCAGCATTTTCACTGGCAAACACGGTACACAAAGTTTGACAAGACTGATGTTCCTTCTGGTCATCACCACTTTTAAGCACTCGGCGCCACTGACAATCGAGCACTGCCCATCGTTGCCATTACAAGAATTATGATGAAATAAAATATCTATAGATTCTCTTAATATTTATATTGTAAGTAAATAGAAATGACAATATAAATACTAATTTTGATGATGTAAGAAAAATTGCAAATTATCAGAATCATAGATATGCCGTGTTCAGAGAATCTATAGAAATTTTATCTCATCATAATTCTTGTAATGACAACGATGGGGAAGTTCTCGATCGTCAGTGGCGTCGAGTGCTTAAAGGTGGTGATGGCCAGAAGGAACATCAGTCTCGTCAAACTTCATGCACCGTGTTTGTCGGTGAAAAAGCTGGGGTGCCCCATGTGAAACTAGTTCGGCAGTCAACGACATGTAGAAAATTAAAGGTTGTATATTTTGAATTATGTTTAAAGTACAAATATATTTGACTCATTTTGAATATTCCTGTATATTGTTCATAAATTGTATATGCATCAAGTAGAATATTTTAATTTAAATCTGTAAGGAAAAAAAAAAAAAATCTCTGAAATGCATTTAGCCATTTTCAACTAGAATCCATAGTATATTCAATTTCATTTGTGTGGCCCTATATTTTCAAACCATATTCTATATGAAACCTGTCTTTTTGCACACATAAAAAATAATGTTAGTTTTATTATATTTGGTGCAGCCTAAAGTTGTTAAAATATGTGAACTTGAAATTCAGCCTTGGGTGGTTATGTATTTGAATTATTTTGCATATCTGTGCATGCAAATGATTTGTTTAATCTCAATAAAAAACTTCAACTAATATCATCATGTCATTACCGAATTTGGACTTTCTGCTAATATATATTTTAAGTTATGCTGATAACAGAAACACAGACCAAACACTAAAAACCTAATTTTTTGGTTTAAAGGATCTCAAAACATGTAATTATGCCAAAAAACTTAGTTTTAAAAACTCATCTCCCCAAATACCTTTTCTACCCTACACAGATTTTATAAAGTTAAATGTATATTATATGTAGCAAAAGTAGCACTCTCTTATGTAATTATCATAAAGTGGTGTATAAAGCTGCTGTGCAATTTTCAAGCTGGGACATTTCCATCAAAATGGTTGTGGTAACATATAAGAATCTCTTTTATTTTATTTAGAATAGCAGTTGGATTGTTTTCAATAAACAAAATTATAAAATTTAGCTTTTAAGGGCCCGCTTCACTCACCGCCGCCGGAAGCCGAAACTAATGTTATTCTATGGGAAATTTTTCTTTACAAATAACTTATTAACTAATACATATTTTTAAATTCTGCTTTCACATTCTGAAAATCCCCAGCTGTTAAATTGACGGACCTTTTCTAAAAAATTATTTTTTTAATTTTTTATATTTTATTTCGAAGCTGTAAAATACGAATTTTCAATATGTGAAATTTTTTCATTTTGCAATTTCAAAATAAAATATTAAAAATTAAAAAAATACATTTTTAAAAAAGGTCCATCAATTCAACAATTGGGAATTTTCTGAATGTGAAAACAGAATTTAAAAATATGTATTAGTTAATAAGTTATTTGTAAAGAAAATTTCCCCATAGAATAACATTGACTCGGGTTTCCGGTGATGGTAAGTGAAGAGGGCCGTTAACTAAAAAGTGTTTAGAAACTGCATTGAAATTTGTGTAGAGCTTTTTTGCAAATAATCTGATTGATGGATTTGTTACAAAAATTATCGTTTTCAATTGAAAAACATGTAAAAATTACTATTACATTTCCTTTTCTTTCAGGTTTTCTTTCCTTACAAGAGAAAATATAACAGAAGAACGCTTATCACCTAAAAATGGTTCAGGTTTTATATCCATGTTTGCTTATAATGACTCCAAACTGTGCAATATATTATTTTCCAATGAACTGAATAGACGCCTATCAAAACATAGAATCTATTCTAATGCTGTACATCCTGGGAATGTTGTCAGTAGCTATCTTGCTCGCAACTGGTGGTTTTACAGATTAATTTATGCTATTGTTAGACCATTTACAAAATCTTTGGTAAGTATTAATTGAAACTAAATGTATATAAAATGTAGGCTTTTATAAATTAATGTTTAACCCAAGCATTAGTGTATAAATTAAATGAAATCACATGTAATATATAGGAAAAAATAATCTCTTGAAATCATGAAATCAATTATTCATTTCCTTTTTTGTTAATGTTTAACAAGATAACGGGAGTGTGAAGTCGTTCCTTCACATATATGAGTTTTAATTATAACTTTAAATAAAGGCAATAAGTAATTATTATATTTTCAATAAATTAAAAGGCTAATAAAAATAGATAACGAAATTCTAAATTACTTTTATTTATTCTCTTTTGTCTATAATAGATATCTTAATTCTAATAATACTTTTTCCCTTATGCTATTAATAAGTCTTCTGAGAACAAAAACATATTCCTTTTAAATGACATCTCTCAGAATTATAAGCTCTTCTAAATCATTTAATAAATAAAATATAAAAAAATAATATTATTTTCAGTTATAAACCGTTGGATACATAATTACATTTTCATTCTTTAAAATTATGCAAGTCCACATTGTTATAAATAAATTAGGCAATAATTTACATTATGATATCATTAAAGGGTAATTATATTTTTTTTTATGACAGGATGTGCAATATTTCACAGACTTTATGACTCTATTATTCAACGGTTTTCTGGCAATAAAATTTGGCGTAGATGATTGGCGTTAGTTCTTTAACGGTCTTCCTAAATTCAAAATATTTATATTAATTTGATCTAGAAACAATGGATTTGCTTTGGCTATAAAATTTGGCACTTTTTCAAAAATCTTGGCGTAATCCAAGAGTCTGGTCTGAATTGCGACTCAGTCAACTACAGGATTGGCTCTTCAACTGTTGATAGGATAATATGTGATCCCGTAGCTCTCTCTCTCACCTCTACCTTTTGCATTCTCGTAACTTGCAGTCAAGCTGTAATTCCACTATTAAGGTACTGTTGATTTACCTATGAAACCTCTTCAAATAAAATAAATATATTTTTCAGCGAACTAATTGTTTCTCTTTACTTTAACGGCCATCTTTTTCAGTTATATGGACCTGGACAATAAATTGGAACCTGCTACAGTAGAATCCCAGGATTCTACTTGACAAGGAGTGCCAAATATGCCTGAACACATGAATGAGATTCTGGGGGGAAATTTCGACTGACTAGGAAAATTTTAAATATTTTCTTAATAAATGGAAAATAGAAATGAAAGCTGAAATAACAGTCTATTAAATAGACACTTTCTAATGTTCATAAAATGAATCTAACATGAAGTTTTTTTTTTTTTTTGTTTTGTTTGTTTTTTAAGAAATCGATTGAAAATATATGAAACTCAAATGTTATTGATAGATTGTATCAAGATAAGAGAAGACACTTCTTACAAATAGGTTTAACATTAATATACACATAATAACATAACACTTCAGACAATTGTATTTGTTAAGTTATCATTATTAATGCATTATATTTTTGTTTTCACCCTTTTATTGGTGCACATATTTTTTATTTTCATAAGATTAACTGTTAAATGAAAAATATCTCCATGGGCTATCAGAAAGAAAAAAAAGGAATAATTGGTAGAGGATATATTACTAATATAAACCCCAGTTTGCTTTTCCTGTCTGGTCCTGTTAACAAGTGTTCAAAATAAAGTCTGCATTTTATGGAAAACCTGTATGTTATGAATCTTTGATTGTTGCATGACCATGTTCACAAATGTGAAATCTAATATGAAAATAATAATTTACATCATGACAAATAATATCTTTTGCTAGTAAAAATGCTTTATGGGTATTAGAAGCATTTCATTAGCATTAAAAGATTTTTCATATGATTAACTTTGAAAGTCATCATCTTTTCATTGTTTCTTAAATTAAGTAAATTAACCAATAAGATGAATAAAGAATTCTATCTTTCCTTGATGTTTGGATGTGGCATGCCCAAAACACCATTCATTACATTTCTACAAATGTAAGACTGATGTAAATTTTATTTTGATAAGTAAAAATACATTTCAAGAAGGTTTTGATGTAGATATGAGTTCAAAATATCTTTTAAGATCATAAAGTTTTCAGTGACCTTTATTTTGATTCTGATTTGATGTTTTCAAATCAGTTTATCTATTTTTAGCCATGACTTTTTGATCTGTAAAATAAAAAATAAACTTATACAGAAAATTGCAAATGAATTTGATAAATAATGTGAAGTCTTTGATTAAATGAGTTTTTGTGTTAAGTAATAAAACGATACCATATATATATATATATAATCTAATAATTTATTGATATATTGTATGTATATTTTTCATGATTCTAGTCTCAGGCTGCTTCTACATCAGTATACTGTGCTGCAGCTCATGAATTGGAAGGTGTGGGTGGTATGTACTTCAACAACTGTTACCGATGTAAGCCTTCAGCTGCTAGTGATGATGAGATATTGGCTAAAGCTCTCTGGGAAATAAGTGAAAACATGATAGCCAGAGCCAGAGAAAATAAATTGGATATAGATGAAGAACCAGTTTAATCTGTAAAATTCTTATTATGTATATATTGTATATAAATATTTTTTACAATTAACCTGGACTTGAAACTCTACTCTGTTTCATCCCCCCCCCTCCCCCCATTTAAATTCAAAATACTTTAGCTGAAGAGGTCTTAAATTCTTATACGAGCTTTTATCTTAAAGGCTAATCTAGAAAATATTCTTGACTATTACCAGATTTCTTTTTTAAACACTAAATTTTAAACCGTCATATATAACTCTAAAAATTTCACCGAAAAATCAATGAGGAAAAAAAAAGTAATGCAGAAGTCGCCAAATTTTATTCGTGAATTGTATGGTTAACATATTTTAAATTAGACAGTTTTTTCCCCTTTAGTTTTGTTCCAAAGAGCCAGTCATTGTGGGCCCATCAATGATAAAATTTAAGCGTGCTAACACTGATAAAGCAATTTGTAGCCAAATCTGTTTACCTGCTGTTCTAGTAGAATAAACTGTACAAATAAACATGCCAATTTCAGGCCGATTGTAAATAGCCCCATTCTCTTAGATAAGGAAGGGAAGTAGCAGTCGGTCAGTCATTAGTGATTTGAGATAGCTGAAAAAAATATATTGACAAATAAATGATAATGAAAGAAGGTTAAGAAAAAGTGAGATAGACATTGTTATTTTAATTTTGTACAGTCGGTAACAAAAGTCTCTGAACACTAGCAAAAATTCCTATATAAGAAAAGTACACTTAATAAAGTTTTGTTAAATAAATCCTTGTCGAATCCTGTTCTTAGTCAGTCTAAAAACAGGATTCGACAAGGATTTATTTAACAAAATTGTATTAAGTGTACTTTTTTATATAGGAGTTTTTGCTAGTGTTCGGAGACTTTTGTTACTGACTGTATATATGTTTTTGAACAGTTATAAAAAACAAAAGAATTATTATTATTATTACTATTTTAATCAAGAAAAAATTTTGGTGGGGCTGTGCCCTGTTGGCCCTTAATGTAGAACCGCCACTGAGTATCGATAATGATAATATTCGGTTATCAGATTAGGCTAGATGTTTTCAATTAGTAAATTTTTCATCAATAAAATATCTTCAAAAATGAGAATATCATTATTATTATTTTTTAATATTTTGTATCATAATATTTATATTATTTCATTAATTTTGTAAAATAAATCAGGAAGGAAACAATAGTGATATTATTCAGAATAAATTAGATTCAAATTAGAATTGCTTCAACTGCATGTTGTCATAAAATAACACAGATGATTTCAACTTTATTCAAAAATTTTTTAGATTATATAAAAGTCAAAATGTGGTTTAAAGATATATAGATTTGGGGGCCTCAGGACAATGCCCATTTTGTTCGTGCGATAATATAACCCTGTACTCTTAAATATTTTCCATTCTAAAGTTGGAAAGTGTTATGGATATGGTATGTTTATCAAAATAATACTTGGAATATGTTTGAGACTTTTCATTGTATATATCAGTGGTGTAGCATGATATTTGAATCTGGGCATGCTCTGAAGCCAACTATGGAAGGAACACTACTCATCAAGGTGATATCGTTTCATCAAATTTAAGCACGGAATTTTCCAATTGCTTGGTTGGTTGGTTGCTTAATTGTAGGATTCAAATCCGATTGACTACACTTGGGTTCTAAGCCTGTGGGTGGAATGCCCTTCGGTGGGGGGGGGGGGTCTTTCTATGGAGTTCTAGCCTTATTTACACAAGTTTCGGAGAAAACCGCAGAAATCTCCGAATGGCTAGGTTGATGAGCACAACCTGGGATCGAACCGGACACTTCTCATAGACCAGCTTTGAGTGCAGAACCACATGGCCACTGGTGGGCCTTCAATTTCTTGGAATCATATATAAAATTTTATATACAAATTTTGTTGCTTTAACTTTAAAGCATATATCTAAAGGATTTTCTTATATTAACTTATTGAAGGCCGCTTTGGTTGCTTCACTGATCGCTGTATTTAAATGAATTTTCAAAGAAATTTAATCACAATTTTTTATAGCACTTTAGAAACAAAAACTTAAAGTGAGAAACAGAAAAAAAAAAATCCATTAAAATTGCTAAAAACTTCGCTTCAGGTTCCCATTGCTTTCTGCTGTGTCTTCCCAAACTGCACCGCACTGTGTCAGATTCGGGATCCTACTGCTAGTGGCAGTGCCTTAACCGAGCACTTCAATGTAGGCACCTATCTGACCTCTGATAGTTCTTATACAAGAAGTTAATTGTTACAATTTATAATAAAGTTAAAAATTTAACAAGTTTAATTCTTTCTATCATATTACCATTTGATTCTGATAGAAAGAACACATAAACATCTCTCTTCAAAAGGAGGTATTATGCCTTTACATAAACAATGGTTTTTGAAAATCTATACTATTAAAATAAAATTAGTTTCATTAAAAAAAAAAGTTTTGCTTAGAAAAAGATATAACCAGATTGAGAAAATGTTTCTCATTCAAAACGTAACATTAAAATAATAATAATAATAAAAAATAAAAAATATCTACATTATATAAAAATTATGTGATCATGTGATTTAATGCGAAAGAATGAAAAATAAATAGTGATCTTTGCTGAGGAATGCAGATGGATGAAAATAAAAACACGCAAATTTAATAAAATTTAAGATAATAAAGCAGAAAAGTTAATGGAACATTCCTAAATAAATAAATAAATAAGTAAATAAAATTTTAAATTAAAAAAATTAAGATTTGAAAATTTAAAAAAAGAAAAGAGAAAAAAAAAAAAAAAAAAGAAAGAAAGAAAGAAAGAAAAATTTCACACCTGAACAATCAAAGCTATGCATCTACCAATTTTTTGTAGATTTGTGATCAGTGGCCTGATCTTCATAGCGCATACAGGCACACTCAAAGAAGACATTTTGCTTTATTCATATTATAGAATAAACAAAATTTGTCACATGTTTTTATTTTTGATGGAAGTCTTTGCTTGTTATAAGTTATTTAGATTTAAATAAAAACAAAAAATGAAAAAAAAAGCAACTTTTCTGGCACATAAAAGGATTTTTGGAAATCTATCCAAATTTTATTTTATAATTTAATCATTATTTATAAATTTATTCATTTTTTTTTTCTTTTTAAAAAAGTTTTTTTATTACATCATTGTAAAATGAAGTACTATAGATTTTAATTTATCAGTCAGTAGGAGAAACCAGCTGTGCTCACTATGCAAACGTCTCTACTGAAGATAACGAAATCCCTAATGTTTTAAAAATACCCAAAACTCCAGAATATGCTCTCCAAGGATAGCATGACTTGGATCGTTTATACAGCAGAACTCTTCTTGTACTTTATACAAGTGAAAATTAGAGGGGCAATGAATATTCCCTCAAATAGCAAAAAATCCCTATATCGGGGCGAACTTTACAAGGTAGCATGACCTTAGTAATAACCAGTCAGCAGGCATCTCCTAAACAAAGCGGGAGGGATTTAATGACAGTAGTAAGAAAATAAGTCACTCGGATTTATCCAAGAATAATGCAACAAAAGAAATTTCCTTTCACTACAATTTTTCAAAACTGAATGACGGATAATATATAAATAGAAGCGAGTATTTAACAAAATTAGTTGAAAAAATTTATTTTTAAACAAATTCTGTTTAAAGTTTAGATAGTTTTTAGTGGGTATGCAGCGCATGCCTAGTATGCCCAGAGAATACGCCACTGGTAAATATATAAATAGAGTATTTCTGAATATGCTTCCCAACTTTGAAATGACATAACTGTGAAACAGTGAAAGACAGTAAGGTGAAACAAGTGGAATGTTAGACAGACAGGTCTGTAACTTTCTATATGTATAAATCACAAATTGTTTTTTTTTTTTTTTTGGTCTGGACATATTTTAACATTAAATTTTTGTTAAAAGCTGTGCCTTGTCATTGTTGAACTTTGTCCTAAATGGTGATATTCCAGTACAAAAAAAAAAAAAAAAAAAAACATGCTGTTCCAAGGAATGACATGGTGGTCGTGAATTTCCTATAATATCTAATTTGATACAACTTTCTTACATGTATCATCAATGAAACAGACTGACAAATGAAGTTTCTGTACTTCTAAGTACTATTTAAAGCTTCATGTACTTGTAGCACCACCTATTAGTCAATCTTGGAAATATTTTTGTAAACCTGTGTATAACAAATTCCAGACCTTCTTCCAACATACCATTTGTTTTATCTTTCTGTTTCTCACTGTTTCGTAGTTATGTCATTTCAAAGTTGGGAAGTCTTTTTTGAAATACCATGTATATATTATATATATACAGTGAAACCTCATTAACGTGAATTATAACATGAACTGTTTCTTCGTTCCCCGTCAAAACGAATGTGAACTATGTTTTTCTACCTTTTAATATGAATTCAGTTAACGTGAAATTTTGCTTAAGGGGGGGGGGGGGGACTCTCTACTTATCGTCTCTGAAAGTCGAAGCTATTGTTATTCTATGGGAAAATTTGCCCCGTTCTAACTCATTCATATTTTTTATTTCTGTTTCCACATTCAGAAAATTCACAACTGATAAACAGGTTATCGCTTTCTAAAAATTGATTTTTTTAATTTTTAAGATTTCATTTTTAAGTTTATAATATATTGAAAAAACGAAGTATAATTATAATTAAATACATTTTAAATAAAAAACCTAGTTATTTACTTTGTGCATCATTTTAGATCTTTCGAAACCGGGCACCTGGTTCATTTTTAAGATCAAAAATGCAAAATTTCACATTGTGAAAATTCACTTTTTACAACCTCAAAATAAAATATAAAAAATTTAAAAAATCCGTTTTTAGAAAGCAATAACCTGTTTATCAGTTGCGAATTTTCTGAATGTGAAAACATAATTTAAAAATAAATATTAGTGAATGAGTTGTAATTGGCAAAATTCTCCATAGAATAACATTGGCTTTAGCTTCCGGTGACAATAAGTAGAGAGTCCTCTTAATATGAATTTTTTCAGCTGTCCCCTTGAAAAATTCTGATGGTTAACATGAATGAAATTTTTTTAAAAAAGATGAAAAGTTTCCTTTTACTTAAAAATAATGAAATATTTTTTTACAGCACAGGACATTACAAGTCCTGACCAGTATTTACTACTCTTTGACAATTCAAAAACTGTCAACAGCTTAGGAATATTTCAAAGACTGGGTCGTAATAAATTTCCCAAACAATTCCTTTTATCTTAATAGAAGAGGATTCTTATTATATATGACTTTCAAAGTTAAAAAAAAAGATTAAAAAGGTATATAATTATAAATGTACTAACAAACCCGTGCGAAATATTCACACTTTATTTCTTTTCTTATTTACCTTTAAAATTTGAAACTCATAAATGTTATACTAATTTCACCACCTAATTAAAATTTTAATTTACCAGAAGCCAAATTACCAAATTAATATTGTACAATAGTGAAACCAAAATCTTCAAAGAAAGGTTTCCAAATAAAATTCATGGTTTACGACCCAATTTTCATACTTCCACAGGCAGTACAGTTTTAATATAGGACTCCCACGACACCTTTTAAATTTTTGTCGTCATGTTGGAGATGACTTTTTATTAATTTTGGTATATATATATATTTTTTTCTGTTTAAAAATAAATAAATAAAATAAACTAAACTAATTCCTATTTTGATTATATTTTTTATGATTGTGTTTTTTACTCAATTTATGACACAAAAGTTCCTATTCTGTATGCATCTTTAAAATGTTGCTAGGTTTAAAATGACGCTTGCAAAGATTCTGAAGAAACAACTGTTTAAAATACATTTTTTCGTAAAATAATCTCATCAGACAAATGTCGTCATTTTTTCTTGTTAGTCCATGGAGCTAAGTCTGCCTGCTTAAATATTGTCCATGTATAAATATAATTTTTTTATCCTCGTGTATCGTATCGTTTTGACAAAAAATAATTGAAACTGGTCTGTGTTAGAGAAATATTATATAGGTTATAGGAAAAAAAAACAGCGTAGTTTACAGTTTACAGATATACCCTGCTCCAGTGCTTAGAAGGCAATTCTTACAAATGAAATAATCTTCATAAGCTGACACCTTAACGAGTCTTTCCAATACACATTTCATTTCCCATTCAGCCCTCTAAATTCTTCTAGAGATACATAATGTCTTAAAGATTGAGTGCAGTAAGTAATGAGACAGCAACAAAAGATTTTACAACAAACAAATTGAAATTCAATTTAAAGAAATATGCTCCAGCAGATATCTTCATCAATGATAAAAGCACATTGTTTTGAAAAGCACATTTCATATTTTGTTAGCTTTAAACATATAAAGGTACTAAATTTATAAATGGAATGTATAGCAAAGAAACCTAAACACTTTTGGTTGCTAATAATATGATCTGGAACATCAGATTAGCTTAGTCCTTGGAAAAACTGCAAATCTCCGCTATTTCAAAGGAATAGAAATAATATCAGTGATAAATTTCACACACACACACACACAAAAAGTGAATTACTGCAGATTTGTTTAGTAAATGGCTCAAGCAATAAACATCAACTTTGAAAGGGAAGAACAAATTATTAGATAACTTTAGTGCTCATTTTGCAGTTTAGAACGTAAAGCAAGACAGTTAAAATTTTTATGAAAAATGATAATCGCAAAATTACAGCCATGTGATCAAAATGTAACTACAAGTTTATTATAGAAGAGAAATCATCTTTTTCAAATAATTTATTTCTTTGATAATGAATGCCATTTCCATTGATTTGTTGGATACATTAAACATAGTCGAATCTATAAAGAAAAAAGAATTCTCCAATACTGTTGAGAACAGTTTCTGAAAAACTGGTTTTTTTTAAGTGGAACTTAATTCATAAGTAAGCTATGAAGCAGAACAAGCAATTACTTTCAGTTCTTCAGAAGAGCAAGCATGTACATTTCTAAAATTTGTTACTTTTGAGGAATAAATTTCAATATGTGACAAAAAAAAAAAAAAAAAAAACCAGCTTTCGTTATGGATGATGAAATGGTTAATGAAATTAAATTTAAAGAACACACTAATTTGGTAAATGATTTGTACTATTCATCAGAACAGAGAGAGAGAAGAGTAAAATAGTTCTTTAAAATGAATAAAATCAACATCAAATAAAATGTTTAATGTTCTGAAAATTATAAGAAGTTTGTGATCGAGACAGAAAATTCTAGCGAAATATTTGATGTATGTGGAAAAGGTGGGAAAAGAAAACAATCACAAATAATATACCTATAATTTTTTTTTTTTTTTTTTTTTGTGTGTGTGTGTGTATCTGATATCAAGCAGGAATAAATTTAATTTAAAAGTTATTTTTCATTATTGTTATTCATTTCCCTCAGATTGAGCAGAATTAAATAAATTACTCATAATCTAATTTTAAACAAATAGGTGGAACTGTTTGATATATTTGCTACATATATATTTTTCTCAGTATTTCTAACATATTAGATTCGGAGTTGCTCATTACATGAAATACTGATAACATAAACAAAATTTTGATTACCCTTGAAGTTCACATTTATGAGGTTCAACTGTATTTTATATATATATATTAAAAAAATCAATTGAATGATTTTTTGAAATGATATATAGTGATATACTGATATATGTCACATGGATTTATCAAATTTATTTTCAAATTTTGACCTTTTCTAACTCTTCTTTCATTACATGAAAGTACCGGGGGCACCAAAAGTTCATGAAAACTTTAAAAATTCATTAAAAAAAACAAATAATGATAAAAAAAAAGTACGGTTTGCACGAATGACATCAGAAAGAGAGCAGATTTTTTTTCAGAAAAAAAAAAAGTTCAAAAAATAATCGTTTGGTGATGCTGATGTTGAATACATTAAGCAAATTTATACAGATGAGTCATACATTAAAATATAATGAGCAGAAACACAATACCAATACAATTCTACATTTTCAAAGATTTATTAAAGCTGAAGTTGTTCAAAATGACCTCCACCACATTGTATGGAACAAGTAAGGCGAGTCACAACACATGTGACAGCTGAGTGCAGCATATCTGGATGAATCCCAGAAGAGTCCATGTACATTCAGGTGTTTTATTGACAACCTAATTTGCATAAATGTGCTTCGTGTTTGCACCGCGGCGCCACATATTGGTCATTTTTTGAACTTTTTTTTTCTTTAAAAAATCCGCCCTCTTTCTGATGCCATTCGTGCAAACCGCACTTTTTTATCATCATTTGTTCTTTCTTAATGAATTTTTAAAGTTTTCACGAATTTTTGGCGCACTCGGTATATATACTTTTTCGGGCTGGGCTGCCATAATATCTGAAATATGGTGTCAAATGTGGATGTTATCATTTAGAAAAGAGTGTTAGTGCAATTATAATAATACAGGGGACTGCTAATCTGAAAATTCATTTCATATTGTTGTGCACTCAGGGCAGTGGCGGATTTAAGGGGGGGGGGGCTAGGGGGCTGAAGCCCCCCCCCCCCCCCCCCCCAAAACGCTGTCATTCATAATTGAATTTTGCAATTGTAAATTTTTTATTGGTCTAGAATAACACTTTGAAAAATCTTAGCCCCCCCCCCAAAAGTCAAGTTCTGGATCTGCCACTGACTCAGGGTTCATAAATTGTCTGTGAATGAAGACAAATCTTGCAGAAACTTAAAAGTTTTATATACAGAATATTTCAGAAGATTACAGGTTTGTCAAACAAGTACTATCAACTTCAATTTCACCAGAAAACACAGTTTAAATAACAGTTGACAACATAAAAATCACAACATAAACTGTACTGTAGCATTAACACACAGCAGTGCAGTAGGCTATACTCTCTAAAAATGGAAATGGAAAATTCTCTCAAATTGAGCCATTTTTCACTCAATTGACATGTTGAAAGGCAACTTCTGATGTTGAGAGAAATTTCAAATCATTGAGCTACTATGAGCAGCTCAGATTAGAGCCAACTGAAACAAGTTATTTTTAAGAGATATCGGGCCAAATTTGAGTGAATTTGTTTGATGCTGGAAAAAAATAGCAGATTCCCTCCGCCAGAATCGAATATGGATCCGCTTTGGTGGCATACGAATGCACTACCACTACGCTATGATTTCATACAAAAAAACAGCCATATAGCCGTTCTCACCATATAGTCACCGTTCTCAAACATTACTCAAACATTCTCAAAGGGAGAAAATATTATTTATCAATTTTTACTTGTTTTATACATAACACAAAACTATGAGAAACCCAATAAATTTCCTTAAAATAGCAATATTGATTCAAAATTGAAGAAAAATTCTTGAAAACAGAAACTCTATGACAAGCAGACATTTTAGAAGCTTGCAAATTAATTCTGTATAATTTAGTTCGTTTAGAAAAATAAATTCTTCTATGCAACATTGCAGAATTTTTTGAATAACTATGAGTTAAAAAAACAGTATGTACTAGTTTGTTTATACATATTATTCCCGATGTTGCGATTAATTATAATTAAAACATTGTAATACATTTTTTGAACGATTTACATGCATTTTAATAAAGTAGTTTCAATGACCATAATAAAAATATGAAATAACTTTAGACAAATAAATTTCTACATTATATAAATACATTGTTCTTTTTCTTTATATTTCACATATTTCTTTAAGAAACAGTTTTTAAAAAAACATTCACTGCTCATTTTTAGTTTTTTATTACTAACACTCGTTATTTGATAACTCTACTATTTTTTTGTCAGTTGTATATAAAACATTTGTTGTATTTATATAAAAAAAAAAATAACTTTGATAGTTTACTTTTCTAATTATCGAAAGTCCTTAACATATTTTTAAAACAATATATAAATTAATTATATAATATCTAAAAAATTATTTTTCACATGTCATTTAAAATATTATCGATAGATGGCACCATCATTTTGCAATTTTTTTTAACCTAATGAAAAGTGATCGAAATTCGTTCAGAAAAAAGCTGACCGTTTAACAATCAACTTGACTGAAAAGATATTTGATCAGAAAAGACTGATTTTACTCAAATTTGATTTTTTCCTAGAAATTCCTCTTAAATTATGGCTAAAAATATTTCGTTTGTTTTTGAGTAAGCAAATTCGGTCACATATTTTAAGAGAGATAATCAATAGCAGAGACTCAGTCATTAAGAGCTCTTTAGTTACATTATCAGAAGCAACACATAAGCATAACAATAAAAGTATAATGTCATAAAACTTTGCATTGCTACACAGAAAGAAGAGAAAGAAACAGTGTGTAGCTACACTAAGCCTTATAATTCAATAACATTTTGTAGACGTAGACTGTCTTTGACCTCAACAGATCTTGTTTCATATACAGCATAAAAAAAAAAAAAAAAAAAAAAAAATGCAAAATTAATCTTGAATGAGCTAAAAAATTCTGATAAAACTTCATAATAACTTTAAAACTATGACAAAAGGTAAGATATTGTTGCGTACTTGGGGGTTCGTGAGTTGTCTGAGAATGAAAGGCCAAACGTACAAAAATTCAGTAATTTATTCACAGAAAATTCCCAAAAAATACAGGTCAATAAACCAATTATCAGCTTCAATTCAAGCAGTAACCACAGCTTAAACAACAGCTGTCCATAGCAAATCCACAGTACAAACTGTATAGTAATAACACATAAAGCAAGTCTCTCTCAAAGAGGCTTAAGAGCAATGCAAGCACTAGCGAAGCTGGCTGAGATCTGAACTGAACTAACTGCCTTGGCGAGGAAGCGCTCCTTATATGCTGTTCCATGGAGCCCAGATTTTTCGAGAAAACTCTAGAAAGTGGTCAACCAATCAACTTACAGCTTCCATATTTGGTATATCCCATATAAGGATTTTCTCGCCAAGGTCGCCAAAAAAATCGCCAAGGTGGGAAAAAGTCGCCAAATTTGGCGCCAAATCCATTACGTGCATTACTGGGGCTTTTTAATGCGTTTTTAAGGGAAAATAAGGCTATTTCAACGCTAAAACGACTAGAAATGCACAAAATTAGCACTTTATCAACTTACTAAGCCTCTTTGAAAGAATTTATACAAAAATAAACACAATTATTTACAATTTCGTAACACTGCCCCCCTCCCAAGGACTGCACGTCCCGGGCAGTGCAACCCTTGGTCAAGAGGCGAAACTAAACAAATTTACATAATCTAAAACACAAAAACTAAGTTGCATATAACGATAAAATAGAAATACAAATCAAGTGAGAAATATTTACAAAATTCACAAATATGTTCAAGTGTTTATATACAAATATTTACAAAATTCACAAATATGTACAAATATTTATATACAAATATTTACATTACGCATGCGCAAATTTTACCAGTATTTACATTTTTAAATTTTAATATTACCGTTAATTGGGGTACTTGGCTAGCCTGTTATAGTGCACCACCTTCGGTTTTGATGAAGGTGTTTTAGTGATCCGCACCACTACATCATTCAGCCTTTTTAAGACTGTGTACGGTCCGTCCCAGTTGCACTGTAACTTGGGAGAGAGTCCTTTGCGTCGAACAGGATTCCACAACCAGACCTTCTCTCCTTCCTGGAACTCATGTTGTGTAGCCTTTAGATCGTACCTTGTCTTCATTTTCTCCGTTGCCATGTTAATCTGCTCCCGAGCAAAGTTGTGTACGTCCTCAAATCGTGCCTGGAGATCTTGGATGTACTCCTCGGGCGATGAAGACGCATCGGGTGGACAACCAAACAGGAGATCACAAGGGAGACGAAGTTCACGTCCGAACAGCATCTGGGCTGGAGTGTAGCCGGTGGTTTCATGGACAGCACTTCGATAAGCCAGCAGGAACAATGGCAGCTTCAAGTCCCAATCTTGCTGGTTCCTTGATACTAGAAGAGAGAGGTTATTCAGGATGGTACGATTGAACCTCTCGACCATGCCGTCCGACTGGGGATGTAAAGGTGTTGTCCGGGTTTTGTCTATGCCGAGTAGTTGACACAGTCCTTTGAAAACATCAGAGGTAAAGTTCCTACCTTGGTCGGTATGAAGTTGTAGGGGCGTGCCGTACCTTGACACCCATTGCTGCACTACGACCTCTGCGACTGTGCATGCCTCTTGATTGGGAATGGGATATGCCTCAGGCCACTTGGTGAAATAGTCCATCACGACGAGGATGTATTTATTTCCACTGGAGGTCCGTGGCAAAGGACCCAAGATGTCGATTGCAATCCGTTCAAATGGTGCTCCCACGTTATAACGTTGCAGCCTTCCTCGACTTCGTTTCTGCGGGCCTTTACGTGCCGCACAAGCATCACAGGATTTACACCATTTCTCCACATCCTCCTTTGCCTTGCACCAGTAGAAGCGTTCCCGAACTTTCTGCAGAGTCTTCATAACCCCAAAATGGCCTCTGGTAGAGCTACTATGCAGTTGTTCTAAAACAGCTGGAATTTTTGATCTTGGTAATAAAATCTGCCATCTGAAGCTTTTCCCATCATCAGATTCCCACTTTCTGTATAATACGCCGTTTCTGATATGAAGAGAGTCCCAAAGTGCCCAATAACTTTTCGTAATGGGACTAAATCTGGAAATGTCCTGCCAGATAGGTCTGTTGCTGGTCGTCTCCTTCAGCTGTAATATTGGCTTTATGTCAGGATCTTCCAACTGGGCTTTTCTAAGTTCTTCGTCACTCCATGGATCGGGATCTTGATCTGATGATGTTGAGACAGTAACTTGGCAGGCAACCGGATTTATCGGCAGGTATTTCTCTTCGGCTCTAGAGCAGTACTTGCAGCTTTCCGAGCAGGGCTTCCGTGACAAGGCATCTGCATTACCATGTAGAGTCCCTTTACGATGACGTATCTCGAAGTCATATTCCTGCAAGCGTTGTATCCACCTGGCAATCTGTCCTTCCGGGTTCTTGAACTGGAGCAACCACGTTAAAGATGCATCGTCAGTCCGGAGCAGGAATCTTCTGCCATAGAGGTAATGATGGAAATGTTCTACGGCTTTTACGATGGCGAGTAGCTCTTTCCTGGTGGTACAGTAATTTCGCTCCGGTTTAGACAGGCATTTACTCCAATAGGCAATGACATGTTCTTGACCATCAATTTCCTGCGACAGAACAGCACCGACACTCTCATGGCTGGCATCTGTATCAAGTATGAACTGTCTGTCGGGCTGTGGATACGTCAAGATAGGCGATGATGTTAAGGCCTCTTTAAGTCGCTTGAACGCATTTTCGCATTCATCTGTCCACAGGAACTTCTGTTTGGCTTCCGTCAGCTTGTGGAGTGGTCTGGCAATATTTGAGAAACCCTTGACAAACTTCCTGTAGTAAGTGCATAACCCCAGGAAACTTCGTAGTTGGTGTATATTTTCAGGGCGACTCCAGTTCTCGACTGCAGAGATCTTCTCAGGATCAGTTCTCACACCTTCGGCACAGATGATGTGGCCGAGGTAGCTCACTTCACGACGGAACAAGTTACACTTGCCTGGATTCAACTTGAGGTTAACCATTCTGAGTTTCTCCAGCACCTTTCGGATATTTCGAAGATGGTCTTCAAAGGTGCGCCCCACAATGATAATATCATCCAAATACACCAGACAGGCTTCATAAGAAAGTCCTTTCAGCACTGTCTCCATCAGGCGTTCGAAGGTGGCAGGTGCATTACATAATCCGAATGGCATAACTTTAAATTGCCACAGTCCTTGCCCCGTGGTGAATGCAGTCTTCTCACGATCATCAGGATGTAACTCTACTTGCCAGTAACCGCTCTTCAGATCCAAAGTCGAGAACCATTTATTGCCAGCAAGTGTGTCTAATGTGTCGTCAATTCTGGGAAGAGGGTAACTGTCTTTCTTCGTGATGTCATTCAAACGACGATAATCCACACAAAACCTTGTTGAACCATCCTTTTTCCGCACCAGTACTATGGGAGAGGCCCAAGGACTCGTTGATGGCTCGATGACATCATTGTGCTGCATTTCACTTAGAAGTTCAGTGACCTCTTCCTGTTTAGCAAAGGGAAGTCTTCTTGGATGTTGTTTGATTGGAGGATGATTTCCTGTATCAATTCTGTGCTGGGTGATGTTCGTTCTCCCGACGTCTTCAGGTGTTCGAGAAAAAAGGTCTTTAAATTCTTGGAGTAGCTTCTCCGCAGCACATCTCTGTTCTTTTCCTAACTCTGCATTCTTGAGTAATTCCGTTATTAATTGTTCAGAAGACTTGGATTCAGTTGATTGCGTGGGGCGGTTGATGCATGTTACAGGAGTGCAGGCTGCTAACACCTCATCCTTCTTCACTGTTCGGACCTTATCGCTGATGTTTGCGACTCTCACAGGAATAGTACTCTTTGAGAGATCAACTAGAGATGAAGCTATCAGAACTCCTCTTGGGCTGTTGTCTGTATTCGGGTATTCAATCAGTCCATAGCGGAAGTATTGCTTTGTAGGTGGTGTTCCTGAAACTATTGTCTCTGTGTGTGGAGGGATGGAAATTTCAGACTTGGCTGTTATCTGGCAAATTGTCTGAATGTCCTGATTTTCAGTATTGAACACAGCTATGTCTTCCGAACTCGAATACAATTCATTATTCTTGAAGTCCAATTTGAAGTTAAATTTTCTCAGGAAATCAATTCCAATGATTAAAGGATCTCTTATATCAGCCACATATGCCATAGGATGGTAACTGGCATTCCCAAAAGTGATGGCCAAGTTTATTTTTCCATATATTTTGATTTCGTCTCCGGTCACAGTCTGGAGTTTAACGCAGGGCGGCGTCCAGATGATCTTTTCTTTTAGTTCTTGAGCCAAATCAGTTCTAATGATGGTCACGTTGGCTCCTGTGTCCAGAATCATCCGGCAGGTGGCGTTGTTGACTTGGCCATAAACGTGAAGTCCATTATCGCCGCCACTCATCGATGAAACATGAAATACTGTAAATTGGGGCTCTTTAATTTTAGGCAACCTCCGCCCCGCGAGATGGCCTCCTCTTAGTTTCCCTGTAGTGATGGTGAAGACGGGTGATTTCCTATAGTTGGTCGTATGGGGCAGTTCCTCTTCACATGACCATCCCCTCCACAGCCCCAGCACTTTATCTTCCGATCCTTTATTTCTATGTTATTTTCCAGGTTGCGCAATCTCTTTAAGATCTCTGCGAAACTTCTCTTCATTTCATTCTCATCAGCAGGCGTATCATTTAATGAGACTGCTCTTATGGTATGGTATGGCGGTCTTTACGGGAGGCTTGTTGGGCTGCCTCTATCCTAAGGGCATAGCCTAAAGCTGATTCTACGTCTCTGATGTTGGAGAGTCTCAGCGCTTTTTGAATTTCTTGATCCCGAACAGCATCGATAAAGTACTGAAGAGCTAAGTCGTTTCGAGTGTCAGCTTGGCAGTCTGAGAATGCTAGGTGTGACAATCTCTAAATGTCCGCTGCCAGCTCTTGCAAACTTTCGCCCGTTTTCTGGTAACGGGACTTTAGCTGGAGGCGACTATAGTCCTTAGAACACTTCTCTCCAAACCGTAGCTCCAGTGCTCTAGTCAAGGCCTCGAAGTCGTTCCTTTCTTCTTTAGAAACATTTCTTAGTATCTCGGCTGCATCTCCCCGTAATGCTGCTGCTAAGTGGACCGACTTGGCGGTAGAGTCCCAGCCGTTAGCTTCAGCTACGATGGAAAACTACGTCTTATATACATGCCAGGAGGAACTGCCGTCGTAGGTAGATAGCTTAATAAATTCGTGATTCTGGCTTCTTCTCTCTTTCTTTTCAGTTTCCTGGGGCTTGGATTCTAACTTTTCTTCGAGATTCCGAATCTTGCTCTGCAGTTCATTCCCTATTACCTCTCCGCTCCACTCTTCTCTCATTTTTCTCTCAAGATCTTCCTCCATTCTCTTAAACTTTCTTTCTATCTCTGAAACCTTTCCTTTCAGCTCTTGATCAAAGTTTTCTTTAAATTTCTCCTCAAAATTCTCTTCTATCTTCATAAATCTCTCTTCAAAATTCTTTTCCATTTTCAAAACTTTCTCTTCAAAATTTTCTTCTATCTTTATAACTTTCTCTTCTATTCCATCCATTCTGTTTTCCATAACCGTTAATTTACCCTCGATTGATTCTTTCACCGTTGAAAGCTCTCTCTTCATCTCATCTTGATTAGATTTAATTTCTTCCTAAACTTCACCCATAGTGTCTTTCAACTCTCTTTGCGATGTTTCCATTTTCTCTTGTGCTACCTAAGACTGCTATATAACAGGCTGAATCATTCGCCGCCATTTGTACGTCAAGTCCGTCATTGCTAAACATAAGATTACTATATAATAGTCTTATATAGTCTCATATAATAATCTCTTATGGTAGTTCGTGATTGCCAAACCTAAGATTATTATATAATAGTCTTATATAATCTCATATAATAGTCATATACAATAGTCTTAGTTTTAGCAATGACGGACTTGACGGACGAATGGCGGCGAATGATTCAGCCTGTTATATAGTAGTCTTAGTGCTACCTTCATTTCTTCATTTCTTCAGTCAAACCGTCTTTCAACTCTCTTTGCGATGCTTTTGCTTCCATACTTTCTTTCATCTCTCTTTGTCCTTCTTTCATTCTTTCGATCAATCCGGTTTCCATCTTCTCCTGTCCTGTTTCCATTTTCTCTATCAATCCAGATCTTAACTCATTCATCTGAGCAGTGAGACCTTCTAGAATTCTTTTCATCTCTTGCTCCATAGCTCTCGTTATCACCATTCACAGACAAATCCCACTTCTGACACCAGAAATGTTGCGTACTTGGGGGTTCGTGAGTTGTCTGAGAATGAAAGGCCAAACGTACAAAAATTCAGTAATTTATTCACAGAAAGTTCCCGAAAAATACAGGTCAATAAACCAATTATCAGCTTCAATTCAAGCAGTAACCACAGCTTAAACAACAGCTGTCCATAGCAAATCCACAGTACAAACTGTATAGTAATAACACATAAAGCAAGTCTCTCTCAAAGAGGCTTAAGAGCAATGCAAGCACTAGCGAAGCTGGCTGAGATCTGAACTGAACTAACTGCCTTGGCGAGGAAGCGCTCCTTATATGCTGTTCCATGGAGCCCAGATTTTTCGAGTAAACTCTAGAAAGTGGTCAACCAATCAACTTACAGCTTCCATATTTGGTATATCCCATATTAGGATTTTCTCGCCAAGGTCGCCAAAAAATCGCCAAGGTGGGAAAAAGTCGCCAAATTTGGCGCCAAATCCATTACGTGCATTACTGGGGCTTTTTAATGCGTTTTTAAGGGAAAATAAGGCTATTTCAACGCTAAAACGACTAGAAATGCACAAAATTAGCACTTTATCAACTTACTAAGCCTCTTTGAAAGAATTTATACAAAAATAAACACAATTATTTACAATTTCGTAACACTATGTATGCATGTGCATTATAAACTAAAATGCGATTATATCAATTTACACAAAGTTTTCCGCTAAGTGATCTGCAATGCCCATAAAAGATATAAAAGTTTTGAAATCCTCGATATGGCCAATAGAAAATTAGGGGTTATAAATGATTTTGTAAAACGAATCCTTTCAATCCGCCAATGTGTTTCTTTCATCTCCTGTGCCCATTTTTCCTTCTACTGGCATTATTATTTCAAGATTTCCTTTACCCGTTTTGTTATAATGATGCCATCTTTTAAGCAACCGTTTTGTACATTTCACTCACTGTATCTACTTCTCAGCCTATTGATCCTAACGCCTTAACATGTTGAGCGCCACGCAAATTCTTAAAATCCATTAAAATTCCTCCTGTAATAAATAAAAATTAAACAAATTTTTAATAAATTTTCAATCATTAAATGTTTTGGTAGTCCGATAGCCTGGTGCGTATTTAAACTGACTCACAATCATTAAATGTAATAATTTTAGTTTTATATCCTATTTTATATCCGCCACTGATGGTTGATGTGGCTTTATATCATATTTGACACTGTCAGGCACCAATGGCTGACACGGCACTCACGTTTAAATTTTTTATTGGTACTGCTTTTACTTTCGGGGTAAAACTTTCACTGAAATGTTTGAAGTATAACATGTTCTGCACATTCCTAAAGTTTCAAGATGATTCCTTCAGTACTTGGAGATATATGACAAAATGTCTAGAATCTAGAATGGCTGACATGGCACTCAACATGTTAAAGTTATACCCAAAGATCCCTTTGATCGTTTATCACCGTACCTTTTTTATTTTAAGCCAATTAGTTTCACTAACCGGGATTTGTAGGTGAAATTACTTCTTTCTGCACACACGAGAAATAGGGACACGGAATGGCATTTATAAGTGATTCATTGAAATACAGTAACCAGAGAAACACACAAAAGTCATTAGTTTTTTACAAAATATGCACCAATTAAGGGGACGGTTAAGTTATAATTAAAATGTGTCATCTTGTTGTGCATGTGCAAAATGAGCAGATGATAATCAATTAAAACTTTTTAACGATATGTGTACCGTTTTTAAAGACTTTTTTTCAGCTTACTTTCTGTGTCATAAATCTTCTGCCGAATCCGGGTTAAAAACGGAAAAAGGGGAAAATAAATTAGAATATCAGACCTATTGTTACAAATTCGGTACCAAATGAAAGGGGTGATTTTTCTGAATACAGGAGCGCAAACAGTTTTTCGACACGACAATTAGATTTTTTAAAAATAACTAAAGTATGAAATTTAGGTGGAAACCTTTTTTGCGTAATACATAAAATAAATTAGAAATATCAGTCCTATCGTTACTGGTTACAAGTTACAAATTCAGTATAGTGCGGCTTTCACGAGTTGGCCCCTGTCAATCAAGCGTGACGTAGGCAGCGACGATTCTATTACCTTGAAATCGGTTGAGGGTGAAAAGGGAGGTGGTTTGCTATCTGTACGAGTTTCGCGACATTTTGGCGAAAATACTGTTTATTACCTATTTACTTATTTCCAAATTAGGAGAATTTTTGGGCTTTCCAATACGTTATATCATTAAAAAATATTTGTTACATTATAACTAATTATTAATACGATGAGGAATGTCATTATTGTCTAAACGATATTTCAAAATTTCGGTTTGCAGTCTTTTTTTCTCTTCTTCATTTTTTCTTTCTTTCTTTCTTTCTTTCCTTCTTTCTTTTTTTATGTTCTAATTTGGACCTAGCACCATAAAAAAACTACCAATCTACCAACCTTTCTTTCTTTTTGCTTTCTCTTAAAAAAAAAAAGAAAGAGAAGATTGATTATATTTAAAATTTAAATAAAGAACTGCACTCCTGTATTTTTTTTTTTTTTTTTTTTTTTTTTTTTTAAGGTAAAATAGGGTAGGTGCTACAGTGATTGGCATGCTCCAGTAATTGACATCTATCCCGAAATAATTAATAAATAAGAAAAATAATAAAATCATATTTTACATATAAGAATTTTAACATTTTATGTCAAACACTGGAGCATAGGGTGCTAATAAATGGTAAAATGAATAATTAGCGGTGTCAAACACTGGAACACAGGGGGCCAATTACTGATAAAATGAAAAACTGGCAGTGTCAATTTCTGGAACACTGAGTGGGTGTCAAATAAAAATTCATAAACAAAAATAATTGTTACCAAATGTATATACTATTTTAACATATACATATGTGGTTCTGAATGTCTTTAATGCCATATGTACTAACTTATGATTTCTAAAAATATTTTCTTATGACTAGAACATTAAAAACATCAGAGATTGCTCTAAAAGTGTCAATCACTGGTGCACTTACCTTACATAGAAATTAAAAGCCATTATAACAATAATATAAGAAATTATCTTTCATATTCATATTTGATGTATATGCAAAATTCTGAGAGCTATTGTGCATAATACTGTAAATTATGTGTACAGCTCAATTTATTTTAATAAAATTCCTTATTTATTTATTCAGTAGTTTTAAAAATGTTTTTCTTCTTAAAAAATAATAATAATAATAATAATAATAATAATAATAATAAAATAATAAAAAAATAAATAAAATAAAAATACAGCGTAAAAACTCTTTCTCATTTTTATTTTTTAAATGTTTTCAAGGAATACTTTTTTCCTGAAATACAAAATAAAATGCATGGACAATAATTTATAATCCATGCAAACAGCACGTTTTTTTTTCCTTGTTTAGATTTATTGCTCGAAACTTCTTTATGCAAATAAGGCATTAGTGCCTACTGAAATTCCAAACATGATTGAAATTTTTTTTTTTTTTTTTTTTTTTTAATTTATGTGTCACTGATTTTTAAATATTAACACATGTTCCTTTTAATAGGCAAAACGGATTTCAGCTGGCGAAAAGTAAAACTTATTGGCTTAATGTGTTATTTTCATGGCAACCTTCTTTTTTCCCCATCCATTCATTCTTTTCACTTTGTGCACCCCTTCCTTAAAGTAAACTCTTCGAAAAGAAGGAGGGACGAAGGGCCAACTCGTGAAAGTTGAACTATACCAATTGAAAGGGGCCATTTTTCTGAATCCAGGGGTGCAAAAAGTTTTTCGACACGACAATTAGATTTTTAAAAATTAACTGAAGTATAAAATTTAGGTGGCGACAAAAAAATTACATTTTTATTGGGAATTTCTAACACACGTGACCAATAGGCAATGCAAGGATAATTTTTCTTTTATCATTATTTTTTTAGCTTTGTTTTAGCATAACAGTTTTTCTACACGACCATTAGATATTTAAAAATTAACTAAAGTATGAAATTTATGTGGCAACACTTCATTTTAATTCATTTCAGTCGTTCTAACCATTACGAGTAATTTAATATAATTATATATTATATATAGGTCACACACGTAACGTAAAATGTTAGTGCACTGAGAAGAAATAGGGAAAATTTTTCTTCTTTTTAATCTTCACTGATTCATTGAAACCCATAATAAATAATTCATCAAAGCTTAAATATTTTCGACATAATGCCGTGATATGGCAAAGTTCAAAAGAAAGTGGTGATAATATCGATAGTTTTCCTTAAATTTGGTTTTCGGGTTTTCCGCAGGTCCATTTCAATTCACTATTTTTTTTTCTCTGGTGACGCCATCTCTTAGCTAATTTATGAAATACAATTACAGAATCATTTTATCGGGTGTTTGGTGTTTGAGAGCAAGGCCGATTGATTGCTCAATTGCCCTAGGCCTAAGTGGGTGGGCCCATCTTTGGGGGTCTTTCTAAGGGATCCTAGCCCGTATTTATGCAAGTTTCGGAAAAAAAACCTTGGAAAGCTCCGAACGGCTAGGTCGACGAGCGCGACCTGGGATCGAACCCGGCACCTCACGTCTACCAGCTTTGAACAGAGAACCGCTCGGTGGCTGGTAGGTCCCATTTTATAGGGATTTTTTTTTTTTTTTGAGGGGAATCTAAATTAAAAGGAGGGGGACTCATGTAAGATATCTTTTAAAATATCATAGTACGTGTTAAAAATAAATGTTTCGATTAATCACAAGTTATTACTATTTATTATTATTAAAATTGAAAAAAAAAATATATATTTTAGGCTTATTTTAGGTTTAAGAGGACCTGGCACCTCTGACTTGGCACCATTGAAGTAGGCTTTATGTAAAAACTTATATTTCATTTAATATTTGTAAATTGAACTATATTAGGTTTGTTCAATAAAATATATATTCGGGCAGCAGTTTTTATGGTTTTTGATAGATTTTTTTTACAGATTTGAAAGCCTTAAATTGCTTTTTCGCAATTTGTATTTTTTTTTTTTTTTTTTTTTTTTTTTGACTTTCCGAACATACATATGTAGGAAAGTATTGTAATTATGTCAAAAATCCGAATTTGAGATTTTGACAATTCTATACGTTTTGAAGCCCCCTGAGTCCGTTTTCACTATTTTTACGATGATGTGTGTATGTGCATGTGTGTGAGTGAACACGCTATCGCTAATGTTTAAACGCTTTGTTCGAATTAGCTGAAAGGTGGTACGTATGTTGTAACTGTAAGTTCCCGTAGCACAAACCCTGTTGATTTTATTGAATCTAGCATTTTTTTTTTTTTTTTTTTTTTTTTACAGAGACAAAAGAAAAAATTACAAAGAAAAATTCGTTATCATTATGGCCTGTGGGCCAAATTTTTTAAAGTGTGATAGCGTCTAAATGCCTTATTAAACTGAGCAAAAAAATTATACACATGTTATAGGTCACAGTTGCACGAACTGTATAGATTTTGGTGAATTTAGCACTTACAGTTTTTTTTACAGGGATACTAAGAAAAATTCTTTGTCATTATGGCCTATGGGACCAAATTTTTAAAAATGCGATAGCGTCTGAACACCTTATTCAGTTGAGTTGAAAATTTATACACTGTAAAAAAAGTAGAAGGACACTAGGTATTTTTAGAAATAAAGGGTACCTTTTATTTTTAATGAAATTATTTTTATGTGTAACATTTTGCAGATCATTTAACAAGAAAATATCAGTATCATTACCATGATTTTCAAAAATAAATTATTAATGACAACAAAAACAGTTTTTACTTCTTTTAACTCTGTAAAAAAAGTAGAAGGACGGTAATATAAAATATGAAATACAAACAATATTAGTAAGGAATACTCTTCCCATTGGCGTTTATGACTTCGAATATTATATTTCGTTGTGAATCATACAAAGATTAGATTCCTGTTTGGCAAAAATTACTCTATGAGCTGTTCAAAGCTACTCGAAGCTCAGCAAGTAATTTAAACATTTTCCCACTAGCATATACTTGGCAAGCAAGCATTGGCCAGATGTTTTCTACTGTGTTAAGATCGGGGCTTCGGTAAAACCTGCACATTATTTGCAGTGAACCAATTTTAACTCTATGGTGATGTGAATGGCGACTTTAATCTTGTTGAAACATCCACTCTTCTCTTAATTCAGAGCCATAAGGAAGAAGCTCAGAATTCAGCACTTCAATATAGCCTGTATGTTTCTGCATACCACTGAAAAAGACCAGACTTGTTCTTCTTCCATATCCAATTGCTTACTAGATTATCACCCTCCTCCCTCATTTGTCGAGTTGAATCAAATTGTTCTAAATTCTTTAGACCATGCCTAAAGCATTATTAGCAACCATCTAAATTGTCTAAGTTAAACCTCTTCTCACTTGAAAATATTACAAAAGCCCCATCTGCGGTTCATGACACGTGTTTTTTAACCCATGATAAACAGTAAGCAATCTGTGTTTTTTTTTTTTTTTTTTTCCCCACTTTGGATGATGCTTACGCTTGCCTTGACACATGAGTAAGTCTTGCTTGATTTGGAGCCATTGCGATACTACCACTGCTCTTTTTAAGCTCATCAGCAAGTTTTCTTTCATAGCGAGAAACTTTTTAGGCCTATCAGTCTTCTTTCTTTTCTTATTTCGGTCTGGCTTTCTGATAAAGTTAGAAAGTGTATCCGCGATTGTAATGAAATGCTCGCCCTCTGGTGGGCTAAGGTGAAATTACAATAAACATGGTTTAATTCGAATTCCATACAGCCGCCATTGCTTGCCAATATTTAGTTTCACATATATTTATTGAATAAAAATGAATAAATACGGTAAAAAAGATAACACATACTTTTGTGTGCCGCAGTGTAACTCCAAAGGATCAAGAAATCCAGAATTGAGCTTCCAGTTATTTCCAAATGACAAATTTAAAATTTCAGTTGCTTCGGCTAATGGAAGTAAAGAATTAATCAGATGATTTGAAATTAATATTTGTTCAACTTCAGTTAAAAATCTACTTCCGATCGAACTTTGTATAAACTGAAGTATTTTTTCCAAAAGCAATCAATTTTCCATAATGTAATGGCGGAGAAATTATAGTACGAATATTAAGTAGAATAACAAAAAGAACATTAATGGAACACACGTGGCTAATGTTTACTAACAACTGCAGTGTTCACAAAGCGCCGTCTATCGATCACTACAAACGCGGATTGGGGCTGAAGTGCAGTTACGATGTTACGAACAACCTGTCTAACACTTTTACTATTAATTTTATATGCAAGAAATTGCCTATTTTGGAAATAATTTAACGGTATTCTTCTAGGCAGTCTGAAAAGAAAATAACAATGCAATTTTTAACAAAATACGTTTTCTTCAACAAAAGCAGTTAAAGAAAATTCAATATTTTCTTTTTTTACTCGGCTACATTCTACCAAATAACAAATTTTGGAAAGTGTCTTACTTTCTTTACACTCTTGAAATCATGAGTACTAGCTTTTCTACAATCCACTAATTAGATAATTCAATATTTACTTTTTTACTTGTATGCAAACCACCAAATAACAATTTTTAGAAAGTGTCCTTCACTTATTTTACACTCTCGAAACCATGGATGCTAGATTTTTTTTTTTTTTTTCAATCCACTAATTAACATTAGTAGTAGAGATTTCATTTTTACGTAAAATTAAAGAAAACTCTGTTAAACAAAATCTGTATAAAAATCTAATGGTCAGGATAAAAATACAGAAAATAATTTACGAAAATCGAATGTCCTTCTACTTTTTTTACGCAGTGTATGAATATTATAAGTCATTGTTGCACTAACTACATATAAGCATTTTGGTGAATATAGGTTTTTACAGGGACACAACGAAATATTCTTTATCATTATGATCTATGGGCTCAAAGTTCAATTGCGTTAAATTAAACATCGTGTACTATATGGAGAAAAATACTTGAACACCGTATTATAATTTTCTCTCTTTTGTTTATTTAACAACTCCTCTTACTTTACTTTATCTACAAAACCAATTTTCGGAAAGTCAAGTGGAGTCACTCCAGATTTTTTTTTCATGCATTCATGATCTTCAAAATGCTAAAACTTCTACAGATATTTCAGAAAAGACTTTTTTTATTTTTATTCAGTAGAACTTATTTAAAAGAACTAGGGATGGATTTTTAAATGTATTAGTTATTTTATGAGAAAAAAAATTAAAAAAAAAAAGAAAGAAAGAAAGAAAATAAATAAATGAATAAAAACATGATTTTTGTTGTGTTTTTATTTATTTTTTACCCTCTAGCGAGAAATTTCGGTTGAATTTCATAGAAAGTAGATATAAAATAATACTATTTGTGCTAATTGTTAAAAGATGGCAGCACTACGCAAAATTTCAAATAAATAATTCTGTCAATAAGAAAGCACCACAGAACTGGAATTATTACTTACAAAACTTTGAATAAACACCATAAAATACAATAAACTCGCGACAATTGTTTCGGGTCGAAAAAGCACACGACCCTTCATCAGGCGAACAAAGTAAGCACGAGTGCTGCAGTCAAAGCGGTAACGCACAAAACCGCGTTTAATGAAAAGCAAAACCATATTAAGTAGAATGTAAATATAACTATTGGTGTCAGTAGAATTGTAAAATAAAAACAAGAAAAATAAATAAATGAGTAAGATTAAACATGTAACAAAATCTAATAAGCATCAAAATTAAACGAAAATCTAAGTTACGTGAGTAATTTCTAAGCATCAGAGAAGAATGGAGTGGAAGAAATATCATTAACAAGACTTTTCGAATTTTTAAATATGTAAAATGCTTCATGAATATCCAAATGGGAAGAACAGACAGGAGATGAAATTATGTTAGTTTTGGAAAAATCAAAATGATGATTATGAGTCCAGCAGTGGGAAGCAATAGAAGACTTGGAGATCTCTTTATTACGAACATTCCGACGATGCTCATTTATTCTGTACTTTAAACGCCTCCTAGTTTGACCAATATAACCTAAGTTGCACGACGAACATGGAATTAAATAAATGCCAGAACGGTTTTAAGAGAAGATAATTTAATTTTATTGACGGGTTTGTAAATGACTTTGAAACCAAACGGTGAAAGAATTTTAGAGATTTTAAAAGAGAGTGAAGAATAAAAAGATAAAACAACTGGAATGAGAGGCTGTGATCGTTCGATTTGGGAGCAGAACGTTTAGGATTTTTAAATTTATATAGAGCTTTATCTATAATAGATGGGTTATAATCACGAGAGAGAGCAAGAGATTTTCAATAATTAATTTCTTTCGAAAGATTAGACGGATCAGAACAAATGTGTAAGGCACGATAAACGTAAGTATAATAAAATTATACTTTAAAAAAAATTAAAGAACACGCTTTTATTGAAATGTGAACTAAAAAGCATAAAATATCTATCCTTATAGTATTAGAATGCAAAGTAAGAGAAAGTCATGCACTGTTAAAAATATTGCAGTAAAATTATGGGCAAAGCCCGGCAGCAGAGATTCCAGACAATGCCCGTAAAAAAACATTTAGACAATGAATGATGTATCGCCAGTAATTTTACGTTGTATGAAACGTACAACCAACCTGTAAAAAAAGTAGTATTGACCGTAAAATTAAATGTTAAAGATTGAATTTCTCGAATACTTTTAATGCTGAATATACTTAACATTAAAATTATGCCTAAAATTATTTTCTTTTAAGATTATTTTAAAATTTAAATTTGCTATTTTTGACAAAATTAAAAAGTCAGTCAATTCTCATACTAGAATAATTTAGAATTAAACAAAAACCATTTTTAAAAAATCTCCCCTGACTGGGCTCGAATGTTAGACCTTTAGGTTCGTAGCCCGGAGCTTTACCTCACAGCCACAGCGTTCCCGTAGGGAAAGTCTTTTTTTACAATATAGATATTTTGTTTGCTCCCAGAGCGGTTACAAACATACATACAGGTGAAGCTAATAAAAGCGTGTTAAAAAGCAGACATTTTCTGTTGGACTCATGGTCATCATTTTGATTTTTCTAAAACTAACATAATTTCATCTCCTGTCTGTTCTTCCCATTTGGATATTCCTGAAGTATTTTACACATTTAAAAATTCGAAAAATCTTGTTAATGATATTTCTTCCACTCTACTCTTCTCTGATGCTTGGAAATTACTCACGTAACTAATATTTTCGTTTAATTTTGATATATTTTAGATTTTGTTACATGTTTAATCTTACTCAATTATTTATTTTTCTTGTTTTTATTTTACACTTCTACTGACACCAGTAGTTATATTTACATTCTACTTTATATGGTTTTGCTTTTCATTAAAAACGGCTTTGTGCGTTGCCGCTTTGACTGCAGTTCTCGTGCTTACTTTGTTCGCCTGATGAGGGGTCGTGTGCTTTTTCGACCCGAAACAATTGTTGCGAGTTTATTGCATTTTATGGTGTTTATTCAAAGTTTTGTAAGCAATAAATAATTCTGTTGCTGCAGAATTTGCAGAATCAGTTTACTATTTTTGTATTTTTCAATAAATAAATAAATAAAAAATAAGTAAAATAAAAAATCACATACTTTAAAAAAAATAAAGAATTAGAATTTCTTGAGATAAAAAATAAATAAATAAAGTTATTATACATTTAGATTGTTGCTATTAATATTTATTATGGTGTTTATTACTTCCACTACTTGACTACCGTAGGTAATGGAAGTATTGTATTCAGTCCAGTCAAAAAATTCCATATGGAGTTTTCAGCTGATTTACATGTTTTCTGGTCCTCTGAGTCCAAAAAAATGTTTTTTGGCAATTGGTCAATGTGTATGTGTGTGGTGTAATCATCTCATTGTCATATCTCTTAAACCAGGGATATAATAAACTTTTTCATACTTACCGTACACTTTTGTATGTCTATTAGTAGTAAAATTTTCTAACTGTCCCACCCATTCCACAAAAATTGTGATTTTTAAGTAAAAATTTAACTTTATAAAATTTATAAAACAGAGATAGTAAATTAAAACATATAATAATAAAGCATTTTCTTATTGCAATATTTTTAAAATGCAAAATATATTTAACAGAAGAAAATGCTTCAATATCGGACTTAACCCTACCGCCTGCCATAGAAACTGAAAACACCTATTAGTAGGCGGTAGGGATCCGGTTAATTACCGCTGTCCTAAATTAATAAAGATAGAAAGACGAAACTTCAGAACTTAGAACTTTTGTTGTACATATGATTTTCTCAATTTTTGGTGAAAATTAGAAAACCGGAAGTGGAGCCGTAAGTCGATATCTCAAAAACTACTCTAACGATTTTCTTCAAAGTTGCTATGTAAACCTTCCATTAGATGTCCTTTCGTATGAATAAGTTCATTAATTCTGGATAGACGTCCTCAGTCCTGTATAAGTAGGTCAATTTGAGGTCTCGAATGTGCTTTTGGATTTTTTTCGAACTCTCCATATCAACTCTCTTTTAGTTACCCTTTCTTATGGAATTGTAGTTTTTCGGTTAACGGAAGAGTTTGCCATATTTTGGAGCAAATCGGAAGTGAGACCGAAAGTCGGTATCTCAAAAATAGCTCTTTCTTGAAAATTGCTACATAAACCCCATTTTAGATATTCTTCTATTAGATGTCCTTTCGTATGAATAAGTTCGTTCGTTCAGGAAAAATGATAGACGTCCTCAGTCCTGTATAAGTAGGTCAATTTGAAGTCTCGAATGTGTTTTGGATTTTTTTCGAACTCGCCATATTAACTCTCTTTTAGATACTCTTTCTTATGGAATTGTAGTTTTTCGGTTAACGGAAGAGTTTGCCAAATTTTGGAGCAAATAGGAAGTGAAACCGAAAGTCGGTATCTCAAAAATGGCTCTTTCTTGAAAATTGCTACATAAACTTCATTTTAGATATCCTTTTACATGTATTACTTGGTTATTGCAGAAAAAATGACAGTCATCCTAAATAGGTAGATCAGCTATAGATTTCGGAAACTTGGGTTTCAAGAAACGGCCCTACCGATTTTTACTTCCATCACCTGACTAACTGGGAGTATTGTATACGATAAACAAAAAAAATCGATATCGAATTTTCACCTAATTTGCATGTTTTAAGATCTCTTGATTCCAGAGAAGTAGTTTTCAACAATTGGCCAGTGTGTCAAAAAATATAGGAAGGTATTAAAAATGGTTAATATTATTAAAAATGTACTTTCAACCGTTTCCACTTATATGCTGTAATACATCAGAATCCTTTCATGTGATCTGGTAAACAAAACTTTAATGCTAATCTAACCATTTTCAATAGAAAAGATGCTTTTGCACATCCTAAAAATGATGCTACTTTCATCCAGTGCACTGGAAAGTAGAGGAAAAGTTAAAGCGAAAGGATTTTTATTAGGGGTGGGAATCGATTAAGAGTTTTAACTGGGTTAATCGTAGTTCATTAATCGATTAATCGGATTTTTAATCGGTTTGATTTTTTTTTTATATATAATTTTATTTTAATGATGAATAAAACTCTCATATTGTGTACAGTCGGTAACAAAAGTATCCGAATACTAGCAAAAATTCCTATATAAAAAAAGTTTGTTAAATAAATCCTTGTCGAATCATGTTCTTATTTAGTCTAAGAACATGATTCGACAAGGATTTATTTAACAAGTTAGTTCTTCTTTATCACTTTGAACTAGAACACAGAATGTTATTTTCTGTTTCTACATCGATAGTTACTATCAGCAATTCTGATCAGACAATAAACGTTTGAAGATATTGTGAAACTCTTAATAGCAGGAGACTTGGCGTTGGAATATTAAAACAAGAATAAACTACTACATCAGAAACGCCAAAGAAAAATTATTGAGGTGCATACAGCTGTTTCGGTAGCCTAAAGCGTACAGTCTTCAGTGCAAAAAGAATTCTGAATCTGGAGAAGTACTCGTATATATAGGAGAGGGACCGGATTTAGTTCAACCAATAGGATACGGAAGAGGTGGGGAGTGTGGCCAATAGGAATTAAGGAATGTGTAGCTGTGTAAACAGTAGAAAAATTAAGGAAATGTGGACTGAATGTAAAATTTCCAACAATCAGACAAATAGGGAACAGCGAAATCACAATTTACAAGGTTTTTAAAATTTTTATAAATATGAAAAGCTTCAAAGAAATCGAGTTCATGAGTGGATTTAGGTCTGCAAATTATTTTAGCTGAATTAAATTTAAAATTATGATTTTCCTCCCAGCAATGTTTAGAAATAGCCGATTTATTGGTTTCTTGTTTGCGGACGTAATTCATATGTTCTTTTAGACGAAATTTAAGACTGCGTTTAGTTTGGCCAATATATGATAAACCACACTGACAGGAAATACTATAAATGCCCCAAGAATTATGCATATCAATAGGATCTTTTAACTGGGAAAAGGTGAGTTTATTGGAAGGCGAAAATATTATTTTAAAATCATATTGTTTGAGAATTTTAGCTATGGTTTGACTGGTTTTAGAAAAATAGGGTAAAACAATACTGATATTAGATGTGACTGATTTAGTAGACGAAATACGAGGGAGTTGTAATTTTTGGATAGCTTTGTCTATAATGGAAGGATCATAACCTCTGTCAATTGCGATGGCTTTCAGGTATTTAATTTCAGATTTCAATAAAATAGGATTTGAACAAATATTAAGGGCACGGTTTACAAAAGTATAGAAAGCAGCCATTTTTTAGTTAGGTGGGTGACATGAACGCGCATGGGGAGGAAGGGAGACTGCAAAATTTTTACGATAGACAGTGGTTGAAAATCCATTTACAGTGCGAGAGACGAGGGTATCAAGAAAAGGAAGAGAGCCATTATTTCCACTGTAAATGGATTTTCAACCACTGTCTATCGTAAAAATTTTGCAGTCTCCCTTCCTCCCCATGCGCGTTCATGTCACCCACCTAACCAAAAAATGGCTGCTTTCTATACTTTTGTAAACCGTGCCCTTAATATTTGTTCAAATCCTATTTTATTGAAATCTGAAATTAAATACCTGAAAGCCATCGCAATTGACAGAGGTTATGATCCTTCCATTATAGACAAAGCTATCCAAAAATTACAACTCCCTCGTATTTCGTCTACTAAATCAGTCACATCTAATATCAGTATTGTTTTACCCTATTTTTCTAAAACCAGTCAAACCATAGCTAAAATTCTCAAACAATATGATTTTAAAATAATATTTTCGCCTTCCAATAAACTCACCTTTTCTCAGTTAAAAGATCCTATTGATATGCATAATTCTTGGGGCATTTATAGTATTTCCTGTCAGTGTGGTTTATCATATATTGGCCAAACTAAACGCAGTCTTAAATTTCGTCTAAAAGAACATATGAATTACATCCGCAAACAAGAAACCAATAAATCGGCTATTTCTAAACATTGCTGGGAGGAAAATCACAATTTTAAATTTAATTCAGCTAAAATAATTTGCAGACCTAAATCCATTCATGAACTCGATTTCTTTGAAGCTTTTCATATTTATAAAAATTTTATAAACCTTGTAAATTGCGATTTCGCTGTTCCCTATTTGTCTGATTGTTGGAAATTTTACATTCAGTCCACATTTCCTTAATTTTTCTACCGTTTACACAGCTACACATTCCTTAATTCCTATTGTCCACACTCCCCACCTCTTCCGTGTCCTATTGGTTGAACTAAATCCGGTCTCTCTCCTTGTTATAACTGAGCCATTTTCAATTTCAGTGTATAAATTTGTTTATTATTTATCCTCTATTTTTGTAAGTTCACGTGCTGAACAATATGTCAAAGAAAAAAAAAGAGTTAAATGCATTTAATGATTTTAATTTTTATGTAAAATATGAGCGCGTGCTATCTTCAAAATTTGTTAAAATGTAAAGATTATGTGATGCGTGTGGCATCGATGGTTTTTTTTTTTTTTTTTTTTGATTCAAGAAATAGAACAGAATAAAGTTAGCAACGCTGTTAGTTGCATTTTTTCATATAGTTTGAGTTTTTAATTTTAGTGAACTACTTTTTACCGTAGGAATAATTTTACTATGTTTAATGTTATAGGGAATTATTATACGAGCATAAGTGATGCTACTTTAATAATTTTAAAGTGTAAATAAGTAGTATTGGCGTCCGCTTTTATACAGTTTAATTTAGTAAGAGAAAAGCTAGGAATTTGCGGTTCTTATTCCGTTGCTTTACATAAAAATACTGGAGTCACTGTGACAGGACCTTTCAATTGAAGTAAAATTATTTTGATTATATTAAGATTAAAAACATGTTTAAAACCGTTAAAGGATTTAAAAAAGAAGATTTGAAGTGGGTAGCCGAAGAGATTGGAGAGACTTTGCCTTCGACGTTCACAATAGCAAGCTTAAAAGAGCTGATTTTAAATAGTAAAGAGTTTGAAAAGGATCCCAAATTTGTGAAAGATATTTTAGAAAATGCTATAGCTGAAAGAAAAATGAAAGAAGAAAAACAAGAACAAGCTTTGAAAGAAGAAAAACAAGAACAAGCTTTGAAAGAAGAAAGACAAGCTGAAAAAGAAGCTGAAAGAGAAGCTGAAGCGTTAAGGCTTGAAAAAGAAGCAGAACTAGAGAAAGAGAAATTAAGATTGAATCATGATTTAGAATTGGCGAGAATACAATCATCTGGGCAAATTCAAACTGATGCTATTTTAAGTAATTATGAAAATAGTACTATGAGACGAAAATTTACTTTACCTAAGCTGGAATTCAGGAAATTTGGCGGGAAAATTAAGGATTGGTTGCCTTTTTGGAGCCAATTTGAACAAATCGATAAAGATGATGAAATTGCCCCAGAGGACAAGTTCCAGTATTTAGTACAAGCAACAATCGCTGGTTCACGCGCAAGAGAAGTTGTTGAAAGTTTCCCGCCAACTGGCGCCAATTATTCAAAGGCAGTGGAAAGTTTAAAGGCTCGTTTTGGCAGGGAAGATATTCTAGTAGAAGTGTATGTACGAGAGTTATTGAAATTGATAACATCTGTGCAAACAAATGTAGATTTGCATTAACTTCATTATATGATAAGCTTGAGTCATATTTACGGGCGCTTGAAACATTAGGTGTTACCACTGATAAATATGCCTCCATTTTATACCCTATGGTTGAGTCTTGTTTCCCAGCAGACTTCTTGAAGGCCTGGAATCGCTCGAATCTCTCTTCTTCTAATACGGATGCTAAAGGAAGGTTGAATAATCTGATGCATTTTTTGAAAACGGAAGTAGAAGGTGAAGAGAGAATATCTTTAGCTGTAGCGGGCTTCGGTTTGACAAAGCGTGAAGATAATAAATATTCTAAAAGGAAAAACAGTGCAAGTGCAGACTATATGCGAAATAAGATATCGACAGCTGCAGGTTTATTGACAACGTTTTCTGCTTTAGATTTCAAAAGAGTATGCATTTTTTGCCAAGGCAAACATTTGAGCTCTGAATGCTTTTCAGCTCGAAAATTGAGTTTAACTGAGATACAAAAGATTGTAAAGAATAAAAATTGCTGCTTCGCCTGTCTGTTACCTAATCATACAGTGAAAAAATGTCGAGCAGTTTTAAGATGCATTATCTGTTCTAAGAAGCATGTGCCTTTGATGTGCGATTTGCGTGATTCTCAAGGTAAAACTGCACAAGAAAAGGTTGAAGAAAATTCAGTCAGTAGTGAAGTAAACATGGCAAATTTTAATAAGCAAAGTGCTAAAGTATTCCTTCAAACCTTAAAAGTGAAACTCATCTCCGAAAACAAGCAAAAAACAGTTCGTTTATTGTTAGATTCAGCATCCCAAAAATCTTATATTTTGAAAAGTATAGCAGAAGAGATGAATTATACTCCCATTCGTCAAGAAAAAATGATGCATTCATTGTTTGGCGGAGTTACAACAAAGGAATGCCAACATAATTGTTATAGAATAAAGGTTAAGGATATGAAGGAGAAGTTCACCTGTAATTTTGAAGTGATGGATCAGATTACTATATGTGAAAACATTCAACCCGTCACTAATGGTCCGTGGATAAAAGAGTTGAAAGAATATGGAATCGAATTACCTGATGTAAGTCATTGCCGTGAAGTTATCGAAATATTGATTGGTGCTGATATTATGGGAAAGATGTTAACCGGCAAAAGAAAAGTATTGACATCTGGTCTTGTTGCCATAGAAACATACCTTGGTTGGACATTGATGGGCAAAGCGCCTCACGCCGAAGTCTCAACAGATAATTTAGCAATGATGGCGACGTCTTTGCTTGTAAATGAAGCTGATATCTCAAACTTATGGAGATTGGACTTGATCGGAATAACAGATACTATAGAAAAGAAATCTAAAAGTGAGATTGACCGTCAAACAAAGGAACATTTCTCAGAGACAGTAAAAATTAACAAGGATGGTCGTTACGAAGTTTGTCTTCCTTGGGCTGACGACACATCTGCATTACCAGATAACTTGAGTTTGGCTGTAAGACGTTTGGAAAGTACAACTTCTAAGTTATTATCTAAGAACATGTACGGAAAATATGAAAATATATTTATGGACTGGTTGAATGAGGGGATCATAGAAGAAGTTCCTGCTACCAAAGTGAACTCTTATGGTAATTATTTACCTCATCACCCAGTTATTAAGGGAGACCAGTAGTACAACACCTATCCGTCCGGTTTTCGATGCTTCAGCAAAGTTGGCTAACCATCCATCTTTAAATCAGTGTCTGCAGTGTGGCCCAAATTTGATTGAGCTTATCCCAGATATTCTTCTACGTTTCAGAGACAGAAAATTTGGTGTAACCGCTGATATTAGAAAAGCGTTTCTTCAAATTAGCATTTGTGAAAAGGATAGAGATTTTCTGCGATTTCTATGGTGGAAAGATCTAAAAGAGAAGAAACTTAAAGTATTTAGCCATGCACGAGTCGTTTTTGGTGTAAAGTGTAGCCCTTTTCTTTTATCATCAGTAATTGAATATCACATCAAAAATAGTGCAAGTTTTGAGGAAAATTTCAAGCAAAGGCTTTTGCATAGTTTTTATGCAGACAATGTCACCACTAGTGTGCACAGTGAAGAAGATCTAAAGAAATTTATCTCGGACTCAAAGAAAATAATGGCAAATGGTGGTTTTGATTTAAGACAGTGGGAATACACTGGTGATCACGATGAAACGTCGAACCACAAGGAAACTCAAGTATTGGGTCTGATTTGGGATAAGGTTTCCGATACATTAAAAGTCAACATGAAATGGCTAAACGATTTCAACACAGAAAGGATTACCAAGCGAAGTATGTTATCGGCAGTTCATAAAATTTTTGATCCTTTTGGTTTTACTGCTCCGGTGATGCTTTATCCTAAATTGATGTTACAGAAAGCTTGGAAATTAGGAATTAATTGGGATGACGAAATAACTGGTGATTTACAAAAAGAATTCCTATTATGGTTTCAAGAACTTAAATATTTAAATGATGTTAAGATACCAAGACATATCCAGATCACTCCAGAAAACTTACATGCATGCACAATTCATACTTTCGTTGATGGTAGTAAAGATGCTTATGCAGCAGTAGTATTCTTGAGGATAGAAAATGAAGATCAAGGGGAAATAATTCTGCTTGTTGCCAAGTCCCGAGTTGCGCCTTTAAAAAATACGACTGTACCAAGAATGGAGCTATTAGCGGCTACTATTGGCGCTCGTTTGGCGAAAACTGTTGTGGATGCTTTGGGTTGGCAGGAAATGAAGCGATATTACTGGAGCGATTCCTCAACAGTGTTGAGGATATCAAGAAATGAGAGCTGGTCTGTGTTTGTCAGAAATCGGGTTCAAGAGATTCAGAAATTAAGCAGTCCTTCATCATGGAAACATATACCAAGTGAGAAGAATCCAGCAGACTTGCCGTCTAGAGGCTGTAAGGCTAAGCAATTAGCTTTAATCAGATGGTGGGAGGGCCCACATTGGATGAAAGATTCATCAGAATTTAGAAACCACATGAACACTTCCGATGAAGATTGGAATGAGGAAGAAATTCAGAAAGAAAGGTCAAAGTCTACTTGTATGTTGACGAAATCTGAATTTCCATCCAACAATAACTGGTATTACAGCTACTTTTCAAGTTATGAAAAAATCATACGTTTAGTTGCTTGGATTCTTCGCTTTAAGCATAATTGTTTAAATCCTGATAAGAAGAGTAAAGGCGAATTGACGGCTACTGAATTTCGGGAAGCTGAGATAAAAACTCTACGTATGGTTCAAAAAGAATCTTTCTCTTCGGAAAGTGATGAAAGATTGAAGACATTACAAACCTGTAAGGATGAGCAAGATGTCATTCGTTTGAAAACTAAAATAACTTACAGGAAAGATAGTGAAGATTTTCTCCATCCCATAATTCTCCCTTCAAAGCATGAAATTGTTAAGCGACTTATTTTTTATATTCATGTAAAGAACTGTCATGCGGGGTTACAAATCCTCTTAAATTTGCTTAGAGAAAGGTATTGGATCCTCAACGGAAGAAAGAGTGTAAAGCTTGTGTTAGCCAGCTGTGTGATTTGTAAAAGGTTTAATTCAAGGGCTTTATGGACATCTAGTGCTCCTCTACCTGAAAAAAGAGTAAAAGATTCTGCCGTATTTCAAATTACAGGCATAGATATGGCTGGTCCTTTGTATCTTAAGAACGATAAGAAGAGTTGGATTTTGATTTTCACATGTGCTATATATAGAGCTGTTCATCTAGAGCTAGTGAACTCTGCTTCCACAGATGCATTTTTGATGGGTTTGAGAAGATTTGTGGCTCGCAGAGGTAGATACTCTGTTATCTACTGTGATAACGGAACAAATTTTGTTGGCGCAGCTAATTTATTGAGAAGCTTAGATTGGCAATGTATACAAAAATATGGGTCTGTCAACTCCATAGACTGGAAGTTTAACCCGCCAACGGCGGCGTGGTGGGGTGGCTTCTGGGAGAGGCTGATTAGGGTAATAAAAGATCTTCTTAAAAGAGTCTTAGGACGCGCCTGTCTTACGTACGAAGAAATGACAACTCTTTTAGCTGATGTTGAAAGTGTAGTGAATTCAAGGCCTCTAACATATCTTTCTGAAGATGCGACTGTAAAGCCTATCTCCCCATCTATGTTTCTTCAAGATGTTCACGAAATTCAGCTTCCAGATGTCGATGCAGTTGAACAAAATTCTTTATCAAAGAGGCTCAGATACAGGCAGTCCCTACTCAGAGCTTTGAGAGATCGATTCCGATCCGAATATTTGGGTGCTCTCATACAGCGAGCAAACAGAAAGCAGCCAGAAAAGGGTATCGCTGTCGGAGATATTGTATTAATTGGATCTGACAACAAGAAACGAATCCACTGGCCACTAGGCCGTATCACAGAGCTTATTCCTGGAAAAGATAATAAAGTTCGACTTGTAAAGGTTCAAACTTCGCAACATGAACTTTTACGACCTATTCAAAGATTATATCCTTTAGAAGTAACATCATCAAATAATAGTTCAAAACTGAAAGAAGCATACCATTCAAAGGAAACCTCTGCTCAAACTGTTAAACCCGTTGTAACTTCAGAAGAGGAACCAGTCAGATATAGCAAAGCGGGAAGGAGAATTAAGGTTCTTGAAAGACTAATGTATTGAGAACTACACCTGCAACATTTGGTTTTGATTATAACCTATAATCAAAAGGTGGGAGGATGTTATAACTGAGCCATTTTCAATTTCAGTGTATAAATTTGTTTATTATTTATCCTCTATTTTTGTAAGTTCACGTGCTGAACAATATGTCAAAGAAAAAAAAAGAGTTAAATGAATTTAATGCTTTTAATTTTTATGTAAAATATAAGCGCGTGCTATCTTCAAAATTTGTTAAAATGTAAAGATTATGTGATGCGTGTGGCATCGATGTTTTTTTTTTTTTTTTTTTTTTTTTTTTTTTTGATTCAAGAAATAGAACAGAATAAAGTTAGAAACGCTGTTAGTTGCATTTTTTCATATAGTCTGAGTTTTTAATTTTAGTGAACTACTTTTTACCGTAGGAATAATTTTACTATGTTTAATGTTATAGGGAATTATTATACGAGCATAAGTGATGCTACTTTAATAATTTTAAAGTGTAAATAAGTAGTATTGGCGTCCGCTTTTATACAGTTTAATTTAGTAAGAGGAAAGCTAGGAATTTGCGGTTCTTATTCCGTTGCTTTACACTCCTATATATACGAGTACTTCTCCAGATTCAGAATTCTTTTTGCACTGAAGACGGTACGCTTTAGGCTACCGAAACAGCTGTATGCCCCTCAATAATTTTTCTTTGGCGTTTCTGACGTAGTAGTTTATTCCTGTTTTAATTGTGAAACTGTTGATATTTTCCCCGTCAGAGGGAAAGTGGAAATCTCAATCCCTTCTTTTCTTTTTTATCTTTAGCATTTCCATTTTTTGAAAGCTTCTTGTTTCTGAGAATACTATTGCCCTAGCTAACACTTTCGGTAGAAGGCTAGAGACAGGTGGTATTGCTCCAGCAAGCACATGAAGCGACATTTTGTTTAATAACTGTCCCCCTCCCCCTTCCTCTATCAACAATAGAACAACATCTTCTTTTGTGAGGTTTTATTTTTATTTATTTATTTATTATTATTATTTATTTATTTATTTATTTTTTGCTTTTCATTATGCTGTGGATGTTTCTTAGAATGTTTGTTAGGAAAATATGTGAAAAAATATTTTGTAGGCAGAACAGCATTTTTACTTTAATTCGTAGTTTGAAAATTTTAATCGGATTTTGAAAAATTTTAATCGAATTAATCTATCCGATTAACTCGATTAAAAAAATTGATCGGGACTAAGCACTGATCGATTAACCGAACCGATTAATCGGCACAGCCCTAATTTTTATATCATTCATACCACATAGACTCTGCAGACCATAGGATATAAAGCCTCATAGAGAGTAACGTACCTAATTTCTTTTGTTTGTACGTCCATGTGCGCGAACGAATAGTGATATGCATACTATTTTGAATAGGAAACCATCTAATATTACTTTAAATAAAACATATCAATTTCGAAACATGTTAAAGATATTTGCGGAAAATCGGATCGCGAATAGACAGACTGGCAGACAATTAAGTTGAAATTATAAACATTTTTTTAAACAAAATAAAATTTTACGTGACGTACTAGACTGTAAAATTATGTAAAATAAATGACTGAAGAAATATTTTATTTTACTTTTTCGTTAATTATCGAAGAAAGTAGAAAAAATTTCGGGCCGATATGGCCTAGAAAAAATTTTATCCAAGCCCGGCCAGAGTCTACACAAAAAAAAAAAAAAAAAAAAAAAACCGAGCCTGGCCTAGCCCGAGGCTGCAAAAAAAAAAAAAAAAAAAAAAAAAAAAAAAAATTTAAGCCCGTGCCCGGCCCAGCCCGAGGCAGCAAAGAAAATTTAAGCCCGAGGGGGTTGGTCCGTAAGCCCGGACCCGAGCAGACTTTTAACCCAGTATGCGGCTACCAAAATTTCGGTTCCATAATAGCTGCATCTTCGGATCTTCGGATAGTGTTGGGATGGGGGCACCTGTGACAAAGTCACGCATCCCCCGTTGCATAAAGATGGTTATCTAACGGAGAAAAATTCAAAAAGGCTGGAGGAAAAAAAAAAACAGCCAGTGAAGGAGAGAATTTTTTTTAAGTTGCCTGGCAACTAAAACTAAACAACAAACATAAGGGAAAGAATTTCCGAGGGCTTGCAGAAGAATTAGAATTTTAGTAGCTTGATTATTGCAATTATTCATTTGATTAAGGTCAATTTTAAGTTTATCTATTAAGTAGGATAAGTTAGGGACTTTTAATTCGGCAGATATTTCTTTAAGAAGGCTATTTTATTCCGTAAGAGAAGAAGCTGGTGTAGTCGGGAAGCTGCTATTTTCGAATTGGCCGGGGGGAGTGGCTAGTTTCGCGTAGCTAATTTCGGATTGGACGGGCTTGGTAATGAAAGATTTTCGCTTATTTTCAGGGAAGATGGGGCAACCTCTGAACAGGGCTAAGTGATTTCCACTGCAATTACAGCACTTCGGATTTTCAATTTTTTGATTACCTAAAGGGCATTCTCTGGAGACATGTTCACCTGAGCATTTCATGCATTTAGGTTTCATGCTGCAATATTTCTCAGAGTGATGTAACAATTGACATCTGAAGCACTGCAAAGTGCGAGTGGGGCTTTTATAGTCTTCCATTACAATTTTGAAATATAAGAAGTTATCTAACGAAAAAATCTCGTTACTCTTAGCATTGTTGGTTAGGTGAATTTGGAAGAGGGGTGATTTCTGTTTGGTTTTGAAACTGGTCATTTGCGAAATTTTTAGAACATCAAAGTTAAGGGAGGTGAGAGCATCTTCAATGTCTAATACATCAGTTTACAATGGAAGCCCTCGGATAACAGCCTTAAGGGCCGCTACTTTTCTGTCTCCCATGGTGTAAAATTGAACCTTCATTTCTTTGAGAGCAGAGGTAATTTGATCATACATTTCAGGGAATTCTGGGTAAATTTTAAGAAAGTGGCTGGCCGGGGCCGCAATGAATTTGCAATTATGAGGGGTTTACTTAAGTTTTTTAACAATTGGGTTTTGTTTCCACATTTAACTGTGATAAATCTTCCTTTAGGAAGAGACTTTTTTCTTTGGGTCTTATCTAAGTGAGTTTTATTTTCAGGAGTTCGTTGGGGGACATAATCGTCCATGAGGATTTTCTCATTTAAAATTTCAAATCAATTTTTAGTGGGGATAATGGTCTTAGATTTAGGGTTTTCTGAATTTGGACTATTACTACGAATTTTCCTTTTAGTGCCAGGATTTTAAAATTCAGAATTGCTAGGAGAAGGGGCTGAGAAATTAATATCAAAAGAAAGAGTTTTATCTCCTTCACTGAACTGCTCATCCATGACGTCAGAATTGTCATCAGTTCTTGTCCAATCACTGGACTCAATTGTTCCGAATCCAAGTCGGAAATCAGGAAATGTTGGATTTTTGAGTCTAATGTCTCTAATTGTGAAAAACTCTAATAGACCTTGTTTAATGATATTTCCATCATTATCCTTAAAATTAGCTTTTAGGATCCTTGCATATTCATCATCAGTTATCTGGGCGAATATTTCAGGAATAAGCGTATGAATGTAACCAGTTTCAATAGCTCTGATTACAGCATTATTACTTTCAATTTGGTTCTGTAAAAAGGCAGGATCTTTGAGTAAAAAATCGTTTTGACTATTGTAAGCCACGATGAGAAAGGGGTGTACCTCGAAAATAGCCCTGAAAAGGGCTTCCAAGTACACTAATGAAGAGAGAATTTGAATTTAAACAATTTTTAACATCTAGGTCAGCCAGATGGCGACACTTGGGAGCTCAATAAAAAACGTCTTCTCTCTACGAAATCAAGTCTGATTCTTCTACCCTCCACCCCCAATACCTGCATCACTGTTATGGGCGCCTTTTATATGTGATCGACGACAAACGTGGACGCAGGAATGGCGTGACGTCACCTTTCATTACAGACCACAATCCTGTTTATAGTATCAAGATTGCCGCATCCTTATTTAACAGCATTGTGAATAACGCATATTGCCAGCTGGCATTCGACATCGTCGTACTGGCCTGTCACCTAGAGTGATGTTACGAGGTCCCATTGGATACACGTCATTACCGCATCTCTTTTTCGTATTTCCCAGTATTTTGAATAGTGGCCAGTACATTTCTGACGAATTAAGGCTAGGCCCATTTCTCTGCCCTACATTCGAGGCTTCTCTACGCAACATTTAAGCAGGACAATGCACGATTACAAGTTGTCCGTATTGTCCGATCCTTCCTTGATATAGAATGTGTTTGACTGTTGCTTTGGCCAGCGCGTTCTTCTGATCCCGCACCAATGAAAACGACTGTTTAATCGTTGAAAAGCGAATGGTATGCCCCCATTCGCCAGTAACTACGGTCGATGAACTGTAGCATCGGGTTGAAGCATCATGAATTGCTGTACCCGAATATGTCATCCAATCGCTGTTCATTTCAATGCCTAGGCAGATAAGTGCAGCCAGAGGTCAGGAGAGTGCAGTACCCAGAGGTCGCTGGTCCATGTACTGATTTCTCAGAATATATCACTCCAAATTTTCTTGAAAATTTAATCAATTGTTCTTCCTACTGTAATGTATATGCCCTTTAAATATCATTTTGATGTTTGCATTCTTTCTTGTTGCTGCATTTTGGATGGCGAGTAATGTATATTCTATAGAAAGCATTCTTTTGTGCTTATGAATAACGTATTTCAATTTCATTAAGATTTGTGTAAAGTTATTAAAATATGCTTTATAGAAATACTTTTCATAGAATGCAATGCTTTGCACAAATCACCACACAAGATCACCACCGTAGATAACACCATAACGTTCACTCTCTTATCGCAAAACATGTACTAAAAGTAGATAAACGACTGAAGACTACAATAATAAGAGCAATGACCTTTAACACGTGTCAGAGCAGGAGATTTTACTGTTCATATTTTACTGCCCAAAACATTTAACGTGGGAGTTATTGAAAGCAAATGTCGTACAGTGAATCAGACAAACTTTCTTGAGAGGGCTTTGAGACTTTACTCCACTCACCAACATTTTGAAAAAAATTTCACTATATAATTTTATTATTTGGGGTGTTTTGGTAAGAAAATGGCAAACTGGAAGCTGGAATATGTAAAAAATAAGAGAAATATTGCGAAAAAAAAAAAAAAAAAAAAAAAAACAAAAAAAAAAAAAAAACAGAAACTGATAGTTTTTATTGATTTTCTTTTGTTTTCTGGGAACAAATCCCCTCAAATTTCCTCCTTACTACAAATGTTCGTGTTTTAGAACTTTCTACCTCTGTAGTTCCTCAGGTCAGAAGACATTTAACGGTTAAAATAATCATCGTTCCTCTCCAAATCAAACTGATGGTTATAAAATTACCAAACAATGATAAAAATGAGGGAGGGGATGTATCTAGAAAACGATGGGTGATTGGGCAAAATGGTGATCATATTCGGATTCAGGAGGTCATTTTACATAAGAATATGCTGAAATGGCGTCAGAGGCAATTTTCATGCCGAGCAGTGTTATGTTCTAAAAGTCAATTGAATTGAATAACTCGCTATTTCTTTCTTTTTATTATGCATTTACATTACATTTTCTAAGAAATATAAATACAAAATAATATGTAAATCATAAACATACATTTATTTTTACCATAACAAAATAAATGAACTAAACACACAATGAAGTCATACACTAGTGTAGAATGTAATTTATAAATAAATGGTTAAAAGTAGCTTGTAGTATTTTCGGTTAGACTATATTTGAGGGTGATCCTTGATTCTCGCCAAGTTGTGATCGTGGTAAATATATTAAGGTTAGTCTATTAATATGTATAGGTTATATGTATATAGTTATCATAGCCTCCTAAACTAGATGCCTGTCTCGTGGCTTGGAAACTTGGCAACAGTTGAAGCGATAGACAGCGCCACCTGGTACAGATTGCGCGACTTTTTTATTCAATTGTCACCAATAATTTTAAGAAGTGATATATGATATATATAATCAACATTTCTTCGATTCTATTCGCATTTTATGCATATCATATCCCACTTTTAATAATTTTTGGTGGCTATTGAATAAAAGAGTCGCGCAATCTGTACCAGGTGGCGCTGTCTACCGCTTTAACTGCTGTTAAGTTTCCGAGCTACGCGACAGGCATCTAATTTAGGAGGCTACGTAGTTATATGTATATAGTGTATATGTATAGGTTATATGTATATAGTGTTATAGGTTATTAACAAAAATGCGCCAAACAATTTCGCCAAGGGGGCACCCTCAAATATATTTTTACCATATTTTCTTGCTCTTTATAAACTAAATTTTAATTTAAATCGTACTGAAATATAAACAATAGTTTTTCTAAAGTTATGAGGAAATAGCATATATATATATATAATATATATTTAGAAATTGGGATTTACATTCGCAATTCTACTTTCTGTTGTATTTTTTTCCAGAATACTTAACTAAAAAGAAATCAGTTTTTCGATTTTACGTTTCTTGTACTGTCATTTTCCATATTTTCTACAGTAACAGCGAAAAAATAATAAATTAAATGTAGTGACTAATGGCTGAGTAATAAATTTAATATATTGATTCTTAATGTTATTTCGAATATAACATAATTGTTTTGTAAGTTTTTGGCTAAAGTCTATATCACCTCCTGCTTGGCGCATTAAGTTCGCAAGATCGAGCTAAGCTCGCCAGACTGTTTCTGTACTTCGGAATTACGTTTACCCATGCACAAGATTGAAATATACAGTGCTTTTTTCTTTTTCTTTCTTTCTTTTTTTTTCAATTATCTATTTGCACTTTTTTTTTTTCAATAAGCATAACTCACAACATGTGTACGCGATTTTTCATACATCGTGCGTAGCGTATTGTCAATTTTCCTACATCTTGTGTGATTTATGTGTATCGAAATTGCAATTTTCAGTGATTAAATTAAATCAATTAATTTATTTTGTTTGGGTTTCAGCATGCAATCAGCATTTTTCTTTTCTTTTCTGTATTTTTTTTTTTAAACATTTTTCCTTATTTTGAAAAAAATTCTAAGAATGTTGCGATTCCCGGCAAGAAAACAGGATAGCACCAAATTGGCGATAAAAAAAAAAAAAAAAAATGTTCCAAGCAGGAGGTGATACTAGACATTCACTCCCCCCCCCTTTTTTTTTTTTCATTATTGACGGGGAAAAAATTATAATTCATCATGACGATGTCCTGGTATTGGATTTTTAATTGTTTTGCCTGTTAATCTATCAAATTTTATTTTCATTAATTTTTCTTTTTCTTTTATAGCACCCCAGGTGTCATTACCATGCTTTTCGGCTTCCAGTTCGTCATCTGTAATCAAAATATTATCAAATATTGTTCCAGATTCTACCTGCCATATGTCAAATCCAATACCACAAATTTCATCAAATTTGTAGAAATCCGAATCAGGGAGAAATGTAAAATTTCCAGTAATGTGTTCTACCAATTGTTCTTTAAAATGATCCATGGGATTTGTTCCATTCAATTCTTCCACATTATCTGAGCTCTTATTTATTTTTAGATTTAGATCATCATTTTTGTGTTCTTTTTTCGTTGAATTAATATCGAATTCGGAACTTGTCTGTTTTCCGTCTAAAAGCTCCTCATCTTTCAAGTCTACAATTTCAGATTTGTCATCCCAATGTAATGGTCTTGATACTTTTGTATCATTTAGCTTTCTCGGAGGAAGAAAATCCCAGTCTTCTTCAAGCGTACCCCTTCTTTCAACTTTATTATCTATCTTGATTAAATACGAATTATCTGGTTTTATAACTAATGTATATAAATGAGTTAAACCATCATCTTTGCATTTGAGGTTTCGTTTCATTGCCAATTTTCTGTCTTGGTAATTAAAAATAACATGGACTTTTTTGAACGTGCATATATCTGGGCCAAACTGTAAGAGATACGGTTTATACGTATGGAACTTCTTTGGATTAAGACTGCAATCAAAGAGCTTTATATAAGCACCACCACATTTTATATCTTGTTCGTATTTTACTGAATATTGTATAATTAATACTTTATCTTTGTTACTAAATGGTTCAAATTTCGTTGTTAAAGCATAAAACCTACCATCTTCTGAGGAGGTCTGAATACCTTTGCTTATTTCTGGATCACCGTAGTATTTTCCCGGAGTGAAAACAAATTTTCCCCAGTCTTTTGCATAATGCTCTGAAACGATCCATCTTTTTTGCCAGTCATCATCAATGAATTCCTCCTTAAAATATATTTTAGCGGCTGTTCCAGCTGAATAAAATGCTAGAAAAATAAAGTATTTAATCATTGTTATTTATTGAATGTCAAAAATCAAAATTGTAACGCTCTCTTTCCTTAATAAAATCTGTTATTTGTGAAATTCTTTTCTGAGCAGAGATGTTTTCATTAAATGTTTGTTGATTATTTGATTTTAAATTATATAAAAAAAATCATTGAGGTAGTTTAATTGTTGATGACAAATGTAATACAAGGATTTGAATTTGCTAAATCGTCTCCATAGCTACAGAGATATAGGCATTTCTATACATAGTAGGTAATTTTTAAGAATAGCATTGGATTATTCATAAATATGACTCTTAAACATCTAAATTGATTTTTTTTAATTTTTTTTTTATCATTTTATTTATCTCATAGAACATTTGAAGATGTCATAGAAATATTTGAAGAAACATCATAGATTTTTTATTCTATTTTATTTATCTCATAGAACATTTGAATTTATAATTAAACTCCCAAAATATAATATAAATAAAAATGTTTATAAGGTTTTTTTTATTATTATTATTTTATTTATTATTTTTTTTTAAGTGAAAACGTTTTAGACGCAGGTGTAGTACACGCATTTCTTCCTTCAGAAGGAATTTATTTGATCTTTTGCTAAAGTAATTTTATGTTTGTTGCAATCTTCCACACTGTTTTTCCAGCAGGACTATTGTTTACTCCGCTGTTTGGAGCTTGTTATTGTTCAATTATCGTTCAAGTCTGTATTCCGTGTAGCGATGATTGTATTGTATATGTTTTCATGTATTAAGTGTAATTCATCTTCTTGCTACTTTATAAATTATTTTTCGAACGTCATTACATTTCTGTGGCGAAGAGGATAAGATTGTCATAGTTCAAATGGTGCAGTTATTTTGTTTATTTATTTATCTTTTACCGTAACTGATTTCATCAGTCACGGTAACTTTGCTATCCGCGTTTGTAATGATCGATAGATGGCGCTTTTTCAGCTCTTGTTGTTAGTAAATATTACAGCCACGTGTATCTATTTTTGTTCTTTTTGTTATTCTACTTAGTTTCAAATATTCTTTACTTCCATTAGCCGAAGAAACTGAAATTTTAAATTTGTCATTTGGAAATAAATGGAAGCTTAATTCTGGATTTCTTGGTCCTTTGGAGTTACACTGGAGCACACAACAGTATGTGTTATCTTTTTTACCGGATTTATTCATTTTTATTCAATAAATATATGTGAAACTAAACATCGGCTAGCAATGGCGGCTTGATGGAATTCGAATTAAAGCATGTTTATTGTAATTTCCCCTTAGCCCACCAGAGGGCGAGCATTTCATTACAATCGCGGATAGATTTCATCGTTTTAAGGTAAGAAGTTTTTGTTGTAATACATTCGAAATGACGGCAATCGAAATAATATCTGAATTTAATAGCACGGATTGATGGGATTTATTCATCTAATAAGTTAATTTTTTTCTAGTGTCAAATGGAATTACAGATAAAGCCAAAACGAGAACTTACGATATTAACTGTATTTGGAGTAGTACAACAAACCTCTGGTAGCCGTGCTGGGCTTTTCAGAATCACTCTTCTTTAAGTTTACATCTAAGCTGTAGTACGTGGAACCAAACTTTGAGTATTTTACTTCATTTTTGAATCTTACTAAATATTTGAAGAAAACTTTCGATGAAATTATCCCATTTTTAACACAGCATTTTTCTTCAAAGACATCAGATATCTATTATAGCTTTATTTTTCATAAATACGTTGAGCATTCTAATGAGAGTTTAATCGATTATGTTAACGATCTTCGACGATTTTCAGAAGACTGTAACTTTGAAATTTCATTTTCTAAGCGTATTAATTAAATATATATATATATATATATACAGAGACATGTCATAAGTAAATAGACACCATAATTTTTAAACAATGTTATTTATTTCATAGTATTTACTTGATACATAAACAAAATATGTACGTTAGAACTTAGTTGAATCCCTGCTTGCTTTTTTCAAAGCCTTTACTCTGTCTAGTATGGAGGCAATGAGTTCTGCTATCTTAGCCTGAGGAATTTTAGTCCACTCCTCACGTAAACATTGTAAAAGTTCTTTACGAGAATTAGGTTGTCGTGGACGTCGCTTAACTGCACGATTGAACAGAACCCATACGTGTTCTGTGGGATTCATATCCGGTGACTGACTGAGCCATGGAAGCTTTCGAATGCCCTGTTTCGCTTCCAATTCTTTGGCCATTTAATCGTATGGCAAGAAGCGCCATCTTCCATGAAAAGCGTCAGTGATTTATTCAGTACCCCACCTGAGAATATTGGCAAAAGCCCTTCTCCAATGTGGCAATGCATTTTTGACTATTAACATTACCCACACATTCCACTAGCTCTGATTTTCTAGTGCTCCAAATCGCACCCCACACAAGAATGGGAAATCCGCCATGCTTTACAGTTGGTTGTAATCGATTTAGGCTAAATTCTTGTGTGGGTTATCTTCAGATCCCTGTGCGTCCGCTACAAGAAAACTGAGCAAAAGTGGACTCATCTGAGAAGATGACATGCTGCTAAAATGTCAAATCATGTTTGAACATTGCAGTTGCTCATTCTTTTTTTTCTTAATATTGGCTGCAGTGAGAAGAGGTTTGCGCCTAGCATCTCTTCCATGATATTCTAACTTATGGAGATATTTGTACGACGACTCACATTAAGCTGTGCTCCTACATCTACAGCCTTGCAACGAGGATTCTTTTCGACGATCCTTTTGGCAACCCTCAGTTGACACGTTGTTGGTCCAGGTCGACTTGAACGGGGTTTAACAGCTTTTTATTTGGTCAGTTTTGAATACCACAATCACCCGATTGACAGCTGAGAGAGGAATCTGCAGATTTAAGGCGATTTACCTCTGACTTTTACTAGCTTCATATTGTCCAATTATTCCCCTTCGTTGAAAATCCTCCAATTCTTTTGAACCAGGGTTTCGAGGCATATTTCAAAAGCTTGACAATATGTTATTTTATACAAACCTGTAAAATAAATAAATAAAATTATATAAGTTGTTACCTCGAAATTCATCAATGTTCTTAAAATTCAGGGTGTCTATTTACTTATGACATGTCTCTGTGTGTATATATATGTAACGTATCGTTCTTTAATAGATGATTTATGACAGTCACTTCATCTTAAGAGAGTTCACTCAAATAACTAATACTCCAAAATAGTTTATGCAGTCGTTTATTGAAGACACTTAGTCATTTTACACTTTATTAACAGTCAAATCATTCTGAGCACGTTGACGTACCGCGAACCAATCCCCTCCTGCGACCGCTAAAATAAACTTTTTATTAACGTGCACTAATTAAGCAAATACTTCCATGAAAAAGGCACCGATTTTCGGGTGCTCCAGCTTAAATATGGATATTTGGGGTGAGGTCAAACTCCTAATATGAATTCTTATTGGATAATTAAGTAAGCTAAAATCCAGCCCACATTCTCTTATTGGTTGACCCGGATATCCAGGATTTCGTATTTCGCAATGCATTGCCGCTTATTTCGACTATTGCATAATTTTGATTATGAAACTTCTTCTAACTTCGATTCCCGCGCTACGATGTGTTTTGCTGAAAAACTAACTTTACTGGGGCTCTAAAATAGAATTCTCACAAAGTTGTTCTTAAAATTAAGATTTATTCTGAGCCAATACTATTAAGATATCACTTAATATTAATTTAAATACTAATTTAGAATCTTGCTTATTTTATCCTTTCATATCCCCCCCCCGCCTCCAAGCCGACGCTCCCCCATACTTACCTGCTAGTATGTGGAAAGTCACCCAGAGACAGAAGATATTTTAGGAAACACTTTTGTCTAGGTTATCATTTTTAAGTAGGAGTTATGGCCTTTCCCTTTATTTATATAAAAAAAAAAATAATTTTTCTTTTTAATTTATTTACTTGTATGTTGGACTGGTCAACGTGCTCGCCTGATACATATAATGGTGTTTACAGCACTTGTTTACAAACATAAGAAAAGTTTAATATAATGTATGAAAACGTATGACATACTGTACGAAAAAAAATTATAACATAACATGTTTGCCAGCGTAACATATTTGACAAGATATATTTCTTTCTTACAAACTAGTTTGTGTTGAGGAAAGTTTTTAAAACATAAAGTTCCTTTTGGCCATTAAAAGTTTTTGAATGTCTTGAATAATAACTTTGATCTTTGACAATAAATAATTGTTGTAAAAAGTCTGATCTTGGTTACTGGGTCCATATATAATATGTATAACAATAATTATAACACTGTAACTTCAACAGCACATTGTAAACAAATGGCATTCTTTGTGTATCTTTTTAATAATGCAAAGATCTTTTAATAAAACATAAAGTATATGGAAAACAATTATATCATAGTACAGTCGGTAACAAAAGTGTCCGAACACTGGCAAAAATTCCTGTGTAAAAAAAGTACACTTCATACGGTTTTGTTAAATAAATCCTTGTCGAATCCTGTTCTTAGTCAGTCTACGAACATGATTCGATAAGGATTTATTTAACAAAACCGTATGAAGTGTACTTTTTTTACACAGGAATTTTTGCTAGTGTTCGGACACTTTTGTTACCGACTGTATATTTTTAACAATTTCTAGAAACTTTATTTACATACTAACACAAATAATTTTTTCATAAATATAACATTTAACAGACACATAAAACTATTTAATAAACACAATAGTGTTTAATCAACTCTAATAATACTACTAATACTAAGAATACCAGTACTATTAGGCATTTTCTTTTTACAAACTATTTACACAAAACCAACTTAATCACTTTCTGTTAGTAATTAATTGTTTTAAAATACTACATTGGTATCAACATAGTTTGGTTAGCCATTGGCAAGCCAAAAAAAAAAAAAAAAAAAAAAAAAAATTGTTTTGTGGGTAACTTGACCTTTGAAATTGTGAGAAGTCAAGTCTTTCCAAAAAGGTGAGTTGGTATAAAGGTGGAAACTGGTGAATTTCTACAGAGGGCAAAAACAAATCATTTTTCCCACACTCTCTGATAACTTTACAGGGGTGAAGACCAGGAGATCACGAGAATAATAAATTTAAAAAAAAATATCTGGGGCATAGAGTTGATCCCTAACTAAAATTATTCATGACTTAATTTGAATTTTTGAGGGTTATTATAGTATCTTAACTTAGATGAATGAACAATTTCTGACTTTCTTTTAAAATGGGGACTTGGTTTGTCTATTTCAAAATTAACTTCAGATATTTGTTTTAAGATTGTATAAGGACCTGAATAAAGTGGACTTAACTTACGTGTGTTGGGATATTGGAATTCTTCATAAATAATTTCATCACCAACTTTAAATTTAACAGGGAGAAATCGAGCATCAAATCGGATTTTGTTTTTTTTATGATATTGTATTGTTTTTTCTTTTGCTATTTTTCTAGCTTCATCAATTGAAGGATAGTAACTATTGTTTACTAATAATGGATCATATGGTAATTCTCCTAATAATAAATAACTAGGTGGGAATTGAGTTACAGAGTGAGGTGTTAAGTTATATTGATTTAAAACTTCACCAATTAATTTAGTCCAGGGAATTTTATTTGAAGAAGAATTAACCTTACACTTTAGACGCGTAACAATAGTCTGATTGAGGCGCTCGATTTTTCCGTTGCATTCGGGATGATGGCTACTTGTTAACAAATATTTTGTATCATAATTTCGAAGGAATTTTTTGAAACGGTATGCCATGAATGCTGCATTCCTATCTGTCAACAATTTTTTAGGTACTTGAATTTGAAAAAGTTGTTTTAAAAAGTTTGTATAAGTTTCAGTTGTAACGCTTTTTGATGGAAATCCCCACGCATAACGGGTTGCATGGTCCACGACCAAATGCAAATATTTTTTTGTAGAATTATAGTAGTTCAGCCCACCAACAGTGTCCAAAGACAAACATTCAAAAGGTTTATCTGTTGGTGGTACTTCCTGTAATGAACCAAACCGTTTTTGTCTACATTTTTTATTCATTTGACAGGTATGACAATGTTTTACAAAATTTTCAATATCTTTATTAATATTAGGCCAATAATACTGTGGTGTAATTAAATTTATCATTTTATAAATTCCTGGATGTCCAAATTGAGTGTGGGTTTTCTCTAGGAGGGGTAATCTTAATGACATCGGGACTATTATCTTATACAAACCTTTCTTTTTAATTACAATTACATCTTCAATTTCAAGAATTTTCTTAATGTTAATACCTATGTTTTCTTTTTTCTGGTTTTCTTTAATTTCATTTAAGTCTAGGAGGTGTACATGGTGTGACACATTTTCCAAAACAGGCAATCTAGATAGAGTATCAGCTTCAATATTTGTTGATCCTTTTTGATATTTAATTTCATAGTCAAACATACTAAGTTTAAGGGACCAGCGGAATAATCTTCTTAAATTTTTAACATTTTTTAACCAAGCGAGAGACGCATGATCCGTATGTATGACAAACTTTTGACCGTGCAAATAATGATAAAAGTTATCTAAGGCATCAGTAATTGCTAAACATTCTAATTCCGTAATTGCATATTTTTTTCATAATCTCGTAAATTTCTTGAACGATATGCCACTGGGTGTAAAGTACCATTCACATCTGCCTGTTTAACAACACATCCCACACCATGACTCGAGGCGTCAACAAATAACTGACAGGGAGTTCTGGGATCATAAAGTCTTAAAATAGGTTTACTTATAAGAGCATTTTTTAATTTTTGGAAGGATTTTTCACATTTCTGGTCCCAAACATAGGGGACATTTTTCTTTAATAAATTATTTAAAGGAGCTCTTGTTTCGGCATATTTTGGAATAAATCTAGCATAAACGTTAACTGATCCCAAAACTCTCTGTAATTTCTTGACATTTTTTGGTTGTTTCAAATTTTTTATTACTTCAACATTTGGATTATCAGGGGTAATTAGGCCATTAGTTATTTCGTATCCTAAGAAATTAATTTTTGTTTTGACAAAATTGCATTTTGATAGTTTTAATTTTAGTTTTCTTTAACACATATATCAAAAAGTTGTTGTAGGTGTTGGAAGTGTTCATCTTCTGACTGTGAAAATACAATTATATCATCAAAATAATTACAGGCAAAGTCTATTTTGAATTTATTTAGAATTCTTCTAATGGTTCGATTGAAGATAGCAGGGGCATTTTTAAGCCCAAAGGGAAGGTATTTCCACTCATATAATCCGAAAGTTGTAGCGAAGGCCAATTTTTCAGTATCTTTTGGGTGAATAGGAATGTGCCAATATCCACTTGCCAAGTCAAGAGTGGAAAAAATTTTTGCTTTAGCTAGTTTATCTAACAAAGTATTTATTCTGGGAAGTGGTTCAGCATCTGTTTTAGTGATTGAATTGAGTTTACGGAAGTCAATACATAATCGAGTCTTTTTTCCTTCTTCCCGTTTATACACCAAAGCTACAGGTGCGGAATAAGGTGAACAACTTTCTTTTATAATACCGGCCTGTAATAAATTTTGAATTTGGGTTTTGATTTCCTCTTCTTCCTTAGGGGAAGTTCTATATGCTCTGAGCGAAATAGGTAAATCTGAAGTTAAACGAATCCTTTGTGGTTCCATATGAATTCTTCCAACATCATATTTAGATTTTGCAAAAATTTGGACATATTTTGATAATAAAATAGGAAGTTTTCCTTCTCTAGCAGACTGAGGATTTACGTCGTTCTCAGTGGCTTGAGTATACTTGAACTCCCTTACTCTATTGTTTGTTGGAATATTGAAATTTTTCCTTTGACTATTGGTATTTTCACTTTCAGAAGTTATATGTAAAGTTTGTATACATTTAGATATATTTTTTAACAATGGGAGAATGGTATTATTTTGTTTTACCAGCTTTTTAGCACAATGAATATTCAACTGAAACAGACAACAATGTGATAAGCTAAGGAGAGCATAAGGTAAGTTATTATCTAATATAAACATTTCAATATTTTTTGTAATATTACCAATTTCTAATTTAAAATAACATTTTCTCGAATCGTCAATATCCCCTGTGTTTGAATGACATGTAATGGTGAGACTTTTTTCGATTAAAGTTTAAATTTATGGACAAAATGTTGAGGAATAATGCTTAAGCTGCTGCCCGTATCGAAGATTAAAGGAATGGTAGAGTACGATTCTGGATTTTTAACACTTTGATTAGTTTGCTTGTTTTTTCTTTGGATATCCTTGTATATAATGCGACCGGTCGCTGCAAACTGTCAATAGGTGTTATTTGTACCATCTGTTGTATTATCTACCACTGTTGACTCTTCTGTGACATGAGTTGGATTTTCTTGTTTAAAAGGGCATTCACTATGCCAATGAAAGGCATTAGGGATTTTGAGTTTTGAACAATATTTACACGGGAGAGGAGGCAAAGTGCCTTGAAAGTGAATGTGTGTATTTGGGTTTGAAAAATGGGGTCTAGGCCCTCTTATATTGGGCCGAGTATTGTTTGTCCAATTTGGTCTGTTTTGATTAGGGTATCCCATATGTGATCTCTGCACATTAGGAAACCGGTAACTCCAGGGTTGTGGTCGGGGAGCATATTGAACTGGGTTTCGATTTTCTCTGTCTTGTGGATAGGTAAACCTTTGAAATTGACCCGGCAACATGTTTGGAAGGGGATCAGCAGATTTTTCAGATATTTGCAGTTTATTTAATTTGTAGACAAGATGGATCCTCCATTCATTTAATGTTTTGGGCGCATTAGCCACAACAAGTTGTCTTAAATTCAGTGGCAATCCGTCGGTTAATCCTTCCATGAGAAATTTAGGTTCTAGGCCTAGTGCTCGCCCTACTTGGAGTTTTTTATGATAATATTCTATGACATTTTCACCTGCTTTAAAGCAAATGCTCGAGAAATCTGATTAAGATGTTTCACCAGGTGTCGTGAATTCCTCTGTAAAAATTTCAACCAATTCCTCCCAATGAAGCATGTTTAAACTATTGTTTGTATACACTGTGAGGGCTTTACCTTTCAAAAATCTTTGCATATTACGGACTCGCCAAACTTCATCTTTTCCATTCTCATCGCACCAGGCTTCAAAATACATTAGCCAGGACGTCCACATCATGTCGTTTTCCGGGCAAAAAGCAATGAGGACATTGTCCTCTCTTACAATGGGAGATTTATTTACACTTAAAGATTTCTTTACATCATCTGATTCACCTGCATTACCTATTGCTTTTACTAGTGTGTTTGGGGAGGGCAGTTTATTCACATCAAGTAGGTCATTTTCTAAATTTGTGTCCACAAGTAAATTTTCATCTGTACCCTTGGGGGGTGTCAATACACCTGTTGGGGTGTCACCTTCGGACATGGTTAATTTTATTCACAATTCAGAATTTTGAAAAGAAGAAAACTTTCTTTTTTTTTTTTTTTTGAAACAGGTAAATTATTTAATTTTGCGAATTAAATTGGGTATTTATTAATTATCACAGCTTTAGAATAACTATTCAATAAATTAGATATCACAATTAATATAAATAGTCGTTATATATATATATATATATCACAGTTATATCAATCACCTAAATAAATCCTACTAATAAATAAATATAAATAACATATAACAAATAAATAAATCAAATTTATTGACGTTCAAAATAAATAATTCTGAAAGTTCTTTGTCTAATTTCACTTAATAAATCCTAAAAGCAATAAATAACACAACAAAATTCCCTATTTTCTGACAACTCAATTTTTTTTTTCTCTATAAATATTTATGACAATTTACTTTTAAATATCTTAACATGAAATATAATAAGCAATTGTGAAAATTTATTTTATTTTATCTATTTATTTATCCTTATTTATTTATTTATTTATTTTTATTTATTTATTTTTAATTATTATTATTTTACTTATTTATTTATTTATCTTTATCAATTTCAATGCAAGTCATACAATATATCGCGAAAATAAAATACACAATATTTAATAAACGATATTTGAGCACATAATTAATTTTTATTAATAAACTAAGATAAATATAACTTCAATAAAAATATCTTTTTAATTTATAAATCATCGTTCCTGACTAGAAATAAAATGAATCACTCACCCACTTTTCTTTTACACTGAGATGAAAACACAAAAAACAAAAATTTTATTTTTTACTTGGTGGATGAAAAGAAAACTTTAATCAAAACAAAACATCCGCGCAAAAAACGTGAAAGTAGAAGCAGGTGATTGTCAGCTGATGATCCAATGCGAAGAGGCCATCTGGTATACATCACTGCATTTGAGAAAGCGATCAGAACAACTTGGGTCAAAGTGGTGTAAGTCACCTCTTTTTTTTCATTCTACCGGCATTTGCGAAAGTAATCGTAACACATGAAACAAAATGGTGTAAGTCACGTCTCCTGTTCTTTCTTCCTAAGGGCACTGTTTACAGTTGATCTTTATGACTAGAGTCTGACATCGTCTGGCTTGGTTTGGCAAATGGAAAATTACCGGCTGGTTTGGAAAAAAATTCCCGGTCCCAGGAGGTCACATTCCAAGATATTACAGTTCCATCCAAATATTTAAAAACTAATATAAGGTGCTGAACACAACTTATTTCATGATGAATTCTTGGTTTTCCCCTACAGCTAGACCATCCTTCCCGGCTTTATTGTAACGTATCGTTCTTTAATAGATGATTTATGACAGTCACTTCATCTTAAGAGAGTTCACTCAAATAACTAATACTCCAAAATAGTTTATGCAGTCGTTTATTGAAGACACTTAGTCATTTTACACTTTATTAACAGTCAAATCATTCTGAGCACGTTGACGTACAGATCCGTAGCCGATTCGGGCCGAAATCATCCCGTTAACGGCGGAACCGCGAACCAATCCCCTCCTGGGACCGCTAAAATAAACTTTTTATTGACGTGCACTAATTAAACAAATACTTCCATGAAAAAGGCGCCGATTTTCGGGTGCTCCAGCTTAAATATGGATATTTGGGGGTGAGGTCAAACTCCTAATATTAATTCTTATTGGATAATTAAGTAAGCTAAAATCCAGCCCACATTCTCTTATTGGTTGACCCGGATATCCAGGATTTCGTATTTCGCAATGCATTGCCGCTTATTTCGACTATTGCATAATTTTGATTATGAAACTTCTTCTAACTCCGATTCCCGCGCTACGATGTGTTTTGCTGAAAAACTAACTTTACTGGGGCTCTAAAATAGAATTCTTACAAAGTTGTTCTTAAAATTAAGATTTATTCTGAGCCAATACTATTAAGATATCATTTAATATTAATTTAAATACTAATTTAGAATCTGCTTATTTTATCCTTTCATTTTATTTTACTTTATTTTATTTTATTTATCCTTTCATTTCCTATTTTATACAAACCTGTAAAATAAATAAATAAAAATTATACAGACACGACATTATTTCATTATTTAAAACATGAAAATCTGACATTGACAGATTTTAATTTAGGGCCAGAGGCCTACTGCTAAACTTGTTAATATCGACAAATTCTTCTTTAGTTAATTCGTGACGATCTAAATTCCATGATAAAGTTTTCATTAAATCAAACCAATGTGTTTCAGCTGCAGATATTGTAACAAATAACGTTGGAAGTCCAAACTGTCTTATAGCCGCAAAACAACTTTTTTTCTCTTTTTCCCAATGAGGGGGAGGTGTGCCTTGGGGGGGACTCATGTCAAAGGTGTGCCTTGGGGGGACTCATGTCAAAGTTGTACCTTGGGGGGGACTCATGTCAAAGTTGGGCCTTGGGGGGACTCATGTCAAAGTTGGGCCTTGGGGGGACTCATGTCAAAGTTGTACCTTGGGGGACTCATGTCAAAGTTGTGGCTTGGGGGGACTTCATTCAATAAATCCCCATTCAATAAACCGACTGAAATAGGCCCTTAGCACTATTAAGAGTGTATTATAAAAATTCGACAACGCTGTACCGACTGAAATATGGGTACCTTGGGGGGGGGGACTCATGTCAAAGTTGTGCCTTGGGGGGGACTTCATTCAATAAATCTCCATTCAATAAACCGACTGAAATAGGCCTCTAGCACTAATTAAGAGTGACCTATAAAAATTCGACAACTGTACCGACTGAAATAGGCCTCTAGCACTAATAAAATTATATAAGTTGTTACCTCGAAATTCATCAATGTTCTTAAAATTCAGGGTGTCTATTTACATATGACATGTCTCTGTATATATATATATATTATAATCATAAAAGCATGTGTAGTAAAGGATATTTTAGAGGAATCATTTACCTATTCGTTTACAGGCCACACAGAACTATTCGGATATATTAGAATTATACTTAATAGAAATTGCCGAAAGTGATTTTCAAATTATGTGTTTTTCATACTCTGCTAAATTTGAATACACTATGTGGTATGTATATAACTTATAGACAATATACAACTATATATTAGATAATATATTAGATAATATAAGTTTTATATAGATAATATAAAACTACCCAAGACTGGGTGAATACAATCTTCTATATTGAATATAATTAACAGAAGTACTTTACTAAATTTTGCAAAGTCCAAGAAATCTGTTGAGAAATGGTAGTTACTTTCTCTTACCTTATGTTAAAAAAGTATTGGTTTGGATTCCAAATTTTAACGATGACTTTTTGCTATCATTATGCATTTTGAGGTCCCCTGAATACGAAAATTAAGTTTTTAGTGGGTAATCTGTGTATAAGTTTTTTGGTGGCATACCTTAAAAACTAATATTTGAAGGAAATTAAAACTGAGTATTTTGAAGATCAAATGAAGGCACCATTTGAAAAGCTTGACCAAGGTTGATAAATTTCAAGGAATGATGGTTGTAAAAGTTGTTTGAATAATTTGAAATAACCTTTTAAATTTAATAACAGCCCCATTTTTACTTCCATTACCCTACTACCGTAGGTAAAGGAAGTATTGTATTCGGTCTGAAAATTCGATATCGAGATTTCACCTGATTTTCACGTTTTAAAGTCCCCTGAGTCCAAAAAAGTGGTTTTTGGCAATTGGTCAGTGTGCATGTGTGTGTGTGTGTGTGTGTATGTGAAGAATATTCTGGCTATTATATCTCGGAAACTAATAAAGATAGATCTACGAAGTTTCAGAATTGAAACAAGTCTAGTGTACAGATGCATTTTCCAGATTTTGGTGAAAATTGAAAAACCGGAAATGGGACATCGGAAACCGGCTGTGGGACCATAGGTCCGTACCTCAAAAACAGCTCCAACGATTTTCTTCAAATTTGCTGTATAAACACTCTATTAGATGTCTTTTCGAATGATATAGTTGGTTAGTTCAGGAAAATGGATAGGCGTCCTGTATAAATTGTTCAATTTCTGGTCTCGCAAGAGCGTTCCTTAAAAAACGGCTGTACGGATTTTTTTCAAACTCGCCATATTAACTCACTTTTAAATATGCTTTTATATGTAATTATTGTTTTCCTGTCAGTAATTGAGTTTTTTAAAAAGTTGGTATCTCAAAAAGGCTCTAACGATTTTCTTGAAAACTGTTATATAAATCCATTTCTTTCTTATGTATTGCGTAGTTATTAGTGGAAAATTAACAGCTACCCTGTTTAGGTAGGTCAGTAGTTTAGGTAGATCTCGAAAATTGGTGTTTCAAAAAATAACTCTACCATATTTTTTCACTTCGCTATATGTAAGCTTCGTTTTTATATGTCTTTACATGTGTATAAAGTTTATCTTACCAGAAAAATGTTAGGTTTCTACTTCTTTAGATCATTTTTATATCTTCTGATCACATTATCTCCAAAAAATACATATAATATGTGTAATAGTGGGTAATGGAAGTCGTGTGGTTGTTTCACACCAGATTTTTTTTTTTTTCCTTTCTAATGAATGCATGTATGATGCTTAAATGAGGATAGAGGGGACGAAGACACTCCTCACACAGAAATATATTTCTAATAAAATTGTTTTTTAAACTATTTTAATCTGTTTCAAAGTACATTTATAGGCAGTATCAAAGTATTGCCATCTTATATCTTATATGTTAATCTAATCCATCTTTATAGTATTCAAATGCAGGGTAAGAGAAATTTGTGTGAGGGGTACTTCATATTATTTTATTATTTCAATTAATGAATACGAATTCTCAGAATGAAGGGTAGGTTGACCAAGGCTGATGTATATTAACATATAATGTTTAAATACTGAATCCTAAATAATGTACCATCTTAAAATTTTGTTAATACAGAAGTGAAAATCATTAAACTGTTACCTGTATCAGTTTGTCTCATTATTGTTCCTCGATAACTATGTCCAATTAGTTCATTATAGGTATTTTCAAAAAATAAGTAGTTCATCAAAATTCACCTAGTTCTAAAATTTGCTAAAATTTACCTGGTTGACGAAAAAATTCAGAACGTTTAGAGAGTTTTTTAAATGGTAGAACTGCTTTTATTTTCAACTTACTATTTCGAACCTGTTTATGATTTATTGTTTCGGATTGTATTTTTGTTAAAAATGTAAATCAATCTTAGCTTCACAATCTATATAATATTTCTCTGACGTGGACCAGTTACAATTATTTTTTGTCGAAACGATACGATAGTGGTAAAATTAATAAAATGCACGAGGATTAAAAAAATAATATTTAAAAATGAACAATATTTAAGCACGCGGACTCAGCTCAGTGAACGAATACAGAAAAAATGACGACATTTGCATGATGACATTATTTTATGGATAAATGTATTTTTAAAAGTTGCTTCTTTTTAGAATCTTTGCAAGCGTCATTTTAAACCTAGCATTATTTTAAGGATATATACAGAATATGAACTATCATTGTAAATTGACTAAAAAACGTATTCAGAAAAAGTATAATCAAAATAGGATTTTTTTTTTTTTTTTTTTTTTTTTTTTTTTTTTAACAAAAAAAATTATGCTAAAATAAATGAAATATCATCGCACTCTTGGCGATAAAAATTAAAAGGCGTCATGGATGTTCTTTAATAAAACTGCACTGCCTGCGGAAGCGTGAAAACTGGGTCGTCAACCATGAATTTTATTTTGAAACATTCTGGTTTCACTATTGCACAATATTTATTTAGTTATAATAATAATTTGGTTTCTGGTAAATTAAACTTTTAATTAGGTGGTAAAATTGGTATAATATTTATGAATTTCAAATTTTAAAGGTAAATAAGAAAAGAAATAAAGTGCGAAAATTTCGCAGGGGTTCGCTAGTAAGTAATATTGTGTGATACTGATTTATTTGTTTAATTTTAAGTATTCAGAAAAGATTTTGTCTATGAAGAAATTTCCATCTCTGCTATTTAAATTCTACAGATCACAGGAATTTTAAAACAGCATGAAATCTACTTGCGCCATCAACTATAGTTTGCGTATCACAAGCAACCGTAAATGGAGGAGGCGGGATCTTCTAAAAGATGGGACACTTCTCTGTGGACCTCCCACGTGATAGAAGTTGTTTCCAAAATGCTGATGGAGCTTTGCCAGAAGTTGCCGTGAACTCAATGTAAGTTTTGTAAATAAATAAATAAATAAAGTAAAATGAAAAATAAATGAAAAGCATTTAATTTTTTTTTCTTCTTTACGTTAGTACCATGTGAAAGAACCCGAAAAAAATATGATGCCTGTTAAAGGTTTGCTTCTTTTGTATTTCTTTCGAACAGGCACTATATTTTAAGTAAGCGTAAATTAGAGTTGGCAACACGAAAGATATCTGTAGTCTCCGAATCCTTAACAGTATACGACTCATTGTCTTGTGGTTGACATTAAGCGGAACTAAATAATAAATAAGATGCAGAAATTGGAAAATGCCGAATGAACCATTTTTAGAAATCTGCAATTTAAATTAAAAGAAAAGTTGCATTTGAAAGTAATTAAACTGAAGTAGAATAGAATTTAATTAAACACAGAGTTTTACTATAATGTTAGCTTCGTCAAATTAAATAATAACTGAAGGAAAAAGTAATCTCAAAAAGCCTATGAAAAAAAAAAAATCTGTAGCGGCACTAAAGACTTTTGGGCACTCCCATATGATGTTTGAAGGCGCTCTTCTCAAAGAAAAAAAAAAAAAAGTTTGATCTTTTTTAATAGTTCATTTCCAGCTACTTATAATTTATCAAATTGTTGATTTTACTTTCTTTTTATTTTGTATATATAAGAAGAAAGTATTGGATTCGTGAGAATTTTCTCCGGTTTTCGATGGAATTATGCTTTTTGAGATGTTCTGAATACGATGTGATGACCATTTATAGAAAATGTCTGTCTGTGTGTGCATTTATGTGTGTGTGTGTATCATAAATTTTATAAACGATGAAACTCACGAGCCAACCAGACTTGGTTTAGTTGAAATTTGTCCTAAATTGGTGCTGATTACATTTGCGAATCAAGCGCTCAACAGGTGGTACTATCATCCTGTTTTTTTCACAATATTTTTAATATGGCAGTATAGGACAAAATTTTGCATAAATGTACATAATTAGAATTATTTTTAACGAATAATTGAAAAATTAATAATAATTATTGATAATAGTCGTAATAAACTAGGAAAACAAATGTGCATGTAGAAACATCGCTTCCCCCGAGGGGACCACTTCGGTGAGTGTAAACTTTCAAGATGCGTATTTTTCAAAAGAACTCGCCAATACCTTTAAAATGAATGGCTGAACGATAGATCTGTGATAATTTAAAACAAAATTATCGATTATTTTTTTTCCATTTTTAATGAGGAAAAAAAACAAAAAAAAAGAGCATTTCCTAAGATATTGGCACAAAATTGACTTTCTTTCGACATTGAATGTCATGCTTCTCTGAGATGAAAATCGCCTGCATTAATTATTGGAAAATAATTTTAATAAATAATCATTTTAATAAATAATTTTCTATTCTTATTTTTGATCAATCCGATTTAATTTGCGTTATTTTTAATCCATTTTATATCATTAGTCATCATCTTTTGTTTGCTGTATACATTTACGATAATCATTTAGATGGAGAACATGTTAAGTACTCTGGTTTTTGGTACTTATATCATTAACAGTGCAACATCGTACGGTGTAAAGCCATTTCGGAGATTAACTAAGTTAATTAACTTGTTGTAACACCTTTACGCCATTGAATTTAACTTAAAACATTTTAAATTAATTTCAAGTTATGATCCACATACATTCCACTATTTATTGCTAGAGTAGTTAATATAACAGTTACACGTTACACTACTACAACATACAAAAATCGATTCTTACCTGTGATTCTAAATATCGATTATTAATCGATTCATAAATAAATAAACACATAAAGTGTTTTTTAAAAATTAATTAAACTTACAAATACAATTATTCTACTGTTTACAAATGCACAATATTACTTTTATTTTATTTTATATTAAATATTAATAATTTTGTACTTAAGAACAACATTTAACTGAATTCGCTTCTCAGAATTAGGTTCTTTGTTTTCTTATATCACGTGATTGAGCAGACGATGCTAGGAAGAGCCCATTGTTGTACTTTTAAATTCAAAGTTAATATGAGGAAATTCACCAAGATTACACAAATGATATACTTTAAGGAGCAAGGTAAATATTGCTCACTTAAAATCTAAAGCCACCAGGAAAAAAATTAGAAAGAAAGAAATGATTTTTTTCAGTTTAAAAAGTAAAATTTTGTCAAAAATTTTCGGGATAAAATTTTCAATTAAAATTAAAAATAGGTGAAATATAATATATTCCACTGCCTCTCAGGAGGTTAAGGGCCCTCTTCACTCACCGCCGCTGGAAGCCGAAGCTAATGTTATTCAATGGGAAATTTTTCTTTACAAATAACTTATTAAGTAATGCATATTTTTAAATTCTGTTTTCACATTATGAAAATTCCCAGCTGTGACCTTTTTTAAAAAATATTTTTTTAATTTTTTATATTTTACTTCGAAGCTGCAAAATACGAATTTTCAATATGTGACTTTTTTTCATTTTGCAATTTCAAAGTAAAATATTAAAAATTAAAAAAATACTTTTTCAAAAAAGGTCCGTCAATTTAACAGTTGGGAATTTTCTGAATGTGAAAACAGAATTTAAAAATATGTATTACTTAATAAGTTATTCGTAAAGAAAATTTCCCCATAGAATAACATTGGCTCGGGCTACCGGCGACGGTAAGTGAAGAGGGCCGTTAAAGAACAAAAGTTGTTTAAATTATGGCTTGTGTCATTAACCTTTATCATACCACAGCTGCCAATTTATTACGAATTGTAAATGATTTTCAAACCACTATTTACATTTAATGATCATATTTTTATTTAATTGCAGACAAATATTACAAAAGAATACTATTTAAAATAATCTGGTGTGTCACTCACACGACTTTTTTTTACACTGAAATTTAATGCTATAAATACAGGTTAGAGATTAAGAGGTAAGATAACGAGTACTGTTATGTAAACCTATGTTAAACAATTCAAATTACAGATACGTTTCTCGACAGATACGTTTTCTCGACAGCTCATTTTGTCGGACAACTCTTTTTTCATTACTTTCTTCTTTAAATTTTTCTTAAGAAGGTAGATGACTTACCATTAAAAAATAAAAAAGCAATACTTAATATACACAATTCTATTTAACTACTATCAAAATATGGATATTTTAAATAAATCATTGCAATTCAGTAATTAATGAGCATGTTTAGAGATTTTCCTTTTCTTTGTTTATTTCAAAATGGGAGGAATATCGGCAATCAGGAAATGTATTCCGTGATCGAGTGAAAGTCAGCTAGTGATATCTGTAAAAAATAACAAGAAAATAAACGTATTTATAAGTTTTACTCAAAAAAAAAAAAAAAAAAAGTTTAAGTAATTTCATATCACAAATTAAAAGGGAAAAAAAAGTCGATGAAACAAAAATATGTCATATGAAACTAATAAAGAATTCGGTTTGTATTTCTTTGATAAATGTTTATATTATTTTACAATGTGAGTTTTTTCAACTAAATTACTTTAAAATTGAAATTTAGACTTGCTCATTTCTAGTTGGAAGAAAATTTAAGAAATAAATTTTAGTGGATTGTTAAGTTATACGTATGTATACGCACAGTTCTTTTTTGCAACTAAATTTAACTTTACAAACTTAAAGATTTCATTGGGAAAAAAAAAAGAGGAGAGAGAGAAAGAGAAAACACTATCATTTTCTTACCATTATATTATCGAAGATATTGGAAAAAGAGATTTACATTATTATCCTAATCTTTTAGCATCATTTTCGGAGCTTGTATTTGTAAAATCTCAACCATTACTTGGAACAGTTTTATCATTTGAGAAAAGCATGTTAGAACTTGTATACATAAATATTTTTGTACATTAAAGTAATATACGTTTTGTCACCACCTGAGTCTATAGATCAAAATAGTCCACAGGATTTTTTTTCTTGTTAGGAACATCGTAATTTAGACTATTTTTTATAAATGTTTATATAAATAAATAATGGCATGACACGAAAAATAATTGAAAAATTAAACTCTTTTTATTTTCTATATACATATATATTAAAAAAAGTTACTGTCTCTGACGTCTCTTTTTTTTTGGGGGGGGGGGGGGAGAGGATACGACCTCATGTCCTCCGCGTCATGAGAGGTATAAGTGTTTTCTGAATACTCCAAGGAAGACATTTCAATCGGTTAGAAATTTCAATCATCTTAATTAACGAAGTTATTAATTAAAAACGTCCGGGTTAATAAACGTACTCTGTTTGCCATCTTTCAAAAAGTTTCTACAAATTTTTGTTCTTTCAGTCTTATGACTTCATTTTCCACAGGAAAATTAAAATGTGATCAATGGTGTAAAAAAATAAAATAAAATAAATGCCAATATTGCTATTGGTAACAATGAAATTTATCGTCTGTAAATAAATAAAAGAGGTTATTTTAGATATTAGATAATGAATTTAGGATTGTAATTAAACGTCTGCAAATACCCTTTTCTCTACTTTTAGAAAATTAATTTTCTTACTAGCAATTTCTTGTATTGTTTATCAATTTTTTTTATGTTCTTTTCTGGTGAATAATGATCGTGATCTTATTGAGGACAAGCATTTTCCCATTATCCATTATCCCTTTCCGACCGGGAACATTTTTACCTTAAAGCATTACATTCTTCTGTTTTTGCAAACTGAAAGAATAATATGGACTATAACCAACATTTGTTGATTGAAAATTGTACTTTACACTTTCTGTTAATTAGCTCGATGTTTCCCCCCCCCCCCTGATTTTATTACATACGACTGTTCCAGATGCAAAAAATGTGAGTGGATGTCGTGGATGTCTAACCCGTACGATTGTACGCTTTCAGTCGCAAAAGGTTAAAAAAGGTAAGAATTCAATATGGTGATATTTTTGATATTTACATTCGTATTATATCAAGTTTTAAAAAAGTAACTGAATTTATGTTTAGAAATTTGATTTCCAAAATAGCATTCTTTATGAATCTGATTATTTATTCTTTTTTTTAAATTATCATTCTCGTAAGCGCCATTTTTTTTTTTTTTTTTGAAAAACATATTCTAAAATATATCGGATATATTTTGGCAAAAAAATATATTATAGAGTCAAATTCAAACTCGTTTATAAATGACAGCATCTTCTAATTTCTCAATGATAATTTTTTAACGTTACAGATTTAAAAACATTTTTATGATACATTTCATATTTCTAATTATGGCAAGAAAAAAAATTCATCACTTAAAACTCTTATAGAGAATTGAGTACATTTTATCCTTTGCTATTTAAGAAGTAGGTAGGTGAGAATTAAAAACTGAAGTTGTAGAAGATTTTCCCAAATTAAAATAATAATAAAAAATCAATTGAGGTAGTGAATCAACGAATGCTTTGCCAGCTTCGCTGGTCACTATATTTAAAGGGGACTAATGTGCAAGTTGTACCTGACGGGACTAAAGTGAAAGTTGTACCTCAAGGGACTAATGTGAAAGTTGTACCTCACGGGACTAATGTGCAAGTTGCACCGAACGAACAAACTATTTCTTTCAACGACCCTACTAACCTTTCCTACTAACCCTGGACGATAGGTCTAATCTATCGTATCATATTATATATCATATTTATCGTAATATAACTCAATACTTATTTCGCTTCCTTCTTCGACTCGTTTTAATACGCAATTTTTATATGCATGAGCAGCCCCCCGAAAAACAAAAACATTAAATCATTAAATTGATTTTTTTACTTATTTTTATTTCATATTATTTCACGCGCACTTTTTATTTCCTAATTCAAAATTATTAAAAAAAACTTTTTCGATATCGCTTGTAACGATACTGATTATTATTAATTTTCTTTTTCCTTTTCTTTCAATAATAATAATAATAATAAAAAAGATTTTGATGAAATTCTGGCAAAAGCAGAATTTAGTTTAGGACGGAGGACTATTATTATTATTATTATTATTTTCTTTTTTCAAATTATAACATTGCTTTCAAATTATTCAATTATATTTTCGATAAATTTTAGATTTCGACAAATGTCCAACTATCGAAATCGACAACGCAAAAATCCCAGATTGAGACTAATAGGGCCTCAGTCCTAATAATAATAATAAACTTTTTTCTTTTCAGATATTTCCGATTGCGTAAAATTATTACCTAGCTGTACATTAGAAATATGCAGAGAGTATTACATACTGCCCTAAATTAACTAAAAAATTGAATAGTAAAAAATATAGGCATTAGAAAAAATAAGCGCTAGATTTTTTTTTTAAACAAACAATTATACCAAAAAGTTTGTCGACAAATAGTGACAAAAATTTAAAAGTCGCTGAAGGAATCACATACTAAAGCTGTAACGCAAAATGGTCGATATATTAAGAATTTCTTTCTATTCTGAAAAAAAAAAATTACTGATTTTTAGCATAAAATTTCATTAAAAAAAAATGTTATATTAAATATTGTGTATTTTAATTTGACATTGAATATGGGGATTTCTACAATATTTTTCGGCTTTTGTCTTGAGTTATGCCCTATTAATATTCCCATTCAGTGAAAGGCAAAGCAGTGAATAGGCGAGCAGAGCCCCGCAGTGGTTCATAAGTGAATCGAGTCGAGGGTTAATGAACGGAGTGAACAGGGGTCAGAGTCCTCTATTTTTTTTTTTTTTTAAATAAAAGTTATTAAAAATATTTTTAAATTACAATTTTTAATTATTCTTTTTAGTCATTACAGATTCAAAAATCTATTTAAAAAAATACTACAAGTACTTTGTTAAAAATTAATTATCAGTGGTATATATACTTTTTATTACAATGTTAATAATCTTGTGTGGTATTCACACGATTTTCATTTACCCAGCATTTCGCTAATATTAAGACAGATTGCAGATCAAAGTGGAAGATAACAAGTACTATCTGTAAACTTAAGTTAAAAATAATTCAAACTAGGTTTAGTTTTTATTTATTTATTTACTTTATTTATTTTATTATTATTATTAATAATTCTGTGGGCGAAAGCCTACCGAACCTTCAACTTACTATTTGAATATAGTTCACATAATAGAATTCAAGGCTGTGTTATCAAATTTAAAAGTCTATACCAAATTATTATGACAAATTTCAACCGAACAGTGTTTTGAAACTTATCAATCTTGTTAAAATTTCTTAAGCAAAAACCTCATCTGGATTTCAAAATACAACATTTGAATTGCTTACTATTGTTTATTTTTAAGTTACGCTGAAAACAGATATATACAAGGATCAATTGTCAAAAACTAGACTTTAATATTCAGGTAAACTAAAAACTTGTAATTATACAAAAAACAAGCTCTAAAAATTTACTTTAAAAAATATTTTATTTATCGTATCTATGAAAAGATTATTTTCATTCCTGAACAGTTTTCCTGGATATGATAAAATTTGGTAAAGCTCTTCCATCAATTACATCCACTGAAAAGGAATGTTTTTATTTAATTATATTAGTAATCCTATGCGTCTTCTTTAAATTATGTGCACACAACATTGCGTACTTAAATATATTCTTTTATTAATAACAAACAGCATAGTCTTAAGTTTACATCAAGAGATTTCAAAGTATATATAGTCCCACTATATTCTAGTTCTTTTGGGTAGTCCTCTAAACGAATGGTGACTGATTTTCATATCATTCATTAATTATTTTAATATTATATGCATAAAGTATGCATAAACGAAATATTCTTTTATGCATATAAAAAATGCGTGTTCATTTCATTTTATGCACTGCACCCTATAGATATTAAACCGTATCTACCAAAAATGTCGACCATAAACGTAAAGTATTTGAATTCGCTTGAATATCCCTGTACACTAACCATTTACTTGATCTCAACGAAAAATTTAGAGTAGTCTCTGTCTCTACATGATACAGATTTAGAATACAGAGTTTGGACTTCTTGCTACTATTTGTTCTTGATGTATGCTATAACAGGCACACACACAGAGAGTGACCAACCGAGAAAAAGTTGTTTTTGGATTGAGGGAACCTCAAAACAATGTAAATGTAACAAAAACTCAATTTCGGAAACTTGATCCAAAAACAATATTTGCTATATATATGGATAAGAGAAGATAAAAATAATGCAAGTAGTTTGTTAAAAACTGAAAATTAATTATTAATGTTATTTTTTATTACAATGTTAAAAATAAATTTCAGTGTTTGACCAAAAGGCCTGTGCCAATTTAGTCTCTCTCTCTCTCTCTCTCTCTCACACACACACACACACCAAAACTAAAACTATTTTGAACTATTTTTTAAAATACTCTAGCCGTGTTCAGATACCGTACTTTGTTACACCTTAAACTGTGATCATATGTCTGTAGTAACGTAGGTTAAGAGAAAAGAGTGTGAGTGTCACGAGATAATTGAAGAAATTTTAATCATTTTTGGACAAAACAAAACAAAACAACAACAACAACAACAACAACAACAAAAAAAAAAAAAAAAAATTGATACTTAATTTATGTTTATACACTTTTAGCATTATAAGTAGCTCAGCTTATTAAGTTGATTTCTTTAGAAATAGACTTATTGCAAACACTTCATTTATCTATTTTACATATATACATATCTATTTATTAATATATATATATAATGGAAATTTTGTCATCACGATAACTTCCGAAATTTGAACAGCGAACTTATCCTACAAATATCTTGGATGAGCTCGTTAACCAAGTTGCTTGATAGGATAGGTTACACTAGATTAGGGCTATGCAGTGGCTAATTGGAATTCACACCTGGGGATGATTTGGAGGCATGCCATCACATTTTTAATCCAGAATTACAGCTGGTGTTGGTAACAAAAGTGTTCGAACATTAGCAGTAGCAGAAATTCTTATGTAAAAAAAGTACACTTCATATGGTTTTGTTAAATAAATCCTTGTCGAATTCTGTTCTTTGTGTCAGTGTAAGAACATGATTCGATAAGGATTTATTTAAAAAAACCGTATGAAGTGTACTTTTTTTACATAGAAATTTTTGCTAGCGTTCGGACACTTTTGTTACCGACTGTAACATTTTTATGAAGATTGGAGAACATTGCGACCACAACAGCTTTTACGTGCACTACCACTACGCGATCTTTGGCTGGCTCGAGTATCGGACAAGCAATCCTCATTGGAAGAATGATTTAAGAGGAGATGGCATATCTAGAAAAACATAAAGCCAAAATCTTAACCACCGAAGCCATTAAGTAAGATAGCACAAGCCCTGGAGGAAGTTGGTATAAGAGGAATTTGCATGCGGCTTATCAGCATGCAGAACAAATGAAGTTAAATGTTGTCTATTCAAGATGGCTGCCGTAATTATAGGCAAGGATACTGCAGGAGCCATAGTGACTCTACCAAAACATTGGCGAATACTGTGTTATTTTATTTATTTGACAGCTTTGAGACCTATAGTTACAACGATTTCGTCGTTAATGATCCATGTTACATAACTTCATTTTAACAATGCAGAGTTTCTTATACTATAATTATATTACTTAATGGCTTCTGCGGTTTCGATTTTGGCTTCATGTTGCTTTGGACATGCCATCTTCTTTCATATCATCCCCTCCGAGGTACTAGCTAATGTTTTGATAGAGTCAATATGGCTCCCACAGTGGCGCTACTATTGCAGTAGCCATTTTGAATAGACAACAGTTAGCTTCATTTGCTCTGAATGCCGATACTCTGTATGTCAACTCCTCTTACATCACACCTCCAACCAATTCTCGTATTACAAGTACGTTGATTTCCCAACTGGACTAACCTAAACATTGAGAGGAGAGAGCTTAATTCAAAATTCCCTGTTCACAGAAAATTACAAGAAATTCAGATTAAAAATCCCTGGCATCCAAATGGTATTGTTTTTGAATCCCGGTTCTTTGGCACGCACATGTCAGTAAGTCAATAAAGTTACAATAACAAATACTTTTAAAAAAATGTAGATGTTGGCAAATGTTCAGTTCAGTTCTCCAAACTCAAGAGAAATGGTTGAAACATACAGTAAGCTGCTAAAAACATAAATTATTTGTCAGCAGTAGAGGGTTTTTAAGACAGTTGAAACATGTGAAAAAAAAAAAAAAAAAAAAACGATTGATGCATTCATTTCACGGTAATTCAAGCTGGATAATGCATCAAAAGGATGATAAAATCTGAAAAACTAATATATCTTTAGCATCACACTGTCATAAGTGTCTGCAGAAAGATAGACATCTTAAAAATTCCTAGGTCAGAGAGAGTAACTTTCTTTTCTTTTTGGTAATTTCACTTCTTAAATTTGTAAAGAAGAAACATAAAAATCTATTAAAAGAATAAGGAATGTTCTCATTTCAGGAAATCCACATGCATAAAACTTATAGCAAATTGTTCAAAAGCTAATTATATCTATCAAAAAAGAAAGTGCAATTTTCTTTTTTCTTTCTACTTATAAGAAGAAAGTATTGGATTCATGAAAATTTTCGACTCCCAGTTTTCGTTAGATTAAGCCGTTCTGAGATGTCCTGATCACTTTTAGGGAATATCTGTCTGCTTGTGTGGCTGTGTGTATTGGAACGTCTGTGTTTGTGTTATCGAAATTTTGTATCTTACGAAACAATGAATAAAATTCTTTAAAACTTTATATTTATTTACACTTTAACATAAATCCGTGTTGATTAGGTTTTGCATACTTGCCAACTTTTCCGGTTTTCCCGGAAGACTTCCGGTTTTTTAACATATTTTCCGGTCTTCCGGACAGATGATGAAATCTTCCGTTTTTAAAAAAGTCGCGGATATCGTTCGTTTTAAAAAGAAAACCTAAATGTTCTACGAAAACTCCTGATTCCCAATCTTTTTCCATCCATAACATAAATGTCAATATTCATTTCAAACTTGCTTTATGAGATTCTAGAACATGTAAAGAAATAGAATTGTTAAATATTTCTTGCTGATGTAATTATTTTTTGCCCCCCCCCCCTTTTCATTTATTTCCAACTAGTGATTAGCAATCAAATGTTCTGCAGAAATCTTTTGTTTCCTAATCTTTATCCATCTGCAACATAAATGATAATATTGATTTTAAACTTCTTTCATTAGATTCTAGAAGTAGAGTTGAAAGAGTTTAATATTTCTTACTCTGTGATTATTTTTGTATATCCCCCCCCCCTTTCCCCTGATTGTGATCAATGATCAATTCTAGAAACAATAAAGCAATGGAAGTGCTCAATATTTTTCACGTATGTAATTATTTTTAGATCTTTATTGCTGAATTTAATGAATCTGTTTATTTTTCCTCAATTAAATTAAATATTTGTATGTCATATTTATACCAAATGTGTAAACATGGGGAAAAAATGAAGAATAATTTTTTCAGGTAGGAAAATTTTTTCCAAATCAATTTAAGAAAATTAATACTCAGTTGGTTTTATGCATGTTTGAAACTGATATTTAGCTACTGCTACTTTTTTTTTTATATGTATGATTAATGTACATACACAAAAATCATATTCTATTTATTTAAAAAATTAGTTATACTTTAACTTAACTAAGTTTTTTTCCATTGTTAAATAAATTTCTTACAGATTCTGTTTTGTAGATATTTATGTGTTGAAGAGGAATAACTTCATTTAAAACTTTTATATATTTAGTATAATCAATCTATAGTAAAGCGCTTTTATAGATTGCTTCTAAATATTAAAATTGTAAAACTGTATTGTTTATTACGTCAAATAGAAAAAAAAAAAAAAAAAAAAAAAAAAAAAAAAAATCTTCCCTTTTTTTATGATATTTTCTGGCTTTTCAACAAAAATCTTCCCTTTTTTCATTAAAATTGGTTGGCAAGTATGGTTTTGGTTTTTATCGCGTAAAAAAGGGCGCTGCCACGCAGCATTTCCCCCATTCACAAGAAGGCTATATTGCAGTTTTTATTTTATATAAATGTACAAAACTTGATCTGTGAGAAAGCATTGTGATAAACAGTGTTTATCCAATTTGGGTGCATATTGGCCAAAAAGGGCGTTGCTATGCTAAAATGCTTCCTATTTACAGGAAAGCTATATTTGAGCTTCAATAGCGTATTAGGGTACGAAATTTATATATTGGAAGGCTATCATGAAAAATACGCCGATTTTTTTGGAATGCATATCGACCGACAAGTGGCGTTACCATGTTGTAGTTTTCCGTTTACGGGAAATATATATTTTGGTTTTTTGATTTATAAAAGCACCAAACTTAAGATGAATGTTATAAAAATTATGCCGATTAATTTCGACGTATTTCGACAGGTAGATAGTGCTGCTATTACTAAGTTTCAGCAGTTTTCCAGAGTGCAGTATACCTCAGCATCCGTTGGTTGAAATTTCATCAAACTGCGTATGCAAAACCTTTATTGTGATAATTTATGTTGATTAAATTTTTGTGGATATAAACCAATCAGTGATGTTGATATATAGAATGATGTAGAAGAAAATTTAGTGATGGCCAAATACAATCTGCTAGTTTTTACTTAGTTTGGTGATAATTCAAATAATAAATACATTTGAAACATGATTTACACAATCATCATTTTGACGAGTTTTGTTAATGCTTGCCTACTAATAGTATATAGATTTTATTTCTGGAATAAATAAATAAATAAACGTTTATTTTATTTCCTTATTTTGGCATCAAATATTTCTTTCTTTTTAATCCATTTTGAAAATAAATAGGTTTTTATTTAATATCTCTTGATCCAGTTATCCGAATGAGTTAAAAAAAATACGGTATTAGCTAGATTTTTTTCCTGAGTAATAAGTGTGTCACTTTTCGTAGCTGTCGGTTGAACGGTATACATTTGTATAGCGAACTAAAAATCCGAGCAAACAAATAGTCAGCTTTATATATATAGATAAATTCTCTTTCTACTCAATAAAATGGATTATGGGGAACAATCTATATAATATTTCTCGAACGTGGATCAGTTTCAATTATTTTTTGTCGAAACGATACGATACGCGAGGATAAAAAAGTAATATTTATACTTGGACAATATTTAGGCACGCGGACTTAGCTCAATGGACTAAAAAAAAAAAAAAAAAAAAAAAATGACGACATTTGTCTGATGAGATTATTTTACGAAAAAATGTATTTTTAACAGTTGTTTCTTCAGAATCTTTGCAAGCGTCATTTTAAACCTAGCAATATTTTAATGATTATACAGAATATGAACTTTTGTGTCATAAATTGACTAAAAAACACAATCATAAAAAATATAATCAAAATAGGAATTATTTTATTTTATTTATTTATTTAAAAAAAAAAATTAATAAAAAGTCATTGCCAACATGACGACAAAAATTTAAAAGGCGTCGTGGGAGTCCTATATTAAAACTCTACTGCCTGTGGAAGTATGAAAATTGGGTCGTGAACCATGAATTTTATTTGGAAACCTTTCTTTGAATGATTTTGGTTTCACTATTGTACAATATTAATTTGGTTTTAATAATAATTTGGCTTCTGGTAAATTAAAATTTTAATTAGGTGGTGAAATTGGCATAACATTTATGAGTTTCAAATTTTAAAGGTAAATAAGAAAAGAAATAAAGTGCGAATATTTCGCACGGGTTTGCTAGTAATAAATAATTTTCGACTTAAAATGAGAATAAATTAACAAATTATATATACTCTTATGCATGTTATATTTTTTTAACATAATTCATCGCTTATCAAAGCTTCAATAAACAAAATATTCAGTCCAAAAGTTTGAGATACAACTTTATTATTTTTATTGTTGACCTCTGGCTGTGAAAGGTTACTGCAACACGACCATTTAATCTCTGCAACTATAGTTTTAAAAATGCCTTATTTTTATAACGGTATTTTTTGAAACAATATAATTAAGGAAGGTGTCATATTGCTTTTGGCACTGAGCTGCCAATGGATCGAATAATTTCCTTACCATCTAACGAAAAATTAATGTAACTGACCTCAGTTCATGTAAAAAAGTTGTTTTCTTTTCTCTAAAAATCGAACATTTTCCTAGCATTATGTCTCACGAAATTCACCGGCTAATTTGGCATCTGCCCTTTGGCTACTACGGTTAAACTCGATTGTTTTCTTGCACAAGACTCTTTTGATATCTATAACAATCGACATCACGATAAATTTTAACAAAGAAAAGAAAGGGGGCTCGAGTTTAGATTTTTAGAGAATCTTTCGCTTTGATCTGCCTCTTTTAACAAAATGAGGGCACTTAGAAGTCGTTTCTTTTATCCCCATTCTGTAATATCCGAAAACATCTAAAGAAAAATGAAATATAACGACAAAGACTTATGTTGTTTACAATAATGTTATAGATGTATTTACGAATTAAACATAAAATAGAATATCAGTTCAATTACGGGTGATTACGGGTATTTCCCGAAACCATAGGGAATAATAAAAAAAAAATCTACGAAACACAAAAATGAGTTTTTGTAGTAGAGATAAAATTTATTTAAAATTACGAGCATAGGACGGAAAATAAAAAATATAATAAGTATTGTAATTTTAATTTTCTAATGTACTTGATTGTGGCAATGCTCGATTATGTTTTATTCTTTTTTATTTATTCTGTATGTACTAATTTTGTTAACATGTTTTATTATTTTAAAACAGCAATTGTTATACATACTAAAATTACTCTTACAGAGAACTAAGTATTTCTTTTAATAAACTTAATTTTGTTAGTAGCTAAACACTAGACAGGACAACGTGATTGAATCATTAACAAATTTAGAAGCGTTTCAGCTTCTAAATTTGTTAATGATTCAATCACAATGATTTGGAAGTATCCAACATGCACTGCATTCATATGTCATAAATGAAATATTTGAGGAGATACTCTCTGCAACGTCGCGTTGTTAGAGGAATAATTTTGCGATATTGATATTTTGCTTTAAATTCACGTAGTTTTTGGACTTTGTTAGAAAACAAAATCGTCTGATTTCGTATATTACTTTGCGAGAATAATGTTCGAATAATTAAAATGTAGTAAACATATAATGAAAGAGGCTTGATTCACCAACATAATTCAGTGAAAATATTTGCTTCTTTTTAACACCAAGTTTATGCGCTTAAACTTTCATCGTGTTAAACAGGAAAAATTATTTGAGATACTATGAGTATTTTACAAACATGAAATAGTAAAAGTTACTTTAATGAGACAACAAAACTTTGGGGTTATGAGATTATTTTGTTATTATTACTATTATCTATGTATTTTTTAAAAGTTCGTTCTTAAACACATAGAAGCGCAGAAAACAAATAGACAGACAACCATGTATTTTGGGCAGCTTAACAGATGTTTGTATGGTGTCACCGTCAAAACTACCCCTCACTAAAAAGAAAACGAATTCATAATTTCTTTTTATTATTTTGATGGGTAGATTAAATAGTGTATTTTAAACGTCTGCATTGATCGATTTTTTTTTTTTTTTTTAATTTCTATTTTTTAATATTTTCAAAGTATAATTTGTTGAACTAATATTTCACAATTCATTTTTATTGTACATGTATATCTACCTATTCATTTATAAGTGATAAAGATTATATTTCAGAAACTTTACTTTTGTATAAGGGATTTTAACAAGATGATTTAGGTACAAAAATATGTACAGAAGGCTTCATCTCTTCCATCAATTGTTATAATGAAATTGTTGTTTTTACTTCATTTATCTTCAACGTCTGTCTTAATGTGATTATTTTTTTGAAATACAATCCTCAACTGCCTTGTTGTTTTGCATGATAATTGATGGGAAGCAAAGGTTAATTAAAATTCTTTATAAAAAGATACTAACTATCAAAAGCATATTGTTTAAATGACTAAATATAACATGCTGAACTTCGTGAGGGAGAAGTTTTAGTTAACCATGAACTTACAGCAATGTTGAGAGAGGACTGAAAGATAAATTGAATCATCCAAGGGTTGCACAGTAAAACTTTTTTATACTGGTAATTCATTAATAATTTACAATTGATTTATAAAAGATCTTCACAATGCTATAGATTTATTTCAGCTTATATTTGTATGGTGTCACTATCAAAATAACCCATTTCGGGAAAAAAAAAAACGTAGCACGTTTTGGCTATCACAAAACTTTATTCTATACCATTTTATAAAACAGCGCCACTTACTATCTAAAACGTACAAAAGTTTGATCATAGCTTTTCACAACAAAGATTTTACAAATGTACTTTGTTGCAATTTTATTCAGTAGATGCTGAGATGTAGCCATGTAAAAAAATCACATTAGCAGCTCTACTTTTAGCTGATATACAACTAATTTAAGTCAGTATTTGTTTCCATAATGGTTGTCTTACATGTCAAGTTTCTTGCAATTATATGTCATAGAAGTTGATATTTAAACTTCCTATTCAAAGGGTAAATTGCAGCGCATTAGCGCTACTTGTTGGTCGATATACACCCAAATTAAATCAATACAGTGATTCACAGTAGCTGGATCTTTCATCTACCAGGATTTGTGCAATATATACATTAAATTTTGAGATATAGCCTTCTGTTCACAGGGAAAATATCAGTATAGCAGCGCCACCTAAAACCCGATATGCACCGAAATTGAATCAGCATGTCTTATAATGGCCTTCTCACATATCAAGATTTGTTCGATTATGCGCAACAAACCCTGAGATATAGCCTTTTCTTATATTTCAGAAGTTGCTGTATAGCAGCGCTACCTGTTGAGCGATTGGCCCAAAAGTTAATTGGCACTTGCATTTACATATTAATTTACATGCAATTCTGTGCAGCAGTTCTTGAGATATAGTCTTCCTTTAAATTTCAGATAGCACAATACATCAGCACCACCTGTTGAGGGATTCGCGCCAAAAGTTGATAAGCAAATTATGTCATGGTGCAACTACGTAAAAATTTATATGTACTTCTGTGTAGCTCCTGAGACACAGATGGTACAGAATTTTTGTTACATGCATACTGACATACATTTTTTTAAAATCGCCAAATCGTGTTATGGATATCTTAAAACGTGTAAATCCATCGAAAACCGGAAGTCAAAAATTATTACGAATCTAATACTTTCTTCTATTGAATAAAGAAAAGAGTAAATAATCTAGTGTGTCACTCACAAGACATTCTCTTACCATGAATATCAATACTATTCGACCTAAAATAGGTTTAGCACAGTTTTATTTGACTTATAATTCTGTGTGAGGAAGCCTTCCGCCCCCTCAACTCCCCGTTCATTTATAATGCCTACATTTATTTATTTAATTCAAAGCTGCTATTAATTTGTTTTCAAGCTTGCCGATCTTCAATTTTTACAATTTTGACAGATTATTATTACAAGACAAGTAAAGAAATGAAATGGTAAAACTGGATGTTGGTGGGCATCCTTCAAGGTCAAATAAAGCAAATGATGACAACTCAAAATGTCTGATTGAAAGCAATAGTCCTGTCGTACTAATAAAATTCATGTATTTCATAGTTGCATTTTATACCCATGCGTACGTATGAACAAATGAACATATATCATTGGCGTGTGTGTGTACAAAATGCCCCTGAACTTCTGAACTAAAAATTAGTTGTAGTACACAGGAAGGTATACGATATTTGTTGCAGAATTTGAATCTCAATCGGCTTCATATTAGAGCGAAAATAAAAAGTGCTTTACTCCAACTGTAAGTCATTCTAGATTTTGGTCTGTAAATTTGTAACTTCTAGTTTAATCGAAGATACACTTTACTGGGTCAACTTTGTAATTCGTAATAAGGTGTTCAACAATAAAACTAGTATATTATGGTCTTTGAAAAACTTCCTTTTATATATCCTATACAAATTACCACAGCATAAATTATTTATTAAAATTATTATTCGTCAAATTTTGTTTTCCATGGCGAATGCAGACGAATTTAATAGACAACTTTGTTTTTAATTATCACAGATATATAGTTTAATCATTCGTTAAGGTATGAATGATCTTTTTTGAAGCATAATGATATTGAAATTTTACATCCAATTGGAGGGGGAAGCGGTGTTAAAGCGACTTTCCCATATATGCAAATATATTTCCTGGTTGACTATTAATATAAAAATATATTTTAAATTTTAGAATGGTTGGTTAAAAATAATTTTCATTGTGTATATACATTTATATGAAATTTTGCTCTACATTGCATATAGAAAATTATGAAAAGAGAGGATAGCCAGAACCACCTGCTAGACGATTTGTACCAAAAGTTGATAGTATATATAACAAGTGCACGTACATATAATTTTGTACGAAAATCTGTACATTAGTTCATAAGCAAGAGCTGACATAAACTCTCTGTCACACAAAAACAGACAAATATTAATTTTCTAAAAATGATCAAATCGTGTTCTGGACTTCTTAAAAGGTGTAAATCCATCAAAAACCGGAAATCCCAAATTTATACATATTCAATACTTTCAATCGAAAATAGAAGAAAAGAATAAGGAGATTAAGAATCAAAACAGAATTCCTGAAGATTTCAGAGTGTTCTTTTCGCTCAAAGGAAGGAGTTAAAATAATGCGCTGGAGAAAGGTACAATCATGTCTAGCTCGGTAAAAAAAAAAAAAAAAAATTAGAATAAAAACTTAAAAGTTTACGCTGAGTTATAGAATGATGAGTTTATTTATGAATGTTCACAGTACTCATTTATCATTTAGCCATTACTTTGACGTGTCACAAACAGTGCTATGGTCTGCTTCAATTCTGGCAACCATTTCAATCTGTAAGAATGCAATGCGAACATTTATCACCGCATTAAAAAATGAAGGTGTAAGCGCCATTACAGACATCCCATGCTTGAGATATAGTTATTAATGATGAAAATAGGTTTTAAATTTCATAGACAAAATACATCTATAGACTATTAAACCAACGTAAGTTAAATTTTCCAGATCTGTGGCTATCACTTGAATCCCTATTTAAATCTAAACATAACAAGAACGAAAAAACATGCGGTTTTCTTATATTATTAACACTTTCCACCTGCACGTATTCTTTGTCTCGTATGTATGTATTTAATGTACTTTGTCAATGTTATCACACAATGTACAGACAGAAGGACAAGAAAGACTGACATTTAAAATAATTGACTTCATAATCATTCTTAAACATGGTTGAAAAACGTTAAAAATGCTTAATAAAATCGAAAATATAATTCCAACAATTTCCGGCTATAGCCCTTAATGTATGTGAATGTTTTTATGTGGCCTTGTAAATCTTAGTGCTAATCATACTGTATCCTATAGAAAACATCTGTTTGTGCATATGAATAATTAATGTCAATTTCTTTATGATTTGTGCACATAAATGTGGTATTAAAGAGGTATTTCTTTAAATACCTCTAATAGAACGCAATGCTTTGGAGTACTTTCGGGTGTTCCGGTACACCAACCACTGGTGGTACTTACTCTAATTTCAGTAAGGAAATTAGAGTAAGTAGCACATCCCATAGTGAATTTTAATCACAAATATAAGTTTCTGAATTCCATCAATATTTATGGGAGTTAGAGCGGGAAAAGACACACGGAAAATCCGAAGTCATAAACACTTTTAAGCTTTGTTGGAAAATGTTAAAAATAAGATTTTTTCGTTCTTACTTTCTTTTTTTTCTTGTTGTTGTTGTTTATAATTTCCCAATAAAATTAAGTCAAACAATCTAGATTGTCTAACTTAAAAGTAAAATGCGACTATGAAAAAATTCATAATACACACTAGAAAAAACTAGTATGTTGTAGCCATCACAAAATTTTCTTTTATATCAGTCTATGTAATAGACAGTGGTGAAGCGCCCATGGAAGCGATGGAAGCAACGCTTCCCCTATTTAAGATTTTTAAAAAGTAACCAAGTAACATCGCCTCGTCGAAAGGCTGAATTGATTCTTCCCCTGCTTTTGGAAGCGCTTCGCTTCGGCGCTTCCATAGTTTTCTGAACCACGCCTCGCCCCTGTTGTAATAGCGATACCTACTGCTTAGTATGCATAAAAAAATTAATAGCTTCTCATAATAAAGATTTTATAAATGAAGTTTGATACAATTTTAACCGATAAATGATATAGCCAGGTGTCGAAATCTTATAAATTTAGTAATAGCAATTCTGCGTTGTTTGGCAGCCGATATATACACAATTTAAGAGTATTCTTTTTTATATTGGTCATTTCAGCTATCAATTTTGGCGCATTTATACACCATAAGAGCTGAGATACAGTCTTCCAATGAACGAGAAAAATTAAAGCATAGGAACGCCACATGTCAGCCGATATGTAAGTAAATTGAATAAGCAAAGTGTCTTATAGGTAATATTTTGTGCAGTTAGGCCCAACAGAAGTTGAAATATAGCTTTCCCGTGAATGGAAGAAATCGCAGCGTAGGTGTTTTCCCATATGCGTCATTCCCATTTGCGCTAAATGGTAAAAAATTCCCATTTGCGCGAACAAAGTAAAAATACAAGAATAGTACGAGTTACATGCATTCTCCTCAGATTCATACACAGCAAAGTAGGGTTGTCAGTGTTTTTTTTTTTTTTTTTTTTTTTTCAATGTACGCGAAGTGTATATACGTGCGTGATACTGATTGCTGCGAAAACGAGTTACCAGCGTTTTCAGATTCATGCACAGCGCGGTAGGGGTGCCCAGTGATTTTTTTTTTTGTTTTTTACGTGAGTGCTCGCGATTGCTGCCGAACCGAGTTACGGGCATTGTCAGATTATCAAGTCAAAAAGGAAGAAATCACCTGCACGCCCGGTTCTGCAATTTCCGGTCACGCTAATGGAAATTTTTCACCCCTTCGTGCAAATGGGAATCGCGCAAGTGGTATTAATTCATAGCGTAACAGCGCTATCGGTTGGATCATTTGTATCGAAAGGGGTGTTATCCAACTGCACTCGAAATATACCGACTGCACTCGCTAGTGTTAACCCCCCTTTCACTTAATCTCTTGCAAGTTTCTATCTTACCACCCTTTCGCTCTGAATAGGAAGAACCCAAAAGTTTGTTGGTGGAATTATACTAACTGCCCTAGCTGAAAGTTTATAATTTTATTTGTAATTTAACCGAGTTACCTTATTTTTTACGTGTCTGATAGTGATTACTGCAGAACCGAGTTGCTGCGGGCGTTCTCAGATTCATGCACAGCAAGATAGAAGTGTCCAGTTATTATTATTTATTATTATTATTATTTTTACGCGCGTGGTAATGATTGCCACGGAAGCAAGTTACGGGCGTTCTCAGATTCATACACAGCGAGGTAGGGGTGTCCAGTGATGTTTTTTTGGTTTTAACGTGCGTGATAGTCATTGCCACGGAAGCGAGTTACGGGCGTTCTCAGATTCATGCACAGCGAGGTAGGGGTGTCCAGTGATGTTTTTTTGGTTTTAACTTGCGTGATAGTGATTGCTACGGAACCGAGTTACGTGCATTTTCAGATTCATGCACAGCAAAACGAATAAATTCATCGGAAACAGGAAACTGTTTTGACCCTAAATTTCAAAAGTCACAGAGTGGTCCTTTACTAAAGTTGTTCCATTTTTTTAACACACGGTTTGTTTTAAAATTGCGCTTTCAGAAGAGAATACGTAATTTTTTAAAATGCATTTTTTTCTATAAAGATAATAGAATCCCAAACATTAGAAATTAAGGATTTATGTGATTATTATTTTTGTTTTATATATTCTTAATAGTATTTTATAATGTGTTAGGTTTATTTAATTTTTTTTCTTTCAATGAGGAAATAAACATTATTGCTATTTCTAGTAGACCACTTTGTTATCGCATAAAGTCCGATTGCTCAGAAATTTGAAATTCGGGCTGGGATGGATGATAGTGGTGATGGTTGTTGCATGAAGGGCCGATTCTGAGGTATACTATGCTATTTTCAATCGCCCCAAAATTTGAAATTCAGGATTGGATAGCTATGTACTGATGATGGCCGATGAATGAAGGTCTAACAACTCCAGGCCAACGGTCAATCATGCTATCCCGTAAATTTACGGTCCAATCGCTCCTAAATTTGAAATTTTTGGTCGGATGGCTGTGTAGTGGTGATGTTCAATGCTTAAAAGTCCGACTCCAAGATCGACCATACTATTTTACTAAGTTACGGTATGTGAATCTCGGGGTTGGGTGGCTGTGTAGTGGTGATTGGTGATGGCTGAAGGTACGACCTCGAAGTCGACCATGGTATTTTGTAAAGTTACGGTCCTATCGCTCCAAAATTTGAAACTGAAATGTGGGGGTCGGATGACTGTGTACTGGTGATGGTCGGCGCGTGAAAGTCTGACTCCCTGATCGACTATGTTATCTAGTAAATTTATGGTTGGATTGCTCCGAATTTGAAATTCGGGGTTGAATGGCTGTGTAGTGGTGATGGCCAATGGGTGAAAGTCCGACTCTCAGGTCAACCTGCTACCTATGTTACAGAGTCTAAGAGTTTACAAATACGTAAAGAGAAAAAGTCAGAATCAAAAATAAGACTCGGGTACTAAATTGAATTCTGTTCAAAACGGAATTTTCTTATCATTTTATTTTTTATTTTTTAATGTGCGGCTAGAGTTAAAAGGAATATCCCAGAGGTAAAATCTTTGGCGTAAAACAGTTAAACTACTTTGGCGCCAGCTTTCAAAGGTCGCTAAGGGAATCCCATACCATGAAATATTTCCCGAATTTAAATAAAAAAATGCAACAATAAAAAGTATAATCAAAATAGGTACTAGATTTTTTAAAATAAAATGATATAAAACAATTAATCGCTAAATTTGCGGTATAAAGTCAAAAATCGCCAAGGGGCTCTATTAAAGCTGTACCCAACAATCTAATTTATTTTATTTTAATTCAAGTTAAATAATTAAACGTTCTGAACATAACATCATGGGGGAGTATCGTATAGATATAGAAATAATTATAGGTGAGGGAACAACTACGGTATCTCCCCACAACTGGATTTGGCGATTTATTTTTGGCGAGTATGGCTAAATCATAAATCTAAAAATAATAAATCCTGAATCCTAAATGATAAAATCATAAGCTAAATCATATATCATAAATCATAAAATCATAAATCTAAAATAAACAGCATGCAGGCTGCCATATTATATTGCAAAGAATTCAGAACGACATCGTTATCGTTCAAAATGGCGCCAAAGAAATATCGCCAAATCCAGTTGTGAGGAGATACTACTATACCTATAGTTGATGCGGTGTATCACTGTTGAAGATGAGGTGTTTTTGAACATTGTTGATAACATCTGTTCCTTTCATTTAGGAAGGGCCAATGACAAACAGAGGTCATGACTTAAGGTGACATTTGGCGATATATGTTGTTTTCATGGTAATTACCCAAAATGAAACGTGAAACTTCATACAAGATTACCTTGACAAGTTGAATCAACCCCACCATACACACCATATCTATGGTATTTTATTGAGCAATATCAGTAGCGTTGAGAGTCAGTAGTGCAATATAATGCATGTTGCATGTTTGAATCATAAAACAATAGTAGTACAAAAATGATAATTATAGATACAAATGAATATCTGTTTATATAAATTATCATTAATTATTCAAATTAAAATATAACACCACAATAAATCGAACAATTTTAATTATTTAATTACAGAGAAGAATCTTATGAAAATTTTCATAGGTGCATGGTTCGAAAAAAAGTCGTTCGGTTTTTTCCTCTAATAATTTTAATAGATTACCTTGATCGTTATTGCTTTGAACAGTTTACGTCCTCTTTTACTGCTGTAACGTTTTCTACATTTTCAGAACTAGAATCTGAATTCATTTCTTGAAGGGTTTCTTCTTTGTGAATGTCTACTGTCGCAGTTTCGTTGATTTTGTACTTTCCATTAGCCAGTTTTAACACAAATCCTTTTTCTACAACAGTGTTTAGACTTGACTGGATTTTTTGAATCAGGAATGTCATTTAGAATGCACGTAACATATTTTTTAATATCAGATAAATCTGTGCCTTCAGAGCCGCTGAGATGACGAACAGCTCTCAAAATTGCTTCTTCGATATCTATCTGTGGTTCTGATACCTTAAACATTATTCTGATGTAATGCGTATCTCTTAGTTATAACCTTAAAGGAGTATTCAAAGGAACTTAAAGATATTGCAAGCATCTAACAATTTCAATGAATAATGAAAAGAAATTCCCGATTCTGATTATTTAAAAATATTTTATTTCGAATAGTCTTCTTTAACGTAGCTCGTGATTATTAGCGTGAAGTAAAATAAGGTTCAAGAACTTCTTTTGAATAAAAATAGCGGTACTTTTCCATTTCGCCGGCGCAGGCGATAAAGTCACCAAAAATTATACAACCGACGCCAAACCGCTGGTAACCTTTTACTGCTACATTTTCAAAGCAAGTTGCGGCCATTCTTTTCTTATCTGTCATGTCTTTTTCCTAATACGTCAAAAATGGAGGCAAAACCAGTGAAAATTTAGGATTTGCCCAGAACAGAGGAAGAAACTGTCAGATAATTTTAAACGAAAGGTGTTTTGCCTTATTAACATTTATTAAAAAAATTTTATATGTATACTGTGTGTTGTCGTCAATAAAGTCTGCTTGGCGATATTTGCAGCATTATTAAAAACTTTTTATGTGTATACTATGTGTTGTCGTCAATAAAGTCTGCTTGGCGAGATTTGCAGCATTATTAAAAACTTCTTATGTGTATACTATGTGTTGTCGCCAATAAAGTCTGCTTGGCGACATTTGCGCCGGTGAAATGGACAAATACAAAAATAACTTGAGATTATAAGATTTACGCCAAAGCGATTACAAAATAAGTAACGTAACGCACTAACGTAATTCTAAAAACTGTACATCTACAACAGCGATCATTTCTTACAGTGGTGGGCGGAAAAACAACCCAATAGCAAAGAATTAGGAATAGCCAAAATAAAATATGCTTTAAAACACAATTTTTACGTTGCGAAATAGTTTATAAAAAGCTGAGTTTCAAAATCGCATGCAATCTTTCAATTATAAACTAGATGGCATAGGTGGACTCTGCTTAGTTCCCCATCATATTTATGTTCTCATAAATTTCTAGTGCGAGACATATTATAATCATGTTAAAAGAAATGAATTTGACCAAAGCTTGATATTATGACAGAATGAAATCCCCGCCTAATAGGCTATCCACCGTTCACTTCGATATATATATCTTATTCTAATCTATTAATTTATTTTATCAGGGTCAATTCCGTTGTTTAGTTTTCATCCTACTATTTCCAATGCAATAATCCTCAAAATTCATATTTATATGAAAAATTTACAATTTCGCTATGTTGATAAAATCGTAAATTACGAATCATTTACGAAATTTTCCTATTAGAATATTTGTATTCAATCATGTTCCAACAAATATCATAAATGTAATTTTGAAGTTGTCTAATGTATTTACGATCCTCAAAATGGAAATTTATGCTCAATTTTGCCTTATTCTGACATGTTAAGTAAATTGTAAATTCCAAATAACTTACGAAATTTTTAAATTGGAAAAATCGTAGTCTATGATATTCATGCCAGTATCCTAAATAAAATTTCGAAAGTGGTTTGACATCTTTACGATGAAAATATCCCTCAAGATTGACGTTTATGTGAAATTTTGCTCTATTCAGCCATGTTAAGAAATTCGTAAATTTCCAATAACTTATGAAATCTTTATATTGGAAAATTCATAGTCATTAATAATCATGCCAGTGTCCTAAATAATATTTCAAAAGTAGTCTGACATCTTTACGATGAAAATATCTCTCAAAATTGACGTTTATGAGAAATTTTGCTCTATACTGCCATGTTAAAAAATTCGTAAATTTCCAATAACTTGCGAAATTTCCAAAGTAGCATATTTATAGTTACTGATGTTCATTCCGGCATCAAAACTGATATTTTAAAACTGGTCTGACATTTTTACAGTAAAAAGTTTTCATTAAACGCACGTTTAAGTGAATTTTTGTCCTATTCTCCCATGTTAAGAAAATCGTAAATTTCTAATAACTTACGAAGTTTTTAAATTCGAATGTTGCAAATGAATAGGGTTCTTGCCAATGTCGGCAAACGTTCAAAACGGCGCCAAAGAAAAATCGCCAAATCCAGTTGTGGGGAGATACTATAGTTATACCATTCTCTCAGTATTCTGGTTCAAAGTTTACCACCAAAGTTAGTTTTTCTCGCTGCGACGCCACTTCGAAATCTTGATGAAAAAGGGTGATTTAGTTAAAAAAAAAAAAATAATAATAATTATACAGACACGACATTATTTGATTATTTAAAACATGAAAATCTGACATTGACAGATTTTAATTTAGTGCCAGAGGCCTACTGCTAAACTTGTTAATATCGACAAATTCTTTAGTTAATTCGTGACGATCTAAATTCCATGATAAAGTTTTCATTAAATCAAACCAATGTGTTTCAGCTACAGATATTGTAACAAATAACGTTGGAAGTCCAAACTGTCTTATAGCCGCAAAACAACGTTTTTTCTCTTTTTCCCAATGAGGGGAAGGTGTGCCTTGGGGGGGACTCATGTCAAAGGTGTGCCTTGGGGGGGACTCATGTCAAAGTTGTACCTTGGGGGGGACTCATGTCAAAGTTGGGCCTTGGGGGACTCATGTCAAAGTTGGGCCTTGGGGGGACTCATGTCAAAGTTGGGCCTTGGGGGGGACTCATGTCAAAGTTGTACCTTGGGGGGGACTCATGTCAAAGTTGGGCCTGGGGGGGACTCATGTCAAAGTTGTACCTTGGGGGGACTTCATTCAATGAATCCCCATTCAATAAACCGACTGAAATAGGCCCTTAGCACTATTAAGAGTGTATTATAAAAATTCGGCAACGCTGTACCGACTGAAATAGGGGTACCTTGGGGGGGACTCATGTCAAAGTTGGACCTGGGGGACTTCATTCAATAAATCCCCATTCAATAAACCGACTGAAATAGGCCCTTAGCACTATTAAGAGTGTATTATAAAAATTCGACAACTGTACCGACTGAAATAGGCCTCTAGCACTAAAAAAAGATATTTAAAAGAAAACCGATGTAATGTTATGTAAGGACCAACGAGATATATAAATTAGAGTGCTGATTTAATGGATGAAGGATTAACTTTCCGTGGTTCAAGATGAATCACCTGACATGCTCGAATAGGTTGCTGTGTTTGGCTCTTTATCGCTATTTTGGCATTTAAAATATCAGTTCGACAAATTATCATTATTATTAGGTAACATGACAGTTCTATGACCGAAATAAATTGTTTTTAAAATAATTTCACACATATTTCACATTTTAATAAATGATAAAATACCTTTTTTTTTCATCTTTTCCCAACAAAGTTTAAAAGTGTTTATAAAAGAAAATTTTAACTTTTAAAGAGCTAAATTTAACAACAAATAATAATTTTTCAACTATTTTTAAGCATTTTGTCGGTTAAAGTTCAACTAAACGAAATAAAAGAGAAGTAAAATCAAAATCAAAATGATTTAGAACAAAAGAATATTAAACTACGTAAGTAAACAAAAACATTGGCGTTTATGGCTTATGCGAAGAACAATCTCCAGACCTTTGCCATAGAAATTTACTGAAAATAAGCTGTTACCAAGGGAACCATCGAATATGCAGGTGCAACTCATCTTGGACCTTTTCAAGGGTTACCATTTATCACTCTACTTTATATATCTCGTTGGTAAGGACCACCATTTGGCGGATTTGGTGGTTTTCTTTCTCAGCCCCTGCTAAAAACCGCCAAATTATGGTCAACATTAAGCTAAGTTAGAGAAAAAACCCCTAAAAATATAGTTAAATTGATCATAATAACTAATAAAAAAAAATTAATTATATTTGAAAATATCGACTTTAGGTGGAAGAAGGCCGATTAGTATATCTATCTATATAAATAAAGAGAAGTATCTGTGTGTGTCTGTTTGCGCTCTGGTGCTCACACTACTGATCGTAGAGCTACAAAACTTGGCAGATGGGTACCTGGGACCCTGCAAGTGTGCACCTCATCGAGACTTTTTTCGAATTTCGAATTTGATTTTTTTTTTATTAATTTTTTTTATTTTAAATATTGGCTTCTATGTTTCATTTTTCATAAATTTATTCTTCCATTGTAATCGTCTGCGTATCTTAGCAACGGCTATTATGCTTTTTATTTTTTATTTAATACATTCATTTGAAGGCGAAACATTTTTTCTTTCTTTAATTTATTATATTTCTTAAAAATAAGATGGTAATGCAGTAGAAAAAATTAACTATATTAAATTTAAAAACGCATTTAGTACAGTTATGTTTAAGTACAATTTTTAAAGTATAACGTTTACGTATAATTTTTATTGTACAACTTTTTATTTTTCATTTTTTAAATTAATTCCTTAAAAAAAAATCTTTATTTATTTATTTATTTATTTTAATTTAAAATATTTATCGGGAAAAAAATGGTAGTATATAATAGAAAGGATTAAACTGATTAAAATTCATTTGTTTTTTATGTATTTAATTTCTTTTAAAAGAAAATCTACTTTTTATTTTATTTTTTTATATTGGTCGGAATGAAATCGTAATATAGTGTAAATAGCAGGGGATGTAAAGTACATGCTTCAAAACCTAAAATATTTAATAGAGGCTGAGATACAGTCATCTTTAAAATCGTAGTTCTTAAATAATAGCAGATTCACCTGCCGTCGATAAATACCCAAATTGAAGTGACCGGGAAAGACCTTTCTGCAGGCAGCGGGAACCTGGATCCTATGCAGTGTGTGTAAAAAAATAAATACTGATCCAATTCTTTTGAAAAATTCGTTTAAATATAGTGACCAGTGAAGCGGGCGTAGTTAAGAAATAAGATGTTGATTTGAAATTTCGAATCTATTTTTGAACCATCATTCTTGTGTGGCAAAATGGGTCATAAAAACCAAATTGCTCCCAATTTTCTTTCCTTTTTTATGTGCCATGAAATATTTCTATTGAAGTTACACGAAATAATGCTCTTTAATTTTAATTTACTATCTTTATTCTTGCTAATGATAGTATGAGATGATCGCTGAATTGTTGACATTCTAAATAGCCCAATGAATCTGATGTCATTTCTGGCAACTTTATTGAAGAGACACCACGTTTTCAAAGTGACGCCATCTATATATTAATAGGCAAGCATAAAATTTGTTGTCCCTTTTTAACATATTAATTATGGGAGTAGAGGGTTGAAAATGGTATCGTTCGAAAGGTATGGTTAGCCGGAAGGTGCGAATACAAATAATTTTTTCTTACGATGTCAAGAAGGTATTTAAAAATACGTTTATTTTTTATGCATTTTCTCCCATTTTTCCCTTTTATACACGTATTCCTTTACATTAAAAAATACCTAAAAGTAGAAAGTTGTTAAATCTGGCAATTTCATAAAGCTGAAATAAAACCATAGACACAGTAATTTGTATAATGTAGCATCACTATACGCAAGCGAAGTGATGACGTCACTGTCTGTCCATGGAGCCAAGAAAAAGATTTTCTATGTTAATCGAGTTATTTTTTCTGTAAAATTGATAAAATTTTAATTTAAAATCACAAAACTCCAGAAAAAAAATGGCAAACTTCCAGTTTCGAATGTAAACATAAACATTTCATTTCAAAGAGTGATATTTAAACAATAAATATTCAACTAATATACTAAATAAAAGAAAAATGGATTCGTTACTAACTGCTGCATGTATAAGTAGACGATACGGAAAAAATTCCGATTTCCGTTTTTTGCTGAATTTACATGTTTTGAGCTTTCTTTACGTTTCAATTAACTGAAATTGGCTACTTATTTTTTAAAAAAGTGTCTTTATTGCTAGCTTTTGTGGGTAGAAGAAGCAAGTAGAAGATACATAAAAACTTTTGATTTCCGGTTTTCGATGAATTTACACGTTTTGAGATTACCTTGCATTTTAATTAAGTGAAATTGACTACTTATTTTTATTTTTTAAAAAATGGATTTATTATTCTTTCCTCTGCATATATAAGTAGAAAATATAAGATTCAGAAAAGTTTTAGATTTTCGGTTTTCGATAAAGTTACACGTTTTGAAATTTCCCAAACTCAATTCGACCATTTTTGAAAAATATCTTTTTTTTTTTTTTTCAAACACTACTTTATGAACCAATCGAATTAATTTAACAGAATTTGATACTTGGTTGGGCCTTGGTTTGACATGGTACCTATTAGCTTCTGGGCTGTATCACACAACAAGGGGCGTTTTCACGTTGCGATTTTCTCTCATTTCAGGAAAGGCTAACATCTACAGAGAGAAATAGTTATATTAAGTAAAACTCTGCTGATTCAGTTAGAGTGAATATCGGCAAACAATTGCCGCAGCTGTGTTGCAATTGCATTCCGTTTAGAACAAGGCAAAAACTTTGCTTTGCCTCGCTTTGCAAAAAAATGGTCGAGTTTCGACCACTGGGCGATACTAGTTCTATTAAATTTAACTACAAATCAGTAGAGCTCTTTTAATAATGCAGGCTGGTCCCATGAGCCCTTTCACCTCGGAAGACGCCAGATTTTCCGCTTGGTGCATTTATTGCAGCTATGTTCTTCATCTTGTAGCATCTGAGAGAAAAATAACTATTTTATGACCTTTCCTGAAGAGATTTGATCAAATTATTGCTGCAAACCACTTATATCACATTTTGTTAATGTAAAATTACAAAAAACAATTGAAAAAGTAACGCAAAATTAACACATGATGACCGAAACAGTGGAAAATGCTACTTTGCTGCCAGAAATTCTCTGTAATTACAGAAAAATACGTTTTGTCAACGTAATTTTTCCGTAATTTACGACTTTTTTCTCAAATTACAGAGAATTTCTTGCAGCAAAGTTGCATTTTTTTTTAAACAGTGTACTGTTTTTGATAATCTACAGACACTGGGTACATGTGACAACCCTAAAGCAAAACAATGTCGGAAGCGCCAGTATCCGACTCATACGAGCCTACGATATACAGTCGGCTGCAAAATTATTCGAGCACTAGCAATAATCCCTGTCTAAAAAAAGTACACTTAATACTGCTTTGTTAAATAAATCCTTATCGAGTCATGTTCTTAGTCAATCTAAGAACATGATTCGACAAGGATTTATTTAACAAAACAGTCTTAAGTGTACTTTTTTAATACAGGAATTATTGGCTAGTGCTCGAATAATTTTGCAGCCGACTGTACATGAGCGTCTACAATATTATAGGAGCCTTACAAATCAGTTGTTAATTGAGTCACTTATATCTTCTAACAATCAAATTTTATGACTGACATTATAGCTGAAAGCATCTATCATTAAAAGAAATCTCTAGGACACTGTAACAAACCAACAGAAATTTTATATTACACATGTATTCATCTTGCTGAAGTAATATGAGAGATATTTTGCTGCATAATTAGTCATATAATAAAAAAAAAAACTCCTAGTGATAGTAAAATATTTGTTTTAACATGTGATATATCCTTCTAAATTCTATCTTATACTATTAAGTGAGCAATATTTGTATATATATGTATATTTCACTGTTCTCGAAAACGGTAGCTCGGACAGTCACGTGGTTTGACACAAAGGTGCCCCCCGTAAGGTCATTGTGCACATCGAAGTCAGATTTTCGAATTTTTGATTAGTTTTCTTTAAATTAATAAAAATATGAAAATAAAACTTCCCATTTCTATAATGACGCAGAATGGAGAATCTTAGGAAAGATTTGATTGGTTTATTCGATTTTCATTGATTTGAGTGTATTTTACATTGAACTACAGCTACGTTATGAGGAATTACAAGACATTTAAATGGTTTATTTGATTTTCATTGATTTGAGTGTATTTTACGTTGAACTAGAGCTACGTTATGAGGAATTACGAGAGATTGGTTTATTTGATTTGAGTGTATTTTATGTTGAACTAGAACTAGAGCTACGTTATGAGGAATTACGAGAGGTTTGATTGGTTTATTGGATTTTCATTGATTTGAGTGTATTTTACTTTGAACTAGAGCTACGTTTAGATTTTATTTAAAAATATTTGAATTTTTAATCTTTTCATATTATGCGGCTTTTACAGAGAGTAAATTACGATTGGCGCTGAAGGCGCCCGAGAGCATGTTTTTTGGTAAAAATTTTCATGGGTCTCTGGCCAGCTAGTACACCTTTATGACAGAACAACTTCATTATAAGATTATATATATACATATATATATATACATAAATTAGAACGTTAGTAGTAGCAGACTGAAAGGTATGTAGCAATAATGACCAGTGCAGATGATGAGATGACACTTACACTGCATACCAAACCCGATAAGCTTGGCAGTTACCAGGCAGGCAGGGGCTGTACAAAGGTTTCTGAGATGACACTTACAAGAGGAATGATTGATTCTGTTAGTGAAAATGATAATGTTGAAAAACAAAATGTCGTCGAGAAACACAAAAACATTTCATACGAATTTGCAACAAATTTACGTCATGTAACAAAGTTTAATTTTTTTAGTATAAAGATTGTGTCATCTCCAATCAGAATCAAAGCCATCTTTACTATAACCGCAACCTATACCACAACAATTTTGATTCTCCATGAAGGAATGGCTCCTGTGTTTTAATTGTCCAACAACTACCTTCTTTTATGTCAAAGAACTTTCTATTATTTAATTCCCTGTCTTTGAATTTCTGGTCAATTTTGATTGTATTAATTTTGCATGACAAAAGCATGTAATATGTATGAGCCGTTTAAGTTATATTAGAGCTGTAAATCAGTCAGATTCACTTCTTTCTTTCTTTACATGTTATCCTGTGAGATTTTCGTTGCTTTGTTTTATAAGAATATCTCCTCTGTTTTTTCGAATTATGTTTTTTGAATATTACTCTTTGAGTATGTCGCCTTTTAGCTTAGTGAGCATTTTTTTGAAAAAATAAATTTAAATATTTTGTTTAAAGATCCAAACTTAGAGTCCAAAAATTTTTTAACGAGATAAAATATTCAAATTACTTTTTTCAAAAAATTGCTCTCTAAGCTAAAAGGAGACATGTTCAAAGAATAATATTCAAAAAACAGAATTCGAAAAACCTCATTTTTCAATGAGACATCCTTTAAAAAAGAACCAACAAAAATCCCATTGGATAACATGAGAAGAAAATAATAATTTGTATTTTCCAAGTTTTCCGCTTTATGAAATGTGTTGCATGAGATTACAAAAAATAATTATATATATTGTTTTGTTTTAGGTCTAGAAATTAAAATACTTGATTTTAAATTCGGTGTTGTTATATTGTTAGTTTAGTATGATTACTCCAATGGCATTTTCAACATAATTAAATTTATAATGCCTTCATATTTTTTAAAAATTCTTTTCATATTACAATTGCAGCTGGTAGCACTATTCAAGTTACTATTCTGAAACTCTGAATCCTAAATTGAGGATTCTTAATTTAAATTGGTTTGTGACATCTCTTTATTTACTCCATGATTCCTTGCCATTACTGTACTGACATTAACTGTATTTTTAATGGCTATCTGGTTCTTAAATTTTACATGTGACACACTCACTTCTTCCATATTTCCGTTGCCTTTTTCTTGATTATATCATTGGTGATTATTGATGCATAATTACAAAATTTTATTGGTGTTTTTCCATTCATAATTTTTAAATTAATTTATTGGTTTCTCACATGTTGAGGTGAGTTTATTTTGATATAAGTTTTTCTTATTTTGGCTCCAATGAATGCTTTGGGCCTTGGCATAAAGAAATACTTAGCTTTTGCTATCTTTGTGACAGAAAAACATTCATTTAGCATGTTTGTATTCTACCAGGCTCTTGATAAAGTTAGGATGCAAATATGCAGTTATCTTATTCCAATTTGTTTTAATTCATTTTGCTTTAACTTTATTTCAGTTTTGGTTTGATTTGGGTGGTCTTTGTTTTTGATCGTATTAATTGTTTGAATACTGTTAATTATTTAATCATCTTTAAATTCCAACTGTACGTACTAATAATATTTAATAACCTTTACATTTCTACTGTACGTTCTAATTATCTATCTATATATATATCTGTATATTTAGCGTTATATATTAAGACATAATCATATACATGTCAGCGTCAATTAGCAAAAAATCCTGTACTTTCAAGGATTCAATTTAAGAGGCACATTGTACAAGTGCATTGTAGTTTTAGCTCTATAATGAATTATACAAACAATAATAACATGAACACTTAATTACGCATAGTTTATAGGAAAAAATCCAAAATACTTCTTTTTACATCCTGTTCGTAATTCTGTATTCATACACACGATTTTTAAAGAAAACTCCACAAAGCCATTTCATAAATAAAACTTACATCTTAGAAATATTTTGATCCAACTCAATGAACTACAAGCAAACTAAACTAATAAAAAAACAAACCATTCTTTGTCGTTTTAAATTTCAAGAGCATTGTTTCTTCTCCTTACCACTGAAAACAAGAACTCAGTCGATCAATCAATTAGAAGACAAAAGAAGCAATTTAAGAGGTAGTAGCATCCATTAGACTACTATTTTGTTTTGGCTGGCCGAAAACTATTTCTGGTGAACAAGAAAAAACAGTGCTACTGGAGTACGTATTCTGCCCTAGGAGCGGAAGATCTTTCTATTTTAACGTGTAGGCGTACGTCTAGGTAAAGTGGCGTCTTGCGCTGCGACCTTGCGCATGCCTTGTCAAAATGAAGCGTGACGAAAGGGTTTATTTAGACACTTCGTGACACCATCAGAAGTCTTTCTTGGATTTTGACTTGACTTACTGTCAAATTCAAGAACAAAAGGCAAAGGATCGATTCGTTTACGTTGAAAGACACGAGTACAATGAAACGTGCTAAGAAGGTCTTTTAAACAACAGAATGTATAAGATGGCACCTTATCGGCTACACTGTAAATATACATGTTGTGAACGCATTTCGTAACTTTATCGATAAATAGTTATTTTATGTAGCTTTATATAATTGTCTTAAACTTCAGAATAATAATAATAAAATAATTATATGTATATAGGGGCGTACCAAAAGAGGGGCGTGGGCGGCCTTCCCTGGTCACGAGGGACCTCCGCAGAAACTTAAGTTTTAAATGTATTATTCTAGTGAAGTAGTCGTGCCATTATTTTGACTTGAAAGATTAGTTGCTTTTCTTTTTTTTTTTCAAATTATGGTATTTGCTTACATAGTTTTATATTTATAACTTTTCACAATAATTTTTTCAGTGCATTTTACTGCTTCGTAGTACTGCTACTTAATTGTAAAAAAAAAAAAAAAGTCCATTTATGTAGCCATCCGGTGACTAAAGTGTTAGTATGGATGTCAGGTGCCGGGTTCGATTAATACTGCTTTAGGAATGGATGATCTAAGCAGTATAGGTCCCCATCTACTGTACATAAAGTGACTGTAGATGGACAACCCTAAAAGCAAAAGAACCTATTTTTGCAAGATCTGACTAAAATAGGGCAAACGGGAGCAATGCCCTTGACTCCCACACTGGGTTGGACTTTTAAATCAATTTTAAAACTTACTTCAATGCCTTTAGCTTAAATGAAGACGTACAAGAGGGCCTCCTGAAGAAATGACAATCTGATTAGGAGTGCCAGTGAGACTTTTGCCTCGAGCATCGAGAGTTGTAGATCCACCACTGATGTGTATACGTATTTGTCATTTAACTTGCATTTCCTTGTAAAATAATAATAATAATAAATAATTAATAAAAAAAAAAATGTATTTTTTTCACAGAAAATGATATAAAGGCATATATGCATATGCGTTCCAGTTTATTGGATCTTTTTTAAATAGTGACGCAATAAGTTGATATTTGCTTTTCGGTAAGATTAACGACTAGATTACGGATTTTGAAATTTGTAAATTATAGACTATGCTAATATTGAATAATCTTCATTCCTTATTGGTCGAAGGACTATACTGATATAGCGATAGTGGGATGAATTTTGGGAATAAGCACAAATATTTAATTGTATTTTAATATCAGTAGTCAGTATTTGGATTTGACATAACTGACGCAATAATTTTGCAGTTGTTTTTTTTTCAGTAAGTTTGACAACAGAATTGCGGATTATCAAAATTATGAATCATAAACTGTATTAACATTGAAAACAGTTGCGTTATAATGATTATCTTCATTTCTCATTGGACAAAATAAAATTAAATAAATAAATAAAATAATAATCTGATGTGGTACTTACATGACTTTCTCTTATCCTAAAATTCAATAAATTCAATAATATAAAGGCAGATTTGAGATTAAGGGGTAAGATAATGAGTACTGTTATATACACCTACGTTAAAAATAACTCAAACTGGGCTTCGGAACAGCTTTATTTGACAAAATATTCTGCGTAAACGGGCTGCCCGTCACCTCCTCAACTCCTCCCCTCCTGTTTGAATATTGTAACTACATTTATATAGAAATCAAAGCTGTTATTAAATTTAAAAGTTCATTCAAAATTATTCAGGCAACTTTCACCCGCATCATTCCTTGAAATTTATAAATCTTGATCAAACTTTTCAAGTAAATAACCCTATATAAACTTCAAAATATAGCATTTGAATTGCCTGAAATTATTTATTTTCAAGACAGTTCTGATGAGAAACATAGACAAAGACCAAGCGTTATAAACTTGACTTCAGTATTCAGGGATCCTTAAAATGCGTAATAATTAAAAAAAGCATTGAATATCTCGCTTAAAAATACTTTATTTATGAAAATTGATTTTAATTCCCAAACAGTTTTAATGATCATGGTAAAATATTATAGTAAAACACTTCCAGTAACTACATTTAATAAAAAATAATGTTTTTGATTAATTATTGTAAGCCCGGTATATCTTCTAAGAATTATGTACATACCACATTGTGCATTTAAATATAATCCTATATTAGTAACATATAGCATAACTTGAAATACACATCCACCTATCTCCAAGTATTGACCTACTATATTCTAGTTCTTTTGTGTAGACATGTAAACGAATGGTGAAGGATTTTCATACCACATTCTACAGAAACATGATTTTATGCATATAAAAATATATAATCATTTAATTTGGTTTAGTGCAGCCTATAGATCTTAAACTTTACTTAACTGCAATTTCGCCCAGACATAATAAATTTAAATTCTCTTGGATGTCCCTGTACTGGAACCATTTGCTTGATCTCGACAAAAAGTTTAGTATAGCACTCTTATATGATACATATATAGAATACCGAGTTTGAAATATGCTGATAACTGGCACACAGATACACACACACACACACACACATACACTGTTAAAAATGTTTTCTTAAAAATGAGCTAAATTGTCTCAAAATAGCTCCGAAACAATATATACTTAAATTTGAGAAACCATGTACTTATTTTTGAATATACTGACACGTTCAAAAATAGGGTTCACCAATACGAATCCAAATATCCCCATGTTTGACATGTCAATGTACTCAAAAATGAGTACATGGGTTTTCAAATTTATATATTGTTTCGTAGCTATTTTGAGACAATTTAGCTCATTTTTAAGAAACCATTTTTAACAGTGTACCAACCACTAAAAACATGTTTTTTGGATTCAGGGGACTTAAAATGTGTAAATGTAACAAATATTCAATTTAAAAAATTTCACCCCAAAACAACATTTTCTCTGCCATATATATGGGTAAAAGAAAGCAAAAATCTTTATTTATTTATTTATTTATTATATTATTATTATTATCGTAATATTTATTTGAATAAATGGATAACACTTATTTAAATATTGAATAACATTTTAACATTTAGATTAAATATTTAATTATAAGCTGCAACTGAATGTTACGCAGTAGTTATGGATTTTTCCATGTTAATGAATTTTCCCAATATGTTTTTTATGCACATATATTTAGGAATTTTTAAGAATAATAAAATAAGAACTAATATATTTCTTTTTTTTTTTCAATATAAATTTGAAAATTTGAATCTGTAAAGAAATTTACTCATTTGAATCACCCTGAGAATATTTTGTCTATATTTCTGCAACAAATTCTAAATTGTTCAACTATTTTTGATTACCAGCCAATTTGAGGTTTTTTTCTGAAAATTGAAATCCGATATATTAATCTGATGTACAGTTGAAATCTTTGATTCGAATAAGGACAATAAAAAAAAAAAAATATTATTAGGAATAAAAAAAAAAATATTATTAGGAAAATAATTGAAAATCTATTTATAAAAGTAAAAATTATAAACGAGGAGATGCATTTTTTTGCAAATCGAAAATAATAAAATTTTTATTGTTTTATAATTAATCGATTTTTCACATATGATCTTTCATGATCTATGATTTACATAATAAAATTATGTAAAGTACGAGTAGAAGACTGAAATTATGTTTGGGTCCTCAAGTAAAATTTACATGCAAAAATTCACAATAATAGTATTATTCTTGGAAATAAAAACACACTTACGTTGCAGTAATTTAATATTGAAGATTCAGAACTTTAAATAATTCTTAATTTCAAATATTTTTGTCCTAATACTTCGCCATTTTATATCTGGGTATATAAAATTGCTCGTCAAACAAGAATATTTTGGTAAAACTTGTTGTTTTTATTGAAATTTTCAACTTTTATCCAAATTTTAATATGTAAAGGGTCTTTAAAGCTTAATTTATGAATGTCATTGAATAATAGACGCAATTTCTAATTGATTGATACTAGTACAGATTTTATGCGTTGATATTTTATTGAAAAAAGATCTGGAGTGACTCCTCGCGACTTTCCGAACATTAAGTAATGGGCTCTTCCCACCTGACGTCAGAGGTCACATGTTAGAGGAAAAACAAATAGCAGACGAAGTCTTGATTATCTATAGCGATTGCTGAAATAACATATTTTCTATTCTTATTTTGATCAATTTTTTTTATAATTATTTTATTTAATCTGTGTTATTTTTTTTATACATCATCATTTTAATCCATTTTATATCATTATTCATGATCTTTTGTTTGCTGTATACATTTGCAATCATCATTTAGTTTATATTTGTTATTGATGTTATGTTCATGAAGAACATGTTAAATACTCTGATTTTCGGTACTTAAATCAGTGACAGTGCAATATCGTACTGCGTAAATCCATTTAGACCAGTAACTAAGTTAATTAACTTGTTGTAACACCTTTATGCAATTAAATTAACTGAAAACATTTTAAAATTTCAAATTATAATCCATAAACATTCCACAAGAACAAGCTATTATTTATTGATAGATCAGTTAATGTAACAGTTACACTAAACATACAAAAATCGATTCTTACAGTTGAAAATAAATAAACACATAAAGTGTTTTTTAAAAATTGTTAAATTTACAAATACAACTATTCTACTGTTTACAAATGCACAATATTACTTTTATTTTATTTTATATTAAATATTAACACTTTTGTTCTTAAGAACAATATTTAATTGAATTCGATTCTCAGAATTCGATTATTTGTTTTCCTCTATCACGTGATTGAGCAGACGACGGTGGGAAGAGCCCATTAAGGGTTGAACAAATAAATTAAAGTAAGCGAAGTCGTTAAATAAATAAAAGATAAAATTATAATAAGGTGTTTGAGTATTTTTCTGTATATAGGATGTTGTTTTATGTAACGCTATTGTCTTTCAAATGATTTAAGCGTATATGGATCATAATGATAAAGAAATTTTCATTATGTCCCTGTAAAAATCTAGAAGTGTTAGACTCACCAAAGTCTATACAGTTTGTGCGACGGTGATTTATAACATGTATATAAACTTTCATCTCATTCGAATGGGACGTTTAGACGTTATAGAACTTTAAATAATTTGAGTCCATAAGTCTCAATGATAAAGAATTTTTCTTTGTGTCCCTGTAAAATCTATGAGTGCTAGATTTTCCAAAACTCATGCAGTATGTGCGACGGTGATCTGTAACATGTATATAATTTTTTAGCTCAATAAAATGAGGCATTTAATCGCTATCGCAATTTAAATAATTTGAGCCCATAAACCCCAATGATAAAGAATTTTTCTTTGCGTTCCTGTTAAGAAAAAAAAAAAAAAAAAAAAAAAAAAACTGTAAGTGTGGTAATTCACCAAAATACTGTAAGTGGGGTAATTCACCTGTTTGGGGTAAATCACCAAAATTGATGCAGTTTGTGTGATAGTGATCTATAACATGTATATATAAATTTTCTACTCAATCGGATAAGACGTTTAGACGTTACTGCATATTAAATAATTTGAGCCTATAAGGCATAATGATAAAGAATATTTCGTTGTGTCTCTGTACAAAAACTATTCACCAAAATCTATGTATAGTTCCTGCAATAGTGACCTATGACATGTGTATAAAATTTCAGATTAATCGAATAATGCTTTTAGACGCTATCGTAATTTGAAAAATTTGAGCCTATAGATTAGAGGTCTGCAATTTCGAGGCCCGGGCCCGGCCCGGCCCGTTATAAAGTCGAAAACTGCGGCCCGGGCCCGGCCCGGCCCGTTTATTTTTTAATGGTTTATGGCCCGGGCAGATAAAATAACAACGACAAAAAAAAAAAGAATACCTTTTTATAAAAAAGATTTTTAGTATGTGTTTTGCAGAGGTTTTATATAGTACGTTCTTCAACAAAACTGCTGAAATTTTACAAGACAATTATATATAAACAGAAATTCATTATTATAGACAAGGCACAAAGACAAACAGATAGTCAAATCGAAAATATTAGCATTCATCAAACAATATAGGAAGGTATTTAAAATGGTTAATACTACTGAAAATGCACTTTCAACCAATTTCTCTTATGTACCATAATGTATCCGAATCTTTCATGTGCTCCGGTAAACAAAACTTTAATGTTAATCCAACCATATTCAATAGAAAAGTTGCTTTTGCCCATGATAAAAATGATGCTACTTTCGTCCACTGGAAAAAAGGAAAAGGAACCTTAGAGAAAAAGTTACAGCGGAAAGATTTTTATAGCCTTTATACCACCTAAACTCAACAGATCGTAAGAAACAAACCCTTATACACAGTAATGTATCTAATTTCTTTTGTTATGTACATGTACGCAAACTGGTAGTGACATCTATTTTGAATAGGAAACCATCTAATATTACTTTAAATAAAACATATTAATTTCGAGGCATGCTAAAAATATTTGCAAAAAATCAGATTTCGGACAGACAGACTGATAGACAATTAAATTGACGTTACAGACACTTTTTTAACAAAGTAGAACTTTATGTGACATACAAGTCTGTAAAATTACGTAAAATAAATGACTGAAGAAGTATTTTATCATTTTCCTTTTTCGTTAAATAATGAGAAAAACAGAAAGATTCGGGCCGACACGGCCCGGAGAAAATTTCAGTCAGGCCCGGCCCGAATATACACAAAAAAACTGAGCCCGAGCCCGGCCCGGCCCGAGCCTGAAAAATTTTTTTAAGCCCGAGCCCGGCCCGGTCCGAGAGCAAATTCAAAAATTCGGCCCGAACCCGGCCCGAGGGCCGGGTCGGGCTCGGGCTCGGGCACGGGCCTCTACGTATAGATCATAATGATAAAGAATGTTTCTTTGTGTCCCAGTAAAAAAAAAAAAAAAAACTATAAGAGCTAGATTCACCAAAGTCAATAAGGTTCGTGCTACGATGACATACAACATACGCACCAATTTTCAGCTTATTCGAACAAAACGTTTAGTTGTCATGTTCACTCACATACATACTCACATACATACGCATATGCATCACCTTTAAAAATAGCAAATATGAACTCATTGGACCTCAAAACGTGCAGATCTCAAAGTCGGATTTTTGACATGATTACAATACTTTCCTTAAGTATGTATGTTCTGAAAGTAAAAAGGGAATATTTGCTTCAGTGTTTTTCAAAATTACTTTTCCTTAATAAAGCGGTCTGTTGATTTATATACATTATGATACATACATAGATAATGGTGTATATATTTTTTCAAATCGGATACATATTAAAATGAATATGTCTTACTTTAAGATTTCTCAAACAGAAATATCTTAAAAAAAGAAAAAAAAAAAAAGTTATTTTTGAAAAGGTTAATTTGTGTTATTTTACGAAAATTTTATTTCTTTAAGACGATTGATTTTCAAGAAAAGAGTTACTTGATATAAAGACAATGATATAAAATTCGATATTTTTTCTTTAAAGCAAAGTTATCCTTTGATATTTATTTCCCTTATTTTTCAAACGAGACCACTTATTGGAAAAGGGATTGAGCTTGGATATTTTCACGTGAGTATAAATATGAAACACGTTGTTATAATTGTTTGTTTTCGAATAAAAAATTGGTTCACTTTAGTTTTTTTTATACAAATATTTAAGATTTTTATAAAAAAAATTTCATACTATATATAAACATAAATAAATTATTAAAATAAAACATTTAACTCCTTGCCGACTTTTCTCGAGCTGAGTTCGGGCAAACGAAATTCTAAAAGCCAACTTTAAAGGTAATTTTAAGTAAATAATAATAATAATAATAAAATGTATGCATAGCTAATGTTTAATAATTCCTTCTAACCCTTTCATATTCATTATATAATGAAAATAAAGATAATTAATACTGAAATCACAATTATTTTAGAAGTGCAGACTAAGTCTGGAATATAAGTTATAAGAAAATAAAGAAATAAAAAAAGATTCTAAAAGATTTCCTGTCACATTTAATATAAAGAATAATTTTAAGGTATAAGATTAATTTAATAACTAGAAAAACACGAATTAGTTCTATAAACAACAACGAAAAAAATCTGGTGTGAAACAACCACACGACTTCCATTACCCACTATTACATATATATATATTTTAGATAATATGATCAGAAGATATAAAATTGACCTAACGAAGTAGAAACCTAAAATTTTTCCGTTACGAGAAACTTAATACGCGAGTAAAGACATATAAAACAAGGTTTACATAGCAAGTTAGAAAATAACAGAAAAAATGTTTGGGTTATCTTTTGAAACACCAATTTCTGAGATCTAAAATTAATCTACCTAAGCAGGATGACTGTTAATTTTTCTGTAATAACCATGAAAACATGAGAAAGGATATCTAAAATTGATTTATGTAACAATTTTCAAGAAAATCGTTATAGCCGTTTTTGAGATACAGGTTTTCACCAAAATTCGACAAACTTAATTGCTGACCGGAAAACAACAATTACATATGAAAGAATATCTAAATAATTATTAGATAAAAAACTTTTTATAAACCATGTTCTTAAATTTTCTGTTGAATCAGAGCTATATAACTAACTACATTAGCACTTTATCAATGAGTATTGTTACGAAATTCTAAATAATTGTATTTATTGTTGTATAAATTCTTTCAAAGAGGCTTAGTAAGTTGATAAAATGTCAATTTTCTGCATTTCCAGCTTTTTTCCGCGTTAAAATAGCTTGATTTTCCATTTAAAACGCATTAAAAAGCTCCAATAGGCAAGTAATGGATTTGGCGCCAAATTTGGTGATTTTTTGCCCTTGGCGACTTTTTGGCGAGAAAATCCTTATTACGATATTCCAAAGATGGACGTTCTAATGTGATTGGTTAAAGAGTTACGGGAAATTTAAATAATAATAATAATAATAAAAAAAGTTGATTTTAAAAATGAAATATTAATCCTTTCAGAACAACATATATTTGCATCATGAACTACATTAGCACTTTACCAATGCGTGATTAAAGTGATAATGACGTCAATTTTTGCCAGATGCATAATTTAACTTTTTACAATTTTTTAACGCTCACGTTTAATTAAATATATTTATTTTTATGTCGAAAGAAAATGAATCGCAAAATTTTTTTTGCCAACAATTAAATTATAGCTTATATTTTAATGGCTATTTTTATTGTTGTTAGAAGCTTATTATTTTCATATTTTAATTAATTAAAAGAAAACTATTCGAAAATTCAAAAATCTGACTTCGAAGTATTGTGTTGTCACTGGGTTCTGAGCTACAGTGAAAGTTTCAAATGTCTAGCTAGTAGGGAAGTTAGTTAAAAATAGATTGCAAGATTTGTACCGGACAAACAAACACGCAAAGAAACAAGAATAGAAGTTAATAAAAACATGGTAAAAAGAGTTATTATACCGAGCTTAAAAAAAAAACGTGCTGCTGTTTTTAATGGAACGCATTTGCGATACCTGAAATTCAGCTATTTATACAGGGCACCTATCAATTTTTTCTGAACTGACCAACTGCATCATTCGAAAGGGCATCTAATAGAGTGTTTATATAGCAATTTTGAAGAAAATCGTTTGTACCGTTTTTGAGATACTGACTTACGGTCCCACTTCCGGTTTCGGATGTCCCACTTCCATTTTTCCAATTTTCACCAAAATTTGGAAAATTCATGTGTACAACATACCTGTGTCAACTCTGAAGTTTTGTCGTTCTATCTTTATTAATTTCATAGATATTTTATTATATATATATATATATATATATATTATGTGTATATATATATTTAAATGTAGATTTGATAAATGTTTCCATGGTCAAATTAACTAATTTGAAAGTCAATAATATAATAATAAATTTTTTTTAGAATTATCAGGTTTTTTTTCTTTTAGAATCTATAAAGCAAACACTTTTTTTTTTTTTTATAAATACATATGCATATATATATATACATATATACTAGCTGACCCGACAAACGTTGTTTTGTCATATAAATTATTTCTAGACAATATTTTGCTAGAAAAAGATAACTAACTTATTGTAAGTGTGTAAGGATGTGGTATATAAGTGAAACAGGTATGGAGCGCTGTGAACGGTGACTGTGAATTCCGATTATAACGTAAAAGGCACAATTACCGAAATTTTCGCTACTTGCTTCTTGCTACTTGCTACTTTCTACTTTCTACTTGTTATTTTAAACCTCCGCTGAATGTCGAACAGCACAAAATTTTATTTCATACGGCAAATATTTCAATTTATGAGAGAATGTATGATAGCAACGAATTTCACATGAAAATTCCGTCTTTTTTGAATAAGCTGTAACAATCTGAACCGATTTGATGAAAATTTTTATCAAAAAGTTATTACAATATCTAACATCATTACATGTACATTTATCACAATTCAATCGATCGATGCATGTGAGTATGTGTATAGTATGAGCGAAGTGAAATGTAGAGTTCGTATTAAATGCGAATTTAAACTCGTTTTAATTAAAGGTGAAAAAGTTGAAACTTAATTTATTTTATAACAGGTATATTTTTTTAATCTACGAAAACTTAATTTACCATAATGCCATTGGATATACAATATTTTTGGTTAATCCTTGAGGAGTATAAACAAACAAATTCGAAGGTTTTCCAACCCTGGAACACGCAACATATAAATGGCCGTGAGAAAAGCACGGATTTTCTAAATCTAAGATACAAATTAGGACCCCTTTGGTGACTTTAAATATTTTAAGCCATTTTTGCGATGAATTGAAATGGCTATCTCAATTGTGGAACTAAAGATCTTGGCGAGAAGCGTCCGAGCTACTTCGGTGCCAAATTTCAAATTTTGCCAAAGGAATCCGATACTAAAGGTGTTCCATACAAAAAATAAATAAATAAAATATCAGTGACATACACACGCTCAACATTATGGGACCCCATTGGTGACTTTAAATATTTTAAGCCATTTTTGCGATGAATTGAAATGGCTATCTCAATTGTGGAACTAAAGATCTTGGCGAGAAGCGTCCGAGCTACTTCTGTGCCAAATTTCAAATTTTGGCAAAGGGATCCGATACTAAAAGTGTTCCATACAAAAAAAAAAAAAAAAAAAATAATAATAATAATAAATTAGCTACACAAGTAAATTTGTAGGTTAGGGTGGTTGTTAATCAACGCGCGTGTAAATTTGATAGAAAATTTTATAAAATACTTACTCTAAATCCGCACCAAATTTGCAAAATGTATAGTTTTTTATGCACACTTCAAAACTCTTCAAACACTAATTACATCTTGATGTAATATTTCAATTAGGACACAATTTTTTGTATAACAATAATAACACGAAGTTACAAAATATTTTCCTGAATTTGATCGCAGCACCAACTGTCGGGACAAACTGGAATTACAATAGAATATACGCAAGCGAAGTGTGACGTCACTGACCGTCAGTGGATGCAAGAAAAAGATTTCCTATGTTAATCTCCCATTGGATTTTTTATAAAAAATTATTAAAAAATCGAGGAAAATTATTTCTCGATTTTAATCCCCGTATTTGGGTATAGATATGTATTAGTTATCGTATGCATGTGTTAGATTGAGTTATTTTGCTCTCAAATTGACAAAATTTTAATTTTAAATTTCAAAACTCTGTCTTCCTTGGCGTTTTTTGTATTTGGCGATCAAAAACGTAATACGAAAATATTCATGCCAGATGTATATTTTCGAAATATGTATTGTACGAAATTGTTTCATAACCATTATTTTTGAAAGAAATTAAATATGTTCGCCAGATGATATGGCGATATTTTTTTCCCGCCAAAGATGACAGAGTTTTGAGATTAAAAACTCAAATTTTGTCAATTTTACAGCAAAAACAACTCAATCTAACGCACGCACATGATAACTAGTACATATCTGTACCCAAATATGGGGATTAAAATCGGGAAATAATCTTCCTCGATATTTAGTAAATTTTTACAAAAAATCTAGTGGGCGATTAACATAGGAAAAATTTTTCTTGCATCCACGGACGGCCAGTGACGTCATCACTTCGCTTGCGTATTATTGAATATTCGATACTACGATCGTAGCGCAGTCTGTCGGATCCAATGTGAAACATTCCAAATTCAACAAAAATTTATAAGTGATAAATTAATTAAATAAGCAATTTAAATTGGACTGAATTGTAAATCTAAACCATTCTCGAATCCACCTGAAGACACACAAAAAATTTCATTAAACTCGGTCCAGCCGTTTACGAGGAGTTCAGTGACATACACATGCACAGAAGAAATATATATAAAAAGATAAATACAAAGGCACAGCTTTAGTATAGACCTTCCCCCCCCCTTGTCCACTTTAAATATTTTTGGCCATTTTTGCGATGAATTAACATGCCTATCTCAATTGCGTAACTGACGATCTTGATGAGAAACGTCCGTACTACTTCGGTGCCAAATTTCAAATTCTTCCAAACTAAAGTTGTTCCATACAAAAACAAAAAAGAAAAACTGTTTTATGATAAATACAAAATAAAAATAAAAAATTCTAATAAATTCGAAATTATTACTATTTACAATTAAGGTGAAAACATAAAAGAACCTTTATAAGTTACATATAAAGTATCAATTAAAACGAAAACTTTGTTTTACTGTAGAAAAGAAAAGTACTACTAAATTAAATAAAAATTTTAAGCTAATACCAAGTATCTCTATGAAAATATTTATTTACACGCGAATATTTTCATGGTATATTAATTTTTTTCCTAACTTTTATTGTTTATCACGCGAAATTAAAAATATTTTATTTCCGGAAAAAAATAAATAAACGTGAATTTTGTTTATTTTGGCATCAAATATATTTTTCTTTTTAATCATTTTAAAGTTAAAATGGAGTTTTTATTTAATATCTTTTGATCCAATTATCCGATTGAACTGAATTGTAAATCTAAACCCTTCTCGAATCCACCTGAAGACACACAAATTTTCATTAATCTCGGTCCAGCCGTTTAGGAGGAGTTCAGTGACATACACACGCACAAAAGAAATATATATATATAAAGATATATACACACACAATATATATATATATATATACACACACACATATATACGCGAGAATCACAATCCTTCCCAACCATCCAGCCAATCAACACCACCCATCCTCCTTAATCGAGCATCTGCCCACCCAACCTCCACCTTTTTTATTGTCTTTTATTATATATATATTGTAAAAAAATACACAAATGCACCTTTTTTATTTATTTATTTATTTTTTAATTTAATGTAAACACCATAGACAAGGAAAGATGATTAAATCAGAAATACGATTTAATAATTGAATTTACTAGAAGTTTTGGATAACCATTTACTCTGGCTTGAAAATAGATAGATTTAACGTTTTGACTTTTATATTTATTAGAACAAAGATGTTTTATTCTATAGAGGAAGTTAATTAGAATATTTTTATATATGGTTTTATGTAAACAAGATTTGTAATGAGTAAATAGATTAACTTTAAAAGAAAATTCTTTTCTCTTATCATAAATATTAAAATCTGAGTTTCCATTACCATTATATATTTTTAAATCTAGAAAATTTATTTCTTTGTTGATCATTTCATTTTTAGTTAATAAAAGACTATGTAAGTCATGAATGTCTATATTATTAAATAAACCATTAAAATCAAATGTACTAATGTACTAATGTTTGTAATATTTTTAAAATTTTTAATTCTATTTAAAAGTTGAAAACTGTTTTTTACACAATGCTTATTGTCATAGTTTAACGTTAAACTATGAATTTCTTTTAAAAGTTTTAATAGAAGATTACAAGCAACTGTATTATATGCATTGCGTACAACCTATAGTAACAGTGCGAAATTTGACAGGAGTTTTATGAATTTTAGGAATAATAACTATATATGGATAGTTGAAATTTTTACATTGGAGTTTTAATAATTTATGAAAGCTGAGAATTTTTTTATTATTAATTTCAGTGGTGAAGGTGGTTTGCTTAAAATTATTACTACTTAAAATACAGTTGTCCAAGATCTGTTTATAAAACTTTTTACAAATGATGGCATAGTTATTAGGTGATTTATCTACATAAGTAATAATAAATTTATTTTGTAAAAGACTGATATATTTATTTAAAGTTTGATTTCTTTCAATTTTAATAAATCTAGAATAAATAATAATCTGATTTTTTAGAATATTTAAAGAATTTCCAAACATTAAAATATTCTAAAGGTTTGTTATAATCAATAGCAATTTTATAAATAAATAAATCTAAATCTAGAGAAAACTGACTTAAAATATTACTTATGTTACATTTTGTGGAAAGTCAAAATTTAGTGCCATAATTCATAAGTTTATATAAATAAAGATCATTAACTATACTAAGATCACCAGTAATTATATGTCCATGTGTGGTGTCAACATATTTTTTGTATTTAGGGTCACTACAATAACAAACAATATTGGAAGCAGGTGCATTTTTTGAAAAATTATTATAATTAAAAATTCTTCGACCTAAAGTAAGTGGATATTTAAAAGATTTGTAGATATTTACACTTTTAATTGGGAAGACATTAAATTTATTTTTAATAATAGGCTGAAAATTGACATGATTAAAAACAGGATTAGTAAAATTGATTAGTAATTGAAAATTGTGAGATTTGAAAGAAGGCTTAGTGGAAATTTTAATATTTAATAAATTAGCACGATAATGCAAAATATCAAAAAATGTGTCAGAGAATTATCGTGAATAATTGTATTTCTGAAAAACTTTAAAGTAAGCATTAATTAATTGTTTTTTAATTTTGAAAATAAATTTTCGAATTTCTAACCATTTATAATTTCAATCATAAGAAGCTGCAAGTTGATCAAACGAATTTTTAATCATGCCACTGTCAATATTATTATGTTTGTTTTTCCAAAGACCAAGTTATATATATATATATATTTATTATAATTATCACAGCTTTTAGATTTTCTATTTTATCGACTTCTATTTTATGTCATTGTTTCCATAAATAATATGATTTTAGAATATAAATAGTGAAATATTTCCTATTATTCTCGCTATTAACTTCAGCAAAAGCATCAAAGATTAAATTTTAAAAAATAAAGTAAATGTCCAAAATAATTTTCACCTCTTAAACATTTTCTATCAATTGTAGACCATTTCGTGTGGTCGCCATTTAGTAATAGCGTAGATGTCAGTCCCAAAAATGTAGTAAAAAGAAAAACTGGCAATTGAAAGAGTCATAAAGTGACCCTGTAGTAGTGGCTGCAAAAGACAGTTATTGTCAACAGATAGTATCGTAAAAATCCCAGGCTTTTATGTACCCTGAATCGAGAGCTCGAAAGCACTCGCAAAGAAAGAGCTTTTTCTTTCCTTTCTTTCATTTTTTCTTTTTCATATAGTAATCTATTGATAATTAATAATTAAAGCGGCTTAAAAATTCTAAAATTTATGAAGCATTTTTTTAAAAATATATATACAAGGTGATTATAATTAAAGTTACGATTTCAAAACGCTATAATTTTAAAACTACAAAGAAAAAAAACTATAGGCAAAAGAAAAAACTATAGTTCCAAAATGTGCCGTTAATTATTCGTAAAGTATTTCTTTCATGAAGTCCTCTTTTTCTCTTTTCACTATGACTGTTTCGACAGTAAACACGTATTTTTTGTCTTTTTGTTAAAAAAAAATTGTAATAAACCCTTGAAGTCTATTATTTCCTGCTATTCCATTGTGTTGCCAACAACATTCCTGCGTTTAATGAGTCCATTTAGGCGTTTCCCCTGACATTACCATGACAGCGCCATCTATAGGAACATGTTGGAACTAATTTTTTCCTCCCCAACAAAATTTCATTGCTTCACGATTGCTCTGGTAAAATATCAAATCGCTCTGATGGGTAGTTTTAAAATTATAGCGTTTTGAAATCGTAACTTTAATTAGAATCACCCTGTATACAAATTATGGCTGTACACTAGGGAATACAGTATACAATAGAAATTTATCTTTTCCGGATGAATGTGACGAAATAAAGTTTTACTAAACAATATTTTGAAGAATACCATTAAAATTTCTCACAGTTTTACAACTACTGCTCCATTATGAAGTACGTGTGAATTTATCCTATTATCTTTCTCCAGGTTTAGGGCCCTCGTGCTGCCAATCGGCTGTAATTCCAACACCAACACCAAAACCTTATTATCTTTTTTAAAATCTAAATTGTGATGATGTTTATCGTTTACAATGGACTCTTCCCACCTGACGTCACAGGTCACATGATAGAGGAAAAACAAATAGCAGACGAAGTCTTGTTTATCTAGAGCGATAACTGAAATAACATATTTTCTATTCTTATTTTTGATCAATCGTATTTAATCTGTGTTATTTTTTATACATCATCATTTTTAATCCATTTTATATCATTATTCATCATCTTTTGTTTGCTGTATACATTTACAATCATCATTTAGTTTATAACTGTTATTGATGCTCATGAAGACTTGTTTAAATACTCTAATTTTTGGTACTTAAATCAGTGACTGTGCAATATCGTACTACGTAAATCCATTTAAACCAGTAACTCAGTTAATTAACTTGTTGTAACACCTTTATGCAATTAAATTAAATGAAAACATTTTTAAATTTCAATTTATAATCCGTAAACATTCCACAAGAAGCTGTTATTTATTGCTAGATCAGTTAATGTTACAGTTATACTACAATATACAAAAATCGATTCTTATAGGTAAAAATAAATAAACACATAAAATGTTTTTTAAAAATTATTAAATTTACAAATACAATTATTCTACTATTTACAAATGCACAATATTACTTTTATTTTATTTTATAGTAAATATTAAAATTTTTGTTCCTAAGAACAATATGTAATTGAATTCGAGTCTCAGAATTCGGTTATTCGTTTTCCTCTATCACGTGATTGAGCAGACGACGGTGGGAAGAGCCCATTAAATGAAAATCTCGTGATTTTTAAAATAATTTTAGGTAGATTCCTCATAGGAGATCTACCTATTGCAATGGTTCTCATGACACGACTTCTGGAAAATTTCTTCATATTTTCACCGATCATGACCCATAGAACACAAAACCACCCTCCGTTCAAAAGTTTATATATATATATATATATGTATATATAAATTTGTATATATATATTATATATATGTATAACGCTTTTTCCCATGTTAAGTTGTGAACACGATAACTGGAGTAATTTTTATTTAAATTTAACCAGCTCGGGATATGTTGTCAGGACAGTAAAAATCTCGGTCGAGTTCGTAGATGGGGCAAAGATCTTTCAATACGTGAAGATGGGAAGGCTCCGTAGACGTAATGTAAATCCACGGGAACCGGCGAAAGAGTGCAAAAAGCTATTCTGTAAAGTGAATATACAGGGGTAAATTGGCGAAAGGGCACTTTTGGCAGTATCGACAAAAGCGATAATTATTATAATCTGGTAGATTATTGACAGCAGAAAACGTAGGAGGATTATCGCTCCAGGCAAAGTGGAAAGTGGGGAATTTTCGTCAAAGAACCTAGTGAGTATAATAAAAAGAATCCATTATACTCGCTTTGGTACTGATTGGTCTGTGATTTTTATATATGCATTTTTGATAGCAATCGAGTTTTAGTGGGAGTTGCTTGTATTTTTAAATTTACCAATGTATCAATTATAAAAAAAATATTTTTCATGTTGAATAACACTGATAAATTTTAATGAAAAGTACTACCCAATATATATATGTATAAGGTATATATTGTCTTAAAATAGTGTTACGAACCTTTTTTATTATGTAAATTTCAGTTATTTTTAATTCACACAGTTTAATAATAAAGGTAAAAAAATCAAATGTTTAAAATTTTCCATAAACTAGCATTTAGATCCTTTGTGATTCAATCAGTAACAATATTTAAAAAAAAAAAAAAAAAAAAAAAAAAAAAAAGTACGATTTTTTTTTTTTTTTTTTTTTTTTTTTTGTTAAAAGTGAAAAAAATCGATAACTTTATTTTAAATTATCACAGATTTATAGTTCAACCATTCGTTTTAAAGGTATTGACGAGACCTTTCGAAAGATACCCATCTTGAAAATTTATCCCCCCCCCGGGGGGGGTACTTCCCCCCTAGGGGGGGAAGCGATGCCCCCCGTGCAGAAAATTTTTTTCCTAGTTACATACTACTATTATCAATAATTCATATTAATTTTACAATCACAAGTTTAAAACAACTCTAATTATGCACATTTATACGAATTTTTGTCCTATGCTGCCATGTTAAAAATTTAGATAAAATGCTATCACAGCGCCACCTGTTGAGCTATTGATCCCCAAACATAATCAGCACCAGTTTATGTCGGGGACCAACTAAATATTCGTTAAAAAAAAAAAAAAAAAAAAAATTGCGATATTTTTCTAAGTTTTATTTTGTTAAAAGTAAAAAAAATCGATAACTTTGGTTTAAATTATCACAGATTTATCGTTCAACCATTCGTTTTAAAGGTATTGACGAGATCTTTCGAAAGATACCCATCTTGAAACTTTGCCCCCCCGGGAGGGAATTTCCCCCCCCGGTGGGGGGGGGGGGGAACCGATGCCCCCACATGCACAAAAAATTTTTCCAAGTTAACTATTACTATTATCAACGAGACCTTTCGAAAGATACCCATCTTGAAAATTTACTTCCCCGGGGGGGGATTTTCCCCCCCGGGGGGGAACCGATGCCCCCCCCATGCACAAAATTTTTTTCCTAGCTAACTACTACTATTATCAATAATTCATATTAATTTTACAATCACAAGTGTAAAATAACTCTCTTTATGCCCATTTATACGGAATTTTGTCCTATGCTGCCATAAAAAAATTGCATAAAATGCGATCACAACGCCACCTATTGAGCGATTGATCCCAAAATCTAATCAGCACCAGTTTATGTCAGGGTGCAACTAAATACCAAGTTTGGTTAAATTTCATTCATTGGTTCGTGAGATACAGCGTCCACAAAAAAATGATACAGACAGACAGACAGACAGACATTTTCTAAAAACTATTAATTCGTGTTCTCCATATCCCAAAACATGTAATTCCATCAAAAAGTGGACTTCGAAAATTTTCGCGAATCCAATACTTTCTCTATCTATATTAATAAAATCAGAGTTTTGTCTGTAAATTTGTCGGAATCGAAAAATTTTGCGATATCTTCACGTTTTACACCCCATGAAAGCCGAAAATGACTTCAGAAAATTTTGCCTGTGTGTGTGTGTGTGTGTGTGTGTCATCGTGTCCGAATGTCGCTTTTTTTGTCCGGGCATCACTTGAGAACGGCTGGACGGAATTCAACGACGCTTGGCAGGAATTTAGGTCTTCACCCAACTTAAAATTATATCTATCAACTTTTCAGAAATTCCTCCCCTTTCCCCCCTGGGGGGTAAAAGACTAAAACACGTTTGTCCGGGCATCACTCGAGAACGGCTGGACGGAATTCAACGTCGCTTGGCAGAAACTTAGGTCTTCACCCAACTTGAAATTATATCTATAGAAATTTTCAAAATTATGATTAGTGTTTAAATTGTGGGTAAAAAACGCCTGCGCATGCGCCATAAATATTTTTTTCACTAAAACGCTTTAAATGGAAAAATAAAATATAAAAATAAAATTTTAAGTTAAAGACTTTTGTATTCGCGTGATTCGCACTACAAATTATGAAAAGATTGAAATGAAGTTTTGCCATCTGAGTTTCATACTTTAGTTAATTTTAAAACATCTAATTGTCGTATCGAAAAACTGTTTACACCCCAGGATTCAGAAAAATCACCTCTTTCATTTGGTATTGAATTTGTATCGATAGGTCTGATATTTCTAATTTATTTTCCCCTTTTTCCGTTTTTCCGTTGCCACTTAAATTTCACACTTTAGTTATTTTTTAAAAATCAAATTGTCGCATCGAAAAACTGTTTGCACCCCTGGATTCAGAAAAATCACCCCTTTCATTCGGCATCAAATTTATAAATATAGGTCTGATATTTCTAATTTATTTTACCCTTTTTCCGTTTTCAACCCAGATTCGATATGGATCAGCTTTAGTATCGGATCCCTTTGGCAAAATTTGAAATTCGGCACCGAAGTAGCTCGGATGTTTCTCGCCAAGATCTTTAATTGCACAATTGAGATAGCCAATTCAGTTCATCGCAAAAATGGCTTAAAATATTTAAAGTCACCAAAGGGTTCCGATACTTAAGCTGTGCTTTTTTTATTTTTTTATTTATAATATTGCCTATTAAAGACTTCTGTGGTCACGGAATTTGGTGCGTAAATTGTTTGTTTGCATCCGGCACTTATTGTAACTGGATTTCACGAAATTCGAAATCCCCCCCCCCCCCCCCCCACACACACACACCTTCTCGGAGTCGGAGGGCAATAAACGGTATAACTTTAGTATAACCCCACAGCTGAATTTGCCGATTTTTCTTTGGCGCCGTTTTGAAGGATAACGATGTCGTTCTGGACTGTTTGCAATATAATATGCAGCCTAATATGTTGTTTATTTTGGATTTTTGATCTTATGATTTAGATTATGATTTTATGATTTAGATTATGATTTTATCATTTATCATATATGATTTATGATTTAGCCATAAGCGCCAACAAAAAAAATCGTCAAATATCGTTGTGGGGTTATACTGAAGTTTTTCCCAATAAACATGTGTAAAAACATGTTTTTCCGTTTGAATTCGCTTTGAATTATCTTAGAATGGCGAATTTTTGTGCGCGGATATTGATTAAGTGTACGCATTATGTACATTAGTGGGATTTTGCAAAACTTTGAACTCATCCGCTGAGGAAGGGGAAGTAAGAAGTGTGTTCCGAAGGCAGTGGGGACCCAGACTGGATATTGATTAAGCGTACGCATTATGTACATTAGTGTGATTTTGCAAAACTTCGAACTCACCGCTGAGGAAGGGGAAGTAAAAAGTGAGTAAGTTGTGCCGAAGACAGTGGAGACCCAGAGTCCTTAATTTGCGAGCGAGGAAACCTCTACCAATCACAGCGAGAACTTAGGTTATTAATAAAGATATGGTATTTTGAGACTTCATTTAAGTTTAATGTCCAGCGAAGCGGGCAAAGCCTGCTAGTATTACATATAGAAGAAAGTAAAAATGTTAAGAGGGGCCATAACAATTTGAAGAGATGGAGGGGTCATTATAACGTCATTGCTTTGAACATAAATACTTAATTAGAGAAAGTCTTACGGCTTAAAGCGGATTTTGAACCACTATCAATATTCTTGCCTCAACTGGGTTTCGATCCCGACATCTGTCAAAACTGAAAGCCAAAACGCTAAACATTCAGTTATCAGATGGAAAAGTCTGGCAGGAAAGAGGATAGTAATGGTGGACAGCAAAATACAATAAAAAATAGTTGACATATTAAACAGATTTACTTTATACCTAAAAATCCAGAAAAAAGTTTATTCTTGAAGATTTAGCAAATCTTTTTATTGAAATTAAGGGTAAAGGAAAGAAGTAAAATTAAAAGAATTAAATTAAAGTCTGTTTTTAACCTACATTTTTCGGGAAAAGGATCAGTGCGAACACTTTTACACTCTTTATAAAAACCATTAAGAATGTTTTTCTTTCTTTTTTTTATGGTGGTGATTGGGGGGAGGTCATTTTATTTGTGAAAGCTGGTAGGTCTAACAAACAACTCTTGCCGAGTTGCTACCCAAAAAACATAACAAAATCATTTATCAGCAACCTCGTGACATATTTTGCTCTCTTTTTTTCCTGGTGTTATAAATGAAGAAGCAGATCATTGTTTAAATAATGAAGTTTAAGACAAAGACTCCGAATGAATTAATGGTTTTGAAAAACTGACACCTTCATGCCCGGATTGTGAGAGACGAGCAGCCGTAACTTTGTGATTTTAATGAACTGAAGGAAATAGGTTAACAAGGAAGACACTTTATTCTGCTATAATATATAGATAATAAAATTGCAATTATGGTTTAGGATATTATTCAAATATAACTTTTGTGATAGTTCCAAGTTTTTTGAAGTGTAAATTTCTTTAAGTGCATTGCATACATTTTTCTTTCAGAAAGAATTCATCTAATCCTTTGCTAAAATAGCTTTATGTTTAGCGAGACGCATGGAGTTAAAGAAAGGTATTCTAATACCACGGCATGATGCTTGGAAGAATGATACAAGAGGAGATGACATATCCAATGAAACATGAAGCCAAAAACGTAACCGCAGAAGTCATTAAGTGAAACAGTTATATGTTGGGTCTACCTTTCCATCCGTGGCCTTAAGGTGAATTCTAGATAGTAGTACATTTTGAATATCATACTGATATTCGGGCATATGGACTGTGAAAGACCCAAAAATTAACCTAATCAAGTACATGAACTTAAATCTGAAAAAAGAATATGAGGATTAATAAAAAAAATCACTCTTATAAAATAATTTCAAATTCATATCATTTTAATTAATTTCTTTATTAAATTTTTATGTTTGAATAATTGCTAAAAGATAATCTTCATAATTTAACATAATACGTAACGTACATGGGATCTCAATAATCACTTTTAATCACAATTGTATCAATTTCATCGAAAATAAGATAAATATGAGTACTTAGAGTTGGGTATATATTTAAATGCGTTTTTGAAAAAATTTGAAAATTACTGACCAATGAATTAAAATAAGTTTTCTCACCAGATTACCAGACGATGGGGAGCAATGCAGCCAGGGCATGAGAGGTGAATCATCACATGGGACGATTTTTTTATATATTTTTCTTTGGCAAATCCATACAATCTTGGCACTTGATAAATGCACGCGACACATTTTTATTCTATTTCATCATGGCCAGGGATTGGCTTTTTTAATAGTATATGCTCAAGTGGCGAGCATTTTTTATTTCAAGCGGACATGACTTAAGTCATAACTATGAGACAGTGAACAGAATTACTTTACATGTTTACAGCATGAAGGTAATCGACAAAATCCTTTAGAAAATTTTTGTCCTTTTCCTTGAGGTCTCTCATTATAATTTTTTTTGAGGAGTCCTGTCCTTGTATTTTTTTTATTGGGGGCTTAGGTCTCATTTTGTAATGTCTTTATTGGGTGTTTCTCTGGTTGGACCAGGTTTGCACCAATCTGCTTACTTATAGATTTCTTAATGCATTACTTAAGACTTCAATTACTTAAGACTTAATGCATTACTTAAGACTTAATGCATTACAGCTTCATGGCGGTCACCTGAAGGGCTCTGTTTGTGTGGTCTCTTTTTGAGTTTTCCAAGTACTGGCCATAAATTTGCAGCGTAATTCTGTTAGACGCTTTTACGTGTCTTTTTTGTACCTTTTTTTTTTTTTTTTTTTTTTTTTTTTTAAATAATGCCTTTTTATGATTCTTTATTTTGTTTTTAACAAACGGCTGCGCTTTGCTCAGCATTATATATAAGCATTAAAACACTTTTATCATGATCTGTTACCTGTTTTCGTAAATATGATTTATTTATTTACGCTTGAATATTTATTAAAACTGAAATGAAACATCATAAATGAAACATTCAAATTAATGTTATGGTAAAACTGACGTCGTTTACTTATCTTATCTTAATTTTAATTTTATCTATTTATTTATTCATTTTTTAAGTATAGTTAATCAGGGTAACATTGATCTACATTTTATCCATTTTCAATTCTTCCACGTTTATTCTCTTGATAATTTCAAAATGAAAATAAAGAATGAACACTTATTTATTTACTATTGAAGTTTATTGAAGTAGCAAATATTTCTGGCATAAACACGTAAAATGATATCTTAATCTGGTTCAAAGTTACCCTATGATTTTCGGTAACGTTAGCGATCATAATAAACATAAGTAAAATATTATTCTGTATCAAATGTAAATTAAAATACATTTAAACTTTTAAAATTAAGCTTGTGCTTAATTGGAAATTTTTGAAATTCAGTTCACATCATTATAAATTTTTATTCTGTTAATATTATATAACTATGCATATATATATATATATATATATTAAGTAGGGGAAAGTATAGGAAAAAAGGTATAAATACAAGTCAATTTCAAGTATATTTCGTTTGTTAATGTATGAAAATTCTGTTAAAAACACTTTTCATTTCATTAAATAAGAGAAAAAGAACTGTTTACTTTTAAAAAATTGGCAAAGTAATTAAAAATAATAAGAAGACAGATATAATCATGTAACTCTCCAACTTCTTACAAGATTGGATGTGAGAATAATATTTTCATAGAAAGTAAAAATAAATATGCAATAACCCCCCTAAAATTTGCATTGTTATTTATTATCTTATTCATAATAGCCTTAATTTCCTGGTGGGGGGAGGGGGAAGAAAGGGGTTACGCAAGAAACTGATGTTATAGACACAATAATCTACACTGTCAAATTATCCGAATTATCAATCTAATTATCCGAATATATGCGTGGATTTCCAGCAATCTTTTCATGAACGATGAATGCAGAATGAGATAGAATCTACCGAAAGATGGCAAATAATCCAAGAAATCTGAATTCAGATTTCTTGGATTATTTGGTCGTTAGATATTAACTAGAAACCCCAAAGTAACTTTAAAATCATTAAATACAAGAAACTAATCTTTAACATTTAATTAAAAATTATCAATGGCACACAACAGTAATTAATTTATTTCAAAGCTTTTTATTTAGAAGAAAAAATAACTCTTAATTGATTTAATTACAGAATTAGTTTGGAAAATAAAAGAATGGAATCAGAAGCAAACAAAGCACGAAATTAATACAGAAGACCATTGCTTAGCATAAGATCGACAAAGTTTAGCATGTATTCGTAATAAATTAATCAATTTTAACTTTTCACCCAGAAGAACAGCCAAAGCAGCATTTAAAAAAGTTTCTTCTTCAAAAAAAGTGGCGGTCTTGGATAACGAATTTCTATAAACTTTTTATTTATATATTTGACAGTATTTAACAGAGGAAATTTTTAAGATTCAGATAAATTTGTCGTGATGTAAGGAGCGTAGGCGTTCGCAAGCCAGAATGTTCCAGGCAAAGATGGGTTTTTACGAGGCTACCATAAGGTGACCATATTTTCAACACTGATTTGAGGACAAACAACGTATTGTCCCCAAATCGTATGAAGTTTTGGGGACATTTAAAATTATATTTGGGGACTTTTTCGGGGACATAACAGACCAATACCTATATGCATTGTTTTTGAAAAATAAATAAATAAATAAATAAATAAATAAAACCCACCGATTTTTACATTACAAAATGCGCCGAAGCACTCTTTTACATAAAAAAAAAAAAAATATTGAACTTAAGGAATATTTAAGCAAACTCAATCATCTGAGCATTAAATTTCTAAATTAAAATAGTAAAATCTAATTTATAGAACATATTTGCTCTAAATTTAATATTATGATTTGAAACAGCACAAAATAAGAGCATTTTATTTTAATCCTCAAACTTCTCACATACAGAAACGCAGAAATTATTCCTTAGATATATATATATATATATACAGTCGGTAACAAAAGTGTCCGAACACTAGCGAAAATTCCTATGTAAAAAATTTACACTTCATACGGTTTTGTTCAATAAATCCTTGCCGAATCCTGTTCTTAGTCAGTGTAAGTACATGATTCGATAAGGATTTATTTAACAAAACCGTAAGAAGTGTACGTTTTTTACATGGGAATTTTTGCTAGTGTTCGGACACTTTTGTTACCGACTGTATATATATCTACATTATTATTATTTTTTTCTAATTCATTTTTTACCAATGCAACGTGGGGTGGATGGTGGTCATATAAGTGATGTGCTTTCAGCAGTCATATTTTGAATATCAATTTTTGCATTATTCTTTCGAAGATATATACTACAAACGATTAATGAAGATTATTATACAAAACAAAAAATGGTATCCAATGAAGTGACTGCTGAGAATCCTGTAACTGCTTTCTGTAATAGTTTTTTCTTAATTTCAGACAAATCCAGTAAGATAAAAATCCGTGTCACAATGGTGTTTATTTGATAGTTTTGTTGATTCTCAAACTTGTGCAATCATTTGTACATTTGACCACGATTTTGCGAAAAATTAATAGAAATAGTTAGATACGGGGACATTTAATGTCCTCAAGTAATCAAAGTTTTTTGGGGGCAAAAATAAAAATATTTAAAATTCGGCGACTGTTCTCGAATTTCGAGGACATATGGTCATCTTAGGTTACCGTTAAGCTCTAATAATATAAACTTAAGTATCTATCCAAAGTATGAGGTCTCCTAAAACGACAGGATTGTCTGTTTGGAGTTCCAGACTGTCTTTGATATTTTCAGCGAAATCAATATACAAATTCATCAACCAGTACCAGGGGTGAAAGTTTTCCTTCTTTTGACGGAACTCTTCCACCGGTATTTTTTTAGAAAAAATCACAATCCTATTTAATCGGAGTATATTGGTTTAAAAATACACTCAATTTTTCTAAATGAAATTAGTGGTGCCGATGACGATAACCAATTTCACCCCTGACCAGCACAGTTTTTTGGCTTCAGCATTTTCTCTATCTAAACGTAATTGCTTAGGAACCTCACTTTTCTTTCTAGAATTGCGTAAACCTCTCAAACATTCCATATTTAAACATCAAAAGGTATAAGATAAAAATGAAATAATTCCATAGAAATCGAGACACTTTTTAAAAATAGTTTTTAACAATCTTTTATAACGATGTTCGTACAGAACAGTTTCTTCAAAAAACTGGTAAGAAAAGACATTGATGTGTTATATTACTGTTTCTAACAATGAATTTATGACAACAAGGCATTTTTGAGAAAAATGCTTTAGTAAAGAATTTTTTATTTTTTATTTTTTTTTGAACCATAGATAAATTATAAAAATATTCAATACTATTTAACAATAGATATATTTAATCATTGTTAATTTTTTTTTTACCAGAGTCACTCAGTCACGGAATACATTTCCTGATTGCCGATATTCCGCCTATTCTGAAATAAACAAAGAAAAGGAAAATTTCCAAACATGTTCATTAATTACATTTAATTAATTAATTATAAAATTGTAATGATTTATTTAAAATATCCATATTTTGGTAGTAGTTAAATAGAATTGTATATATACAGTATTGCTTTTTTATTTTTTAATGGTATGTCCTCTATCTTCTTAAGAAAAATTTAAAGAATAAAATAATGAAAAAATAAAATCTTTTTGTAAAAAAATAGAACCGACTCCAAAAAGCAACTACTCTTCAAAAAACTAAAAAAAAAAAAAAAAAAAAAAAGCATAAAATGAAACTGTAAATTGCGCATAAAAGTATAAAATAATTTCCTTCGCCAAACAACCTATAACACTACAATTAATCATAACTTTTGAAGTCTGCGCAAAATTAAATAAAATTTAATTTGTTTTTAAAGATTTGTTTTTAGATCGGTAGCTACAAATGCTGTTGTCTCGAATGATCCATTTTCCTGTTTTCTTTATTATTTTATCACTGTATACAATTGGTTCATTAATAACATCTACACAGAACAGTGAACATCCTTCGCAATTCTGTATTTATGTTTCTACGAAGTTGCTAGAATTTTTTTTGCAAACTTAGTATAACTTTGATAACTATCATCCTCGGCGGCTTTTAGATTTGGTGATCAAAACGTAATGCAAAAACATACACGCATTTTCATAATATAATATATTGCACGAAGTATTGTTTCATATTCTTAATTGCTCTCTTAATATACCTTATTAAAATAACCATGATTTCTCAAAGAAATTACATATGTTTGCTTGATAATTTGACAATTTTTCTTTCACCAAGGACGACAGATACCAGCAGCTCCGACAGCTTTTGAAGTTTACCAAATCTTATTTGTTTTCTTGAATCAAAGTAGTTTTTGGCTGCGTTTTGCAGGTGAGATGTGTATTTTGAATAGAATTTGATTTTTGTATTGCATAAAGGTATCAATTTTTATTTAATTTTGCGCTGACTTCAAAAGTTATGATTAATTGTAGTGTTATAGGTTGTTTGGCGAAGAAAATTATTTTATACTTTTGGGAGCAATTTACAGTTTCATTTCGTATCCAATTTTTTTTTTTTGTTGTTGTTTGATAGAGTTAGTTCTATTTTTTTACAAAAAATATCTTATTTTTTTCTTTTCAGTGAAAACTTATTTATATAACAGAACATCAGAAGACGTTCGATGGCAGTTTCAGAAATCACAACCATAAAGAAAAGTGACAAAATTCACAAAATAGTTTACGTCACTGAAAATTATATGAAATGTACCCAATGTGAACAAAAAAGTTACATCTCCAACTAGAAAATTATCCACTCGAGAGACAGTTGTATCATTTTTATCTTCTAGTCAAGTTATTTTCAAGTTGATTTTTAACAAATTCTACATTTTTAAGTTGTGTCACTTTTCTTGCCTTTATCGGATATGAGAAAAAACTATCTATTGAATGAACATACGTTAAATTAAAAAGGCTTTAGACATGTAAAGAACGGATACGCTGAATTCATAACAAAAAATTCTGTTAGGCACATATTGAACTTTACAGTGAATACGTGTCACCCGTTACGCTGAAAAGTGCGCAGAATAAAGTTCAATCAAAGAGCAAAATATGCATTGTAGCTGACTGACAGAAGTTTCAACATCGAAACAAAGGTTTTTTGGTTTGTTTACATTGTAGAAAATTGGAAACAAACAGATGCACATTTAAACATCTTGTTTTTAACACTTATGTCCACCTATATTTGACTTTAAATTCGTCTTTGCTTAAACAGTATTATTAGAGAATCAGTTTGCAATACCTCGCACCTTAATCTTCACAAAATCCGTTCCATTTAAGCTATTTCCAAAAACCTCGCAGACTATGAAATCCTCGAACAAACTTCGTAAAGTATTTTCTGTGCAAGACTATTCCTCCAGTAAACTGGATCTAAATTCTACACTTTTGTCCAAATTTCTAAAACTCTTCCTTATTCACTGAATCTAACTATGAGATCGAACTTAAACACTAAACCTGCACAAACACGATTTCCTCGAAACTAGTAGGGTGCCTTGCACATTGAATATCTCAAATCTGTGGCCACCCACCTAATGTGATTCCAGCCAATCTTAAAAAGGAAAAAAAAAAATTCTCAAGCTGTTATTAAATTGTAGAACTTAGTTTTAATTGTTCTAAAGCATAGATGCCTTATAGTAAAGGTATGATTTAATAAACAAAATAAAATATAAATCTAAATTTATACACGGTTGGAAAAGGAACATCCTTACATAAAAAGAATAAAAAAAAATACTTTTGATATTAAAGCACATATTTGTATTCGAAACACCAGAGGTATGTTACAATTGGCTTTACTGTCACACCTTTCGGAATCCCAATCTAAATCGAGTTGATCCAAATATACCTTGAACGTTAGAATGTTTAATTTGATGAATTGGTTATTTCTTGTGTCTAAAGAAAGACCACACACGGGGTAAGAAAGACCCAAGTGTCGGCAGCTTCGTTGAAAAGAATGGGCTTACTGTGTTTAAGAAATTAAGAAAAAAAAAAGAACGTTTTTTCTTTCTTTTTTCAACTCTTCATGTCGTCAGACTTAATTTTCATCTGGAAATTAATGATTTAAATTTTGTAACTGATCCCAAAAGAAATGATTTATATTCTGCTCATACAAATGCCACATTTAAGACCCCAAGGTCAAAAACTTAATGCACCAACTTAAAAAAAAAAGTGTTGTGATTGGAGGGGAGGCTCTGAATGAAAAGCAGGTAGAATTTATTTTAAGCGTTAATTACCGATGTTCTTTGCGTTTAAATGTAGGAAAAACATTTAATATTTTTTCACGACGTTTACTACATAATCTTCGTATCCAGATAACAAAAAAAAAAAAAAAAAAAAAAAAAAAAAGCATATTGATATAAAAACTTTAAAAAATAAACACTTTAGTAATTTGGCTAGTAGGGCAGAAATTCATTGGTCAAAATAATTTGGCTAATATATGATCAAATTTTATTTTCTTTCTTTCTTTCTTTTCTTCAAAAAAAAAAAAAAAAAAGTATATTAATAAAAACTACAAAAAAGAAACTCTTTAATAATTTGGCTAGTAGGGCAGAAATTTATTGGTCAAAATAATTTGGCTAATATATGGCCAAATTTTATTTTCTTTCTTTCTTTTCTTAAAAAAAAAAAAAAAAAAAAAAAAAGTTTTAAACTGATAAATACCATGAGATTAAAATGTTCAAATTTAATGGTGCATTATATTAAAATTTTATTACAGAATATTTCAAAATTTAGAAAACTAGAAGAGGTTATGACAAATAAATAAATAAAATAAATAAGTAAAATAAATAAATAAATAAAAATTTTGCAAAGTAAAATTCAGAAATGAGTTAGAGAAATCTCCTAGAAACTATTCGAAAATTAATAATCAATATTCTAAAATATATCCAAAAAGAAATACTGATATAAAAGAAATATTTAGAAAATTTAGAATAATTTCATAATAAAAAGCAATTCTAAAGAAAAAGTGCCGACAGAAGTGAAAACGTGAACAATTACGTGTGTATTTCTTGAATCGTCAGGAAATATTTTATTGTGTAGGAAATACTATTGAATGAAGTGTTTTTTTATTCATTAATATAAACTACTACTACTAAAATTATATTAAAATTTTATTTATTGCGCTAACTGCAATAGAGACAGTGTCCGGGGATGGGAGAATTCGTGTAGAGCTGCACCAGATTATAAAAACATGAGAAAAATGGCAGCTTAGGCCTTTCTCACGGTTTTGTGAGGTCTAACTGCAACGTTTCCGGCTGCAATCTTTAAGAGACAGTGGCCGGAGATGAGAGAAGTCGTGTAAAGCCGCACCAGATTGTAAAAACGTGAGAAAAATGGCGGCTTTGGCCTTTCTCATGGTTTTGTGAGGTCTAACTGGAATAGAGACAGTGTCCGGAGATGAAAGAAGTCGTGTAGAGCCGCACCAGATTGTAAAAACGTGAGAAAAATGGCGGCTTTGGTCTTAATCACGGCTTTGTGAGGTCTAACTGGAACGTTTCCGGCTGCAATCTTTAAGAGACAGTGTCCGGAGATGAGAAAAGTCGTGTAGAGCCGCACCAGATTGTAAAAACGTGAGAAAAATGGCGGCTTTGGCCTTTTTCACTGTTTTGTGAGGTATAACTGCAATAGAGACAGTGTCTGGAGATGAGAGAAGTCGTGTAGAGCCGCACCAGATTGTAAAAACGTGAGAAAAATGGAGGCTTTGGCATTTATCACGGTTCTGTGAGGTCTAACTGCAACGTTTCCGGCTGCAATCTTTAAGAGACAGTGTCCGGAGATGAGAGAAGTCGTGTAGAGCCACACCAGATTTTAAAAACGTGAGAAAAATGACGGCTTTGGTCTTTCTCATGGTTCTGTGAAGTCTAACTGCAACGTTTCCAGCTGCAATCTTTAAGAGACATAGTGGCCGGAGATGAGTGAAGTCGTGTAGAGCTGCACCAGATTGTAAAAACGTGAGAAAAATGTTGGCTTTGGCTTTTTTCACGGTTTTGTGAGGTCAAACTGCAATAAAGACAGTGTCCGGAGAGGAGAGAAGTCGTGTAGAGCCGCACCAGATGGTAAAGAGTGAGAAAAATTGCAGCTTTGGCCTTTCTCACGATTTTGTGAGGTCTAACTGCAACGTTTTCGGCTGCAATCTTTAAGAGACAGTGTCCGGAAATGAGAGAAGTCGTGTAGAGCCGCACCAGATTGTAAAAACGTGAGAAAAATGGCAGATTTGGGCTTTTTCACGGTTTTGTGAGGTCTAACTGCAATAGAGACAGTGCCCGGAGATGAGAAAAGTCGTGTAGAGCCGCACCAGATTTTAAAACAATATACAGTATATAATTATTAACACTTCACATTAGCAAGTTCATTGTATGATACATTATTTGTATCATACAAGGATGGAAAGCGTTTGCAGACGATGACGCGAATTCAATGATTTTTGTTCACCCAAAAGTTTTCGCTTCAAATGGAAAGCGTTAGCTGACAATGACGGGAGTTCAATGATTTTTGTTCACCCAAAAATGCTCAACGCGCCTAAAGAAGTTTTCACTTCAAAAAAAAAAAAAAAAAAAAAATCCTCTTTTTCTATAAATTATTGGATGAATAGTTTTAAAATGCATAGATTTCCTAAATCAATAAAAACAACCTATTCTAAATTTCCAGTCAGCAAAAGGACTTTCAATTTTAGAAATGCTAAACATGAATAACATACTGTTTTCCATACTTTCTCCGGAATATTTCTGTAAACGGAAGATAATGGAACATTTTTCAAATTTGGTAAGAGGGAGGGAATAAGGTATGCAATATGTTAATTTCCATAAATGTTTCTGTCAAATTTCGCTCCATTTAAATAATATTTACTGCACATATAATGAAAGTGCAAACATAATTAAATCACTTCACGGAAAATATCTTCAGTTATCTGAAGTTAAGTTTAATGCTCTAATTATCAAACTTTATACTTTAATTCATTAATTTATATAATTTTTCAAATAAAAGTTTAGTGACAAACCCCGTGGCAGAAACGCGGCGACACGGCGACATTGTCGCAGAACGGCATTGAGTCCTTGCAGAAAGGTTTTTCTTTTAGAAAAAAAAAAATTTTGAAAGAAAAAAAAATCAGTGCAACCACTTGGCTAAAACTGTTCTACAGTATGAGTTTCGTTTTTGCAGAAGTTGCTCTTTCTGCAGCAAGGTACAAAATGATTACATTACTACAGCGATACTGCAACGGCAGAAAAACATCGAACGCTGGGTGCGTACGGAACAACAGCAATATTCCCTCTATATGCACATGATCTGTGTCCACGCTCTGTCTTGCTCTGATGCGATTTCTTTTCTGTTTCAAACTTTAAACTATCCGCGCGGTCAATAATTGAATTTGAAGGAAGCTGCCTTTCTTTTAAAATGAATTTCTAATATTCATTCCTATAATTCACCCTCCTTTTTTTTTTTTTTTTTTTTTTTTTTCTATTTTCACACAATTAAAAAGATATCGCGGTCCGATCATTATGAACTTGCGATTTTATCATTCTTACAGATGCTGAAAAAAACATATTCCTGGATTTTTTTTTTTTACCTTCCTTATCTATAAAATTGCCTCAATGTCTCTTGAACATAGAAAAAATAACAAACCAATTAATTACTTTTATAATCTAATTGAAAATTACACGAATCTTCGTACGACATGTATAGAAAAATAGAGCGAGAAATAATCATGTGCAAGGCACTGCGTAATCAAAATTTACTGAAACAGGACTCAGAGAAATATTTGTTTATATTAACTGGAACATAGTTAAATTAGAATCAAAAGCTGAGAGCGATACAGAAAGAAAAAGAATGTTATGATTATGCAGTGTTTTGAATTTCATTTAATTTTTTTTTTTTTAAAGGTTCAGTTGTATCGCTGAAGAATCTTTAAAAAATAAAACTTAAAATGACTGTCATTTAAATTATTTAAATAAATAATATATTCAAAGCTATTGAATTTTAACGGTGATGGTAAGGTGCACATGTTAAGGCCAATGACTGTGCTAAGGTTTATAGGACTGGGGGCAGTGTTTTGTGTGGAAGACTTTCTAAGGTGTCTTAGTCCGTACTTACATGAGTTACGGAGAAAATCCGACTTAAACGAATGAAGTGTTCTCCGTGGGAAAATTATTAAAACGTTTTAGTCCGCATTCATGTGACTTTAGGAGAAAATCACGGAAAACTCTTAACTTTAACATTTACCAGTGGAGAAAGAAAAAGCATATTTTCTGTAACATTTCTTGAGATAATTGAAAACGTGATAACTCAGTTTTTATAATGCAGGGGTAATTCTAAGAAAATTTCATATCTGAAAACTAGTTTTTTACAAGAATAAAACTGCATTAAAACAATTCTTCAAGAAAATTGCACGGTAAAATTTCGTATTTTGAAGAAAGCCTCAAAATATGATATATTTCAATAATCAAATACAAAAAAAAAAAGGATATTGTTGAAGTATGAGGTCTAAATAATTACATGTGTTTTAGCAAAATGATACCTATTTTAGCAAATAATTTCAATTACGTAATTTTTTTTATAATTAGCAATAAAATAATTCCGTATTTCAGCACATGGCCTCAAAATTTTTGCGTATGTCACATATCTCTGAAAAAAAAAAAAAAAAATCACCGTTTAGCATCGAAATAAAGCCTATTTCAACAATTAATTCTTATTAAATATAAATTTTGTTAATTTGTGAAGAATTGATTACATATTTCCATTTCCACTATCGGCTACAAAAATATCCCAATTTACGAACATAATCTTTCAAAAATCGCGACCTTTATCGACTAGCAGCTAAATAGCACATTAAACGTAAATGTTTTACTAGTGGTTGTACAATTATTTTGTATTGAGAGATTCAGTTTTGAAAATAAAAGTGCAAATTTCGTTGCTTGTGGCAAAATAATTGAGTATGTGAGATTTAGATTTCGAATGCGATTTTCATCGATTAGTAGATGAATATTAACGTGTTTCTGCAATCGTAAAAATGCGAATTTCGAGAATCAGCTTTCAAAAAAATCTTGATTATTATCTATTAGCTGTAAAATAGATTAGTTGCAATTTTGCATACATTTTTGACAAATAGTGGTGAAATGATTAGGTATTTTTTATTTCAATTGCAAAAGCATTGCATAGTTTGAGACTATTCAGTTTTGAAAAAAGTGTGAATTTCATCAATTAACGGCAAAAGTTTTCACTATTTAGGAATTCAACTTTGAAAAGGGTACCGATTACATTGATTAGCAGCTAAATAATTGCATATTTTGGTAACTGACTGCAAAAATATTGCGAATTTCAGGAATCGACTTTTGAAAAATAAATAAAGTGGAATATCAGGCCCTGTGTGTTACTGTTTTAATTTCTGTCTTCCTATGAAACATTTTATTTATTTGGTGAATTTTAATTTTTTTTTTTTACAATTTTTTCGTAAAGATTATAATCCTTTTATTTTATTTTATTATTATTATTCTTTAATTTGAAAACATTCTATACCCCAGAGGTAAAGGATAGCATGTTAATTTTGTGAAAAGAGCACCATGTCCTTTATGTGTATTTTTATATTGATTTAGAGGCATTAAGCATTAATATACAGTTACTATAAAGGAAAGACAGTGGGGGAAAAAATCATTTTCTTTATTTATGACAAATTTGTCATTACAGCACATCAAAGACATGGTAGTAAAAACTCTTTTCCCAAAATGGACATTGTCTCCTTTACCTCCACAGTACAGAATTACTTTTTACCAAAAATTAATATGGGATAATAAAGTTTTTTAAAAAGTTCATACAGATTTGACATTAATATAAATATCTTTAAAAGCAAAAATGCTAGTCTTATTGGTAGTTAGTAATGCATATATTTATTATTGAATAATATCGTCTTGAAGAAAGAAATTAGCTCTAATGAGGTTTGTCGCAGAAAGCCAGAAAAAATTCTGCCACAGGGGTGACAAATTTGGTCATTAACATAGTCTAGTTTGGCGTCCAAGACAACATTCCGGTCATCAAGGGGGGAACTTGCACCTAAACTAAGGGGTCTCTAAGTTAAAAAATATTTTTCAGCGACAAGGTTTATAACAATAAAAATAAATTTCTGATATTTTGTAATTAAAAATGATATTTTTAACTCTTTAAAATTTATGATGTAGCAAAAAATATGTAAAATATTAATAAAAGTCTATCTATGAGGGGAAAAAAAAAATAAAAATAAAAACTCTGTACTATTTTTATCCAAAACATTACATTTTTCGTGGATTATAGTCTATGGTTGATTAATACATTCTTCGCAGTATTTCAAAATAGCATTGAAAATAGGAATATAACGCGATCTATGATGCTTTTCTCTTTTCCTTTTTCTTCCATCTTAAAGTAAATTAATTTTAATTTCAATATCATTTGAAGTTGATAAAACTCCAGAAAGATTAATTTCAGTATTGTTTGAAGTTGATAAAACTTCAGGAAGTTACAAAACATTTTATCAGACTTTTAAAAACTTTTCTTCAAGTAAATATTTGAAAATGGATGAGAATCATCCTATATTTCCTCAAGAAGCTCTACACACAGTTTCTACGTATCGGATGATTGATGCGTTTCATAAAGCAACCGTGGAAATTGTACTTCATTAATGATAAAAAGTATTAAGAAAGCATTAAATTAAAGTAAACAAAGTTTGAAGCTTTCAGGATCCCTCTACCCCTTGATAAGTTCCCCGCCAAAGATATTTTATTCAACAGGTCACAAATCACGTAATGTTTCAATGTTTTTATTACCTGGATATGCAATATCAGTGGAATGGAAATTTAGAGGTCAAAGTAATCCTTATAGTGCGGAAGGACTGATAACACGGAAATAGAAACTGAAGTGATTGAAGGAATATATGAAATATAAAAACTAATGTTGTAAATAAATAAATAAATAAATAAATAATAATAATAAATAAGGAAATGTTAAAATATAAATAAATTTAGACTATTTATTAGCTTTACAGAGTTTCTTTTGAAATGAAGCAAAGAGGTGTAAGGAGAAAAAAAAAACATTTTTCTAAATGCAAAACTTACTATGTTTTTTTTTTTTTTTCCTATATTTTCGATTGTTTTGGTATCACCCATATTTGTAAAAACTACTTTTATGCATACAAAAGCTAGGAAAATTTTTAAGGTCACTGTTTTATATCCGTTATGAATTATAATGGTTTAATCATCCATCAATTAGCATAGCACATAGCAGAGCACATCAATTCCACCTCATAGAAGAGCACAGTAATCCCTCCTCTATGAAATTTTTACATATTTTCCGACTTATGTCCAATGAGTGCTTAAATTTGTTTCAATGAAACTTAACTTAAAGATTAACTTGTAAATTAACTTGACGTTAAGCATTATGTATAGGAACTGCTTAAAAAAAAAAAAAAAAAAAAAAAAAAAAAAAAGAGGCGATATATATATATATATATTTTTTTTTTTTTTTTTTTTCTTACAAAAATACAAAATGTTTTGTTTTTACCAAAAATGAGTACAAAAAATTCTAACCTGGATCGACCTTTACATAGAAATTATGCGCAATCTCTATAATTGAGATAAATTTAAATATTCATTAATTCAAAATTAGTTATATATGTTCTTAAAAGCTGCATTCAAAGTTACGTTAAAAGTCTTACATAATTCGAATTTTTCTAATACCATTTTAGATAATATTATATGACGATCTTGGATTGCTATTAGTAGTGAATAGGCAATGCCAAGTTCTTCATACGTTGCAGAGGCAACAAATATAAAAATATAGTTTGAAACATTTAACATTGTGTTAATAAAATAAAATAAATAAATAAATAACAATAATCATTACATAAAGCTATATATGTGATAAAAATAAGAAATTTGTCATTAAATACTCTAAAAGACAAAAACAAGCAAGCATATTCGGCAGTTTTGTAAAGGTTGATAATAAAAAACTAATATGAAAAATATTATGAAAAATATTACTCATTTAAAAAAAAGTATTTTGGTCAACATTATTTTTTAATTATATTTAGAATTGATTAAATTCTAAAGTTTCATACATGATTTTTTATAAGCAATTTTTCCATATAATAATAATATCACAAATTAAAAATTATAATTTTTGTTTCTGTTTTTTCCCCCCAAAAAGGGGGGCAAAAAAACAGAATTTCTGTATAACATAGTTTTTGAAAAATATTAAAAAAATTTCGGGAAAATATTCAGTTTGGTATCTTTCAAAAGAACTCGTCAATAACTTTAAAACAAATGGTCGAACCATCGATCTGTGATAATTCAAAATAAAGTTATCGTTTTGGCTTCTCCTTAAAAAAAAAAAAAAAAAAAAAAAAGATGCCATTTTGTAGAGCATAAAAATGACTTCTTTTGTATATTTAGCGTAATACTTCTCTGGGATGGAAATCGTCTGCATTATCTCATGGAAGATAAATTTTAATAAACAATAATTTTAATAAAAAAGCACCACAAAACTGGCGTTGTAAAAAATATTACTTACAAACTTTGAATAAACACAATAAAGTGCAATAAACTCGCAACAATTGTTTCGGGTCGAAAAAACACACGACCCTTCATCAGGCGAATAAAGTAAGCACGAGTGACTGAGTGAAACCATATAGAAAAATAGAGAAAGAGTTTTGTGGTGGTCACAGCATACTATTTTCCTTTTGTATCTATCTTATTTATTTTTAATTAATGAGACATTCAAAATACATAGATGTATATGTATAAAATTACTTTTACGAAAAACATTGCTTTAAAGCGCATTTTTATTAAAGCATAAGTACATCGTCAAAATATCCCAAAGAAAGTAAAATTAAATCTAAAAATTAAAAAATAAACAAAAATGAATAAATAAAAATAATAAATAAATAAATTAAATAAAAGTAAGTTATTTTTCCGTTTGAAGACTGCTAAGCATTTTAGTAATAAAGCACCACAGAACTGGCGTTTTAAAGTAATAATTACAGAACTTTGGATAAACACCATAAAATACAATAAACTCGCAACAATTGTTTCGGGTCGAAAGAGCACACGACCCTTCGTCAGGCGAACAAAGTAGGCACGACTTGCCGCTTTGACTGCAGCACTCATGACTACTTTGTTCGCCTAACGAAGGGTCGTGTGCTCTTTCGACACGAAACAATTGCTGCGAGTTTATTGCATTTTATGGTGTTTATCCAAAGTTCTGTAATTATTGCTAAGTATTTTGTTGTTTCATACATATGCGGAGATCCAACGGTAGTGATATCTGAGGATAGGAAAATTTCGAAATTTTCTTCTCTCGGGTAATTCATAAATTAAAATTCTGTGTCCTAAGCAAAAATTAACTCCCTCCCCCCTTTTTTTTTTAAATTGGATTATACTGGACATGCTGCTTTATTCATGATGATAAACCAAGGAAAAAAAAAAAACGGCGAACACGCTTATTATTATTATTATTATTATTATTATTATTATCTTCTTTTTTTTTTTTTTTTTTTTTTTTTTTTTTTTAAACAAAAGATAATAATAATAACAACAAAACTATACATTTAAAATATATTAATATTTTAAATTCTGTGTTAAATATTGAATTTTTGATTATGAAAAAACGAGAGAGAGAGAGAGAGAGAGAGAGAGAATTGCGTGTTTTTTTTTTTTTTTTTTTTTTTTTTACAATCGGTCTTAAATTGTCTGTTTTAACTTGATACCAAAGGATTAAAAAAAAAAAAAAAAAAAAAAAAAAGAAAAACGTCTATTTTCTCTGAAAGATATAGTCTTCAGTCTTAAAAATTACTTTTTACCTTTATTATGTTTATCTTTTACTAAATTTAATTTATAAAAAAAAAAACATTTGTATATATTTCGTTCTGTGCAAATTTTAGATTTCAAACTAGAATAGTCAACATATCTTTCATAATATAATATCTACTATATGTCTTTTTTTCGTTGCCACTCAATAACTAAGAAATTTTGAGAGAAAAACCTTTGTTTTATATTTCGTCCTCCTTCCCACACATCTCTTACGACGATAGAACCAAGTTCAGTTTATGGCACATATAAATATCTGAATGTTGCGTTTAGGAACCTAAGCTTCTTTACTCGTGATTCTCGTATCCTCTGAAATACGAGCTTCATATCTGTTTGTCCTATTCCGCTGCATTGCCTAATGTGAGAGTGGAAAGGAAAACTAGGCGATTACTAGAATCGACTTTGTCTCTAAGTAAGCTGTCATATATTGAATTGATTGTTTTTCTTTTCGTATCAGGATATTCATAATTTCAACAATAAAAGTATGCCGTAGCTACATGCCATTTTTTTTTTTCTTTTACATAAGCAATGTTTAGTGAGTAGGCTCTTTTATATAATTAACACGTTGAGCGCCATGTTAGCCATTCTAGATTCTAGACATTTTGTCATATATCTCTAAGTAATGAAGGAATCATCTTGAAACTTTAGTAATGTGCAGAACATGTTATACTTCAAACATTTCAGTGTAAGTTTTACCCCGAAAGTAAAAGCAATACCAATAAAAAATTAAAACGTTGAGCGCCCTGTCAGCCATCGGTGGCTGACAGTGTCAAATATGATATAAAGCCGCGTCAACCATCGGTGGCGGATATAAAATAGGATATAAAACTAAAAATATTACTTTTAACGATTGAAAATTTATTAAAAATTTGCTTAATTTTTATTTATTACAGGAGGAATCATTATGGAATTTTAATGGATTTTAAGAATTTGCGTGGCGCTCAACGTGTTAAGGATTCACTACAAAAGTTCCAGTAAACAAATAAATGGTTATATAAATAAAATGAAAAAATAAATAGGTGTTTACATTCTGCTTCTTAAAGCTTTCGCTGAAATCTTTTTTTTTTTTTTTTTTTTTTTTTTTTTAATAACACGTTCTTAGTAGTATGCCAATTTTCCCTAAATTGGCTTTACACTGGGTCTAATACCCTACGTATTATAATTTAACCCTTTCAGTCGCAGTGTTCCCGCTGATGGAACACCTAATTTTAATTCTCAAGTGCAAAAACTCATCCCGGAAATTTTTTAGCAAAAATTTACATTTATAACGTAGCAGAAAAAGGTGAAAATTTAAAATTTCTTCTATTTTAATTATGTTCGTAAATTCCGGTGGCAGTGTAATTTAAATAATCCAAATTACCCTGCTCCTTAAAGGGTTAAAATACTCCAGAATAAATTGAAATGTTGGCATCTATGCAACTTTTACGAGTTTTTGTAGTCGATAATGTTTACTTACAAAGTGTTTTATTTATTAAATTAAATATTACTTGAATTTAATAAGGTTAACTTATAGATGTTTCAAACCAAAACTTTCTCGAAAAAGAACAATGCTAATTTTTTATTTTTAAAATATTTATGATCAGCTATGTGCCTAAAAGCCATTTTTAAAATTAGTTTAGTAATTTTTAAAACAAATTAAGTAGTGAACGTTAAAGGGTTAAAAAGTGGCAATTTTTTAAAGAAACCGCTATATCTCCATGAATATATGTGGTAGCTTCACAAAACTTTATACAGATAATTTAATGAATCCTCATAAACATACGCTAAAGCCAAAAGGCATTTCAAGAATTACTTTTTACAGGGTGATCCAAAACATTTTTACTTTGGTTTAATTTTTTACTGGTCCTCTTTTTCTCTTCAGGATAAAAAAAAAATTATCTGAAATATATGAGGTATATCATGTTCTTTATACTCCCAAAGTTTCAAGATAATTTCTACAGAACTTTTCTAGATATTTGAAAAAAACATATAAATTCAAAAGTGTCTAAATACTTGTTGGTAGATAGGGTGAATATATCATATTAATTCTTAAAAATGCTTGAAAATTCAGATAATCTGATAGTTATATATATATATATATATATATATATATATATATGTATAAAACATGCTCATATTCAAATTATGTAACAAGAGAAAGCAGAGAAAGGTATACAGTTTTGAGAAATTTTGATATCTCAGAAATTTATACATTTGTTTTTTTCTCAGACCTTTTAAAATATAACTAATTTTATCTTTACTCTCTTCTATATGCATAAGAAAAAATATTATAGGGAAAACAGTGGACTTTACGTTTTAAACGAATTTGCATGTTTTGAAATGTCCTCAATTCGATTTAATAATTTTTTAGAAAATGTCTGTCTGTATTTTAGCAATATTTTATGTACGCTACAGTCGGTAATAAAAGTGTCCGAACACTAGCAAAAATTCCTATGTAAAAAAAAATTACACTTCATATGATTTTGTTAAATAAATCCTTATCGAATCATGTTCTTACACTGACTAAGAAAAGAACAGGATTCGACAAGGATTTATTTAACAAAACCGTATGAAGTGTACTTTTTTTACATAGGAATTTTTGCTAGTGCTCGGACACTTTTGTTACCGACTGTATATCACACGAATCAATGGACGGAACTTGATATTTGGTTGGAATTTCACTTAAATGGAGTAGATTAGCTTTTGGGATACATTGGCCAACAGGTATCGCTCCTATTTTGCAATTTGCTTTAGTTAATTAAATGCTATTTCTCAGAATGGATACTGCATAAATGCACCAAACTTGGTATTTGAGATATTATGAAAAACTCAGCTGGATCAATCTGGGTGCATACAGGCCGAGAAGTGTCTTTACTATGCTGGAATTTGTTCCCGTTTACGAGAAAGCTATGTCTCAGCTTTTATGATATATAAATGCACTAAATTCAGAATGTGAGACTCATATTGAGTAAAACTATTCAGATTTAGTTCGGAGGTATATTGACGGCAGGTGGCGTTGCGATAGTGCAATATTGTCTGTTTTCGTGAAAATCATTTCTCAGCTTTCATGTTGTATAAATGCTACAAACTTGGCATGTGAAATATGTACCATGAAAAATTATGCTGATTGAACTTGTTTGTGTATCGGCCAACAGATTGTCATTGCACTATTACTTCTTTGTGCGATTTTCTATATGTTTTAATCTCAGCATTTATTGGTGGAAATTGTACCAAACTGCACATATGTAAAATGTTAATTGTAAGAAACAAAGTTGGTTATTTTTTTTTAACATGTTAACTGCTAGCGGGCACTGTTATACAGACTGATACAAGACAATGTTTTATGATGGCCACAGTATACTTAGTTTGTTATTAAATTTATAAGCTTAAAATTTATGAGGGTAACATCGATTTTTAATAATTTTTTGCCTTAATTATACTATAGTGTTTTTTCTTAATGAGCCGTGAGGATGAAGCAATTTTAGACTGAATCGTTAATCTTACTGAAACAGATGAATAATTTCGTTTTCTAATTTTAGCTTCCTTCTCTTCTTGCATTTTTCCTTCACTATTTATTTGTTCGCTTGCAGTAAAATTACGCAGCCTGGCCACCATTCATATCTTGAAATGCATCTAAGAAAGAAAGCAAAAAAAGGTCTTTCTTCACCGTTTCTGAAAGTAAAAAGTTTTTGTCTTTCTGAAATCAAATACTACGCCGTCTCTGTCTGTTAAAAAAGTTCATTATTCGCTAGACAGCATCAGCTGCACGCTTATATAGAATATCTCATAACCAGAATGTTTTCATGAGTATTATAAAATGCAGAAGGGCCATTTTTCAAATTTTACTTACAATATTTTGACTCTCACTCTGTGTTTTAAATACGCTATTATACATTTTTTTTTCATTAAAATGATAATTTTTATAATTTATATTTAACAAATATCATTTATTAGGTAGATCTAAAAAATATTGTTAATATCTTTTGTTTTAATATCTATAATATTGTTTTTATTATTTTAATTATTTGATTCAAAAATCAAGTACGTCACTAGACATGATACAAAGCGAGAGGCTATATAGAAATATATTGACAAAATTTTTTGTAATTAATTTTTATCATCAATTTAATACATAATATAAAAGGATCATTATTAAATTTTGATTACAATGTTTTATCGCTCCCTCTGTGTCAAGTCCGTTGTCCTGAGGTGTTTTTTTTTTTTTTTTTTTTTTTTTTTTTTAAACTGTGTAGTTCTAAAAATTCATTTTAAGTGTAATAAAACATATAATGATATTTGTGGTAAACGACAAGATTTTATTTTTAAGGTAAATTTGTATACTTATTTTAATTCATATCTGCATCGCTCGGGGTATACAGTCGGCAGCAAAATTATTCGAGCGCTAGCAAATATTCCTATTTAAAAAAGTACACTTAATACAGTTTTGTTAAATAAATGCTTGTCGAATCATGTTCTTAGACTGACTAAGAACATGGTTCGACAAGGATTTTTTTAAAAAAAAGCAGTACAGTGAAACTTGAATAATTCGAACTTGTTTAATTCGAAATTCTGGATAATTCGATTTTTTTACTCGGTCCCTTGAATTATGTATTAAAATGATGTTAAAAAATCGTGAATAATTCGAATTCTATTTTGGATAATTCGAATTTTTCCTACAATTACCTTTAAAATATTACTGTAAAATTTGTTCCCGAGATTTTTCTCAGCTAATATATTTTAAGTCTTTCAAAAGAAGGATAAGGAAATCCAAGAGAAGTCCCTAGCTAGTACATCAGAAGATATGGTGCATATACATGAACTTCGAGGGGTTTTTTTTAATTGAAAGTCATGTCTAATGAAGAAGATTCTATTTTTGTATCAAGTCATATGCTATGACACGAAGATTGTACTTAAAGAAGAAATAAAAATATCTGACTTAAAAAAAAAAAAAGTGTTAAATAATTGAGCTTGTAAAAAATATTGATTTAATTGGGGGGGGGGGTGTAGCAGTATTCTTAGATATAAAGTTTATGCGTTAAATCGTAGAGTTTTAATTTATCTCTTTTTTGACAAAATAGTACATGTAATTCGAATTTTTGTATATTTCGAATTTTTCTCTGGTCCCTTCAACTTCTAATTATCCAAGTTCTACTGTATTAAGTGTATTTTTTTTATATAGGAATTTTTGCAAGCGCCCGAATAATTTTGCTTCCGACTGTAGAAATATCATCATTAACCCCATATTTCTTATAAAACATTACGCTCATAGAAATATAAAAATAACAATATTAATCAATTAATCAATGCTACAATGAAAAAGGGATTTTCTAAAGACCTTGTATTTTCAATTACTTATCAATAAAATTGTTTCTGTCTATATTTATATATAAAATAAATGTGCGCATGCGTGTATTTTACAACAACAACAACAATAATAATAATAATAATAAAATTATTAAAAGAAAGAGGTGGAGGATGGGTTGGCAGCTGTTTAGTTAAGGATGTTGGGTGGTGCTGTAGGTTGGTCGAGTGTAGGGATGTTGATATTAAAAAAATATAAAAGGTCAATTGGATTTACTACAATTAAACATTAAATGAACCCTTTTTTAAAGTTGTTTAATTATTTTATTCATCATCAATTGTATCTGTTAACTATACTTATGTGTCATAATTTATGAAACAGAATTACAATTTATTGTTACGTAGTATTATTAAGTATACTAAATTTTATTTTATTTTTCTAGTTCTTGTATGCACCTTTAATAGTCTAAATTTGGCATAAATAACCAATTTATTTTTCAAAAAGAAAAAATATCATTCCTCATGTTAAATTACTTCTTTAACTAATGTATATAATATGCTATATTTAACAATATGAAAAAAAATTATTTTAATAATAATAATAATAATTATATTTTTTTAATATTAAGTTAATATAGTTTTATAACAGTTTATAACAGTAAGTTAATATAGTATAGTTTTTTAATAGTAAGAAGTGTAAAGTAAGTTAAAATAAAATTCTGTTAATAATTAACCAATTTTTATAATTTAATTAATAAAATTCTAATCAAATTTAATCACACTATGCTATTAAGGTGTGAAAATAATTTATCATAAATTACCTGTTCACTGAACTTAAATATAAGAATCTTAAATTATCTTAGTTCTATAAAATATATATTAAATATAATGTTACCCGAAAGATGGTGGTAATGTTCTAAAATTACCATTTTCTTTCTGATAATTTCATGTTTGTACAATACTACTGTATTTTAAAAATACAAGAAAAATATAGTTTATTTTATTTAATAAAAATTTCTTTAATTGTATAATATCGTATAAGGTGTAATTTGGCTTATCTGTGTTTTATGGCAAGTCTAACTGTTTGTGCTACAGTCGGTAACAAAAGTATCCGAACACTAGCAAAAATTCCTATATAAAAAAAGTAGAGTTAATACTGTTTTGAAAAATTAATCCTTGTCGAATCATGTTCTTAGTCAGTCTAAGAGCGTAATTCGACAAGGATTTATATAAAAAAAAAAAAAAAAAAAAAAAAAAAAAAAACAGTATTATCTCTACTTTTTTTATATAGGAATTTTTGCTAGTGTTCGGATACTTTTGTTACCGACTGTACCTCCATCGGTACTTGTAGTGCTCACATTATCTACATAACTCCAGAAAACAACTCATCTCCTAATGTCTAATGTGTACTAACCTCCGTGTGGCTTTTTCTTTTCTTTCTTTTCTTTTCTTATTATTTTCCATTAACTCTTTCTCTTGTATACTCTTATTAATTTTATTCTATTTACTCATTTTAAATTTCAAATCTATTTGTTTATCATGCAAGATTGGCTATCTCTGTAACAAATTTGTTGTAAAAGCTGTTATAGTATGAAATCTTGCATTTTTCTGCTCACTGAGGAGATGGCAACTGAAAACTTTCACAGTAAAGCAAATAATTCTACCATTTTTTAAAACAAATTGCTTTTTTATGTAATAATAATAATAATAATAAAGAAAAAAAAAATGAAATAAATAAAATAACTACCCGGAGAAAAAGTATTGTTGGTCTCACATCTATATATATAAAGCAAAGAGTTTGTCGACGGATCACATCCGGGCGGACCACTCATATTTTTGATTGGTCTAGATTTAACTACTTTGGTGATGGAAGTCGGCCATTTTTTCTTTTAGTAAAAACTGATGAATTGTTTTAAAAGATAATGCATAAATGTTATACTTTTGTAAAAGAGCTCTAAAAACTGTTCATTTTTTGTAAAATCTAATAACTATATACATCAAGTTATTAGATTTAAAGATATTATGTTGCAAAGTTTCAAAACGCGATACCATTCAATTGCTTTTGATGAAGGTCGGCCATTTTTTTTAAGTAAAAACTGATGAATTTTTAAAAATGATATTGCATAGATGTTATACTTTTTTAAAAGAGCTCTAAAAACTGTTCATATAAACGCGATATCATTCGATTGCTTTTATCTTAAAATAAGAGTATAATATTAAAAAAAAAAAAAAAAAAAAAAAAAAAAAAAACAGTCTAATATTAAAGAATAATGAATAACTTTTTAAAAATTATCAGTTTTGAAGTTCTCTATTTCCCATATATGTAATCTATTAATTTTGTAAACAATTGTTGATTCATTCTTGAGACTCATTCACATAAGACTGTAGAGCATTGTTGCAAAACGAGTGCAAAACGGAAGAAATATTTAATTTATAATATATTATTTTGACCTTTTGACCTTAAGGAATTTTTAATTATGCTACAAAGCCCAAAATGTGATATAAAAATAAATAACAATTCAATTCTTTTGAAAGTTCATTTAAATTTAGTGAACAGCGAAGCGAGCGTAGCCTTCTAGTCTAAAAGATATCAATGTTTAAATTTATCAAACTCCTTTTTTTAAACTATGCGTAAAAGGCGAATAGTGCATTCGTTTTTAATTTTTATCTTCATATTTTTAAATATTATTTGACAAAAAGGTGCATAGAAAAGAAAAAAAACCCATTATGCGAATTATGAATTTCTACGCCAATAAATTTATTTTACATTCACTTCGAAATTAATTTTTCTTTTAACTTTCAAACTTTTCGGACTTTGCCAAGACATTTTGAATATCTTTTATGAGGTGCTGAGTATTTTCCTTCTAAACAAAAATGAAATGGTGAGTATAAACTGGAAAATGACATCGTTCGACGAAAAATACCCACTTCGCGTAATTGACTATCATGATGAGAGCATCTGCCTGAACCGGAGCATATAAACACGAGGATGGGATCGTAAAAAAGTGTTAAAAAGCCCCGTTAAAACCCACATATGCTCATTCGTTTTTGTTTAGAAAATACTACAAAAACACCGCACCGCCTTTGAAGAAATCTCACATTCAAAGGAAAAAAAAAAAAAAAAAAAACAATTATTTTACTTTAATTAAAGAAAGCAACATACAACTATTTGTCACGCTTGTTTGTTTATTTTTGCATTGCAGATTGTTTTCGGTATTTTTTTTTTTTTCAAAATTTACAGATTGAATTCTCCCAGAAAAAAAAAATAATTACACAATAACTTAGATATTTTTTCTTTCATAATTTCAGTGTTTATCAACTGATTTGGATAAAACTTTGCGTACATTTAAAGCAGGGGTTGAGAAATCACTGAAAGTCTCACCAGCCAGGAACATTTTTTTTTACTCGTCAGCATAAATTTAAAAACGTTAAATAAGTAAACAAATATATGTACATGATGTGTTTAGCAGTAGAATTTTCTGTACCAATCTAGCAAATAGAAATTTATCTGCAACCGAAAAATATTGGACCAGATTTTCTATTGTAGTATGAACAGTTAATCTTTCTTTCTTTTTTAAGCAAAGTTTGATTTTCAAAGAAGAAGTTAGAGTAGTCTAGAAACAAAAAATATATGAGACTAATTTTTTTTTTTTTTATAAACAACCCTTTTTTTTTAAAAAAAAAAAAAAAAAAAAAAAAAAAAACTGTTAAACAAATATGCCAGGCCCAAAATTATCTGCAATACACGTTTCCTTGATGTAAAATCAGAGATAAAAATCTAAAAATCTCCTTTTGCCTAGTCTATTAAAGACATAAACTTAGTATCATATTTACTTTGCCGTATTCGTGTAATATTGGTGTTAAGGGCGACTGACTACATAAGCATTCTAGTCATGGGTGAAATGCCCCTCGTGGTGGTCTTCCTAAGGGTTCCTAACTTGCACTCACATAAGTGTTGGAGAAGACCAAGGTAAGCTCTAAATGTTTAGACTGACAATTACAATCTGGGTTCAAACTTGGCACTTCCCGTCTACAAGCCCTGAAAGCATCGCCGCATATGGTATATAGAAGAAACAAGGAATATGGTGAATGTATGGGAGTTTTCAGTCTATTTTTCCAATGCTTAAAATTTCCCTCTCTACATCCAAAAATGTATTTGCCACTGAGGAGTAAATTGCTGGAATTATACCAAGATCTCGAAGGAATTTGTTGGTCAGCTTCACCTACTTTTGAAAGCACAGTGAAAAAATTTACATTTAGCATATTTACAGATTGAAATTATTTTAAGCTAGTATTATGTTGAAAAAAGCTTCAAGCAAACTGCAATTCAAAAATCATAATGTTTAAACGCCATTTTTCTGTTGATCAAAATATAATCTTATGAACGGAAATTAGTCTAACTAAAAAATAACGCTACTCGGAAAAAAAAAAAAAGAAAGAAAGAAAGAAAAAAGAAAGAAATGGTAATTTTGATAATTAAGAATAACTCTGTTATTATTGATGCTAATAAAATAATAATAAAAAATAAATAAATAAATAAATAAAATCATCCATTAAAAAAAAAAAAGAAATAACGCAATTCATGCAGGTTAAAACATTTATTGCTTTTTATTTTAACCCACTCGTTCACCAACTGTCATAAAAAGAAAACAGGAACGTACGAAAACACGAGTTTCTAATGCTTTTCTTTGTGTTTTCCACTTTCATGCAATAGATGGCGCTTTTTTGCGAAAAATCTTGATTCCGCTCTCGCTCCTCTCTAGTGCAAAAGAGAAACTTTTCTGATACGGGGGCTTCATCTGCCCATCCAGTCAGCTGGCAAAGTCGTAAAAGCGCGTCGCAATAAAGGGGCGTAAGTACCTGTCGGCAGGCGAGAAATATTTCTCACATGAAGAGTCCCAAAAACTGAAAAGACTTCACCCTCTGACAAATATGCACACGCATGATCGGACCCGTTTATAGACGGCGCCCGGAAAAGAGTGTGTATAATATAGATCTAGAGGTGGATGGATTTGGCGGACGGATCGCCAATTTTGGCAGCATGTATTGTTTCCACGGCATAAAGCAATAAATAATACAGTTACGATCATGAAGATCGTGAGAAAAACTATATACACACACACTCACACAAAATGCAGTGATGGTTTTATTTTATCTTTAGATTTTCATTTACCCTGAAAGTTTTTCCTCCAATATTTTTCTCAAAGAATAAGTAAATATATATTCGTATAATGATAAATAGTTTAAAAGTTTAAATACTGGCAGGGGGGGGGGGGGGTTATTGTGATAAAATTTTAAATGACACACATTGAGAAAGTATTTGTGAAAAGTTTAACATTAACTGAAAAATTCTATATTACAAGTAATAAATAATAATTCTATACTATAATGTAAGTAAAGTCCGAAACTGTATACATTGTTTACAAAGTTCATTTTATATATACATTAATTCAGTCAGTGTGTTAATTTATTTTAATATTGGAGAATCATAAACAATTAAAATAAAGACGAATAGAGAAAAAATATTGCATTTTTAATAATTAAAATATTTAAAAATATAAATTTTTAAATTGTTTCAAGTTTGTTCCCTGGCACAACCTTATTAAAATTTATTTTAATTCTTACAGCCATGCTGGAAAAAAAAAAGTGAACACAATAAGACAGTTTTTTCTTGCATTTTCTGGTTTTTGCTTATAGTTCTAACCCTATATTATTCATTTCCAATCCTTCGATGAATTTTGTTTCTCAAATCTATAGTACAAATTGGACATGAAAATGACTTTATACTAAAAGAAGAATTATTAGAAACTTGGAAAAATCCATTTAATATGGTTGCGTTGATTATTATTATTGCTTTTTAAATTTATTAGGACTAGAAAGAACTGTTTCTTTCAGACAAAAAAAAAAAAAAAAAAAAAAAAAAAAAGCCGAAAATTAAATTCTGTTTAGAACAGAACTTTAATTTTTTTCTTTTTTTTTTCTTGCTTTTTTTTTTTTTAATATAAAAATGTATGCAAATAGATACTTTTATCTCTAATAACACGCTTCCATTTTTTATTTAAAAAAAACAAACAAACCTTTTTTCAGATTTTGGCTTAAAATTGATTTTCTTTGAACACTTAAATGCTATATATATTTCTTTTTCTGTTAAAACTTCCCCCCCCCCCTATTTTGTAGAGTGTTCACAAATATATTTTATAAATGTGTGAAATCGTTGTTAATTGATGCAATTGGCTACCTGCAGGGATGGAAGAAATTTCTCAATTTATAAATCTGTAAATCTATAAATCTATATTCCCTGGACTATAAAATAAAACGAGATAAATGAGGAAAACTCTGTGCGTATACTACACCCTATACCTATTCTACAACAACAACAAAAACAACAATAATAATAATAATAATAATAAATAAACAGCGGATAGACTCAAATAAGCGAGAAAAACCCTTATCTTGATGAATATATTGAATTACACGGCTTTTAAAATTAAAATAACAAATAATATAATTCTTAATCAGATCTACATTACCTACGCAAAATATGGGCGGTTTCAGTTAAAGGTGTCAAACTGTTGTTTTAGCCCCAAAATACGCGCATTATCAGACAAGCATTATTAATTATTAACTTATTATTTATAATTTTAATTATTAATTTTTCATTTATATTCATTAATATAGAAATGTATATATTTTTCTCCTTATCAGAATAAACATCATAGACACTCCCATTTTGTTCTTAGGAAAATATAGTCAACCTGACTTTCAGTCGGCAGATAGAAAAAATCACATGGGAACTACAACACTAACAATCCGTGTATTGAAATAGAATTAAAAATTAATTTTATACTAACAGTATGCATCGGAAGATTGGTAATTAAAAGTATTAAATAAAAAACTTTGTATGTAAACATAATAAATGGCATAAAATTTGCCAAAAACTATTATTTCAAACCAAAATAAAAGTACGACCTTTCGTCATAGGTGAATAAAGTATAGATTCTTGTGCAGCAGCAAAATGGCAATGCGCAAAACCGCATTAGATAACGAGATTAAATAAATAAAACAGAATCTCAATATGAATGCTCGTCTAACAAGAATAACAAAACAATGATAATGACAAAAATGAATGAATATATAAATATGTAAATAAAATAAAAGAGAGAGAAAAGAGAGAGAGAGAGAGAAGATAGAGAGAGAAAAGAGAGAAGAGAAGAGAAGAGAGAGAGAGATGAAATAGAAATAAATAAATGGAAATGACTTCTAGAAAAGGGGAAAATTACAAAAAATAAAATGAATAATAAAAAAAAACTATTAAAAGACGCGAGTAATTTCTAAGCATAAGATAAGGAGAAATATCATTAACAAAATTTATAAAAGTTTTAAAAGTGTAAAAAATTAATGGAAATCCAAATTGGAAGAAGTAATAGGAGAAAATGTTAGATAGGGGAAATAATCCAAATAATATTTCTCTAACATGGACCAGTTACAATTCATTTTTCTTGAAACGATATGAAAGTGGCATAAACAATAAAATACGCGAGGATAATTTTTTTTTTTTTTAAATGAACAATATTTAAGCACGCGGACTCAGCTCAGTGAACTAATAAAAAAAATTATCGACATTTGTCTGATGACATTATTTTATGGAAAAATGTATTTTTAAAATTTGTTTCTTCAGAACCTTTGTAAGCGTCATTTTAAACCTAGCAATACTTTAAGTATGAAAACTGGGTCTTCAACCATGAATTTTATTTTGAAACCTTTCTTTGAATGATTTTTGTTTCACTACTGCACAATATTGATTTGGTTCTTGTAATAATTTGGCTTCTGGTAAATTAAAATTTTAATTAGGTAGTGAAATTGGAATACTATTTATGAGTTTCAAACTTTAAAGGTAAATAAGAAAAGAAATAAAGTGAGAAAATTTCGCACGGGTTCGTAGTGTAATAGTAATAGGAGAAATAATGTTACATAGATGCCAAATTGTACGGTTTTTTAACACGATTATTTCTTTGTAAAAGATTTCATGTAGTTTAATCACAGAAAACTGCTAAGAAACATATTAAAAATTTCTTTTCAAATTTTCCGATAGCAAGAAAACGTACAAGTTGGATGGTATGATGTTAGCTCAGTAAAATATATAAAGCTGTAATAGGAAGTAATAGACGATTCAGGGGTTTCTTCATTATGAACATTACGGCGGTGCTCATTCATCTAAAATACATGCTGAATAAAAGATGAAAACACACACAATGGAATCTTTAATAGTAGATAGTTTAATTTCTCTCCCCCTCCCCCCCAATTTGTGGTGTTTCCATTGAAAGTTTTTTTCTTCTATTTATTATTTCCTTTTATATTGTTTCGCGCTAAATTGTAGTTTTTTTTTTTTTTTCTAAATAAATAATACTATTTTTAATTTTAAATTTTTTTCTTTATTTTTTACACTTAAAAGCATTTTTAAAGTTGGTTTTTTGAATTTGTAAATAAACATTATTATTTTTGATTTAATGAAATTAGTTATTTCTTTATTTTAAGAATTATAAAAGCATTTTTTTTTTAATTTTATTATGCATTTCTCAGGTAATTATATCCAACATTCCTGATAAAATCAACCTTATACTCCAATTTCTCTAAAATGAAAATTTCAGATAATGTTGCAAATATTTAGATAGAAAAATAAGAAAATTTTGTTGAAGGAAAATTCAGATGTTGAAGCAAATTCAGCTAAAGCTAAAAAAATGTTGGATTTTCATTTGAAAATTTATAATTCGAAACACAAATTGCGTAGGCAGTTCCTCAAGTTAAAAATTTATTAAAAATACGGAAAACCAAAATATTTAAGACTGGTGGATGCAGTTTGATTACGTGAATTGAATTCTAATTGCTTTTTTTTTTTTCCCTCTCTTTCTGAATTCTTTTTTTGTAAGACGTTTTTATTTTTTAATAAAAAAGTGTCATGAAATAAATATAGTTAATATGTGATTTTATTTTTAAAAAGCAAAATCACATATAGAAAATTTTTAATAAATTTCAATTGAGTTAATTTATTAATTTTTTATAAAAAACGGTTTTTTCCATTTTCATCAGTTTTATTTTATTTATAATTATATTTCAAACTAACTCAAATAAAATATCACGTTGAATTTTTTTAGTCAAACTTTTTAATAGAAACTACTAAAAGAAAGTTTTTATAAATCAAAAAATAATTTAAACGTATCTTTGAAGTATATATTATTTTAGAATTGTTTTTATTATATAAAATCAAAAAAAAAAAAGTGTTAAAGAGAAAAAAAAAAAAAAAAAAGATTAATTTAAAATACCGTTTTTTTCCATTTTTATTGTTAGTAAATACCCTTTTTGCAAAGAACGCACTTTTATATAAAATTTGGCATAGATTTGCTTAAAGATATATCAAACTAGGAATAAACAAATTTACAGAATTTATTCGTAAATGAAGCTTTAAATAGTAACAACAAAAATAATAAAATCAACTTAAAAGCGGGAAATTGTCTAATACTTTTCTGGAGATACACATTTATCGATGGTATAGATCAATATTTATCAACATTTTCCTAAAAATAATTAAAAATCAAATCGGCATTTTCATTTCTAAGTTGCATCTGAAGTTATATACCAAATGACTCCACAAATTGTGAAGACAGGCTCAAAGAACCAAATTTCACAAGGAATTCTTAAAATTATGCTTCCTTTATTATATATATAAAAAAAAAATAAAAATAAAAAATAAAAAATGCAAAGCACGATCATATTTTTTAGTGACTACGTTAAAGTATCTACAAATTTTGTGTATTTATGGAAAAAATGTATTTAAAAGACTCATAGAAAGTAGACTATGGAATACTTTTATGAAAAAAAAAAAAAAAAAAAAAAAAAAAAAAAAGATCAGTTTATCGGTGTAAAAATTGAAGTACAAAATTTCACATAACTTAGTTTTTCATTATTCGATAAAAATTTTAAAAATTTTCAGAAATAGTTAAATTCATATAGCGGGATGGCTGCCATAGTCAAATTAGCTTTTGTGGGCAAATTGTTCATCTGTTTATTTTTCGTTCTCATTCTGATTGTTATCATAATATATGTATATATATATATATATATATATAAGTCCACCCCCCCCCTCCTTCTAACTCGAAAATGAGTCGGAATTTTTAAAAATGGCGAATACATATTTAATGAATTCGAGAGAGACCTCTTTTGGTGAAAAAAGTTTGGGCCCAGGGGGGGGGGAGGCTAGGGGGGCCGCTAGGGAGGGCAACTTTAAAATTTCAAATGGGAAGGTATGTCTTGTGATACATCGCTGTAAACGTCTCTTCAAGACAATGAATTTGATATGAATAGTTTCGCCCTACAATGATTATTAAAGGAGATACATGCGTTTTTAGACTTTTGAAATGTGGATTTTATACTTACGTATACCCTTTAATAATCACTGCAGGACAAAACTATTTATACCAAATTCATTGTCTGGAAGAGACGTTTACAGCGATGTATCATAAGACATACCTTCCCATTAGGAATTTCAAAGTTGCACTGTCTTGCGGCACTCCTACCACCCCCTTGTCCGGGCCCAAACATTTTTGGTCAAAGTATGTCTTGTGATACATACCTGAAAACGTCTTTTCAAGACGATGAATTTAGTACAAATAGTTTTGTCCTGCAGTGATTGGGATACATAAGTATAAAATCCACATTTGAAAAGTCTTAAAACTCATGTTATCTACTTTAATAATCATCGTAGGGAGAAACTATTTATATCAAATTCATTGTCTTGAAGAGACGTTTCCAGGGATGTATCACAAGACATACCTTCCCATTTGAAATTTTAAAGTTGCCCTCCCTAGCGCCCCCCCCCCTTGTCCCCCTAGTCCCAAACGTTTTTCACCAAAATAAGTCCCTCTTGAATTCATTGAATACGTGTTTCGTCATTTTTCAAAATTTCGACTCATTTTCGAGTTAGGAGGGGGGGGGGACTTTTGGAACACCCTCTATATATATATACCTATTTTTACCACATGCAAAGTTACATACTTTTTTATTCGTAAATAATTATTCTTTTGACAACTATGTATTCACATTTATTATTTTAAATAATAAATAAATAAATAAATATTTTTTAAAAAATGAAGTATTTTGCAACTGTATAATTTTTGTTACATTGAGAATGAAGTATTAAACTTATATCTTCTACTTTAAAAATAAAGTTGCATTAAGGGTAGACTAATCAGTAAATAAAAATCGAGATTGTTTTTAGTCCACACAATCTCATTTTCTTTTCAAAAGTAAACTTAACTTTTTAAACTTGTTGGCTCTGTTGGCGAATTTGTTTGGCGACATCCCTTCTTGAAAGCGATTGAAATGCAAACAGTGACATATTAGGTTTCCGACGCTTTGTCTTGAATTCTAACAGTAGAGACTCATTGCACTCGGCTTGATCTATTGATCGACTTCTGAAATCCTTCTACTTTTCTTGACTTCTGAAATATTGACACCGGAAAGAAATATTATTCGAAACACATCAGAACTCTCAGCCGAGCGACTAATTTACCGAAATGATGCCCTGAAAAAGTTTTTACAAACCGCGTTTTGAGGTTTTTAAGAGGTCAATTTCAATTGTAACGGGATTATCAAACTCGTAACATTTTAAGAGAAAATAAATTTAGTTCAGTTTATGTTCAGGTTTTTATTTAGCTGAGAATTATTCTGTAAAAAAGATCCTTTTAATAAAAGTTTGTTTACTTATGTTTTATTGTGCGTAATAAACTTTTCTTGGCATTTTTTCACAAATATAAGAAATTCCATAACTTTTTGATCACGTATGCTTCTTTTTAAATAGGACACATTTTTTGTAAGATTTTGAGATTAATATATTTTAAAAATATCAAATAATGAAATAAATAATGGAGTAAAATATGTTTAAAATACTTTTATGACAGCAATACTTGTTTTTACAACCATGTCTTGAAATGTATTTAAACATAAAATTCGAATATGCAAATTTTCAAAAAAAAAAGAAGAAGAAGAAGAAGAAGAAGACACATTGCGCAACATATTCTATAGAATGCCATAAGTTTTATTTATTTATCAATAATTGTAATAGGTACTGATAATTTTTATTACATAATTAATCATTCTAATAATAGATTTAGTCTATACACAAGGTGATTATAATTAAAGTTACAATTTCAAAGCTCTATAATTTTAAAACTACCCATCAGAGCGATTTGATATTTTACCAGAGCAATCGTGAGGTAATGGAATTTTGTTTGGGGGAGGAAAAAAGTAGTTCCAACATGTTCATATAGATGGCGCTGCCAGGGTAATGTCAGGGGAAACGCCTAAATGCACTTATTAAACACCAGAATGTTCTTAGCAACACAATGGAATAGCAGGAAAGAATAGACTTCAAGGGTTTACTACAATTTTTACTGTCCGAACACTATAGTGAGGAAAGTATTGTAATCATGTCAAAAATCCGAATTCGAGATTTTGATGTTTCTATACGTTTTGAGGTCCCCTGAGTCCGTTTTCACTATTTTTACGATGATGTATGTATGTGTGTGTGTATGTGTGTATGTATGTGTGTATGTGTGTATGTCTGTGAGTGAACACGCTAGCGTCTAAACGCTTTGTTCGATTAACCTGAAAGTTGGTACGCATATTGTAAGTCACCATAGTACGAACCCTATAGATTTTGGTGAATCTAGCACTTATAGTTTTTTTACAGGGACACAAAGAAAAATTCTTTATCATTATGGCCTATGGGAGCAAAATCTTAAAAGTGCGATAGCATCTAAACGCCTTATTCAATTGAGCAAAAATTTTATACACATATTATAGATCACAAATACTCAATCTGTATAGATTTTGGAGAATCTAGCACTTATAGTTTTTTTTACAGGGACACAAAGAAAAATTCTTCATCATTATGCCTATGGGGCCAAATTTTTAAAAATGTGATAGCGTCTAAACGCCTTATTAATCCGAGCAAAAAATTTTTACACATGATATAGATCACAGTTGAACTAACTGTATAGATTTTGGTGAATCTAGCACTTACAGTTTTTTTACAGGGACACAAAGAAAAATTCTTTATCATTATGGCTTATGGGACTAAATTTTTAAAAGTACGATAGCATCTAAACGCCTTATTGAATTCAGCTGAAAATTTATATGAGTATTATAAATCACTGTTGCACTAACTATAAGCATTTTGGTGAATCTAGCATTTATAGGTTTTTACAGGGACACAACAAAGTTTCTTTATCATTATGATCTATGGGCTCAAAGTTCAGTAGCGTTAAATAAAACAACGTGTAATAGATGGAGAAAAATACTCAAACACTCTATTATGGTTTTCTCTCTTTTGTTTGTTTAACAACTACTCTTTCTTTACTTTATCTACAAAACTGTTAATTACTCAATGTTCGGAAAGTCGAGTGGAGTCACTCCAGATTTTTTTTTTAGCAAAAAGACAAGAACACGTGCTTACAGCGGAGACAGTCATAGTGAAAAGAGGAAAAGAGGAGCTTCGTGAAACAAATACTTTATGGATAATTAACGGCACATTTTGGAACTATTTTTTTTTTTCCTTTGCCAAACAAAATTTCATTGCCTCCCGATTGCTCTGGTAAAATATCCAATCGCTCTGATGGGTACTTTTAAAATTATAGCGTTTTGAAATCGTAACTTTAATCATGATCACCTTATATTACAAAGAAGTTGAAAATGAAATTAAAATTTCTTTAAAATGTTTTTAGATGAAGACACAACTAGTTATGTTATTTCATGTAAGATTAATTTTGGGCAAAATTGGGCATAAAGACTATTTTTTACTGTTCAAATAACTCAATTATTTTTTAATTTTTCTTGTTAGAAAATATATGAAACATATAGAATAATATAATAACATTATATATATATATATATATGAATAATTAAAAAAGAAAATTTGAATTAAAAAATAAATAAGCAAAATGTAATTCTAAATTTTTACACATAACATGTCCGTCACTCAATTAATCAATTTGTTATATATTTATTTATTTACATTCTAGAATTTTTTTGAAATTTCATATAAGATAAAAGTTTTGTTTGCATAAGTTAAAATTTCTAGAATCTGGATGTGTCTCACTTCAGGGCAATTAAGTGACAAATATAAGTCACTGAAAATATATCTGCTTTTTTGTTTTGATGTGTCATGTTATATTTTTCCTTATTAAATGAAATTATTTTTATTTTTTGGGGTAAAAATTTTTGTATTTTTTATAATCACAACATACAGATATATCGGCGCACAAAATTTCATTAAGATAAATTAATATTTAATATTTAAAATTGGACAAGAAAGCTGTTTAATATCATGTCGACCGCAAACGAAACACAATTTTTCGCCGCAAAGAGAGAGCACCTTTTTTTAAAAAATATATGATTTCTACATCACACCAGATTCTATAATATTTTATATTAAAGAATTCTGACAAACATTTCCTCTTTTTTACTTTTCATGTTTGCGGTTGGATTATGCTCATATATGCACTGATATTTTGCTTTTAATATCACTGCAAATAAATAATAATAATTATAATAAAAAACTTTATCTGTATGGAAAAGGAAAACAGCCACGTCGTAAAAAACATAGTGAACATGAGTAATTCATTTATCGCAAATCTTTTCGAGCAGCTTATCTTTAAAGATATTACTTGAATCATGCATCAAAAATTTACCAATTCGTATTTTTTAAATTTTATTGATCTTATTAAAATTGCATATTTTCTAATTAAACTGACAATAAATATTAATCAAATAATAGTTAAAACCGATATTTAATCAAGGTGAACATGTAGCAAATAACAATAATAATAATAATAATATTAATATATATTAATCATGAAATTAACAATAAATGTCTTCGACAAATTTAAATTTAGTTTGGGAGTCCTACATGTTTTTATGCAACAACGAAAGCTTTTTATGAACTTAACTATCTTATTAAGCTAAAAGTAAATATTAAAATAAAAACAACTCTTTTTATGAGTTTCCATTTTGTAATAAAATGTCACTCTATAATTATGACTAACTAAACTGACTTTTAGTGCACTAATGCGTAAAACGTCAAAAATAATTACAAATACGGATTCATAAAAAAATAAAAAAAAAAATCAAATAATAAAGAAATTAAATGTGAGATTGGATAAACACATTTTGTTCTTTTCTATCTAAAATAAATTCTGATCGAATTAAAATAATATAAAATCTTATTAAAAGATACACTAGTTTTTCCTAAATGACCGGAAACCTTTCGATTTTAGACGTTTTTAGAAATATCTCAAAAAGTACTAGACAAACCATTCTTGAAACTTCAGGAGTATGAAGAACATGTTATAACTCATATATTTCAGTGAAAGTTTTGCTCCGAAAGTGAAAGGGGGTTCTGTAAAAAATTAAAGAATAATGAAAGTGTTTGGCAACATCCTGTAAAAAGTAATGCTCGAAATGCGATCTGGCTGCAGCATGTGAATAGGGCTCTTTCTTATTATCCGTAACAGCACACATATCCATAGCACTTCCTTAAGATGTCCCTGGGATATCTTTTTATCCACTGGATACCCTAAGGATGCCATTTGGCAAACGTGTGCTGTTAGGGATGTGTATAAATTTTCATGCTTCTACCGCATGTAATTTTTAAAATAAAACGGTTTCTTTAAAAAATTGAAAAAAAAAAATTACTTTTTTAACTTGTGAGGTCGAGCTATGGACCGTCATCACTGTAAACGTAAACGTCTTAAATTCAGTTAAAAAAGCGTCTTAAACGTATGGTCATTTTTTAAGCGAAAAAAAAAATGTCTTACTTTTTAAGACACTTTTTTGCAACTGAAATTAAGACATTAAAATGTATTAAAACACCGCCATGTTTTTTAGGCTTAGAAATACCGCCATGTTAGGCTTAAAAACACCGCTATTTTTAAGGCTTTTTAATAAATAAATAAATAAATAAAGGTGGCCTGCGATTCTTTTTTTCTGTTAAAAATAGATTTTAGAATTCTCTAGAGCATTAAAAAAAAAAAAAAAATCCCTTTCACCCAGTACTGGAATCGAACTCACATCAGTCGCGGAATACGGAACCAAGCATCGGAAGTCGCAGTTAATGCCATGTACCTTGCCAATCAAGCCACTATTTCACACACGAATGGTCATTTTTATAATTATATGTAAGTCAGTATTAGCAAAACTCTGGTAATTATACGTTATAATTCGTATTTATCGTTATAAAACTATTAATAATATACTATCTAACAGTTAATATGCATTATTATATTAAATTTTGTATCTAGAGCTTTAGAATTTTTAACAAATGCATATAAAATATGTGAAAAACTATCCTTATTTCGCCCTCAATATTTTTGGATAACGATATCCTCCTTTAAACTGTTTTTTAAAAGAAAACTAATTATGAACATGAATTCTTGAAAATTCGTTGTTTTACGATTAAGAACAAGTAAATATGTGGAAGAAAACAGATTTTAAATCGAAATTAAGAATAATAAATAAAAAACAGTGATGCACAAATTATTCAAGATTCGCTTTCTTCGCTGTAAGTTACTCGCTTTCATATTAATACTTTTTCTTTAAATATCAAATATTAGCTTTAAATACATAGTTTTTTTTTTTTTTTTACCGAATAATTTTTGCGTTATAATATATTGCTTTATGAGTTATAAGAAACATAATTTCATGCAAATATACACATATCTAGAGTTATATTCATTAAAAATTTAATTTCATAAATTAATATTGTTTAAATTGCTTACGCTTTACAACTTAATATGTAAAATGTATTATATTTATTGAATGAGGAAAGAAATTTAAATAGGCTAAGTATGTTGCTTAAAGTAGATTTCATATAAGAAAAAATGCCAAGAAATGCAAGTGTCTGAATTTCCAAAATGGACGAAAATTTAGATGCTTTTGCTGTCTGAAATTTCTCATAGTTATGCATTTTAGATATTTTTTGTGCCTGAATTGTTATTTTAGACACATTTCTGTCTTAAATTAACATATCTATAATGTCTTAGGTGTATATTAAGGCATTTATGTATCTTAAATGATTTTTCAGTTGTTTTTATGTCTTAAATTAAGACACCTTTATTTGCAGACCAAAAGTTGGGACGGTTAAATTACTTCGTCGCCAGTAGCTCGGCGAAAGTCTTGGTCGAGATTGTTTTATGTCAGCATTGTGCAGCAGTAAAATAATTAGGATCTCGGTGTTAGATGAGTAGAAGAGATGTTGAAAGGTTTTGACTGAAATGAAATGAAAGGGAGTTGTTGGAGGGAGTATAAAAGGATAGATATAGATATAGGATGTGATGTAGTGGAATGGTGATGAAGGGGTAGTTGATTAGTGTGGAGTTAAGAGAAATGTTGATGGTGATAGTTTTATGCGAATGATGGTAGAGAGGTGTAGTTTTGTGAAGTAAAGAAATAAAAGAGGCTGTCGTGTTCGGGAATCCTCTCGACGCTCTAAAGTGAGAAAAGTGATAAGGAGCCGTGAGCAGTCGTCAAAAGGATCAGCGTGGGTGAGATAAAGCAACTTCCTATTTTATGTCTTGTAAATTTATTTCCTGAGGTCATTTATTTAAATTACGTTAGCTCAACGTCCTCCTAAATTTTGAATGCTAAATAAACTTTGTTTATCTGTTAACTTTGTCTCGAGCTTTCATCATTACGTAATTAAGTTAATCTAAGTTCATATTTAAGATTAAGTAAAATCTACATTAGAGAATCATGGCCCACTCTGATTCTTCACAAACTATAACACGCAAGGTGTTAAACCCAGTGCAAAGTCATTTTCAGAAAACTTGACATACAATATTAGACACGGCATACTGCAATCAGAATGAAGAAATATCAAATATCTTACGAAATATGAGCATTTTTAATAAATAATTTTTTAACTGCGCATGCGCAAGATTTATCGAACTTTCCTTTGCATAATTCAATAGCCAAATGTATTGAGCTACTTATTTTAAAACCCCAAACAAGTATTGTGTAAACTCAAAAAGTTATATGTGATAGAATAAACTGAATTTAAGCTGTTCCCAAAAATAAGAAAATGATAAGGGGATTTTCTCAATATTTATTTCCAATCATCAAAAACTGCATTACCATTCACTGAATCAAAATAAAAATGTGAGTAAAACTCCTTATAGTTTAGCTTTTTTTTTTCGAGAGAAACTGAATACAGTTCATTCTACCGCGTACAACTTTTTGAGTTTACACGATAGATATTTGGGGGTTTTATATAAGTAGCTCAATACATTTGGCTATTAAATTCTGCAAATGAAATTTCGCTGAATCTTGCGCATGTGAAGATAAAAATTATTTAGTAAAAATGCGCATATTTCATTAGATATTTCATATTCTTTTTGTTCTAATTACAGTATACTGTGTCTAATATTGTATGACAAGTTTCCTGAAAATGGCTTTGCACTGTGTTTAATACCTTGCATGTTATAGCTAAAAAAGTGATAATTTTTTTTGGCAATTTTTTAAAGAAACCTTCATATCTCTCTAATTACATGCGGTATAGACATAAAAATTTATACAGAAAATAAGGAAGAGGCCTGTATTCACATGCTGTAGCCAGATCGCATTTCAAGCATTTCTTTTTACAGGGTGATGCCAAACACTTTCATTTTTCTTTAATTTTTTACTGGTCTACCTTTTACATTTGGGGCAAAACTTTGACTGAAATATATGAGTTATAACATGTTCTTCATACTCCTGAAATTTTAAGTTGATTTGTCTAATACTTTTTAAGATAGTTCAAAAAACGTCTGAAATCAAAAGTGTCCGCACTTTATGGAAAGGTAGTGTGTCTATCTATGTATCTACCTATATATTCATATAGATATCGATATACATGATATATTTCTTATTAAAAACATTGCATTTTATCAATATAAAAACATATGTTTTCTTCCAAACCTTTCTGCGAAGTAGATAGTATGCAGAAACAAATGAGGTAAAAACGTGATAATTCAAAACATATAACGTACTTTGGACTTATTATGCTTAAAACTTTTTAAACTAAAGTAATTGTGATGTGATAGTTGAAAAGCTGTTCAACGTAATGTGAAATATTTTTTCCTGATATAAATTTTTATTTTTAAAATAAAATAGCAAAAAGTTTTTAAACGAAATTCTCTGAAACTGTTTTAGAATTATGCGTTTTATATGTTAGAAGATTTAACTGTTTTATCAGATATAAATAATAATACGTACAAATAACATTTGTAAAAAAAAAAAAAAAAAAAAAAAAAATGCTGCCTAGTAATTATTTGCATTGTTAGCTTTGTTATTCCACTTACTTTATTTCGAACAATTCAGTCAGGTTTTAGAAATTAATTAAAAAATTGGTCATTTTAAAAAAAAAGCTTGTACTTTTACTATTCATTTATAACTAACACGTAACTGCCAGATATTACGATTCTCTCAAGCTAGTATTTTTCTTACAGATATTTTTCACGTTATTTAAACATTAAAAACTGATTCAAACGCTTATAAAAATTTCCTATAGAATATATTGCTATCAAAATCTCGTAACCCTTAGCATCTATGCTAATATTAAATAAACAAAAGGTTTTGTTTAAATTGCTAAAATATATAAATAAATAAAAATATAATTTAATAATATTTTTTTATCGTCAAGAAAAATAAATTTGCTACTATTTTATTACACACACACACACACACACACACACACACACACACACACACATATATATATATACATGAAAAGTATTTTATTCGTGATGAAAGTATTAGATTTCAGAAAATCTTCGAACGGTGGTTTTCACTGGTTTTCAGCATTGTAAAAAATCCTCACCACGATTTCACCATTTTAGAAAATGGCGGTCTGTGTAAGTATCCAAGACTGCTTTGGACGCTATATTGCATGAATCATTGAACAGAATTTAACAAAATTTGATATTTAGGTGGCTCTTAACTTAAAATGGTCTGATTACATTTGGGGATTAATCACTCAACAGGTGGCGCTGTCATCTCATTTTTTTCATAATTTTTAATATGGCAGTTTAGGACGAAATTTCGTATAAATGTACATAATGAGAATTATTTTAAATGAATCATTGGGAAATTGAGAAAGAATATTTATAATAGTAATAATTAATTAGGGAAAAATTTTGTATAAGTACACGCATCGCTCCAACCCCCTCCAGACACTTCCTGGTTGAGGAGAGTACTCCCCGGGGAAGGTAAGAATATACATGAGTATGTTTCAAAAAAATTTGGCAATGACTTAAAAAAAAAAAAAAAAAAAAAAAAAAAAAAAAGTTGAAACAATCTGTGAAATTTTAAAACAAACGTATTGATTTCTTAAGAAAAAGAAACATTTCCTCACATGTTGTCTAATGGGCAGGAAATTTACTTTTTTTCGACACTTAAGATTATACTTGTTCGAGATGAAAATCGACTGTATTCATAATGGAAAAATATTTTTAAAAATAATAATTTTTATAAATAATTTGTACCGCATGAATTTGTATAGGAAAATATAGAAAAGGAGGCCACAACATATAAGTTTTTGTATAATTATTGTTTTATAATTTTATCATTAGTTATCATATTTTAAAGCTATAATTTGTTTCAATTTTTTTCTGAGAGAATAAACTTGGTTATGAATCCCGTTAGCATAGTAATAATAATAAAAAGCTTTTCATATTATGTTAAAGTTTTAATAATGTAATAAGAAAAATACAACATACTTTAAAATTTGGAAATTTAAGAACAGCCTGTGGACTGAAATTTAGCATAAAAATTTAGATTTATATGTAAAAAAAAATAATGATGTAATAAATTATATTTTACAAATTGATCATATAAAAAGAAGAAAAGTGATCCATTTATCTCAGCGCACGTAATTACTCAATGTTTGACATGTATTTACTTCTATGCTAGTATCGACCACTAAGATATTTAGAAACAACAACCAAAAATGTATAATTAAAATTATTCTGCAATCGCGAGTTTCTATGCAATGAATTGTTGATGACGACTTGAATATCATTCTGCGTTTAATACGTTTTCAAAGCTCTCCAACTTCCATTCTCTGATAAATATAGAAACAACATAGTCAATACAGTAAAATGATATTATAAAAAAAAAAAAAAAAAAAAAAAAAAAAAAAAATGGAGAGAAAAATTGGTTTAAATTAAAATAATATATGTATACTGAGACACAAGTATTTATATATAAATATAAATAAGCATACTTTTTTTTTTATGCATGTACACCCTGCAACAGCGCACAACCTCCTTAACACTAAATCTAATTTTACCAATATATCACTACATAGAAATAAACATTAACAATGGTGAATAATTCATTTTCTATGAGAAAAATAATATACAGTCGTCCTCACTTAATCGGGTAACGGATAATCGAATATGAATAAAATTCGTTAGAAGTTAGAAACAAAATCAGTCTCAATAGACTTTTGTCGTGTATTTGTTTTCCCGCGTACTCGAATTCCTTGCTTAATCGAATACAACTTGTAGGAACCGTCAATATTCTTTTAAGTGAGGACGACTGTAATTATTTATATACATTATTATTATTACTTTCTCGTGAAATGAACTCTTTTAACTCTTTTAATGTTTTAAATGATTTGTACAAGAAGAATACATTCTGAATAATTGATTTTACTTCTCAAAGCAGAAGAATCCTAGACAGAAATTAAATTAGAGAAAGTTTTAAAAATAAATAATAAATAATTATTTTATCATAAATGTTATTAAGTACTAAAGAATTCGTTTGTTAATTGAAATTTTTAAATTTAAGAAAATGATAAAATTATTTTATAGAAGGCTTTCAATTAATTCAACATTACTCGGAAATAAAACAAAAATTTTACACAAACGAGACATTTTAGGGGCGATAATAAAAACATTATCAATGTATGAAAAAATTGTTGATTACTAGAAAAATGGAGGTAAGGGTAAGATATTAAGGGCCCTCTTCATTCACTGCCGCCGGAAGCCGAAGCTAATGTTATACTATGGGAAATTTTTCTTTGCAAATAACTTATTAACTAATACATGTTTTTTAATTCTGTTTTCGAATTCTGAAAATTCCCAGCTGTTAAATTGACGGACCTTTTTTAAAAAATTATTTTTTTAAATTTTTATATTTTATTTTAAAGCTGCAAAATACGAATTTTCAATATGTGAAATTTTTTCATTTTTCAATTTCAAAATAAAACATTAAAAATTAAAAAAATACATTTTTAAAAAAGGTCCGTCAATTTAACAGTAGGGAATTTTCTGAATGTGAAAACAGAATTTAAAAATATGTATTAGTTAATAAGTTATTTGTAAAGAAAAATTCCCCATAGAATAACGTTGGCTCGGGCTTCCGGCGACGGTAAGTGAAGAGGGCCGTTAAACAAGAGTAGACCTGTGATTGAAAAAAAATTTTTTTCTTTGCATATCTTATTATGGTATTAGAAAGAAATTAATAATGAAGTTATTGTAAATTATTAAAATTAAATATAATACCAATGCATAGTAATTAACAATATATATAATATACAACTATCAACATAAAGCGTGCATTGTAAGACTTTCAAGTGAAAATAAATCATCGTTTGAGAGAAGAAAAAAAAAATCGCGTTCAGTCATCAAGGAAAATGCCATTTTTTGATTAGATTAAATAAACAAACAAACAAAAAATAAATAAATAATAAAAAATTAAAAAATAAATAAAATTAAATAAAATTAAGTAAAAATAAATTTTATATAGTTTTGAAATATCTTATGGAATACAAAATTCACTTTATGGTTATCTAATTGTAAATTATACTCTTTTGAAATGAAGTGCGAGAGTTTCAAATTCATGGCTAATTAGCCAATCACTCGAGAGTGCCTCCTAACATCTGTCCCATCTATTCAAATCGTAGACGACCTACACTCTACACGTTCACTACACGGGGATATCTTTTTACGCAAAACAACCCAAAATCAGACAGTCAGACAGTGATAACGGTGTTCTAAAGAGTAAAAATTGTCTGGAGTACGTAGTATCTGTCTGGTTTTGATATCTATGTATGCGGAAGCATTTTAGGTCTGCTGATAATAATGATGAACACAATCATCTCACTTTCATTTAGAAACACGATTTCAAAATATCGCAAATTTTCAAGGTTAAATTGTAATCAGTGCAGGGATGAAAGGGAAACTTCAAAGAGTGTGTCACTAAGTGAGAGAGGCTTGTCCCCAAATATTAGTTATTTATTTTTAATATCGAAAAATGATTTTCTATGGCTACAATTAAGTTTTTTTATTTTTATTTTTTTTTTTTTTTAACTTTAAATACATTTTTTACGATTTATTATTGGTATTAATTCATATGAGTAAAAAATAAGGAAATAGTATTACACTACTTTATATAAGCCAAGGGGATAAAATAAATAATAAATAATTTAACAGAAAATAATAATAATCATAAAAATAATGCTCGTTTCAGACCAAATGCTATGAATGTCTTTCATCAGGTTTGTGAGTTAATATTGGTTTACGCAGCTGAATAGGAAATAAATATTACTCAACTTTTATTGTTCTGCTGGGTCTTCGAACTGCTGACTATCTTCCTTTCTGGATCTAGATGTATACTTGCCAACGAACATCACTGATTATTTTCTTTTCGCCATATTCTTCCCTGTCTTAATTTTAAGATTCTACCTTTGAATAATCGAATATATGGTTGTTAATTTTCAGAAACAAGATCTGCTCAAATGTTGCAAATCCATAGCTAATTCGCGTCGCCCTCCTGACACACCTTCACCCTAACGTACATCATAACTGCTGGCTGCATTATTTTTTGAATAATTTTACTTTTAATCTCATTTTACTAACTAGAACCAACTTTATGCTTTCAGATTTGAGTGTTTTTTTTTCACCTTCCCCTCCGTTCAGTATTAGGAAAAAACCTCCCGAGAAAAAAACGCACCAAAAATAATTATTTGTTTTTAATATTTTAAACATGCATGAAGAAATAAAAGAATAATAAATTTACATAAACATTTTATAAAAAATAACTTAAAATTAATAAACTATTATTAATTATTATTATGTTAATGAAATAAATATTATATGTTATGAAATGTCACCTTTATACACCAGTCAAATCATTGATAAAGTTTATTTACTATTAAAAATTGAATGTAAAATAAAAATAAAAATAAAGTGTATGTATAATATATTTTTTCCAATTAAGATTCTACTTTTTAAGTAGGGATTCAAATAGGAATTTAAAAATAGTTTAATGAAATTTATTATCGTTTCATTTCTTCCATGAAATCCCCACATATGCAAATTTATGAAATTTCATAATTTTATTCCATTATTTTTATTGAAATACTTTAACATTTTTAAAAACATTCTGAAGTATTTTGATAACCTAAATTTAACAATTATTAAGATATTATAACTATTGAAATATTAAAAAAAAATATTTCTAATAATCAGTATTTAAAAAATTTCAATATTTTTTAAAACTTAAATAATTTTGAGGAATATTTAGGGGATATATTTGAGGGATGGATTTTCGTGGATGCGGGGACTTTTTTCTCAGGTGGCTTTTTTCCGTAGACACTTTGAAAGTGACGATATTTTCTAGAACACCATTTCAGTATATTTGTTTATTTCTCTCAAAGTATTTATTTGCAAAAGAAAAAAAAAAAAAATATATATATCGTATAAAATTTCATACACATTGATATTCTATTTTTACGAAGAAAAGGTTATATAAAACCGTGACTTGACACTAAAAATGTACAGTAAAGTAATTATGCATCAGCGTTAAAACACTGAATTGTTGTTGTTTTAAATGTTGCCGTTTTTAACATTCATGTATAAACTTTACTATATGAGAAAAGATTATGTTTCACATAATTCTAAAAACATTCAATTTACCTGCCTGCGTGTGTGACGAAATTTTGTGGCAAATGTATCTCAGAAACTACAGAATTACATATAAATTGATATAGAGTTGCACCTTGACATAAATTAGTGTCTATCAACTTTTGGTGAAAATTGCCCATCAGGTGGCCTGAACATAATGTTTTTCTAAATCTTTAACATGATTGAATAAGATAAAATACAATAAAAACGTGCAGAATGAAAATTAATTTTTACGAATCATTAGGATGTTATAAAGACTTATTTACAAATGTAAGGGTCAACTCGGAAAAAAAAAAAGAAAAAAGAAAAAAGATCTGTATATGTAGGAAGAGCATCGCTTTCTCCCTAGGGGCAGGAAGGACATGTTTTTTGAATACTGGTATCTTTCAAAAGAACTCGTTGAACCACTGATCTGAGATAATTTAAAATAAAGCTATCAAGTTTCTTTTTTCATGAAAAAAATAAATAAATAAATATAAATAAATGCTAATTTTACGATGCCATTTCTAGAGCATAAAATTGATTTTGTTTGGATACCTAGTGTTATACTTCTTCGAGAAGAAAATCATCTGCATTCATCATGGAAGATAATTTAAATAAATAGGAATTTTAATTAATTATTTATACTCAGTGATTTTTTTTTTTTTTTAAGAAAATATTGAAGAAAGTTTTGCGGTGGCTACAGTGTATTAGTTTTTGAATGACTCATGTTCCCCTTTCTTTTAATAACTCAATTGTTTATGAACCCATAGGGCACACATAAATACATTTTTACTATCAGTTTAAATTACAGTCGGTAACAAAAGTGTCCGAATACTAGCAAAAATTCCTATGTAAAAAAAGTACACTTCATACGGTTTTGTTAAATAAATCCTTGTCGAATCCTGTTTTTAGTCAGTCCAAGAGCGTGATTCGATAAGGATTTATTTAACAAAACCGTATGAAGTGTACTTTTTTTACATAGGAATTTTTGCTAGTGTTCGGACACTTTTGTTACCGACTGTACATTTCCAATTAACGAATTGTTTTTCTGGAATAGAATGTTGCCATCTCAACTATTAAGTCTTAGACATTTTTAGTTCAAGCTGTCTTTAAAATTATGGGACTATTTCTTAAGTCAAAGGAAATATGTTGCATTATTTCATGAAAATTTGCTGTAAAAAATCAATTTTACATTTTTAAAGCTACAAATTGAAAATTATATACACTGATGGAAAAAAAAACCCCAACACCAGGAAGGAGCTGTGCTAGATAAACGAAATTTGGTAGGCGTGTTTATACATCTGAAAGATGACGTTGATTCAAATTTCGAGCAACGCGCATAAGTGTGGCGCTAGGAGCGACACTATGAACATGCAAATGAGGTTTGCTTTAAATAAGCGCTGTAAGGTTCGTGATCGTTATTTACAGTTGAGATTTGACGTAGTGGTTTAATGTTAGTCAAGGATGCCTCTAAGAAGACGAAGAAGCCATTATCAACAGCTCACTGAGTTTGAACGAGGTCGTGTAGTAGGGCTACGAGAAGGTGGGTTTTCTTTCCGCGATATTGCAGAAAGACTTGACAGGAATGTATCCACTGTGCATGAGTGTTGGCAGCAGTGGTCAAGGGAAGGTACTGCCTCAAGAAGACCGGGTTCCGGGTGGCCACGTGGCACTACTGAGGGGGAAGACCGCCGTGTTCGGCGTATGGCTGTGGCTAATCGTACTGCGTCTGCAGCTGAAATTCGAGCTGCAGTTGGCACCACAGTGACACAACGAACTGTTACAAATCGGTTACTTCAAGGACAGCTCCGAGCCAGACGCCCTGTAGCGTGCATTCCACTGACTCCAAACCACTGCCGTTTGCGACGTGAGTGGTGTCAAGCTAGAGCTCATTGGAGGACGGAGTGGAGATCTGTTGTGTTTTCTGATGAAAGCCGGTTCTGCCTTGGTCGCTGTGATAGCCGTGTCTTGGTTAGAAGGAGGCCAGGTGAACGCCTGCTAGCGACCTGTCTGCGGCCTAGACACACAGGGCCTACTCCTGGAGTTATGGTTTGGGGAGCAATTTCGTATTACAGCAGGAGCACTCTCGTGGTTATCCCACGCACCCTGACTGCAAATTTGTACGTCAGTCTAGTGATACAACCTGTTGTGCTGCCGTTCATGAACAGCATTCAAGGGGGTGTTTTCCAACAGGATAACGCTCGCCCTCATACCGCTGTTGTAACCCAACTTGCTCTACAGAGTGTCGACATGTTGCCTTGGCCTGCTAGATCACCAGATCTTTCTCCAATCGAGCACGTATGGGACATCATTGGACGACAACTCCAGCGTCATCCACAACCGGCATTAACCGTCCCTGCATTGACCGCCCAAGTGCAACAGGCATGGAACTCCATCCCACAAACTGATATCCGACACCAGTACGACACAATGCATGCACGTTTGCATGCTTGCATTCAAAATTCTGGCGGTTACACCGGTTACTACTGTACCAACATTTCACATTTGAAATGGCTCTTCTCGCCAATGGCTCTACCAGTGATCTTGAAACTTTAATCAATTAAATATGTTACCTAGACAAATGTATTGCTGAAATTTCATTACTGTACAATAATTTTTTATTGGTGTTGGGATTTTTTATTCCATCAGTGTATATTTAAAAAAAAAAAAAAAAAAAAAAAAAAAATCTATAATATGTTATTATATATTTTTATTACCATTATTTGTAGATGTATTTATATTATCTATTTTGCTTTTTTAATCACATGAAATTAGTTTGAAATCCGTTCAAATTGGAATTCGTTATCGATTTGCCCAAACAGTTCGTACATATCACGGGATAATAATATCTGATTAATGAATGTGATAATAATTATCGTAAAAATGATGATTAAATATGTAATCAAAGGTATTTAGTAAATAATTTAAGAAAATAATTGAATCATTTCTACAAGGATTATAAATTAAATAAATAAATAAATAAAGGCCTATATTTTATATATTATAATTTTTTCTAAGCAATAGATATAAAATTCAGCAGAAAATAGAATTTAATTTAGTTCTCTCTCTCTCTCAAGAGGACTTTTTAAAATCTATTCTTCCATATAAAGGCACTTATGTTAACTATGTTTCATTCCCTAGCATCGGTTACTATAATCATTTCTTAAAATTTCTTTGTTATAGCTTTAGCATAGGAGCCCCTTGGCGGCTTTTAAATTTTTGCTGCCATTTTGGCGATGAATTAAAATGAGTATTGCAAATGCGTAAGTGCAGATCTTGGCGAGAAACGTGCGAGCTACTTGGTTGCCAAATCTCAAATTTCGCAGAAAAATTCTGTGCTAAAATTGTTCCATTTCATTAGCACGATTTTTCTCAATTTTATTTTGTGCATAAAAAAAAAAAAAAATGTTTGCACGTTTATTTATTTATTTTTCTTCATAAAAGCGAGATAAAAGGAAATTTATTTGTTTGTTTATTTATTTATTTTTTAGTATCGATTTGATTTTTCTTTTTAAAAATTTTAAAATTACAATGGGCTTTAAAATATATATCTTTTGAATCAATTATCCGATTGAACTAAAAAAAAAAAAAAAAAAAAAAAAAAAAACACGGCGTTTGCTTGATTTTGTCCTGATTTGCTGGATTTTGACCAATCAATAAGCGTACCAATTTCTAATGAAATCTAATAATCCGTACTAAAAATGTGGACAGATACAATGACAAACTTTCAGCTTTATATACTTAAATAATAAAAAAAAAAAAATGTTAGCACGTTCATTAACGTTGATAAATAAAAATTGGTAATGGCACCATCTGAAAGAAATAGTACGACGCGTCATACTAATAATTGTATATGTACTTATTTTACGGAGCAATTTGATAGGGAAAAAAATATCTTTACAGAGTTCTGAAAAAGTGAAGATTTTAAAGAATTTATTTTATGCCTGTTTTGAATTATAAATGTACTAAAATATGTGCAGTATGTCATTTGTAAATTCCTGTATCTTCCATAGAGATATCAGAGATTATTTTCTACAGTTGGATTACAGTTCATAATCTGTTTTAAAACAGTAATAACGTAAATTATGAATTACATTTGATGGCTTGGGGGAATGAAAAAAAATATTCCAGCATATTTTATAGTAAAATAAATAAATTATTGTAGTGTTAATTAATGTTAAAACTCCTTACTTTCAAAAATAAAATTATAATGTTCAATTTCTTTATTTTTAGTATGATAATATTGAACAGCAATAGTAATACTGTCGCTTAATTAACAAATATGAAGTTCTAAGGTTTTTCGGTTTTAAACATAAAGATTTGTCAGTAATGTTAAAATATTTATATTTAATCAGGTAGGTAGGTAAAAATAAAATATTAATTACATGAGATTTTTAATTCATTTTTTCTAATTATTTTTATGAATTTATAGGTTATGCCTTTATTTATATTTCTTTTAGTAGATTTTATTATGTACCCGAAAGAAAATTTTGCTTTGATTGCTGAAGAATTAAGTACAAATAAATTAATTTTAGCTATTGGGTTTTTATTCAGCATATTTTACAATAAGAAAATTTAATTGTTATTGCAGTGTTAATTAAAATTAACCCGATCAGGTTATCACTTTTTTTGGCACCTTGTCAGTTTATCATGCGTCGCTGAAGACCCGAGCAATGTTAGAACACGTTATTTTTAATGAAAAAAAAATCTGATAAAATTCTTGAATACTTCTACTTTAAAGATAAACAATTAGTATTGCAAAAAAAAAAAAAAAATAAACAAATATTTTATTTTTCATCGGAAATACACCTATTTCCATAAAATGCAGGAATTTGCTAAAAAATTCATAACATTTGAACAAATTGAGGAATCTGAAAAATTCAAATTGCATAATAAAATTTTAGAATGGTATTTTTACGAAAAAAATCATGGACATGATGGATAGGTATTTCTTCTATATGTGTATTCTGAGGGATGAAACAAAAAAAATGGCTCGGGTCTCCAATGACCCACGATAACCTGATCGGGTTAATACATCTTATTTTTTTTATAAACAGAAATCATATAGCTGATTTCTTTTCTTTCTTTTTTTTTTTAATCAGAAATTACAATGAATTTTTTTACTACCCTAAAATTTCTGGGTTCCAAAAATTTTCATCTAAAATTATTTCTGAATCGATTGTGAAATTTGTTTTATAACAACAACAGTTGATAGTTACTATACACAAGAAAAAGAAAATTATTAAAACATATTAGAAAATGTGTAGGTGTCAAAAATTAATGTTTATTGATTTTATTTTATTTTCTCTCTTTTGTTTTATTCTGTTGGTTGCAAATGAATCATTTCCGAGCTTCGAAATGTTCAGCCTAATGAGGTAAATTATACTAAATCATAATAAAATATTTTGGCGTGTGACAACACACGACTTCCTTTGCCTACTATTACACGTATTATATGCATTTTTTGGAGATAATGTGATCACAAGACATAAAATTTACCTAACAAAGTTCCTGTAAGAGAAAGCTGATACATGTGTAAAGACATATAAAACAGTTTACATAGAGAGGGGTGGGGGTATCTTTAGAGCCGTTTTTTCAAACACCCATTTCCGAGATTTGGAAATGACTTACCTAATCAGAGTGATTGTGATTTTCTTAACCACATAATACATGAGAAAGGATATGTAAAAGGGTTTTATGTAGTAATTTTCGAGAAAATTGTTAACGATTTTGAGGTAACGGCTTTGAGCAAAACTTGGCATACTTAGTTATTGACTGAAAAACAGCAATTGCAGACGAAAGAACATCTAAAAGGGAGTTCATACGATGAGTTTGAAAAAAATCCGTAAACTCGTTTTTGAAGGAACGCAGTTGCGAGATCTGAAATTAACCTGCTTATACAGGAGACCTAGCAAATTTTCTGAACTAATGCCTATGAAAGGACATCCAATAGAGTGTTTATATAGTAACGCTGAAGAAAATCGTTAGAGCCGTTTTTGAAATACGGACTTACGATCCCATTTCCGGTTTCCGATGTCCTACTTCTGTTTTTGCAATTTTCACCAAAAATTGGAAAGAATCACCTGTACAGCAGACCTGCCGCAATTCAGAAATTCTTTTAATTCTTTCTCATCAGTGGCTGAGAGGTACTACTTTCAAAGTTGGGAGATGCTGGGTTCGTATCCAAGCCACGCTCTTCAATCTAACTGTTCGGAGTTTTTCGTGTTTTTCTCCGAAACTTATATAAATACGGACTAGGACCTCTTAAAAAAACCACAAAAAGGCATACCACCCAAACCCAAGTCCCTCGAACAGAATCGAACCCTACACTACCACACAAAAAACGTACCATCCTTTTTACTATAACATTTTACTCGTAAATTTTTATTCTTATAACTAATGTGGTTTTTCAAATAGCATCTATATAAATAAAGTAAAGAGTTTGTCGGTGCAACACATCCGGGAGGACCGCTCCTATTTTTGATTGCTCTAGATTTAACTACTTTGGTGATGAAAGTCCGTCTTTATTTTTAGTAAAAACTGATGAATTTTTTCATAAAGATAATGCATAGATGCTATACTTTTTAAAAAGAGCTCCAAAAACTGTTCTTTTTTTTGTGAGGACACTATATACATCAAGTTATTTAATTTAAAGATATTACGTTGCAAATTTTCATAACGTGATATCATTCAATTGCTTTTGTTGAAGGTCGGCCATTTTTTTATTAAATCTGATGATTTTTTTTTTTTTTTTTTTTTTTTTTTAATATTCTGCATAAATGCTATACTTTTTTAAAAGAGCTCTAAAAACTATTCATTTTTTGTGAGGACACTATGTACATCAAGTTATTAAATTTAAAGATATTACGTTGCAAAGTTTCACAACGCGATATCATTCGATTGCTTTTATCTTAAAATACGAGTCTAATATTAAAGAATAATGAATACCATTTTAAAAATTATCAGCTTTGAAGTTCTAAGAGGTGCAATTTTTAAATTACAGCGTACTTATTTCCCATACATAATCCATTAAATGGACCATATTCCCACTTTGGGTTCGAGGCTACAAGAATATCAGCTGGGTAGGGAAACAATCTTCAACTCTACCATAACAAAGCATTGTGGCTTGCAAATTTTTATCTTGCAATATTATTTATAAGAGTTACAGATTATATGAAATTGAAGTAAGAGTGATATAGTGATACTTTTGTTTTGTTTTTAATCCAGTTTTAGTAATATACTTTAATATTAATCAACATATGTAATATTAAAAGTTACCATGTGAACTGTGGCGATGTTAACAAATTTAAATGGATGTTCCATTTAATAAATTCCGTTATTAAAGTGATTGAAATTCTAATTATTTAAGCTTTGATGTCTATATATATGTGTGTGTGCATAAAATGTTCTTATTAATCTTTTATTCATTATATATATATGTGTGTGTGTGTGTGCATAAAATGTTCTTATTAGTCTTTTATTCATTATATATATATGTGTGTGTGTGTGTGTATACTTAAAATGTTCTTCTATTTTGCGATATGGAATAGTCTTAACTTTATCATTCGATTCAGTTGTTTACATTTCTCTTTTGTTCTTGTTTGAACATTATTATTAAGTTTCACTGGAGAAACATTTAGGAAAATGTTATGCGTAACAATAAAATGGCATCTTGAATCTAATTTGTTTACAAAATATCGGCCACGTGTTCGACGATTTTACCTACGGTGACGTCACAGGAATATTGTCCATTTAATTTAATTTGTAATATGTTATTTTGACTTTTTGACTTTAACCCTCCAAGTGCTGATCGTTTCACTCTTAAGTGCTAATTACCAGGTGGAGAATTTCATTTCGAGTGAGACTATTCGTAAAATCGATTGATATCTCGATTTTACGAGTTGTTATATAGATTTTACAAATCGTCTCACTGCGAAACGATAGCACTCTAGCGGGGATCCGAATCGTCTCGCAGCGAGACGATAACAATTCGAGGGTTAAAAGGAATTTTTTTATTATGCTACACAAAGCCCAAAATGTGACATAAAAAATAAATAGTGATTCGATTCTTTTGAAAATTCATTTAAATTTAGTGACCAGGGAAGCGGGCGTATCCTGCTAGTTTAAAATAATTTAATGTAAAAATTTGTAATGAGTACTTTACTTTAAGTATTTTCATCAAAACATCCGCATTTATTTTTGAGGTTTGAAAACTTTATAATTAAAATTTTTACAACAAATAATCACTGTAAGCAACAATTAAATAAATAAAATAAATTATAAAAGATTTATTTTACGCCACTGTTATAGCCATTCTTCTCTTTTGCTTTCAGTGCATTACAAAAAAGTCGTGAATTAGAATTCTTCTTTTTTTTTTTTTTTTTAACTTAGAAAAGAAAAACGTGTGTTGTCAGGATGCATTATCATGCGATTTTAGGTCATGAGTTAAAAGCTTAAATAAAGAATAAGTAAGATCTTGTTTACTACTTTTGAGGGCCAAAGGGTTGCCTAATATTAATAGCTGTTTCAAGAAAAATTCTTGAGTGATACACTGGCGAAATTGCTACTTTTTAACCTTTCTGTTTTATTTTGGGTATAAACTGATTTGTTACATTTAGAAATTGCATTTAAAATCTATCGCATGGATATTATGTCATTTAAAAACATTAATTAATATAAGGTGGTCACATTTAATAAAAAAAAGTACAATAAACAACTATTATAATTTAGCATATGGTTGTTCCGATATAGTGTAATGATGTTTATAAAATTTTTAATAAATATAACTCACGACAGTAAATTTATATGTGAGCATCTTGGTAGCTCGAACTGGAATCTTGCATTGGGTAGGATATCCATGGTTACTAGCTTTGCGAATCGAATTCCCATTAATTTTTGACCCGGTGGTCCATCCGCTATTTTTTTTTTTTTTTTTTTTTTTTTTAATCTTATTTTAAAGAAATACACTTTTGGAATGCAGAGATTACCTGATATCATCTTCTTCCATAGTAATTTGAAGGAATATGACTCCTAAGAATTTAATTACAATGAATAAATATTAATACTGTCGACTTCTTGTGTGAGAAAGTAGTTCATAAAGAATTAGGCAGGTTCTAGTCGATAAATGCTCTTTATTCACCGTAACTTTTAGAATCAGTACAACAAATATTCTCGAAACAGTCCAATAGTACTGTTATTTTGTCGAATATTCTAGAAACAGTTCAATGAAGCTGTCACTCATGAAATCAGCAGAAATCTTTGCTAACTCACGAACGAAGTTCAGTAGGTTAGAGTACAATATCCAAAGTACATTTGCTCTGAATAGGTCTCTGAACAACTCTGAATCGCAGTGATTACACACTCTCGCACAAGTCAACTCACTCCTATTTATACCTTTTGACAATGGGGTTTGGCGGTAATTAAATCCAGAATGACATAGAATGTTCTAGAACTTAACTCTCATGCATCGGAGAGCTTCAACGTTTTGGGAACCCTAAACTAGTATTTTTCGCCAAATTTGGTCACCCTATCGTCAAATTCGTCGCTAAGTCACCAAGTTTGACACCACGGCTGACTTCACTGAAAGTGAATGAACTACCCTTTTAGTTTCATTTTGCCTGTAAAACTACTTTCCCTGCAACAGTACAACTCATGCAGGGAGAAAGACTTAATCCGTTTTAACAATACTTAACGTTTAGTATTTAACATTATGCAGAAATTTACAATGTATCTGTAAGTCATCCAATGTATAAATATGCATTTTTATTGCTGTTAAAATATTTGGAACAGTGGATTCTTTAAAAGAAAGTTTTAATACACACACTCTCTCTCTATATATATATATTAATAATATACACTGAGAAAAAAATTCTGTTACTGATATCTAGGATCTAAATTGTGGTTCTAGAAAAAATAAGTTCCATGTCATCCTTATAAATTTTAGTACCCTTTGAAAGTGAGTTCTAGAAACCCTTATTAGAATTCTAGAGCGTTTGCCTATATTCTCGAGAGTAAAGTTATTTAAAAATCTCTGCAAATAAATGCGAATACAAAAGGCGGGTTTCAGCAACTATAATCTTGGTTTATTACCCAATTCTAGAAAATCAAGCGAGAATTTATCGCAATGCAAAAGATTCAAAATATTCAGAATATTGTTTCACCATTTAGAAATGTGTAGACTAGAAATTCTCGATCATTTTGTCTATTCAGTTTATTGGTGTGCCTTATTCGTATAGCTCGGAAATCTATATTTCTAGATAAAGGATTTAGAAAATGACCACTTATTCATTCTAGATGAAGGCGGTATATATTTTTTCTCAGTGTATACTAAAATTGTGTATATAATTAAGGATATATACTTGTAACTTTTAATGCAGTATGTTATTGTTTAAAAGGGGTATTTACTATTATAAGTGGTTTTAAAAGGGTCTGCCAAGGCGTATTGCTGCAGAACCTTGACTAAGTAATGTAAAGTGGGTGTTAACTGGTGTGCCCTAAAAGATTCTCGGTTGTACCCTGCGATATTCCAGAGAAATATGTATCCAGAGATAAAAATAAATATATTTACTCTATTTTACTACTTCATCACAGATATAACACTCTTTTTTTGTCAACACGTCATTACTATATTAATTAACAGCGGGTTTTCTTGGATAAAAAAGCAATTTTTTCTTCTTGTATACATTGCTTAACTTGAAAGCTTTGAAATTGGATGTTGTATGTGTAATACTTATTTTCAGATGAATACACTCAAATAAAATGCATAACTTTTTCAAAAAGAAACGTTAGATTGAACAATCTTACTCTGAAATCTGATAAAAGTTACGTGTCATATGAAATACGTAACCTATTTAGAAATATATTAAAAGTTATTTTCCTCATCTCATTTGTGTGAATTACGATTTTCAGCAGACTTTCATACCAAATGAAAACATTAAATGAGGAAAATTTTTCTATGTATTATCGAAGAAATAAGTGAGTTTGCTCTTCTAATGCACTATCTACCAATAAGTATTTGAATATTTTCGAATTTAGCCGTTTTGTCAAATATCTAGAAAATTCTTTAGATATTATGTTGAAACTTTGGAAGCATAAAGAACATGTTATACTATATATATTACAGCAAAAGTTTAGTCTTGAAGAGAAAAAGGGGACTGGTAAAAAATTAAACAAAAATCAAAATGGTTTGGATCACCCTGTATATAGTAATGTTTGAAATGCGTTTTTTCTGCAGCATGTGATTATGAGGATTATACTAATTATCTGTATAATTTTTTTTTATGGGGGTACCATATTTATTCATTGAAATATAACGAATTCTTTAAAAATTGTGGAAAAAAAAAAAAAAAAGTACCACTTTTTAAATTAAAACACGCAATGCATTAAACACAGTGTAAAGCCATTTTTAGGAAACTTGGCTTACTATATTAGACACGGCCCACTGCAATCAGAATGAAAAGTGTTAAATATCTGAAAAAATATGAGCACTTTTACAATATAATTATTAACTACGTATGCGCAAGCTTAAAAAAAAAAAAAAAAAAAAATCATTTGCATAATTTAATAGCCAAAAGTATTGAGCTACTTATATGAAAAACCCCAAACAAATATCGTGTAAATTAAAAGGAGGTTTTATCAATATTTATACTCCTGCTCAAAAGTTTAACAAGATTTGCAAACGATCAGATTTTTTTAATTTAAAAACTTATCTCTCAATGAAATGTGTTCAAACATTAGGTATTTAAAGAACTGGGTCTTCCTCATGTTTTTCAGTGAAGATTGGTTTAAGACAACATGTAGAGAGCCGGTAACAAATTGAGCAAAATCAATAATGTTTGTGATCACCCTGTATCGTTAAGTGAACGAAATGATCTGTAACTTTAGGATATGTTAATATATATCCAGTACAGTTTGTCGATGAATTTGTGTGACTATATCATATTAAATAACGGAGATATATAAGTATTTATTTTAAAACTAAAAAAAAAAAAAAAATCAGCATGTTTTTTATTTGTAATATACATAGTTTTTAACGAAAATTATTCCCATTTTCAGATAAGTTTAAAAAACACTTTTAAAGCAATATACTGCAATTAGAAAACAAATATCTTAAATATCCCATGAAATATGAAAATTTTCATGAAAAACATTTTCACTGCGCATGTGCAAAAGATAGAAAAATTGTATTACATGTTTGAAAGCTAGATCTATTGGGCAACTTTTGTCAAAAGTGCATTTGAATAGAATAAAAATTAAGCAAATTATCCGAAAAAGAACGAGCTAGATTTTAGGTATTTTCCAAAAGTATAAATTTCATAAGGGATTTTTCACATGCCGCGTAATTAATTTAAAGATCCAATTATTTTAACCACTTAGCAAAATTTTTGTTTTGTAAATAACCCTTTATCGTCTCACAAATCTTAGTAAATAAACAAAAATATGTTAGAGTTATAAACTTATAAGGGTTTAAAAAAAAAAAAAAAAAAAAGTACTTTTGGAGCGTGATTGAAATAATTGGATCTTCAAATTAATTACACGGCATGTGAAAAGTCCCTTAAGAAATTTCAACTCTTGGAAAATATCTAAAATCTAGCTCGTTCTTTTTCGGATAAATTGCTTAATTTTTACTCTATTCAAATGCACTTTTGACAAAAGTTGCCCAATATATTTAGCTTTCAACTTATGCAATACATTTTTTTTTAATCTTTCGTACATGCGCAGTGAAAACGTTTTTCATACAAATGCTCATATTTCTTGAGATATTTAAGATATTTGCATTCTGGTTGCAGTATATTGTTTCAAAAGTGTTTTTTCAATTTATCTGAAAGTGGGAATAATTTTCGTTTAAAACTCTGTATATTATAAATAAAAAAGTGTTTTTTTTTTTTTTTTTTTTTTTTTTTTTTTGAGTTTTAAAATAAATGCTTACATTTCCGTTATTTAATGCACTATCGTCACACAAATTAATTTACAAATTGTACTGAGTGTACATTAACAAATCTTAAAGTTACAGTTCATTTCATTTATTTAACGATACAGGTGATAATAAACATTACTGATTTTGCTCAATTCGTTACCGGCCCCCTAAATGTTGTCTTAAACCAATCTTCACTGAGAAACATGAGGAAGACTCAGTTCTTTTAAATATCCAATGTTTGAAAACATTTCATCGAGAGATAAGTTTTTAAATTGAAAAAAAAAAAAAAAAAAAAACTGATCATTTGCAAATCTTGCTAAACTTTTTGAGCAGGAGTGTAATCAGCAAACACCATTGCGTATTGATTATCATTGCGTATTGATTGAATCAAAGTAAAATTGTGAGTAAAACCTCTTATAGTTTTGCTTTTGAGAGAAAGTGAAATTCTATTTATTCTATCTTCCATAACTTTTTGAATTTACGCAACATTTGTTTGGCGCTTTCATGTAAGTAACTCAAAACTTTAGGCTATTAAATTATGCAAAGAAATTTTTTAAAAGCTCGCGCATGCTTAGTTAAAAATTATTTAGTAAAAGTGCTCATATTTCTTAAGATATTTAACATTTTTGCATTCCGATTGCAGTAGGCTGTGTCTAATGTAATATGCCAAGTTTTCTAAAAAGGGCTTTGCACAGGGTCTAATACCGAAAGTGTTATAATTTATAAAGTGGATTTTCTTTCTTTTCTGCAAGATACTGTTATATCTTCATAAATATATGTGGTATCCTCATGAAAATTTACACAGATAAGTAGAAGGATTCTCATAATCACGTGCTACAGCCAAAACGTATTTCAAACATTATTTTTTACAGGCTGCTCCAAAACATTTTGACTTTTGTTTAATTTTTTACTGGTCCTTTTCTACTGTTCAGGGCAAAATATTTGCTGAAATATATGAGGTATAATATGTTCTTTATTCTCCTAAAGTTCCAAGATAATTCCTGCAGAATTTTAGATATTTGAAAAAACGTCTAAATTTGAAATTGTTAGAATCTCTATTAGTGTTCATTAAATAATGCGTATTGATTACGCTTTCTTTTCATTGATGATTTGGGTGATTTGGGAATGATTAGAAACTGAATTTATCTCTGTTAATAATTATAAATCTATATGTGATGGTATGAAAAAAAATTTTATTGGTCTTTTAGGAACACATTAATGAAAACTGATTTGTAGGGTGATCCAGAAAATGGTACTTACGTATTAACGCCACCGCAGCTACAGATTAATTTCCGCCAATCTACACCTAAAATTTTTGAGAGAAATCATGAAATAAAACACTTTATTTAAAATCAAAACACTTTCAAAAATCAAAACACTTTATTTAAAAACAAAGTAGTCAATCGGATTTCGGTGAAAAATGGGCCGATATAGAGTTTAACATAGATTCAAAACAGTCTCTATTTTCTTTCACCTGATGCTGTCGCCATATGAACTCTGATAATAAAGATTCCAAAAGGTGTCTCGCTGTCCCCCTATGTCTCTTGTGTGCGAACAACAAGATTGCTCTTTATTGGCGCATTAGCGCAACTTCTGCTGCGGTGGCGTTAATACGTAAGTACCCAGAAAATTCTGGAACTAAAATTAATATAATCAAACATAATAATAGTTAATAATTGATAAAAATATAAATACGGATCAGATTTTTTTTGCGAAACAAAAAATTTTGCAATTTGGAAATCGAAAAACAAATTTGCGAGAAAAATTTCATTCGCGTTGAAACTTCTTGTGACCGCGAATGACTTCTCGTCCACGGAACACTGCTCGACGACCTGTATTCTAAGACATGAAATCGCATAACCCTATATGATTATTATGAAAAACTAGGTGGATTAAAGATTGGTTTCCCAGTAGCCTTATTTTTTCTTTCAATCTGGGACAGCTATTTGGACATAAGAAAATAACCTGCAGCATTATTTCATAAAAAGTAACGGGAAAAAAGCTTGTGAGATCCAGTATGCTTATTATAAATTTGCATTTATCTAATGTTCATTAATCATGATAGTTAGTTAATAATATCAGTTAATCAAAATCAGTTAACTGACTGGAAAAACATTGGAAATTACAAGACGTTTGCTCACCGATCATTAGTGGGTCGGGGGAAGTGTTACAAAAACTTATATGTGTGACATATTTAACAACTCTAATTATTTATAGGGTCTAGAAACTAATAAAGTAAGTTTGAAAGGAACTTTTACATTCAAATAAATAATTAGAATGTTGAATGTTGTAGGCAGAGAAATAATAATTTGAATGTTGTAGGCAGAGAAAGGTTAAAAATCACAACGCTTCTGCAGGACATTTGATCGTTGATCGTTAGAGAGAGAGAGGGTATGATGTAGACAAAATTATGAGAGAGAGACATTGAACAATTTTACTTATTTAGAGGTTCTGGAATTTAATTAAATAAGTTTAAAAAGAACATTGATATTTATGTTGCAAATGGAGAAAAATTGGAAATTGCAAGGATTCAAGATTTGGTCGTCGATCTTTAGTGGGAGTGGGGAGTCACAAAAAATTACATGAGTGAGAGATATATTGAGCAATTCTATATTTTTATAGGTTCTAGAATCTAATAAAACAAGTTTAAAAGGAACATTGATATTTATGCTTGGAGGGAGAAAGATTGGAAATCGCAATCTTTCTTGCCAAAATTGAAAGACTTGGAACCTCTGCACAATACCGTTTCGAAAATAATCTGCAGACTGTAAAAAAAAAAAAAAAAAAAAAAAAAAAGTAAATAAATAAAATAAATAAATAAAAGCGACTTACGTCTTGCGTTTTGCATTTTCCAGCATGGGGATTGGTTTGATTAGTCCTGCGTGGTTCGGATAAACATAACCGGAACTCAGCCCGCAATCCGAACCGAGCCCATAGCTTCTGAATCGCAACAAAATAATATTAAAATTATATTATAAGATACAAAATTATAATTCTATATCACGAGTTATTGCTTACATTATTAACCAGATTTTTTCGAGAATTAAGTATTACATTAAAATGTTACAAGCATGTATGTCTGATTATAAAGAAAAGTTAAATCTACAATACAACAAAATATCAAATATATTAAAACTTAAAAAAAAAAAATTCATTGTTCTAAATATTTTTACAGCGTAAAATACACACATACACACATATATATACATTGGAAGACAAAGAATTTTTGCATGTAAAGTTTTTAATATTAAGGATCAATATTTATGCAATTATAATCAAACTCATGTTATGTGAGGCACGTTGCTTTAAATTACTATAGAAGAAGAGAATATCATCTAAGCTTTGCATTGAAAAGGTTAATTTACAAAAACACAAATTTTATTTATTTATTTTATTTATTTATTTATTTATTGCGAAAAGGCGTGCGGTTTTGCCTACGGATAAAAAATTAACGCAAACTCAACTCGGGTCTAACTGTGGGCATCGGACAAGATGCAGGACACTAGTTTGAATTGCTGAATAAAGGTTATATTCTGTGTTTGTGTCACGAATTAATAATAATAATGACCATCTTCTGTCAGGAACAATTCCGGTTAGACCGCTTCAAAACATAGACTTTCGGTAGCCTTTTTTTTTTTTTTTTTACCCCTTTGAAATGCTATGTATTTTTATTTTTATTTTATGAATATTATTTTTATTTTTATTATTAATCTGCATAAATGTTACATCATTAGGAAGATCTTTCAAAACTGAACATTTTTTGCGCTTACATTTTTCCCTTAATCTCAATATGTAAAAAGATTTCAACGAAAGTTTATAACTACCATTGCAATTCTAAAATACCCATGGAGGATAAACTTAAAATGTAATATAAAATTCAATCATAAAAATTATGGACTAATAGTTATTACGTCATTTTCTTGAAATCATGATAATGTACTTATCTGATACAAACAAACAGTTGATTGTGACGTCATATTTATCAAATTAGTTAAAATAAATAAGGTTACAAATAAGGTACCTAAGGTTACTTCGTTACAAATATGGTACCTTTCAGTTCAGTTGATACCTTATTTGTAACGAAGTTTTAATTAGATATTTTAGAATTAATTAAAATATGAAAATAATTTCAAAATTGGACATTTAAATTTATGATTGTTGCCAAAAAAATTTACCAGTTATTGTTATATATATATATATATATATACTAGCAGGCAACGCCCGCTTCGCTGGTCCCTATTTTTAAATGAATCACTATAATGAATTCTCAAAATTGCATTAATTTTTATCACATGAAAAAAAAAGAGAAACAAAATCTGAGTAGGAAAAATGTCGCACCGGGTTCTCACTGCCTTCGGAAAAAATTCCCAAAATGCTCTAACTCTTATTTCTATTATTTTCCCACTTCGCCCCCCCCCCCTCCTGTCTATCCTAATAATTTTACAAATTTGAAATATCCGCAGTCGATTTGTAAGTATCAAAAACATCTATGCACCAGTTTTGTACGATATATCTCTATTTTTATTTTTTTACCACTCTACTCCCCACCCCCCTTCCCGCCCTCCCAATAATTTTAAAAATTCGAAAATATCCGCAATCGAATTGTAGGTATTGGAAACCTCTATGTACCAATTTTGAATGATCTAACTCTATTTTCTTTTTTTTTTTGCCCCTCTGCCCCCCCCTTCCCGGCCCTCCTAATAACTTTATACTTTCAAAAAAATCCCCATTCGACTTGCAGGCCTCTAAAACCTATCTGTACCGATTTTGAACGGCCTAACTGTATTTCTATTTGTTTTTTACCATAGCCCCCCCCCCTTACCGCCCCCCCTTCCCGCCCCACCTAATAATTTTAAAAATTCGAAAGTATCCGCAATCGATTTGTAAGTATCGAAAACATCTATATACCAATTTTGAGCGATCTAACTCTATTTTTATTTTTTTGCCCCCCTCCTCCCCCTCCCCTCCCCCTTTCCCGGCCCTCCTAATAACTTTACACTTTCGAAAATATCCCCATTCGACTTGCAGGCATCTAAAACCTAACTGTACCAATTTTGAACGGCCTAACTGTATTTCTATTTGTTTTTTACCATAGCCCCCCCCTTACCGCCCCACCTAATAATTTTAAAAATTCGAAAGTATCCGCAATCGATTTGTAAGTATCGAAAACATCTATATACCAGTTTTGAACGATCTAACTCTATTTTTATTTTTTTGCCCCCTCCCCCCCCTCTCCCCTCCCCCTTTCCCGGCCCTCCTAATAACTTTACACTTTCGAAAATATCCCCATTCGACTTGCAGGCATCTAAAACCTAACTGTACCAATTTTGAACGGCCTAACTGTATTTCTATTTGTTTTTGCCCCATAGCCCCCCCTTGCCGCCCCCCCCCCTTCCCGCACCTCCTAATAATTTTATAAATTCGAAAATATCCGAAATCGATTTGCAGGTATCGAAAACCTCTATATACCAATTTTGAACGATCTAACTCTCTTTTTATTTTTTGCCCCCCCCTCTCCCCCCCCCCCCTGCTGCCCCACCTCGGGGCTGAATTTCTAAAATTCCAGAAATTGGTTTTTAGATATTTGCATTAGCTATATTTTAGAGCAAAAATTTCACGCATATCTATTTTTTTGTTTGAGATATATAGGATTATGCGAAATCACGTTTTTACGCATGTGAAATCACGTTTTGCCCCCCCGCCCCCCTTGGGGACCGAATTTTGAAAATTCCAGAAATTGGTTTTTAGACATTTGTGTTAGCTATATTTTAAAGCAAAAATTTTACGGATATCTGTTTTTTTTTGTTTGAGATATGAAGGATTTTGTGAAATCACGTTTTTCCCCCCCTCCCCCCCTTGGGGGGCGAATTTTGTAAAATCGCTTCTTAGTGGATGCCTACGTCATGGAAAGAACATTGTCACAAAATTTCATGCTTCTAGGTCCAGGGGTTTGGTCTGGGCGTTGATAGATCACCCCCTCACTCAGGAAGTCTTCTTTTATATATATAGATATATATATATATATTTTTTTTTTTTTTTTTTGAGGGGGTGGAGGTATAAGATGAAATAATGTTTTCTCGCGAAAAATTAAAAATTGAAAAATATCAAATTTGCCCATGCATATAAAAATTACTTATTTAAACAAGTCGAAGAAGGAAGCGAAATAAGTACTGAGTTATATTACGATAAATGCGATATATAATATGATACGTTATATTAGGCCTATCGTCCAGGGTTAGTAGGTATTTTCATTAAAAGAAATAGTTTGTTCGTTCAGTACAACTTACATATTAGTCCCGTCAGGTGCAACTTGCACATTAGTCCCCTTTAAATAGTCCAGCGAAGCTGGCAAAGCATTCATTGATTCACTACCTTAACTGATTTCACATTCCGTCATTTTTGACGGGGTTATATACTAGTTTTGTAATAAAATCCCCCAGATTCTATTGGGTAAAACTGTACCAAATTTGTAACTTGAATATTGAGAAACACATATCCCGCTGTTAAAATATATTAGAATGATGCAGTGTAAGAAATATATTAGAATGTATTACTGAAATATTAAAATAATATCATATAATATTAGTATATTTTACCGAAATATATTACATAGAATGATGCAGTAGCCAGTTTTGCGATGACATCAGTATTATTAAATTGAATGAAGACCTTTTTTCTTCGAAAACTATAAGTATTTTGTAAATATCAAAACGTCATTCAGATTATTTCCAATATTTCTCCAATTAAGGGTAACTGCTTTGTTTTTAGATAAAGTAAAATAAATATGGGTGCCTATTATTATTTATTTTTAAAACTTAAAGAAATCTCATTAAAATCAACCGAATTATTGTCACATTAACTTTATTGTTATATTTCTTGTGATTATCCTCAAATAATAATAATAATAATAATAATAAAATCGTTAAAAACAATGTGTAGATTATTGTTATATTTTCTCGTGATTTTAATCGTGTGATTGATTTTTCTTGTGATTAATATTTTCTTTTTCTTTCTTTCTTTTCTTTCTTTCTTTTTTTTTTTTTTTTTTTTTTAATTGAACCTAGAAAAAAATTTCTAGAGTAGGAAAAGTAAAGAGTCTGTGTTTTGTGTATTTAAATGTTTTGTACAAATAATATTTTTCTACTAACATTTATCATTTCTTTCACAGTTTCAGAACTAAGACAATTACGGGAAAAAAGGAAATGAATATTAAGGGGGAAAAAAATTCTTGATCAATATCCTAAATAAAATAATAATAATATATAAATAAATAAAATAATTATACATGCGTAAATACTCTGTTAAATTATTAGAATAACTTCGTAACTTATACATATTGGGTTTATTAACTGGAATTCCTGAATAAAAGTTTTCAAGTTTCTTTGTCTCAAAATAATTAGTTGGGTATGCGTACTATTATTACTCAAGGTTACGTTTTTTCTTTAGGGAGAAAATTCACTTTTAAGAGCAAGTTTTTGAATGAAACTACAAATAGATGTATTGTTAGCAGGACATTGCGTATACTCTTACGAGAATTTTAAGAGCACGTTTCAGAATGAAACTACAAATACGCAAGACTGAGGAATAGAGCCTCAAGCTAAATAGTGTACTTTATTAAATAATGGTAAAAGATTGGTTAAGATAAGATAACCATGATAACGTGGAAAAAACGCTATAAGTTTTCCTTTGTTTTCAAGCTTATGTAATATAGCATCTTCTACTAATACATTTTGTACTACATAAATTTATTAACTTCGACATGTTCCTCAAGATTGTTCTAGGTTACTTCTTAAAAATTATAATGACCAGAAAGTTTAAATATTTGGTCTTTTTTAAATATTTTTTTTTATATTTAAAAAATATTCTTGTAAATTAAAAAATATATAGCACTAGCTATTGTGCCCGTTCATCTCACGGAATTTAATTATTATTCATGGTATATTATTAAAAAAAATTGTTATCTTGGTTGGTTGAAGCTTCCTATGTTGATGAAGATAGAGAATAGATTATATATATATCTATATATATTATATATTATATATATATATATCTATAATATAGATATTATAGATATATCTATATTATAGATATATTATATCTATATTATCTATATATAAAATCGTTCGTCCTGAGTGAGTGAGTAAGTATGTAAGGGGATGATTCATCATCGCCTAGACCAAACCCCTGGACCTAGAAGCATGAAATTTTGTGATAGATAATGTTCCCTCTATGACGTAGGCATCCACTAAGAAGCGATTTTACAAAATTCGCCCCCCAAGGGGGAGGGGGGGGGGGGCAAAATGTGATTTCACAAAATCCTTCATATCTCAAACAAAAAAAACAGATATCCGTAAAATTTTTCCTTTAAAATATAGCTAACACAAGTGTCTAAAAACCAATTTCTGGAATTTTAGAAATTCGGTCCCCAAGGGGGGGGGAGGGGGCAAAACGTGATTTCACATGTGTAAAACGTGATTTCACATAATCCTATGTATCTAGAACAAAAAGACAGATATACGTGAAATGCTTGCTCTAAAATTTAGCTAATACAAATATCTAAAAACAAATTTCTGGAATTTTAGAAATTCAGCCCCCAGGTGGTGCGGTAAGGGGGAGGGCTATGGGGCAAAAACAAATAGAAATACAGTTAGGCCGTTCAAAATTTGTACAGATAAGTTTGAAAGGCCTGTAAGTCGAATGGGGATATTTTCGAAAGTGTAAAGTTATTAGGAGGGGCGGAAGAGGGGGGGGGGGGGCAAAAATATAAAAATACAGTTAGATCGTTCAGAACTGGTACATGCAGGTTTTCGATACCTACAAATCGATTGCGGATATTTTCGAATTTGTAAAATTATTAGGAGGGGCGGTAAGGGGGGGGGGCTATGGAGCAAAAATAAATAGAATTACAGTTAGACCGTTCAAAATTGGTACATATAGGTTTTAAAGGCCTGCAATTCGAATAGGGATATTTTCAAAAGTGCAAAGTTATTAGGAGGGGGGGGGGACAAAATAAAATAAAAATAGAGTTAGATCGTTCAAAATTGGTACATAGAGATTTTCAATACCTACAAATCGATTTCGGATACATTCGATTTTGTAAAATTAATAGGAGGATCGGGAAGGGGGGCTATGGGGCAAACACAAATAACAATACAGTTAGGCCGTTCAAAATTGGTACACATAGGTTTTAGAGGCCTGCAAGTCGAATGGAGATATTTTCGAAAGTGTACAGTTATTAGAAGGGGCGGAGGGGCGAAAAAATAAAAATAGAGTTCGTTTAAAAATAGCGACCAGCGAAGCGGGCGTAGCCTGCTAGTAGTTAATAAGCACAATTAGTAAATTTTAACTCGTATATATATAATTAATGTGGTATTAACACTACTTAAAAATATATACTAATATATATCCTTTAATTTGCATAATTGTTTGTACACTGGTTTGAACATACATTCAATCACCATCCAAAAAGCATAATTTATATTGCAATTTCCATTCTGAAAAACAAGTACAATAGCTAGTATTTAAAAATTCGTCGTACTACTATGCACTGCTCTCAAAATATTTATTTATTTAATTAATTTTAAACTTAATAGTTTGAAAAGGAAAAATTCAATTAGCATTAAAAAAAAAAAAAAAAAAATCTGCTTACATTTTTTGTAAACAGGATTTAATCTAGCACGACATGACTTATTTTAATCTATTCTTTTATGTAAAGGCATGCAGTAACTGTATTTCATCTACTAGCATCGGGTACTACATTCATTTCTCAAAATTACTTTGGTATAGCTTTAGTATAGGCGCTCCTTGGCGGTTTTTAAATTTTTTGCTATCACTTTGACGATGAATTAAAATGGGGTATCGAAATTGTGTAAGTGAACATCTTAGCGAATTTTGGTTATGTCCAGAAGATTATGTCCAACAAATATTCAGAAGCCGTCATCAATACACATCAGATGAAACAGTGAAAAAATATAAAGAAGTTATCAATTTTGAAGACATCGCCAATCGCTGTCTGAAAGAAAAAGTTCTGTCGTACTAATAAAATATAAATTAATTTTTATGTCCTCTGCATTAATTTTTGCTTAATATTTAAAAAACAATTATTTATTTATCGGTTATTTTAAATGTTTTCATTATTCTAATATTTTTTTTCTTCTCTAGAGCACCTCGAGTTTGCTAATTTTTCAATTTTTTTTTCCTTTCTTCAAGGTGTAATACAATAAACGGCGACAACACAAGATCGCTGTTTGAAAGAAATAGTCCTGTCGTACTAATAAATAAGGAACGTTCATTAATATATATATGTGTATATATATATTGAAACCAGTACGTTTGTTTAGTAATTTATTTACAAGAGCGAATAAATTACTAAAATTTCATGAAATTTTATAAATCTGTCCCGGAAATAAACGCGCTCGAAATGATTGAAATTATTTTATATTCATGTAGAAGGGAGAACAGTGACTCGATTCAAGACATTCTCATTCAAAAAATTCTATTCCCACTTACATGAGTATCTATACTACGTCGTATTTACGCACGTCTCTGGAGTGCTTTATTTATGAAATGTAAAGTTATGAATGAAGTCCCTCCATTTTTAGTATCTGCCCTTATGCCATTCACAAAACGCCACTCCAGTAATCAGTCTGGCATTTCCGTGCCAATACTTAGAAAAACAACAGGCCAATGACGTCAGAAAGCGAAAAGTGAAGAGACAAATACTTAAAAAAAAACGCAAAGGGAAGAAAAAAGAATGTCATATGTATCATTTACATATTTAATTATACATTTAAATTATACTTACTGTTAGAGGTCTGCACAGGCCAAACGTTTGGGTCCGGCCAGATCCTTGCGAAAGATTTGCTTACCCATTGCGGCCCGAAAAAACCCCGATAAAATCAGGCCCGATCCAAAAAATGAAATATTAAAAAGAAGCTGCATGATTTCTGTACAAGAATTATTTAGTATCGTAACAGCTAAAGTGCTTTGACACTTGATTGTCTATGAGAAATTCTTAATGTGTTTCCACGGTTATTTTATTTTCAATGGGAGTTCGGTTAAGAAAATCATGCTGCGTATTCGAAAGTAAGTACAAGAAGAATGTACTGGAATATAACATAATAAGTTTATCTGACAAAGAAACGTTATATATCTTACCAAAACGGATTAAAAAAATTCTTGGGTAATCAGTAGATATTGCCTATGAGTATGGTGGTAAAATCTGCTTAGTCGCTCAGAATTTTGTCACATAGTTTAAAAAAAAAACAGTTCCAAAGAGAAAATATCATAAAATTATAAATCTTGGAAGGAGACAATTTTCTATCCCACGTTCAAGGAATTTCGCAAGTATCTCTGAATTAGAGTCGTTCTAACAGATGAGCAACTTACCACTTTCTTTACATCCACTGAATACTGATTTAATGTTGACATTACTTGTTTAAAAGCACAAATGCAGTGCCTGTGAGAAAAGTTATTATAATTTCTTCGTATTGATCCACGTGTGCTCATATTTTTTTTTATCTCTGATAATTGCAGTTGTGATAATATTTTCTGCCGTATAATGCGTCCTTATTTACTTAAGTAGCATATCAATTATGTATAGCATGTACATGACGAAAATATTTCCTACTGACACATTATGTCAGGGATTTGATGACATAGACTGGCTTGTTAACAAACAATTTAGCTCATTTTAACACGACACTCACTTTAAGGAAAGTTTTATATTCACTGATAACCCAAAGATTTTCTGAATCCGTTTGGGTAAAATACATATGGTTCCTTGTGAGATATGAAAAGTAAATTTATGTTTGTTTACTTGTACAAATTTCCAATGAAATGTGATTAGTGAAAACATTTTTCACTAAGCTCTTACTACGAAAAACTATAACAATAAACCATTTACAATATATTAGCTAATCAAAAATACAACATAATTTAATAATCGCTAAATAACAACGAAAAGAAGGAAAAGTATTGGATTTTTTCCTTCTATTGATTCCAAATTAAATTTGTATGGTCGAAAGGAAATCAATATGTGTGACAAGGTGAGGGAAATTCTTCATTATTATATTATTTTTCAGTAACTTTCATGCTGCAATATTATCTTTGATTAGTGCTGGTCTTAGAGAGATTATTTCAAAAGCACTAATGCGGAGCCGTTGATAAATACCCTCATGGAAGCGGGCCGAGCCATTATCTTCATATAGATCTCAAGTCATTGTGGGATTTCTGATGAGGAACGTGCTGATCAGCTGGTTAAGTAAAGCAGTGATTTGCCTTAAAGAAATGCTTGTAACATAACAAGTTCGAGTGCAGCTATTCGCAAAAGTTTGATTAAAAATTAAGAACTGGTCGATTGGTTTTAATAATTATTATTTTGGATCCAAAACAACTGTTGACGAATTTAACCTTGCTTGAAACATAATGATATTTTACAGCTTATTACAAAAAGTTGAAGAAACATGATTATCTTGCGTTGTAGCTTTAAAGGGTAAAAATAACAGAAAATTGCAATAATGTTCGTGTAATAAAACTTCATGCATGCATTTATATATGTTATAGGTTCTATCGACATGTATGAGGAGCAGACATTCAAACCGTGTTTTCTCCAAAAAAAAAAAAAAAAAAAAGAGTTAGTGATTTTTCTTTAATTTCAACATAAAATAGTACGAAAATATACTATTATTGTTAATTAAAACTAATTTTATCCCATTATAAACTTACTTAGAAAATTGAGGTTTCAATCAAAAAGGGCTTCCTCCAGAGCCTATCTCCCTTCAAATAGTGATTCTTCCAGCCAGCCAATTAGAGCTGTTCTTAATGGTCATGTGACCTGAACACGAATCAGTTTTTATGTTTGTTTATTTTGTTTATGCTATGTTGGTTTATACTTTTTCATTCAAAAAATGCTTTCTCCACACTAGAAACATTGAAAACGTGTTTCCTTCTCGGTTTTTCGATCAAAACATGATTTCTCCAAATTTCAAATGCATTTTTCTAAGTAACTTTAAGTTCATTAGGTACAGTATGTCTACATATCTTCCTAGAAACTAGTAATACATCTAAACAAACACTAGAGTTTAAATGTAGATATTTTTTAATTTACTATTTTTATGTATTTTCTGTTAAATTGTATCCGAAGAAGAAAACACGGTTTGAATGTTTACTCCTCATATAAATGCATATAGTAACGTCAATTTGAATTTTTTTTTTTTTTTTTCGCTAATTTCGCAAAAAGTTTAGTTGATGATTTTGAATTTAATGTGAACAATCTGTGCTTCAACAATGTTCAAGTCTCAAAAGTAGCTTTTGTTTTGCATTTGATTCTCGTGTTTATAGCATTTAAAATATGACGAGAGGATATACAGCATATTGAAGGTAGGCTTATTTATTTTTACAATATTATTCCTCTCGGAAGTTTCTAGAAAAAATCAAATGAAGGGACTATTATCATTACGACATTCCACATAATCCTTTAGTTATGTGAAAATATTAAGGGTCTTGGCACCTTTGACGTGACCCCATTGAAGGTTTCATATAAAAGCTTTTATCTGCTTTTAATATTTATAAATTAAACTATATTGACACATTCGCGACCGCTGACGTAGGTTCACGTCATTTGAAAATATCTGACTCCACCAGTGGGCGTTTTTTTCGTAATTTGTATGTTATTTATTTCTTAAAAATATACCCAATATTCATATTTGTACTATCAATATACTATGGATATAAAATATTTGATTAGAAATAGTATAACTATAATATATATTCATTTGTAATATAAATATGAATGCAGAAAAGTTTGTTCGGAAATATTATAACTGGGGAGAATAACGTCTACGGTGAAAAAGACAAAAACATGTGATCGCGAAAGTGTTAAGTTCGTTCTATAAAATATATGTTTAGGCAACAATTCCTATGATTTTTGACATATTTTTACAGATTAGAAATATTTTAACTGCGTTTTTTTAATTTGTATCTCTGTTATGAATTCAAGATGTTCAAAACGTCTACAGATAGATGAGAAAAACTTCATATTTTTTTAGAGGTTTAATGAAACCTATTTAAAAGAATTATGCACTTTTTATTTATTTATTTATTTATTTTACCAAAAACTAATTAATAAATTTCAAGGTCCATCCATAATTTTTTTAATTAGGTATGAGTATTTTTTTAATTAAATTTAAACATTAAAAAAATATATATATTAAATATTTTCTTAAATATCTGTACTAGGTGAAACTATCTGTAAATGAAACTGACTAATTAAGTCCTTCTGGCTCGAAAAATGTATTCTTTCTTTGTGAGATATAGAATAATCTAATACATAACTTATAAATTACTTATGATTTCATTCTAATATATTTAGCGTTTAAATTTAATAAATATTTCCTAAGGGTAAAAATTGTTTTGATTAGTTGTATATCACATACTTTAAAGAGGTATTCTGGTCTAAATTTTTGAAAAAGTAATTTTTCATTTTTTGTGTGCAAAATAGATTAACAAAAGCCGATTTAAACCACTGATTAATAAAATGTTTGCACACGCATAAATGAAACTTACTAATTAAGTTCTTTTGTCTCGAAAAATGTATTCTTTCCTTGTGAGATATAGAATAATCTAATGCATAACTTATAAATTACTTATGATTGCATTCTAATATATTTAGCGCTTAAATTTAATAAATATTTGCTAAGGGCAAAAATTGTTTTGAATAGTTGTATATCACATACTTTAAAGAAGCATTCTGGTCTAAAATTTTGAAAAATAAATTTTTAATTTTTGTGTGCAAATTAACAAAAACCGGTTTAAACCACTGATTAACAAAATGTAAGTATAACATACCATTCTATGAATGAGACTGCTGCGGCTGCCTGAAATTTTTGCTGAAAACTTTAAACACGTTTTACTCAAAACTATTTTTTTCAACGTGGTTGACATGATATCTCAAGTTCTTTTGGACGAATTTACTTTTTTTTCTTTTTTTTTTTCTTTTACTATGTTTAAAAAAATTAAAAATTATGGAAAAAAAAAGTTCGAAAAGTGCTTAAAGATGTATGTTTAATCATTATTTTCAGACAGTAGCTTTCTGCGATTTTTTTTTCTTTCTTTTAGATAGGGGCTATAACTACATTTTTGCTAATTAAGTATCTATTTTTAAATTTCGTTTCAAATAACCAAAAAGGCTGCCAATCTTTTCAACCGTAACCCCCTCTTTATTTTATTCCTCACTTCACCATCTCACAACTTTTTTCATTTTATTATTTATTTTTTTATTATATATTTTTTAAAATATCAGTAAATAAATATTTTGCAAAAAAAAAAAAAAATGAATATATATATTAATCGAGCTCAACAAAACGTCCAAAATTTACCCTCTAGACCAGAGTACTTAAATATCTTTTAATAAATAAATGTATTTATTTATACATTTTTGTTCAGAGGAACGAGAGTGAGAAAATACAGTGTGAAGATGGTGTGACGTTTCGGCTTATGAATGATACTTTTTCAAAACCCTTTGAGCTTTCCAGAATAAAAGCTTACTTTTTATGAAAATTAATTTTGTTTTACTTTTTTAATAACAATTTTTTTTTTAAATTTATCTAAATGGGCTTAAACTTCATATATATTTGTTTCATATACATTTTATTATTTCATAATCATGTATTTATTATTGTTCTTTTTTATAGCAGTCAAATAATATAAGGTAAGGTCATCTGATGATTAACATTTTATCTTTCCTAATCGTTGCGTATTGAATTCACTGGTTCCTTTCATTTAGTTGAAGATTACCCAGGTATTGATACTTTTAGATGAATATTTTGAACTCACCAAGAAATAAAATCTGTTTTAGTAATATATATATATATATATCATTATTATTATTATTATTATTATTATTATTTAAAGCTGTACGACAGACAAACTTGTCAAAGTTACAAATTTTAAAAATGTCTTCAGTTTTATTACTTATTTATTTTTTGTCGTTAGTTTCAAATCAGCTTCATTTTTCTTTAATTAGAAATAAGCGATGTTATTACTGTTGCTTATTTCTCACCTCATTTTGTCTTACGTTTATCATACGCATTTTTATAATTACATAACTATATCTATGTAACATTTTTGTACATTAGCTAATAAAGCGCATGCAAATGCATTTTACACACACAAATATACAGGAAAATGCATCGAGAAAACTATATAAAAATTCAGATAATATAGAAATGAATAAAACGACTCTCACTTTAATTAAGCGATTAGTCAATGCCACTCTCTTTTGGTAATTTCTGATATTTATTATTTGTTTTGTTCGAATTTGAAATTAGAATTAAAATATTTACATTTCATGCTTAAAATTTTAAATTATATCTAGAGAAAAGAACAAATGTCATACACTGATTATTTTGTTTTGCTCAATTACATTTTTGTTTTAAATGAAGTATTTTCTTTTACAATAATTTATTATCCTAGAAGTGTATTGACCTGGTTGATGTTGAGAAAATTTTCCACCCCCAAGCAAGATACTTTTCCTCACAAAAGCAAGAGCAAGTAGCTCCCAAAACTGCGCCAATTTCTTTAAATAAACAATTGTCGTTTTTCTGGGTGTAGGAAAGAAAAAACTGAAGGATGTTACCAAAAAGACTAAATTTACTTTCCCGGTTTGGCTCTATTTCTGGGTTTTGACTCTACATTTGATACCACAGATCCGTCATCAAAACCTAATCATCGTTTGCAGTAATTATTCCCCATTAAAGTAAAACACAGTTAAGATAAAGAGAGTTCAATTTAGAAAAAGATACAATAGTGTATCTTTCAAAATACACTGTATCTGAATTTTGCCTGCATTATTTTTTTTAAACTCAAAACAGAAAAATTGTTTTTAGTGAAAATAACTATAATTTAATTTTTAAATCCCTAAAATATTGCGATTGTTGAAGAAATTTTTAATGCGAAAAACAAATTTTGACTATACATAAACCATGGTAATGAATTTAGATTTTACATTTTGAAATAGTGATGATATTGTATAAATATATATAATTATAAATTTGGGTGGGAAAAATTTTTTTTAGTTAAAAACAAAGTAGAATTTTATTAGAAGTAAATCTAATATACCTTTAAATTTAATAAAAATACAATAATGTACCTTTCGAGATACTCCGAGTTTGAACTTCGCATACATTATTTTTTTAGAAGAAGACAGACAAATTATTTTTAGGTACATTGTTGGTTTCATTTTTAAAAAGAATCGGAAAATATTTGCGATTGGTGAAGAATTTTTTAAAATGAAAAAGAAATTTTATCTGTACAAATACTTATGGTAGATTTGATGTTAAAATGAAAATGATATTAAACAAATACATATTATAATGACTTTAGTTAAAAAATAAATATAAATAAATAATTAAAAAGATTAATTATTTTGTTTTTCAATTAAAAAAGGTGTAGGATTTTAACAGAATTTTTTTTTATTATATATTATATTATATTAATTTAATTTAATTAATTAATTTTTTTTGTGAGAATTTTTTTCTTTTGTGTACAGTGATAACCCTTTTCAAAGAATACATCAGCTTGAACGACTTTTAACAGCTAAAAATGTGTATATTTCTTAGCGTGAAACCAGTTATTTTTTTTAACTTTTATAAATAATAGATTGTTTGAGAAAAACGTTTGAAAGTTCATAAATGTATTGTATTTTGACAAAAAAAAAAAAAAAAAAAAAAAAAAAAAAATACAATTTTATGGTTTTCAAAGACATAATGTACTGTTTTTCGTTCCTTTACTATTAAGCAAATTAAGAAACTCGAAAATCAGAGAATTACAAATCTATTAACCCTCAACCAATCTAGCAAATTTTCATTTATTTGCTATTAATTATAATTTCGTGAAATAGATTGCAGTTTTCTATCCTTGCACACGCATCTGCTTATTGCAACGTGCATACCTATTAAAATTAAGGTGAATAGTAATCCGTATTATAATACTTTATTTTAGAAGTCTGTATTGAGATATAATACGGAACTTTTCTGTTACTTCGAAGTTTCCCTATCTCCAGCGTCCTCTGATGGAAACCGGCAATGCTTTTAAAACTAATTCAAAAGTTATTTCAATTCAACAATCATTAATATTAGTAGTCCATATAAACTTACATTTGAAATATTCTTCAAAATACACATGAAATAATTATTTCTTACGTTAAGCTATGTGGAGCAATAGTTTATTTTAATGTTAATGATAAAAAGTGATTTTTCTCTTGGGTGTCTATGATAAATGTTTTAGTTCTATTTCTTAATTTAATTATTACAAATTGAAAAAAAAAAAATCCTTTTAAATTATTAAAGTACATATAAACATATGTATTAATTTATTTCGTAATTTAAAAAAGCTACATTTTTTAAATATAGGTTTCTTAAGCATTTAATTTCTTTTTCTTAAAACATGTCCTTTTCTAATTTCATTTTGAACAATTACGAATTTTTTAAAACTGGTTCTTTAATAGAATATTTATTTTTTAATATATGTTTTTTAATATCATTGGAATATTAATATAAACATTTATCTGAATATTTGATATTAACAAAGAATCTACAACAAAGACTTAATTATAACATCCCATTCAGTAATAAATGGATGTTGTTTCAATTTCAAGTATCTTAAACTTCATTGTAATACCACAAATAACAACACACACACACATATATATATATGTCCCAATATTATATTCATTGACATGTTGATTTTTCCCAACTGAAAGTATGCTAGACTGTATTAGAATTCGTTGTTATTAATTAAAAAACTTACAAAAAAAAAAAAAAAAAAAAAAAAAAAAAAAAAAGCTTAATTTAATTTGGTTACTTATTGTTCAATTTTACCCAAAGTAAAAGTAAATAAGTTAATTTCTTTTAATGTTCATACACAGAGCATCTAAAAAAAGGACAAAATTATTATGTTATTTTCTCTACATGTTTATTACATTGTACTAAAGCAATAGTTATTTCATATTGAAATAAAAAATATAAATATTTCGGAATCCGATCAAGGCAAAAGTGGGACTATATGGCTAAGTGCGCTTTCGGGCCTCCTACCTATTATTTCCCCCCGTGATGTTTCCAGTCTTTTTTTTTTTTTTTTTTTTACTTAAAAATTTTCATTATTTTACTAAAAATTCACATTTTAATAAAATAGTACTAATGTAAAAATTTTTAATTTTCCTTTCAGAAATAAGCTTTTCATGAAATGTTTTTTTTTTCAAGAGTATTTTTTGTATATTTTTTATTAAAAATTTTTGAATTGTAAACGTAATTTTGGAGCTCTTGAATCAAGAGCTCCTGTATTAACGTACGCTCCAGTAGACCCTTTCTTTAATAAGGCCCTGGTGTATTTAAACTCTTGCGTAATAAAATAAAGGATATATATAAAAGAAAGACTATCTAAATAAAGAATTGTATATGAGACCTTCATACAGACACAAACACTAGCAAAGTGTCCGAACACTAGCAAAAATTCCTATGTAAAAGAAAAAAACTTCATACGGTTTTGTTAAATAAATCCTTATCGAATCATGTTCTTAGACTGACTAAGAACAGGATTCGACAAGCATTTATTTAACAAAACCGTATGAAGTGTACTTTTTTTCATAGGAATTTTTGCTAGTGTTCGGACACTTTTGTTACCGACTGTACTTAATTTTCAAACTAAGAATCCATAATCATTCACTCTTTAATTTTAATTTTATTATGGGAAAAAAAAACTGCTCAGTAAACAAAAAAGTCTTTTAAGCCACTCATTTTAACATACTAAAATTTATATTAAATGTGTTATGTAAGTATAAAGATGTGTCAATATTTTAATTGTTTTAAGACGAGTACGGCCTTTTGACGATACATACGTACAAGGCTCCTTATGGCCCATATTTGATACTTTGTTTCTCCCAAACCACTTGATGAATTTTTATGATTTGTTATAGAATTTGCCCAATGAAAATTGTTTAACGACATCAGATATTTGTTTTTTAATTTTATATCTCATATGAGGGGAAACTAGACTTTGAAGAGTCGTTATTTCGAGAACACAACTCAGAAAATGCTTAGAAAACAGTTAGGCCAATTTTATTTATTTTTGGGGGGGATTTGTTTATTATCGGTTACTTTGAATTATGCATTTTTTTTTTCTAATTATAAATCATGCGATATGAACCCCCATTTGATTTTTAATCAGTTTCACAATTAAAAATAAATAAATAAATAAATCCAAATCTTAAAAAAAAAAAAAAAAAAAAAAAAAGAGAGAGAGAGAGAGAGAGAGAGAGAAGGAATAAAAAGAAGAGAAAAATGTATAAATGAAATAATATAAATAAATATAGTAATAAATTAAATACATAAAAATGAAATAAAATAAAAGTGAATCTCATGTCCCACAAAGTTTGAAAATTATTTTCAATCATTTTTAGCCACCAAAAGATGGTTTTCTTTGTATCTAATTAACCAGAAAGTCGGAAGAATTGTTTATGCTAATGTTTCCCCCCATTTTTTTTGACAATTTTAATTCTATATTTTCCTTAATAGTCATTACATTTTAAATATATAAATGTTATTTTCTTTATACATTTACATGTTTGCAAAAGGAAGTAAACTTATGTGATCAGATGAACATTTTTATTAAAATAATTTGACAATTTTTTCAAGAATTGTAAACGAAAACTGTTAAACTGTAATAACAATATTTATTCAATAACATAGACTAAAACAAAACGAAAATATAGACAATAGTAACAAAAAGTAAGAATTGTAGACACAGTTATCGACAGTCCTTCATCAAACAGTCGGTGGTACAACAGTGTATCAACCAGATAAGGTAAAAAAAAAATAATAACATGACATATAATAAAATGAAAATGTTTACTTTTGAACTGTTTACTATTTAATAATGAAATAACCAAAGAAAAATTAGCTTCTAATCTGATCTCCATTCACACTGCCAGCTTAATAGGAAGAAAAAAGAGAAAATTCTAGTATATATAATAATTCTATATTTTGAAAATATTTCTTGGTTAATATATATCATAGTTCAAAATTATTATTTATTTCAGTTTGAAATAATATGCTGTATTTATTTTTTTTATGTTTTCTTTACTTTATAGATGCATAATAAAATTCACACATCACTTTAAATAATAATAATAATATTTTTTTTTCGCTGACTATAGGATTTAACAATATTTTACATTACAGCTTATCTTTTTTATGTAACCATTCCATCCTTTTTACATTATTTTTTTTTCAGGGAAAAAAAAATGCTTATGAAAAAATAACAATCTAAAACTTTAGCTTACATATTAGCTAAGTTCTATTCTCTCGCTAATAACTTTCCAAAAATTTCAAGTAATTAATCTAATTAGCAATTTCTTGAGCCACTGGAGAAAAAAGTTACTATTTATTCTCCTTCTTTTTTCTGACTGTTAATATATATATTTTTTCATTTACTAAGGATGGAATGATGAATATTGTAATCAAAATATCATTCAAATGCAATAAAATATAAATGATGCATAAACACATTTTTGAATCATAATAAAAATATTGATTCTGATTAGTTTTTCTGGAAATATTTAAAATTTATAATTCTATACAGCAACATTTTGAAGTTTACGTTTCTTCATTCCAAAGTTTATAATTTTAATTTTTTTTTCTTATATATGTACAAAAAATACTCTTAATAGAAATTTCATGCAAGTAGATGAATTGCTAACTCCTGCGATGATTTATATCTGATTATCTTGGTAGTGATTATTAAATGGAAGTAGTGATATATTTTAGGTTTAATGCACTTAAATCTTCTGAATAATAGTTATGTAATTAAAAAAATCATTTTCTTTATTGAAAAGTTAACTAAGTTAAAAGTATCTATTAACTCACTAAAATATGTAAGTTCTCTGTATCTGTTTCTTTTTCAGATAATTTTCTAGCAGTGAACTTTCTTTGACTGTAAATTCCACAAACAAAAGAAAAAATTGGCTGAGTATTAAATTTTCCTTTTCTAGGTGAATAGACTTCATAAAAAGTGATTCAAGGAAAAATCAACTTTATCAGAGTTTAATTACACAAAATTTTGACTAAAGATTTAGAAAATTTGAATTTATTTCTGTAAACACTTGATTGTAATTTTTTATTACTTGATTCGGTATTGTTTAATTTTTTCTGCTACATAATAATAATAATAAATAAATAAATAAAACATAATTTTATATTTTATTAGCAAAATTTTATATAGTTAAAAGGGATGAAAATATTCTAAAATGAAATAAAATAAATAGGAATTGAGCATAGTATTGTTTTACTAATCGACATAAAGTTTTAAAATTTCCCTTGCAGTTTATGAAGTATAAATAATAAAATTTGAAGAAAAGATCAAAATGTCTGATTTTGCTCTGAATCTTGATTTTTTTTTTTTAATTATTACTCAAGTACATCTTCCACGTACAAATAGCTAAAAGTTTAATTTATATTAAATGTAAAACTTATATAATCCATACATAATATATATTCAATTTATATTTTCACTGCTAAAATAATGAATCGTGAAAGAAAAAAAAAAAAAAAAAAAAAAAAGCATGTCAAGATTTTGCTTGTGGAATTCAATACACTGTAATATGAGCTTTAATTCCGTCAAAATAATTTAACAATCAAGATATTTTTAAGAATAAATTTCGTTATAGAATAAAATACACAATGTCTTTTTTTTTTTTTTTTTTTTTTTTTTTTTTTTGAGTGGGGTTGGAGTCTATACACAAGTATTAACGGGCATTTTAGAACAACTATTTAACATTTTAAAAAGGAAAGTTTTGCTTCCTTTGACTTTATTTAACTGAAGATTATTTAGTATTTTGCATAACCGGAATTGACAAAAAGAAATTTGAATGATGTTTTAAATTTTAGAAAACATATACAAAATATAATAGTGCACCTTTAAAACAATTTCTTTTTTATCATAGTTTTCCTCTTATCTCAGTTGAGAAAGCATTGCATAAAATTCTCGTTTGATAAAATAAAAAAATATGAATTATTTCAAATACCTTTTTTTTTGTCTTTTTAAACCACTTCACAAAATAATCATTCTTTAATAGGAAACAAAATTATAAAAATAATATAACTTTAATCGAACGAAATTTAAATTTCCTTTTAAAATAAACAAATTTGTTTAGTTAATATTTGATTTTTTTTACAGAAAATATTAAAGTGATTTTGAAAAAATATCTAAATTTTTAATAAAGGATAATAAAGTATCACAGTTGGAAAAAAATCTGAAGATCACAATTTTTGTACTTTTACATAATACTACATTGAAATATTCTAAGACTTAAAATCAATTTTCTAATTTTATTTTTTTTACACAGCTAAATCTTTACATTTATTCTTTAAAGTACATAATACATCCAAAATACACTGTAATATTTATGTAAAATTATTGTTTTTTCAATAAATGCATTTACGGACTATAAAGAATAAAAATCAGTTAAGAAAAATCGATTACACTATTCCATTAATTATAAAATGTTTACAGAATAACTTTTTATTATAAAGAGTTATTATTATTATTATTATGAGGGCTCTAGGAATTTGGGGGAAAAATATATATACTGGTCGTCAGCAAACATATCTGGTAGGTAGTAAAAAATATCCCCTCAGCCAAGCCTTTTTTTTTTTTTTTTTTTACCCAATTTTGAAATTTATTTGAATATAGGAATTATGCATAAAAAAACGAATATTTATTACGGCTGGATGATAAGCCAGGAAACATTTGTTTAAATTTAACATCTTCCAATCGGTTTTATTATTTTCTCTAAACCAATGCATTATCGCCATCGATACATCATTACACCAGCAAATGATTCAGCACCGGGTAGCGCAGCATACGAAAACGAGAACGGTGTAAACCCATACCCTAAAATGGTGCATTGGTTCAATACTGGGTTCTGAAACGTAGTTAGAGGAGCGAAAGTGGAATCAGAGTCCAATTCTAGGACATATATTTTCCAAAATATTTAAAAAATAAAGTTGAGTTTCCGTAAAAGTTGAAAACGTAGTCGCCAGTTAAGATATATTGGTCACCAGTGGCGACTAAGCGACCGTATTCCACGAGCCCTGATTATTACTACTATTATTATTGAAAATACATAAGCAAATTCTTGTTAAGTGTTATGGAGATATATGCTGAGGTTAAACATATTCTGTATTACAGAACAATAATAAAGTTGTCTGAGTTACTAAGTTACTAAAACTCTGATTAGCATTAAATAAAAATTTCAGTTAACTTTATGTATAACAATAAAACTATTCTTAACTAAGTGTTATGAGCTATATTTCACTGAATAATGAATAACCCATAAATTATTTCGGGTTTACATAAACTTTACAGTGCACTTTGGATACTGCTCCATTGTACTTCATAATTTTTTATCTCATTAACAAGATTCTAAATACCTCTTTTAATATATAAAATAAAATTTCAGTTTTTTTTTTCTCATGTCAGATTTTAAACATACCAGATGAACTGGAACAAGATTTTTTATTCAGACGTCCCATCAATAATATTTGAGAGAGATTGCAAAATCATTTTTAAAAATGTAAAGGAGTGTTTATCCACTGGTTTAGCCACATAATCTTTGGTTCAACAAAGAATACTTATCTTTGTTATGATTTTTTTTTCAATATATATACTATGAGAGAAATCTGTAGTCCTTTTTCTGGTTCTATTTTCACAAAGAGTTAGAATTAAGTTTGTGCTCAAAATATCAGTACAATTTTGGCACTTATTGCTTCTTCTGTAGGACATCTCATTTCACACAAATATGATTAACATAAATCGCAATGGTCCTTTCTTTGTTAATGACGTCATATTGTGCAGTAATCAGTTTCAGCCATATTGACCAATGAAAAATATTCGTGTGTATAAAAAAAGTGGTCTGTAAAAGATGTACCTGAAAAAAAAAAATAATAATAATAATTTTAATATTTCGAAAGAAAATTTAGTGTAATTGTTAAAATTTAGTAGAAAACATAAATATTCAGATAAATATAATATAATACAATATAAATATACAGTAGAATCTCGATTACCTGAAATAATTGGAACTGACCATCTTTCGAAAAATTGAAAATTTCGGGTAATTGAGAATTCTTTAATTTTAAAATTAAGGAAAAATATATCCGCTGTTTCTTATTATGGCAACAAGTGATTCATAAAAATCCGCAGCTTCCGGAAGTTTAAGTTAAATTCAAAGGAATTTCTAGGAAAGAGAATTCAAAATATTTATCTGTATTCATGGTTTGTAAAAAACCGCTTGCATACAAAGAATGTGATAGTAAATAATAATAATAATAATAAAATTAAAAATTAAAAAAAATTAAAAGTGGATTTCACGCACAAGAAATTTCTGCACATTTTGCGTACAAAAAATGTTATAGTGAAAAAAAAAAAAAAAAAAAAAAAAAAAAAACTTAAAGAATATCTACAAATTTTGCACACATAGATTGTGGTAGCAAAAAAAAAAAAAAGGTTTACAAATGGACTTTCGTTAACCGAGATTTTCGGTTAAAATAATTTCAGATAATAGAGGTTCTGCTGTACATATAAACATGAGTAAACATATTAGTAGTAGACATAATAAAATTTTTTAGAAATTGCACAAGTAAAAAATAAATGTACCTTTTTTTGTATCTTTGTAATCAAATTTAAAGAAAAGCAAAACTTACTAAAAGTAAAGATTAAGTGGGAAATTAACTAGCATTGAATATTTACTGTGAAATATAGTCTAAAAAAGAAAATCAACTAAAATTTAGGTTGAGGCATATTTTCAGATTGCGTCCCTCTAAACTGTTTTAGAATATGTTGAGTTTTGTTGTGAAATATTTTTAGAAAATATAATAATGCTATACTATCTTTATACGATTTTTGTAATTGGCTATACCCCATGCTAGATGATTTTATGAATAAATATTCTATATAAATTATAATTGTGTAACATCAATTTCGTATGTGTGCTCTTTTAATGAACATAAATAAATTAATAAATAAAAAAGCAGATTTTTTAGAGGCGAAAAGTCTTTTAAAAATATGAATTATTTTGTTCGATACCTGTCTTATGAATAAATATTACCCTTGCCAGAATATGCCACCCAGATATTGTTCAACATCTAATTCTCAAATATCATTCTCAGCGATTTCAATATATATATATATATATATATCACAAAAGACTTGATTATTTTATTTATACGAATTGGAACATGTTTCTAAATATTATGGTGCATATTTAAAACAGCCATCAAGAACCTCTTGCATGTTGGATTGGTGACTGAATCTTTCGGGTTTACATATAGCGGATTATGTAATTGCCTATGAAAAATTAAAGGTTTAGGGAAATTTTTAATGAATACATTTGATACTATATATTGTAAGATTTTTACCGTATTCATAATTTATATTCTAAAAACCGGTAATTTAAATCGTAACGGAAATACAGTGCCCGCGGCTTATTAAAATCACATTCGTTCTGAGCAAAAGTGATTTTATTAAGCGGCTGATTTTTATATCTAGCGAACGTTCCTGCACTGAAGAAAAATGTATTATTTACCTGAATTTGGAAATAAATTTCAAAAGATACCTAATAATGAAGCTAATAAACAACATTAATTAATTTTAACAAATAATTATTTGATTGTTCCTTTAAAATAAGTGAATTAAACACATCCCAAGTTCCGATGCGCTCTCCTTTGAGGAAAAGCATCAATACTTTACCGAATGTTCACGATTTTCTTTTAAAATTAAAATCTTTCCTTTAAATTTTCTTACCTCTTAGTTATTTCAGAATAAGAACTAAAAATTGTCTTTTAATTAAACATTATATATATTAAAAAAAAAAAAAAAATCAATTCCGAATCAAATCAAATTTTTAACTTATTTCCGCGCTTTGAAGAATACATTCCTTGAAATTAATGGGACGTGTTTAATTGCTGTAAATGTAAAATTTTCGACAAAGAGAGATAACGGAGGGATTGCTGTATTTTATTTTCTATTTTATTTTAAAAATAAAAAATCACAGCGTAAATAAAAATTTTTTTGGGCGCATAAATGACATTTTTGCTGCTGATGAGATTTTTTTGAGTTTAATAACCGGCGATGCTGATTTTATTAAGCGGCGGTTACTGTACTAGGAAAAAATTGATGCATGCTCAATGAGAAAAAAAAAGTAAAAATGCATGTCGTTTTACCATTTCTTAGAATATTAAACACAAATTAACATTTTATATTCGAATTAAAATATTTTAGTATTTTCTTCATCCTTACTTGTCGTTTCTGGTTAATTAGTATTACTGAAGTAACTAGTTGCAATAGGTGGATTCTGATCAATTCCCCATGATATATTTGTTCTCATAAATTTCTTCCACAGGGTATACTATATTCATGGTAAGAGAAACTAATATGACCGATCGCTTGACACGGTGAAAGACTGAAATGAACCGTTTAGTTCGATACATTTACTTTAATTTGTTAATTAATTTTATTGATTTCAGTTTCTTATTTTAGTTTTCATACACTTGCATTCTATTTCCATTTTTTTCTTGCAATGATCTCCCTAATGCATATTTATATGAAATGTTGCTCAATTCTGTTATGTAAAGGAAAGCTTAGATTTCGAATAATTTATGAAATTTTCAATGCTAAGGAAATTTTACATTTTAAATAACTTACGAAATTTTCAAATTAGCCTTTTCGTAGACAATTGTGTACATGAATGTTGCAAATCAATAGGGTTCTTTCCAGTGTCATAAGTGATATTTTAAAACTGGTCCGACCTCTCTGCGATCATTTGATTTGGAAATATCGTGTACACAGGCTATAGTATTAACACATTGATAGAATACCCCCCCCCCTCTCTCCAGACGATTTTGTGATTTTTGAATTCCCCACACCTCAAAACGTGTAAAAAATAACAAACACGAAGGTCGGAAATTCCCACGATTACCTAAGTTCTCCATATCTATAGTATGATGGGGAACTAAAATATTCTGTTTATTTACTGGGGCCTTTTCTCTTAATAAAGAATTATACCTAAGCAATAAGTTTATCTGCGAACTGCCGGAAAATAAGCTTTGTACTAAAACGAAATCAATTTACTTAATAGATATATTTTCCTATCGTAACAACAACAACAATAACAAATACACCCTTAATTAACAACCGGACCACTAGTTGCCAATCTTCTTATAGGACAATCAACAATGCAGCGAGACTTACTGGACTTCGGTGGGATTTCATCCCTAATTAATCCAATCGGTCAATTCATTAGGTCCGAGCCGCACCGCGGTCGGATGATCTTGGCCGTTCATAGGGTCATTCTAATTAGACCTCAATGCGATTATGTGGGCAGCGAGCAACGGACGGAATGCTGTGAACAAAGGTAAAAGTCGATTCATGTATAATAGCCAGCGGACCGTCAAATTTTTCTTAAAATTTCCGAGGCAGTATTAATATTTTCCACAAAAGCTTAATTAAAATATAAGTTTATTAAAACTATTTCTTGTTATACTCATTAAAGTTCGTGGTAAAATTTGGTTTACAGCTCAACGTATTCATGATCTGACAATAAAGTATTTTGAAAATACAACGTAATTAAAATTTTAACTATCAATCTACTTTCAAAAGATTATTTAAAAGATTACTTAAAATAAATTTAGCAATTAACTTTTTTTCTTTATGTTATAAAATGTTATAAATATTTTTATTAAAGCAATTTACTTTGAAATTATAGAATCACATAACTTTTTATGGTAACCTATAATCCCAAATGGTTTATATTTATTATTATTATTATTTTTTTTTTTTCAAAATTAGTAAATATTCCACACAACGCAATCAATATTATTTATAAATAATGCATATAAAAACAATTTTTTGTAATAAGAAATTATTTGTCCTATTTTTTTTATCCGTCTTTCGTTCGATATAGTTAAAGCTAAATGATAGTAAAAGATGGACAAATATATAAATAGATAATGTTTCAACTGAAAATTTTCTTCACTCTCAATTGCATAATCATATGGTAATGATTATTTAAGCTTTAATTTAAACTAAATTGTATACCTAAAATAAAATTACTTAATCTTGTGTTTTTTAATGTCTCGTAAACACCTTTTTTTCTTTTAGATATAAAATATTGTTGAAGATTATTTTTTTTTAATTTTTTTTTTTTTTTTTTTTTTTTTTTTTATCGGAGATCACCAGAGAACATTTTGTCTTTTGAATTTAGTCTTTTCGTACTTTATTATTAGATAAAATTCTAAATTATTTCTATTAAAAAAAAAAAAAATATTTTTGCTTAAAAAACTATGATATTATTTTTTTAAGTTTTTTTTTTTTTTTTTTTTTTTTAAGCCGAAATAAGTTACGGCAGCAAGCGCTGCCTTAACTTATATCTCTTCACATTAATTTAACACCTAAAAAAGAAATGCCAGGCTTAAAATTACAGATATAATTACCATTATGTTTCCTGTACTTCTTATATATCCTTAATCTATTTTCTCTGTCGAAGCAAATTTTACATACCATATGAATTGGTAGTACTTCTTATGATACCAGACTTAGTTCGTCGAAATAACTTTCAAAGTAACCATATTTGTTTAAATTGTAAATAATATTTTAAGTATCAACTAATATGATTTAACAAATATACATATAATTTACGATTTTAACTACAATGAAAAGTTAATTGAATATAAAATCTTTAATATTACGATGTAGTGACATTCGGAAACTAAAATTTTTTATTCATTAAAATTACTATTATAAAACACAGTTAACATTTTAATAGAAAGTAATAAAAAGGTGTAAGAGTTTAAAATAAGTGAGCGGGATTAACAAAAAGAAAAATTAAAAAAAAAAAAAAAAAAAAAAAAAAAAAAAAAATACAACAACAACGAATTAAATTATCGAAAAAACATTCATAAAAATAACACTTCATGTGAAAAACACCATTCCGCTTCCTTTTCAGTGGGTGGAAGCAGCAGAAAAGACAATTATTAAGAAAATTAAAAAGGCCTAACAGGTTTCGGAAACTTTTTGTTAACCTCGTCCACTTATCTTAAACTCTTAATTACTTTCTATTCAAAATTATATATATATATATATATATATATATATATATATATATATATATTAACGAATCACACATCTATATAAATATATATATTGATGTATGATTTCAGGTACTACCGTAATTATTTTTATCATAGAAAGTAAGAAATTCAATAATAAAATTTGAATATGAATTTTCGCCTAAACACAAGAGTATTGCAACAAATACTGTTATATGAATATTAGCAATTCAGAGACACTCGTTGTTGCTTTCATGCTACACTCGTTCTTACTTACCTTGCTTGATGAAGACTTGTGCTTAGTTACTATAACCTGTCACAGTTGTTGTATGTTTTTACCTTTTACGGTATTTATTTACCAAAGTACATACATACATATATATATATATATATATATATATATATATATATATATATATATATATATATATATTTAGCAATCCACTGTTTAAAAACATAATCATATGCTATAATTATTATCGTTATACAATTATACCTCTATTTTATACTCCAAATTTCCATTTTTATTACGTTTTTATTTAAACGTATATTAAATCAATTTAAGGGGAAAACAATGTCTTAATCAATATTAAAACATTTGTAAAAATTGATCTATGCACTATATATTAATGACTTTACATTTTAACAAGATTTTTTTTCTCATTAATGTTCTAATTTGCACGAACACCTTGACACATAATATACTAAATATTGTGATATAAAAGACTAAGCGGTATAATTTTATCGTAATTAAAGAAACGCTTACTATTATTAAATTTAAATAAAATGCATAAATACTATTTTTTTTTTTTAAATCAGGTATCACAAATAAAATGTATATTTTAAAAAATGTATATTTTATCATTTTATTATTTACTTTTCTTTAAGTTTAATGTATTTTTGCGAAACGACTTTACATAAGGTACTTACTCAATATCGATTCATATTGATAACCGACAAAGAATTATAAACTATTACTTTAAGTACTTAAACAGCTACTACAGTTTTTTCTAAGGACAGAAAAAAAAAAGAAAAGAAATAAAGAAGAAAAGAAAAGAAAAAAGAAAAGAAATAAAGAAGAATCATTATTTAATTAGAGTGATGATTTTTTTTTTTTCTTCTTTACAAGTATAACTTTAGAATTATATTGTTTAAAAAAAACTTGTTCAAAATTTGAGAATGCCAATTCCGGTCAAAAATATAATTATTTATTTATAAGAATAAGAAAAATTCGATAATATGAACTTTTGATGAATTTAATAATTAGAAGAAAAAAAAATCGCATAAAATTATAATTTAGAAATAGATTTCTCTTATTTCTGCGTTAAATATCTTGTGTTTCCTTAAAAACGTACTCAAATTAAAATAATAATAATAATAATAATAATAATTAATAATTAATAATTACACTGAAATAGTTATTTCAATGTATTCAGCTTGAACTACCTACAAACTTTCTAAAATATAATATAGATTGTGATATTTAATATCTGATGCATTACGAAAAAAAAAAAAAAAAAAAAAAAAAAAAAAATGTGTGCATATGAAAGTATGCAGATTAAAAGAACTGTTAAATTAAAACAAATTCTTTAATTTCAATTAGAACTTTATAAAGATTTCCATTGTTTTTTCACTCTCTCAAAACTCAAAACGAACATAATAAAATATGAATATGAATGTTTAATGAATAGTAAGTTACAATAGTTCTAATATAAAACTAAATTATCTTCAGTTTTAACTCATTTGTATGCATTTTTTTGGAAATAGTGTGTGGTGGGGATGGGATTGGGGACAAAATTCCCAATAAAATTGTATGTATTTAAGGTCATTCATTAAGTAACAGATTTAATGCTTAACACAGTTCAGACATCGCAGCATTTTTAAAAAATTTCCCTTTTTTTATTATATTATCACCACTTTTTTACATAGTATTTTCGCATTGAAACATTCAAAAATAGTCAAGGAAAATTTCTTCGATAGTGATGACAAAATAAAATGAGATTTGGAACGCCTTTGCAAGGTAACTTCACCGTTCCCCCATACCGTAAAAACTCAAACACATTAAAACACACATATACAAACATAATAATAATAATAATAATAATAAAAGTCACTTTTGTTGAAATATGAAATAATTTTGATTCCAAAAGAAACTTTTTTAAGAACTTGCAAATTTACTGACTAATTGAATACGAGCATGTCAGTAATGATCAGTTAATTATTATATTGGAAAAAATCAAACTTCTTGAATGAAATGATGATAATAAAAACTGTTATTAAAATGAAAATGTAGAATGATTATGATGTTTCTTTAAATTGAAAAAGATTATGTATTGAAATCAACTGAAATGATATCATGATGTTTGAAAAAAAAAAAGAAATAAATAAAAGAAAATGTATTTTTATGAAAATTAAATGCGTAGTTTTTTATTCTAATTATATTGCACATTATTAATATTAAAATTACATAAAGGTACTGAACCGATATAATAATTCTTTAAATATAACTAAACAAATAATAATAATAATAATAATAATAATAATAATAAAAAGATCAATTTTGGTTGTCTGTACGATGTAATCACTCGTAATAGTATTAGTCAAAACAAGTGTTACTTTATTATAGCAACATTCTTTTTCACTTCTTTTTAAATATTTTTTTTTTTTTTTTTTAATAATACGATGTTTCATATTTCTAGACGAATTTTAAATTTTGTGACAGATTTATGAATTTTCTTATCGTTTTAAAATATTTTTTTCTTTTATATTTTTAAATATCAAACCTATAAATGCATTTCATTCTATATCAACCTCTGATTATTGGTTCCCCCATGGGGAAAAAATAATAATAAGAAGAGCTTACTTCAGATTATATGCAGATTATATTTTTATTTTCGGACATACACACATTTAGTCGCTGACTTCCAAAAACAACCATTGTGTTATATGCAATTAATCTAACAATGCGTATAAAGTCTTATATACAAAATTGTTTTTTTTTTTTTAATATTTGAGTATAAACTTCTGCGGTTTGATAAATGACATTTTATGTTTGTTTTAGATTCACCTATACTATTACACAGCTTCATGCTGCGTTATTTGAGTTTTGAGTCTTTATATAGACGAGGATTTCCCACAGAATAAATATCAAGATGTAGATGATATCAAACCATTTATTATCAAGTCATCTTAATTAAACCACGCAGATTTTTTACGTGGAATTTTATGAGACAGATATTGCAAATAATAATACAGCTCAATGCTTATAGTTTCTGTTACGAGATTTATTTCAAGTTATTTTGCAGATTTTTCTAGTATACTTCTTTATATAGTAACATTTATAATTAGCTTTAAATAACATATTTAATTATCCCTGTACTAAAAGTACAAAATTAATAACATGTAAGTAAGTATTTAAGTAAATAAGAATAGTAAAGCTAATTAAGTTCGTCTGAAAATGCCATAACATTTAAAGTGGGATTTATTGATCATTCAAATCAACGCACATGAAATTTTTAATCTGTTGCAATATCACGTAACTAATTCTGTAGAGAACTGTATTAAATCTTATAACATATTTCTTTATCCACTCTCTCAAACTCTCCGATAAGACAGCATAATTTCGTCATGTTGAGAAATGCATAAAACTTCAGATATCAAAATTAAAATTTATGGATATGTTTTTAAACGAACATCACTATAGAATTTCCGTTTTGATTCCTCAAGTTAACAAAAATTTATTATAAGCACATAAAAAAATTTCTTTTTCCTTTCTTTTTCTTTTCTTTTTTCACTTACTTGTACACAGTAAACAAAATATTGTTAACAGATTTGTTTTTCTCTATAAGATTTTCCCTTTTTTTATTTTCTCTATAAGTATACATTTTAAATATCTCTGAATCCATTCCGACTTGTTTCGTCATGATATTTGTACGTACTTACGTATGCGTGTATCTTGCATGGCTCAGAAATGACTAATTTCAGAGTACTATAATTCATGACGTATGTATTGTATACGTACCATGCACGTAAAGTACATTATGCGTCTGTTATAAAACATGACTAGCAGTAAATTGTTTAAATTCGTAGCACATTTACGTATGAATATACGCAGGGTTTTGCCATCACAGTCTAAGTTTGGCAGATTTTTGAGCAAAAGTCATGAAAAACATGCTTACTCCGACTCTGATTCTACCGTTTGTTAAAAAGTTTGATGTGAAATAAAACAAATTATATTTTATTTAAAATTTATAAACATAATTGTTTGCTTCTATACATTAATATTTATTTAGCTATTTTCTGGTTTGTTAGTATATTAATAAACAAATTTACAGAAGGAGGATGGATTTGATATCTATCTTACAGCAGTCATTAATCAATTAAATGGATTCATGGCCGTTACTGGAGGGGTCTAGGACTGGCACTACTGACAACAACCAGGAAATACTTTTTTTCTTTTTTCCGTCCTAGACTCAACACTCTCATCAAACTCTCATCACTTTCTGTAAATTTCTAAGATTTTTCTCTTTTTTTTTTTTTTTCATTCTTTTTATCAGTTCACAGGCAAAATCATAACCAAAAGGATCACATCTTTTTCTCTTAACTCAATGAAAAGAATATGTATGCCAGACATACACACATATAGGAACATTTCAAAGAAAAAATTTTAACGACAATGATCCTACCTCTTTTCTAAACTCAATGAAAATAAGTCAAAAATCCCTCGATGCCATACCGTGAATTATGAAGAACCAGAAAATTTATGTTTACAATCACAAGTGTGTTAAAAAACAACTAACACCAATTAGGAAATGCACGAAAAATAAACAATAAAAAGATAGAAAGCAGTGGGATTAATCATTAATTAATTCAGACTTCGCGAATTTAAACAAGCTACAGCTAATCGTTTTAGAGTTATAAGAAACAGGCATATGCGTATGCTCCTACGTTCGTAAGCACGTCATAACTTTTAACGTTATCTGAGTAATTGTTTTTCAGTTATGCAATATACACATATACGTACATTCAGACTTACACAACAAAATTAGTAGAAAAGGATTTAATAATACTCAAAATGTATATTTTCGTTGAAATCTGAAGTATAAAGTAAAATAAAATAAAATAATGATAATGTTTGATTACAATATGTTCTTTATTACGTACAAAAAAAAAAAAAAAAAAAAAAAAAAGAATCCTATATATATATATATAAATAAATTTATAATTATTTGCTACTGTTAAGCACCGAACTTTATGATCACTGTGACATCTCCTTTTAAAATTAAAAAGGAATGTTTCATATTTTAGAAAAGTATGTGTAGATTATGAAGCGTATAAATCATGTGGAGTGCAAATCAGATATTTTCATTAGTTTTTTTTTTTTTTTAATCTGAAAGTTAATATAATGTTTGGAATAGAATTTTTCTTTTTTACTCAAAATTAGATGTAACTATACATTAATAAGACAATAATAAAATTTATTATTCCACGCACCTAAAAAAATACAATTTTATAAATATTAATTTGATATATATATATATATATACAGTAACCGCCGCTTAATAAAATCACTGGTTAATAAAATCAGCCGCTTAATCTGATCAAATTGACAGGACCGGAATCAAATAAATACAAACTATTGTTGGAACCGCCGCTTAATAAAATCAGCATCGCCGGTTAATACACTCAAAAAATATCCTCAGCTTCCAAAATTATTATTTATGAATACTAAAAAAAAAAAAAAAAGTCATTTACATTGTATTTTTTTATTATTTTTTTTAAATAAAAAAAGAAATTAAAGTACCCGTTATCGCCCATTTGTCGAAAATTTTACACTTGCAGCATAGTTACAAATTAAACATGCCCCATACAATTTCTGTAACAATTTCAAGGAATGCATTCTTCAAAACGCAGTAATAAATTACAAATTTGATTTGATTTGCAAATGATACATATATATATATATTAATTCTTTATTATTAAAAGACAATTTTTAGTTCTTATTTTGAAATAGCTATAAATTAAGAGGTTCAAACGGAAAGATTTTAAATTTAAAAGAAAAGCGTGAACTTTTGGTAAAATAAAATAATGATGATTTTCTTTGAAGGAAAGCGCATAGAAATTTGGAATGCGTTTAATTTACTTATATCGGAGGAATAAATAATTATGTATCAAACATTAATTAATATTGTTTACTAATTCCATTATTCGTTACCTTTTGAAATTTCTTTCCAAATTCAGGGAAGTAAATACCCTTTCCTTGAGTGCAGGAACGTTCGCCGGATATAAAAATCAGCCGCTTAATAAAATCACTTTGCCTCAGAACGAATGTTATTTTAATAAGCGGCGGGAACTATATATATTTGTATATCAATTAAGTTGTCAAAAAATTATCCAATGTTGATGACTTTATATGTATTTTACAATAACACATTAAATCGGAAAGCGAGTATGTTTTCTTCAATTTATCTTAAAGCGTTTTTTCTTCCGGTTGAAATATTTCTTAAAAATATACTTAACATAAATCTATAAAATAATAACAGATCACGTAAAAATGATAGTTAAAACTAAACTTAATATATAAAATATTCCAGAATTTCAGTTTAATTTAAGTTGGAATTTATAGGATTAGGTAAAGGTAGTAGTCATATAAAACACGTGTAAATCAGGTATCAGTTTTTGAATTGATATTTTATTTTAAAAAACAATCTATGTAATTAAAAATTGTATAAAAGTTTAAATGCTTTGCTTGTTCTTCAAAGAAATGCTCCTTTTATAAAAAAGACTAAAGAAAAGAGATAATAATAACTGTCAACATACATTACTGTAGACAGTATACCTAGTGCTCATCTCAGATAAAATTTCAGTGCATTTGAATTTGGAACAATTATAATTCAATATTTTATATTCGCCCGGTACAAGAAAAGAAAAAAAAAATATGTTGGCTTCTTGCTAATAATAATAATAATCTAAATAAAAGAAACAGAGTTTCCTTTTGTTGCAAAAAATAAATTAGTACATGCATTCAATTTATTTCTAAAATATTTTCTATTTCTAATTATCCGCCAGAAGAAATAACGAAAATTATAAAAGAAAATATCTCTCGAATAGTATAATATATTTAAAAAATGAATAAATAATAATAATAAAATAATCCCATACTTATTCTGTGTTTTATTTTCCGAATAACCATCATGGTGAAGACAAAATCTCTTAAAGAAATCATTTTAGCATTTTAAAAAGCACTTCCAATTTTCAATCTAGTAAAAAATTGAATTCTTCGGATTCATGTTTAAGTTATTGATATTTCAAAAACCAGTTTGCTGAAAACCCCCAATTAATTTTTAAGTCACAAAAATTAAAAAGAAAAAGGTATTACAGGGGGGCTACTGACCCCCCTCTCCTATTTAATTATTTATTTACATTAATAAAACTTTTAATGTAGTTTTTAAATCAAAAAAATTTTTTTAATTAAAAAAATTTCTTATTCACACTACTTTTAGGAATTTAACGATCTGAATCAAAATTTTTAATTAGCATTTTCATCGTATGATCATCAAAATTTTAAATTTAAACTTTCCTCATTTATTTATTTATTTTGTTCACTTACGCTAATAACAGGCACACAGAACAGTCGTCAAAAGCTTCGTTTCTTTATTCAGAACAACTCAAAATGCATACTTGTATTAAAAACTTAATATTGGACTTAAAGCAATATTTTGTCTTACTCTATGAGTGAGCGAAAGTAATTATCATTCTTAAGAAATTTTCTTGTACAAGGTATAATTTGCTTAAAAAAAAGAAAAAAAAAAAAAAAAAAAAAAAAAACACTTTCTTTATTATATTAATATTCAACAGAACCAGATTTATTCGCTTTATTTGCATATAGACCTGAATATTGTTTGTAAACTACATACGCGTCACATATTTTAATTGAATTTAACACGGTAAAAGAAACACCGAACACCACCTGAAATATACTTCAAAAGACTTCCAGACAAAGAAACTAATAAATTCGAAATATTTTATTTCGCTTTGTGAACGATCGATGAAAATTTTCATACTATATATTGCATGAAAATTTGTGCTTACAAGAAATACATGTCTATTTTACTATGTTTAGAAGCTGTCTGAACATACAGCTTCTAAAGAACAGACAGCTTCTAAACATAGTAAAATAGACATGTATTTCTTGTAAGCAGAAATTTTCATGCAATATATAGTATGAAAATTTTCATCGATCGTTCACAAAGCGAAATAAAATATTTCGAATTTATTAGTTTCTTTGTCTGGAAGTCTTTTGAAGTATATTTCAGGTGGTGTTCGGTGTTTCTTTTACCGTGTTAAATTCAGACAAATTACCGTGTTAAATATTAAAATGTACTAACAAGAAATCTCGCCCAAAGTCGAAATTTATTAGAATAATTTTGAATGTCCCTGTATATGGACTATTTGTCTGATTCAAACAAAAAATTTTCAGGTAGCATCAACCTATGATACAGATTTAATATACCGAGTTTATCCTTCCTTTTGAAATATGTTCTAGTGTTATTCTGATATTAGTCTCGTACACACACATATAGACAGGCAAACAACAGTCCAAAGCAAATAGTCAGTTTCTAAAACTTTTGTTTAATATAATAATTTCTTTACCTCTCAAAGGCAAACAAAAGTAAAAATGATAAATATTAAATAGTTAAAAACTTAAAATAAATTGTTTTATTAAGATTTTAATTACACTGCACGGCATGAAAATTGCCTCTGACACCATTTTAGCATATTATTATGTAAAATGACCTACTGAATACGAATAGGACGCCCATTTTGCCCTATCACCAATAGAGATATGTATTATAATATTAAATTTGCCCACATATAATAGGAAATTAATCTGTTATCTCAAAGTTTTTGTATATCGAAGTTTTCTCGCTAGAACACTAAACGTCAATAAATGAGGATAGGCTTTAAATTTAAAACTTATCAGAAGAATTGTTTAAGTTAATATATTTTACCGTCAGTTGTCTATATTAATTTAGAAGTGAAATAATCAGATAATAATATTTTGCAAAATTAATTCGGGGATTAACGGGTTAATGTTCAAAATAACTTTAACAAGGTTGTATGAAATTAACTTCATTACTTATCACAAATAATTGTTTGAAATAAATTTTTCCAATGATTTAAACTTCAGTTTGTTAGTATTCATATCATATTAAAATTCCTCGACAACTTTTCTTCAATAATTAAAATTTTACTATTCTAAACAGGAACAAATAATTTCTCGTGGGGGTACATCACGTATCGTCAAGGTCATCCAAAGCCCATGTTATTTATATACAGAAAATACGCAACAGATAAATCAGTTTCCAAAAATTTATTAAAAAGAAAAAAAAAAAAAAAAAAAAAAAAATCGAATTTTGGGTTTAAAAACGCGAATTTTCCCTAAATGCATTTTTCTCATTTTTTTAGCTGTAAAATGAAATATTAAATTAAAAAAATTCAATTTTTGGAAAACGGGTGTTAATTTAACGGTTGTGAATTTTCTGAATGTGAAAACGGGATTTAAAAGTATCAATTAGGTAATGAGTAATTCTGTAAAAAAATTTCTCCATGGGATTTTTAATAACTTTAAACGGGGAAATCGTAAGAGGGGGTGAGCAGCCTTAAGACGTCGTCTTTAATGCACATTCAATAAATAACACTGGTGTCTGTGTTTTGTTCTAAATTAGACGAATTTATAAACAAAAATTACAGAGAAAATTTTATGATATCTACACCATACTAATTTTTTTAGTTTAAATATCTTTTAATTTACATTTAATGAGGTGCTTTATACTATTGACTATATGCTGCGTGATAATAATAAAGCACCACAGAACTGGCATTTTAAAGTAATAATTACAGTAATAAAGTAATAACACCATTTTATGGTGTTTATCCAATGTACTGTAATTATTATTATTATATGCTGCATGGTCTCAGAATAAGTTTAAATTTCTCGTTTTCCCTTATTACATGATTTTCACACTAGCCCCTTTAAATATTTTTTTAATACAAATAAAACAACAAAATGAATTGTTCAGTCAACTGAAACATACATAGCTTAACTTCAAAGTAAAATTAAATTTTTTTTAACTTTCTGCATTTTCTACTTTTTTAGTCAGGCTAATGCACAGTGACACAGACGTTTCTCTATATAAGTTAGGTTTCGTAAAAACTGCTTCTTATTTACACATGCTGTTCTTTACAGAGGCAAAGCAAAAGCATATCAGAGTTTTGATTTCATGAAACTAAAATCTAAGTAACTTCTTTCTTCAGCGGTCCTCAGCCAAAATCAGTTCTGTTTCACAGACTCTGCCAAAATTATATACAATTGGGAACTTGCGGGTGCTTTCAGTAAAGATAAAAAGAAACTTTTTTACTTGTAAAATGAGATTGTTGTGTCATTGCGTCTGAATGATGAAATGTTCAAAGACATTTGTTTTATTTTGATTGTTTTCTAATCAACAACTTTGAATTTTTCTACCCTAAAATGATTTTTTTCCCCATCTGAACGCTATTTTTTTAAACCATATTTTGAATAATTTGGATAGAAATTTATTTATTTTTCTTATTAGAATATTTTGTATTAAATTCTCCTTTTAATTTTACAGTTACACGAAAATAATTTCGTTCCATATGGATACTATGAAAAAATAAATATCTCCAAATAAAAATAATATTAAGATTTGATAACCCTTACTGGGTTGACACCTGCAAGTGTGATTTATATATAGATATGAATTTGAAAATTTTGATTAGTGTAAGCTGTGAATTCATACCGAAAAATACAAAAGAAACGCCATCTGATGGACAAGCTTGAATCATAAAATCAACTTGATTTAAAAACCTGAAGCGGAACTGAAAAGTACGGAATGAAAGATAACAATGTCGTACTTAAGTTTCATCAAAGAAAACAATCATATTGCTAATATTAATTTTATCTTTAATAAAATGAAATTTAAGTCGAGAGAATTTTTAATTTAAAGTATATAATTTAATTCGAGTATAAGTGTATATAAATGTAAAAACTAATAAAAACTATAATAATATCAGTACTATAACACTCTCCTAAAATAATACTATTATGCAATGATATTATAATATATTAATACTATATCAAGTATATGAACTAATGAATTCACCTAAATTACATTTTCTTCTTAATTTTTTTAAAAAAATTAATTAACCCATGGTTCGTACGGTCCTTGAATTTTCTAGATTTTCGTTACCACTAATTTTGGACTGCATTTTTTGTTATGAAAAGGTCTATAAAAAATTGTTTAAAAAAAAGTGGTGGTAGAGTCCTTGAAAAAAAGGCGGGTATGTATGAACCCTGATGGCCTAATCCAGTCACTCTGGTCCCCCAAGCAGATCGGCTACCGAATCTGCCCAAGAAAATCATAGAAAATCTAATTTAATGAAACCTTTTAATGCTCGTTAGAAATACATCTCTATGTACAGGAATCAACATCTGATATATATATACAGAATTGGATGTATAGGAAAAGAAAAATTGAAATATGTGCAAAATAAAATTATAAACAACTTATAATTAAGTAATTATGTTTGTCTACAAATTATAGACACGAGTAATAAATAATCCAGCAATAAATAATAGAGTTACATAATACTGATACAGCTAGTATAAATGTAAATTCGAATGGGGAAAAAAAGGCTGCCTGAATATATATATATATATAATCATAATGTTATTTTGTAACTTATTTTTTACTTTTAGTAAAACAACTTATCATTATTATTATTATTATTATTTACTTTCTCATTACTCTATCTGTAGTATCTTCTAAGAATTTCTCAGTAGCTATATGTCATTCTGTGTTTCATATTTACAGTTTTATTATAAAATAAGAAGTTTGAGGAAACAGAATATAGATTAAAACTATTTCTTCATTTAATGCAATGTAAATCGTTATCCCCAAATTTAAAATTATATATAAATGAAACGGAAAAAAGAAAGAAAAAAAGAAAGAAAGAAACTATAAGTATAGTTTTATTAAGCCTTCTCTTTATTTCTTATCATGATTGATCTTATCTTTTTAATTAATTGGAAGCTGTCTACATACTAATATTTCTATGAAAGAACTTGTTAATTATGCTAAGTAGGAGAACATTCTTTGTCTATTATCCCGTCATTGAACTTGAGAAAAGAATTTCGGCTAACAAAATAAAATAGTACCTTTTAAATCTACTAATGAATAGCGGTCAAATGGTATTTTGTTCAAAGCTGTATGATTTAACATAACATTATCCTGAAGCAATAATCCGAAAATATAAAAAATACCAATAATAAAATAAATTTTTTAACTTACCCCAAAAACGTACACACCATTTTTAGTCTGGATTTTTTTTTTTTTTTTTTTTTTTTGTCAATGCATATACAAATATCATTGGATATATTTTCACAATTTTGCAATCGTGCTATAAAATAAAGGTAAATTTATGTTCCTTTAAAACGTGTTACTTCGTATTTTTACTTTTGAGCTATTCACGCCACAAACTGCTATCTATATAGCATTAAAAATGGCAGTAAATCGACAAAAAATTAAGTGATAATCAAATAGAATTAAGATATTTATAATCAGAAAACTGTAAATAAACTTTTGTTGTCATTTACAAATTAATATGTAAAGTGTCAAAACCACAAACCCCTATGTTTTGCTAATAATATAAAATAAAAAATGTATATTTATTTATTTATTTATTTTTTAAACAAGTTTTAGAAAATAAAATTAAAAATCGCTGAAATATTAACTTCGGACTAAATGGATTTGATATTTTACAAGTGGCAGCATTTTTATTTTTCCTTAGATTTCAGCATTTTTATTTTTCTTGTATATTTCAGTTGGATTTTTTGCAACATTTTAACAAAAACATAAAAAAAAAAAAATGCAACAACAACAATAACAAAAAAAAAAAAAAAAAAAAAAAAAAAAAAAGAACAAGGCCATTTTTTTCTTTACTATTTTAACGGCCTAATTATACAAGTTTAATTTTTAAATATTTGAGAGCGAAGGGCGGTATAAGGAAGGATGGCGAGAATTTTGTCAGATTTAACTGCAGTTATTGAATAATCTTTGTTATCGAAAATAAAAACACACTTCTCATTATTGAAATTAACCATTTAACGATAAAGTGGTTACAATTACTTTCGTTTTATGTAACACCGTTTTTACATGAGTGAAATGCATGTACTCTAAATTTGTTGTTTGTTGCATGTATTGAGATTATTCTAGGCTGTACAAGTATGTAAAAGATGGGGAATGGCTATAAGAGGAGGTAAGGGCAAAGCATATAACTGAAAATGAGATTATTACGAATGTATGCTAGTGTATGTCTTTGTAATGTGAATTGAAAGTAGGTATATTTTGATAATATGCGCAAGACATGAAAAAACAACCCCCTATAATTTTTATTCATCTAATTGTCACTAAGAAACGAGGAAGATTTATTCGATACTGGAATACATACTTTCACACTCATATTAAAATATAAATTTTAATTGAGTTTTGTTTATTCTACAGTAAATTATTGCAGTGCTAAATTTTTGCATGCAACTTAATCAAGGTTTAGCAATAACAATTTTGTAATGTTTTACTTTTTCTTCTGTCTATAAATATGAAAGATGTATATATGGTGTATGGATGTAAAATTTGTACATATCGAGTGGCAATATTTAAAAGTGCATTTACGTAAGATTTAACATGCTATTGTGTATGAAAATTGTTAACGTAAATACTTATGTGTATTATTTAGATATTAATTATTAGAATTTGCATTTATTTTTAAAATATAGATTGTAAATGTTTTATGTCTATCATTGTTGTGATATTTAACCTTTTATCTACTGTATTAAGAAACTGACAAAAATTGTATTTGAAACATATATTTTTAGTTACTTAAGAGTATTATTTAAATATATATATTAGAGTGTCTCTTAAATGAGGGGGAAATTTTGCTTTTGCTTTTGCTTTTTTTTTTTTTTTTTTTTGAAATCCGATACGCATACCCTCTAATTTTTTTTTTCTATTTGATCTAAACACTTTTTAGCAAAATAACAGCTCTCTGGGGGTAATGTTAACACGTGCAAAATTTATGGGAAATTCCTAATACCTATATTAGGATTTTAGGATACGTTCACACGTGCAGAATTGACAGGAAAATTCTAATATCTATATTAGGATTTTGGGATAGGTGCATGTTAACAGTATCCCAGAGAGCTGATATCTTGCTAAAAAGGGTTTAGGGTCAAATAGAAAAAAAAAATGAGAGGGTATGAGTATCGGATTAAAGAAAAAACCCTCATTTAAGGGACACCCCAATATATATGCAATAAAAATTATGCATATCACCTTATCATAGTAATTAATGAGGATTTTGTTAAGTGGTACTTATGTGTACCACCTGTACATAGATATTTAAAAAAAAAAAAAAAATTCGAACTTAAAAATATGTATATATATATGTACTCTTTTTATGTTACTTGTATTTTTTATAAGATTGGTGAGAGATTCTTGAAGTAATATAGGAATTAATTAATTATAACAAAAGTGAATACCTTGAAAAATGCTAAGCAAAAACAGCGAGAGCACGCTATAAAATCCCTTCTGGAACAAAAAAGGCTACATGCATTTTCTAATTCCTTCTAGTGAGATTAAAGAGAGGTTGGTATATAGGGGAGAGTGGGGATGAATGGGACATTTTTCATGTTTTTATTGATAACGTTGGTCATATGTAATTCAGAATTTTGTAACATGGTTCATACCTACACTTCAGTAATCGGTTACATATAAACATACTAACTTTAATAAAAAGTTATCATTTTTAATTAATAATAATTTTTTTTACATGCATGTGCATTGTCCCATTCATCCCCACCTATGGGGATGAATGGGACAGGACTGGAATTAACAAAGAAAAGAAAACAAAATGGAAAGTAAATAAATTTTTAAAGTTAAATTGGTTTATGTGATTTTATTACACACTATGAATTTACTGAAATTAACATAAACTGACGTATTGGCTCAAATTAACGTCAAAAGGCAAAAGTCCTTTGGTTCGCACAGTTCCTAGTGCTCTAGGCTTTGGTAATTTAATCTAATAAGACCTAATCTAAAAATAAATAATTTTTATTTCCGACTGATCGGGAAAATCAGCATTCTATTCTGTATTACATTAATAATCACCAGGATTTATTTAATTAGCTTGATTGAAATTGTGATTTTAATCAAAGTATTATTAGTTTATTTATTTATTTTAATTATTGATTTAAGTTTCATTGAATATTCTAATTTATAATTGTTTTTATCATAATTATTATAAACAAAAATCAAAACAATTAATTTTGCTCATATATATATATATTTTTTTTAATAAGGTCTCGGATATGAGATACCCAACGCGCATTCTCTCGGGTTAAGCTAAGACAGGAAGTAATTTTACATTGCAGAAATTACATTTTATACTCTGTTAAAAATGCAATATTTTATCAAGTTTTGTTTCAAAATTATGTACGATTAGTTTCATTTCTATTTCGTCATTATTAAATTTTAATAAGAATAGTCATAAAAATAATAATAATAATAATAATAAAGACTAAAGTTTAATGTATTATTTACACGTCGGTATGGGTAAGGAAAAAAATCTAAAAGTTTTTATGCAAGCATTATAGAAAGCAGATTAATTTAGTGTTAAATTATTTTTTAAATAATTCTCTACGCATTAAAGAGAAAAAAGAAAGAAAGAAAAAAACCTAACAGTTTAATTTTGTTACTAATAGACTTTACTCTGTTTATTTATTTACTTATTTACTTTTTAAAACGAAAATATGATAACTGTAACTGTCGGCTAGGCATAAATAAACTCCATAAAAATATTTGAAAACTAATATTTGATAAGCCTACACTATTTAAAATCAGAACATTTTTTTAAAATATTCACTGTTTTATTTAAACTAATTGCTTAACATATATTTCCTTACTTTTTGCTAATATTTTATTTAATAAATAGCTTTGTTCTGCTCTCAAGGTAACCCATTTAAATCCTCCATTTCAGCAACAGCAATTACATATTTGAAATAGTAATTGTAAAAAATAATGCCTATAAATTAAATATCTATATTTTTAACAGGTTTGTCCGGGTTCTTTTATATTATGATTGAGCAAAAGAATCGCATAAGTTGCTTTTTCACATGTGTATTTGCGAATAACTCATTGTTCTTTTCAGTTCTTATTAAAACGCTCATTATCTCTGTTTTCAGCATCGGCTCATAAGTCTTACTATTCCATGAGAAAATGAACTACGGTCAAGGAAAATATTTCCCACTAACCCTTTACACTTTCTCAGGAGAACTAATTAAAATAAACCCACAAGAGTCGGCAGACACTCTAAACGTTTTAAACTTTGTCACAACTTGGCGTCTAAGTCGAACTATATTTTGGCTATGATATCCTCTTTTGAGTCAAAACATTGCTGGCGTTTAGAAATAAGCATCTCATTACTTTTTACTTTTTGTTTGGATCCCAGCTGTTTGGATGACTCAAGCATTAATTTATTAGCGTGTATAAACTTAAGGTATTCGAATCTTGTCATTCCCACACTGTAGAAATTTATTGCACTGTGTATATACATTAAAAAAAAATATGTTAAATAAAGTCGAACTACTAAAATGAAAACAGTGTATTTCTACGTAAGGCTGTTTACTGTAAATACATTTATTGTTTGAAAAGTCACGTGATAAACACGTTAGTAATGATATAGTTTATAGTTTTTATTTAGTAGCTATGGTCTTGGAACTTAAACAAATACAATAAAATAAGAATTTAGGTGTATTAGTAAATAGGTTTATTAATTTATTGATCTACTAGTAAACTAGTAGAAAATCGTGAAGTAAATATGTAGATTCAGTTACATTCGAATACACTTAAAAACTTTCGAATGTATGAAGAAAAAAAAAATCGATTACATTTTATTCAAATAATTTGTTTACTAATAAAAATGTTATTCACTATCAGATATAATTATGATTTCAAAAATATTGTAAAATTATAAAACTCTAAATTTCGATAACGCTTTTATTCATTTATTATTTAAAGACATTCATAATGTATTTTAAACTGAATAACTTAAGCTAATTTTATTGTCATCTGAAAACGCAATTTCAGCAAGAAGAGATAAATTTAGGGTGAGTATAAAAATAAGAAGAAAATCAAAACATGAAGTGGTGGTGTTGTGGTGTAGGGATTAACGTTAAGGTCTGCGTAGAGTGCCCTCCATGTTTGCCTTTCTAAGGAGTCCTAGTTCGCACCTACGCGAATTTCGGAGAAAACCATGTAAAACTACCAACAGCTTCTCCTATGAGCATGACTTGTATTAGAACTCTGTATCTCTAGGCAAGCAGCTTCGAGGGCTATAACACATGAAGTAAAACAACATTACGAAAACGGAATGCAAAATCTACATTTATTATTTGATATATAATCATACTATAAAATTCCTAGGAAAGTAGCTTATCTTTATACTTCATTAAATTTATGAAACTGTTAGTTAAAAAGATACATCTAGTTATTAAATTTTATCATAAATTTTCCATCATAATCCAGGAAAAGAACATTGAAAAAGATCTAGAACCATTAATTGGTTAAAAAAAAAAAAGAAAAACATTAAATCACTTAGAAATGTGATTCATAATATACTGAAACCTGTTGATGAATTTAAAAGACATTAAATTTATTGGTGTTGGTATCTGAGATAGATGCATAAAAATTTTTGACGTTTATGGGGGGGGGGGGGGAATAAGAATACACAAAGTTTTGTGAGAATACACAAAGTTTTGTGTGTTATTATTTATTTTTTATTGGAAAGCACTAAAAAAGAAAGTAAAATCCCTGTTGAAGAATCTTTTATTTTGTTTTAGCAAACTGGAATCCTACATAATGAAACACCTCTTTTTTTTAAGAACTTTTTACATACCAGGTAAACATTCTCGTGTTGCCGCTAAACTGATTGAATATTCTCTTTGAAGTTAAACGAAAAATCCTAACTCCATTTATGCACAAGATGTTGCCTCCGTTTTAAAAATTTGCATGGAAATGGTTTAGCAGCTTACAGACTCCACCCTTTTACCCATATGCTCTCGAATAAAAAAAAAATTTCAACAGAAGGAAAACTTGAATATGTGAAATAACAGGACAAGACGAAGCTACCGATTATTTCTATATTTCTTCAGTTAAAACAAGCATATATATTAACCAAAAATACAGATAGATAGATAGATAACTACAATGTTAATGTTACTAGTGTTTTACTCAGATTAAGTTTGTTTTTCCTTTTTTTAGTTCCTTTCATTTATTCCTTTTTCTTTATTTTCTCCAGATCCTTTTTTTTTAGAATATAACATAGAATGTATTTATAAAAAGAAAAAAAAATAATTTTTTACACTTTTTACAGAAAATTCATTTGATATTTCCGGCATTTAATAAACCAGACACATAATTTTAGCAAGCCATTCGATACATAGTAATTTCAATAAAATTTTTAGATGTTACTGTGATTTTTCTTTTGGTAAAAGGATTGCACATGCCGATTCCGAATGATTATTGTGTTTTAAAATAAATACAAAAACTCTTCATGTAATACAGATTATATGATACAAATCCCGAAAAATATGTAAGTGCAAAAAGAACATTAGCAAGCTTACTTTGGTAACATGTTTTTCTTATTCCAGTTTTCACAATCTTCTTTTGAAATTTCAATCAATGAATTAGTATTATAAAATTTAATTCGAATATTCATATAATATATTTCAAAGCTCAAAATTTATCAAGGTTAAGAAAAAAAAAGGGGGGGGGGAAGGAAAAGAATCACGTTCATTACAGAAACGATAAAAAATATTTTATATTATGATGGCTAAGAAGGAAATCTAAATGTTATTTTCAAACACAATCAAAAATATATAATTTTAAACATGCATGAAATTCCAGTGAAATTTAAGTGAATATTCAGAGTCAATAGAAATACATAAAAAGAAAATCATGTGACTATTATATCAGAACTTGTAGACAAAACCCATTCTCTATTTTGGATCACTTCAAAGCTCAAAATTTCTAAAACGAAACACGTTCTACATGTAAACAATAATAAACTAGTATGTTGTGGCCACCACGAGACTTTCTTCTATATTTTCCTATACAAATTCACTCAGTAACAATAATAATAAAAAAAAAAAGTGGGACTTTGACAAAATTTTGGGTAAAATGTGAAAATTATTCTAAGTTTGTCAAAACACGGAAACCGTGGGACTTTGACAAAATTGGGGGGAAAATGCAAAAATTTGTTTAAGTTTGTCAGAACACGGAAACCGTGGGAGTTTGATAGAATTAAGGGGAGGAAAAAAAAAAAAAAAAAAGTGGGACTTTGACAAAATTTTGGGTAAAATGTGAAAATTTGTTAAAGTTTGTCAAAACACGGAAACCGCAGGACTTTGACAAAATTAGGGGGAAAAAGCAAAAATTAGTTTAAGTTTGTCAGAACACGGAAACCGTGGGAGTTTGATAAAATTAAGGGGAGAGAAAGAAAAAAAAATTTTTTTTCTAAGTTTTTTTTTCGTAAAACGTAAAAAAAATCGATAACTTTGTTTTAAATTATCACAGATTTATAGTTCAACCATTCGTTTTAAAGGTACTGACGAGATCTTTCGAAAGATACCCATCTGGAAAATTTTTGCCCTATATCACCCTGTTAAAAATTTAGAAAAAGCGGGATGGCAACGCAACCTGTAAGACGATTTTTACCAAAAGTTGATAGGCACTAATTTATGTCAAGGTGCAACTACATACCAATTTGTATGAAATTCTGTGCAGTAGTTCCAGAGATACAGTTGCCACAAAATTTTGTCACACACACACACAGACAGACAGACAGACAGACATTTTCTAAAAATGGTAAAATCGTGTTCTACAGCTCTCAAAACGTGTAAATCCATCAAAAACCCGAAATCGAAAATTTTTACGAATCCAATACTTTCTTCTATTGAAGATAGAAGAAAGTAATAATTTAGTTCGTGCTGGTTATAAAGTGAAATCTAAACACTCTTTTTAAAGATTACTATAAATATAATTTTTTAAAATGTTTGAAATTCTAGCAGAATTTAAGAGATTATTTATTATGGATACTTAATAGAAATACTTAACAGCATTTGTCTCACTATTACAGAAATTTGTAGACAAAATCTATTTTCTATTTTGCAGTATAGTTTACACAGCTATACAGTCTTTTATTCATTTTTTACTAAATGCATATGAATGTACAGTGTTAGGAAAACACTGACTTTGGTTTTTAATCTTTAAATATTGGTCTTAAAAATACATTAATCGTAAAGATGCGTAAAAGGATACATAATTAGCAAAATCAACTGAAAATTTCATAGGTTTAACTTCCAAGAATTTCTTTTTATTATTATTATTTTTTTTTTATACAGACCCTTGCAAAAGACGTCCAAGGCATAAAACGTACAACCTACAGAAGAAAAAACTGTCTTGAACTTACTGATGTCAGTTGCAGTTTCTTGTTTTTTTAACACTTGTGATGGCGTGGTTTTCTTTCCCATGTTTTTTTCTGCTTGATTAATTTAAAAAAAAACATTTTTCTCGTTTTTGTCTACACCAACCTACGGCGGCGGCGATGGTTTGTCCGCCTATTCCCCGTATTCGTGGACTCATATTATAGACGAGAATTAGCCGTTTTGACGATTCCAGCGCCCCGAGCCCTACCCTTCTTGCTTTTCAGTGTTTTTACCTTGATTATTTCCTTGCATATTCTGACCGCTGTCAGTTGATTTTTTTTTTTTTTTTTTACACATGCGATTACGCGTTTCTTTATTTTCTTTTTAACATGCATCCCCCCCCCCTTTTTTTCATTTTCTATCTTTTATAACGTTTTTTTATCTACGCATCTCTGCGATGGTATGTTAAAGTCAAAATTAATGTCTCGACATATGAGTTAAAAATAAAAAAAATGAAGTAACATGAAATCACAATCAAGAGTTTTACACAAATTACTAGCGAAGACAATGATATCCTTCAACATCTTTATATAAACATACCTGTAAAGGCTCCTTGTGATACAATGTTGAAATTTTGTATATTACCTAATTAGTCTAAGGGGCACTTTTATTTCCAGGAAATATTTTGTATAGAACTATATAAAAATTTAAAATTTGGCTTTTATTAAAATCGAATCTCTTAAAAATTTTACAGATTTAATAAAATTATGTACTTTTCTTTGTGCAGCTTTCTAATTTGATATGCAATTTTAAGACCAATGTTTAAAAAATATATAGATAATATCAAGATTTTTCTAACACCCTGGGATAATATATTTCAGGACAGCCCATTTCTCAAAGCAGTACAACTAGGGGGTATATCACTTTGTATAAAAGACAATCGAAAATTTAAAATTTTAAAATTTTACGATTATTAACTAAAATGTCAAGAAAATGTCGGAAGGAAAAAATAAAGAAAGAAAAGAAATTTAAAATATAGACTTAAAAAAAAACAAACTTGGAAAATATTTAAGAATGAGAATTTTAAAAATATTTTTTTCTATTGATAATAATGTAATAATACTTAGATATGTTAGATAAAAATTCAGGCGAATGATGATCTCAGGTAGTGGATGGGGTGCTCTTTTAAAAGTTCGATCAACAAGCAAAAATAGAATATACACTCATAGTTAGTAACAATATTCAATTTTAATTTTATTCTTTTCGTTAAGTTATAACTTATTTTAATTATTTAATTTTATTGTACAAATCTATTTTAAGATATTCGTGATCACAAGCAGTATTTTTTTTTTTTTTTTTTATCTTTGAATATTATATTTCACCGATACATATTCTACACAAGTATATATATCGTTATTATTATTATTATTATTATTATTATTTCGAATTCATACATATGACTAAATCGAAGTTACAATGAATTATAAAATATTTTTCGTTCACGATTCAAAAACAATACTTATTTTTTTTTTTTTTACAAATTTTAAAGAAATAAATACATTGTTTTCAATTATTAAAAGATTTGTTCGTTGCTTCGATTTTTAACTTTATATATTTTTTCTAACCAAAGTAATACACCAAAAATTGTAATAAGTAATGCATTAAAAAATTGTTCCCTGTTTCTCTTCTCTTCCTCCTCCTCCCCTCCTCCTCCCCCCCCTCACTCTCTTTTTAATTTTTACTTAACCGATTTGACTTCTGATCAACTCATATGATGAATTGGTTAATTAATACCAAATATATGTTAATATATCTTTACATTACTAAAAGACTACGAACGAATTTAATTCATTTGTATATTTACAAATGACAGCAATAGAATAAAATCAAATGCTATCAATATAATCCGCTATAATCTGATTTAAATAAAAAATTATTTGAATTTTTTAAATCACATTATTCTGTTGAACTATCTGATAGTGATCAAAATTGAAATATTGTAACTATCTTATAAAAATCCGACGTTTCTTAATACGCTCCCATTCCGAACTTCACTCATCCCGCGCATTATCGGCGGATATTGAATAAGTCAAATAGTAATGAAAAAACCCGCACGTAGCGAACCGTGAAAGGGGAAGATTTTAGGGGAAAAAACACCTTTCAGAGCAATTAATAAAAAATAAAAGGGAGAAAAAAACATAACATTAAAATGAAAAACCGTTGCATCACTTTGCATACATCTGCATGCAAAAATAAATGCAAATAAAAAAACAAACAATATGGATACATTTGGAACATAAGACAGAAATTTCTCTAGTATAAAATTAAAAACAATGTGAGAGTGAAAATATAGTAAGGGAGTTTCATGGCGAATATTACGTCAGTCACAACAGGATAATAATTATTGCTAGAAATTAGCGGTAAAAGAAAAAAAAAATACTTAAAAAAAAAATTAAAAATTAATATTGTTAACTACGACAAGAAAAGTGACACAATTAAAAGATGGCAATTTTGAGTTTATGTCATTGCAAAATATGCACGAATTGCCCCAAAAAGAAAAAAGAGAGCATGACATCTCTATATCGAAAATTATTCGCCTACATTGTTTTCTTCAAAATAAATGTACATCAAGTATATCTGTTAAATAATTTAATATACAAACTATCTACAATTTTTATCAATAATATCTGATATGAAACGGATATTGATCGATTTCCTGATATAAATGATGTCAATTTTTAAATTAGAGAATTTGTGTTGAATTATAATTTTAAAACTAAAATGTTTTTACAATAATCTTTAAAAATTAATGAAAAATCTTTCAAAAACATTAAAGTTACAATATTTCATGATGAAAATTTATTACTGCAAAATAAGTAATAAAATACTTATTTTACGTTTGAGTGGCAGCTAAACTTTATGAAGAGGTTCAACTACGTGTTAATATCAAGAATTTTGTAACTTATGTTAACTTTGTCATCATAATAATTAAAGTACTCTTTTAAGTTTTCAGAAAATAAATTTTGTTAGTATAAGGTTATTCGTCAGTTTTTGTACTACCGTAATTTAGTGTATATAAGCCGCAGCCTATTAAAATGTTGCGAAAAAATACAATGCTATTAGATAAACCGCACCGGAAGGTAAGCCACGGCTTATGCAAGTATTGTTACGATGATGTGACAGAAAAATAGGGAAAAAGATATCAGTCTTCTGATATCTACGCAAGTTAATAAAAATAATCAATTATTAATTATAAATGAAAATAATAAATTATTTAAAAAATAATTCGGCATAAAGAAAATAAAATCAAACTGTACCAGTATGCGGATGTAATGCAACAAATATCAGAAACACGGGAACAAGATGGTGGAATTCGGCCATATGTACAAATTCATAAAAATAATTAATTATAAATAAAAGTAATGAATTATTTAAAAAGGCAATGTATAAAGAAAAAATTTAAATAAAACCAGTATATAAATACGATGGAAAAAATCAAAAACAAGGGAACCAGATGGCGAAATCCAGACGTATATGCAAATTAATCAAAATAAGAGGTTATTAGTTAATAAATAAGAGATTATAAGCGTGAATCAGTGCTCGATAAACTCGAATACTAAACTTCCGTTTTCGGGGGAGATCGACTGTTCCAAGATTTATGGACGACGGAATCTGACATTATCATTAGATAACCCGCACTGATAGATAAGCCGCAATCCCACAAAAAAATCAATGTTTTTTTTTTTTTTTTTTTTAAGATCACCCGCGGTTTATCTTCACTGAAATACGGTAGTGAAATGCAGCAATTTTTATGAAGGTGATTTATATACTATAAAAAATTGCAGCAGAAAAAATACTGTAAACTATTAATTTCACGTCTTATGCAAAATTACAAAGAAATATAAACAGAGATGTTAAAAACTCTGTTTTATATGTACATTTTAATAATAAACAAAATGTTTTATTAATTGTTGAAGAAAGAATATTAGTAGTGCATTTCTAAAGTAGGAACATTTAAAAAAATTTTTACTGGGAAATAATATGTTTGAAAAGTACGATAGAGATTGAGAATTTCTTATTTATTTTTAACTGAAAACTTACAGACACTCTACGTAAATATTATAGTAAATTTGAAAAAAAAAAATTAAACTCCTTATTAATATTATTTTAATGCTTTTTAAAATATGCATTGTTAGTATTAAGAACTTTAACACTCTTTCATAAAAGAAATAAACTGAATTGTTGTATTGGCCAATGCATCGTGTTAATCCCATTCGTCCTTATACGTGGAGGATTAACAGTAACTTTAATATGCATGTCATTTTATTTATCGTTTTAAATGGCCTTTAGAACCTAGGAAAAGGAAGAAAAAAGTGTCGGCAACCCTCTTTGGCGCAGAGGACAGAGGGGCATAAAAAATCAACATATTTTAGCTAACAACCTGGCTGTAAGTAAAGCTGAATGATAATATTCCCCATCCCTGTGAATGGGGAAGGGGGGGGGGTCTTTTACCTAGCTTTAACATTACGTCATATTCTATACGATAATAAGATAAAATTTAATTATAATTTAAAAATTTTCCATCACACGTATTCATTTGAGGCCCATGGACTTTAAAGCCTCTGCTGCGTATACTGCGTAAACGAGAGACTTCACAGCGCTTCAACGAATGCTACCTTTTTTTTTGCCTACCATATTTATAGTTTTTTTTTTTTTTTTACAGTTCTCTGTGCGCCAGGCAGCTACTCAGATTTCACCCTCGTCTAAGAACAACTCTATTACAGAAGTATACGTAAAAAGTTAGAATTTGTTTTTATTTTATTACACAAATAAATAATTAAATAAAAATTAACTGATATCTGTGCGACAATTTAACTTCAAATAATAATAATAATTATTATTATTATTATTATTATTAACTTTTTTTTTTTTTTTTTTTTTTTTTCAGAGATAAAAACTTCAAGATTACAAATGAATAAACTTTCATATGAAAGTATTTCTCTCATTCTTTTTTTTTTAAATAATTTATGACTCTACTCATAAAACAAAACTATTGAAAAATTAACATTCTATACTGTCAAGGACGGCTATCAAGGACAGTATTAAAAGATGATTCGCAGCAATACTAATAGAGAATTCATTATTTTTTCTATTACTGCCGAGACTTCCTATAATTTAGACTCTGTTCTACATATTTGAAATTGTGTTGGATTTAAAAAAGCGGTAGGTAAAAAATTGTGCAAAGTAAGATAAAGTTTTAAATTTTTTAATTTCTTTGCGAATTTTAAGATAAAAAAAATCTGGAGTGACTCCACTCGACTTTCCGAACATTGAGTAACTAACAGTTTTGTAGATAAAATAAAGAAAGAGGAGTTGCTAAACAAACAAAAAAGAGAAAACCATAACAGAGTGTTTGAGTATTTTTCTCCATATATCACACGAGGTTTTATTTAACGCTACTGAACTTTGAGCCCTTAGATCATAATGATAAAGAATTTTTCGTTGTGTCCCTGTAAAAATCTATAAATGCTAGATTCACCAAAATGCTTATAGTTAGTGCAACAGTGATTTATAATATTCATACAAATTTTCAGGTCAATTGAATAAGGCGTTTAGATGCTAATCGCTGGTCTCATAGGCCATAAAGATAAAGAATTTTTCTTTGTGTCCCTGTAAAAAAACTGTAAGTGCTAGATTCACCAAAATCTATACAGTTGGTTCAAATGTAACCTATAACATGTGTACAAATTCTTTGCTGAGATTAATAAGGCGTTTAGACGCTATCACACTTTTAAAAATTTGGCAAAGAATTTTTCTTTGTGTCCCTGTAAAAAAACTATAAGTGCTAGATTCTCCAAAATCTATACAGATTGAGTATCTGTGACCTATAATATGTGTATAAAGTTTTTGCTCAATTGAATAAGGCGTTTAGATGCTATCGCACTTTTAAGATTTTGGTCCCTTGGCCATAATGATAAAGAATTTTTCTTTGTGTCCCTGTAAAAAAACTATAGGTGCTAGATTCACCAAAATCTATAGGGTTCGTACTATGGTGACTTACAATATACGTACCAACTTTCAGCTTATTCGAACAAAGCGTTTAGACGCTAGCGTGTTCACTCACAGACATACACACATACATACGCACATACATACACACATACATACACACATACATACACACATACATACACACACACATACATACATCATCGTAAAAATAGTGAAAACGGACTCGTTGGACCTCGAAACGTATAGAAACATCAAAATCTCGAATTCGGATTTTTGACATGATTACAATACTTTCCTCACTGTAGTGTTCGGAAAGTAAAAAACTGAACTGAACGTATTACGTTTTATATTCAAAGTCAATTCTTTTTTATGAAATACAGTGTTGCTACATCACAGTTAATATAATTTGCTTGTATAAATTTTTAAAAATGAAAAACGGAACACTTCTCTTAAATATAATTACCAGGAAAACTTTGCATTTCATAATAAGTTCTTTTAATAAAAAACATATATATTTTAAATTCTACATACTAACATTGTGTGTCTTCTACAAATACTATAAAATATAAAAATACACAGGTAATGATATTCTGGAACTGGATAATGAAAAAAAAAATTTTTTTTCTTTCAACATTTTTCTTACATTTGGTATTGTAACAAAGCATTAAACGGATAATTTTGGATTTTCACAGGATTCACGAGTGTTTTTTTTTTTTTTTTTTTTTTCTAAATATCACTCATATTTCAGACATTATATTATAAGATAAGTTGCTTTGCAGATATTGCAAGCTTATTTGCTTATATTGCAAGAAAAAAGTTTTTTTTTTTTTTTTTTTTTTTTTTTTTTATGTGGAAGGAAAATCCTGCGAATATTGTAGATGAGCTATGTAATTCCAGTATTATTTAATTTGTAAAAATCCGCCCAGAACTACTCTTGCAGCCGATCTGGTTGATAAAGCATTCAGTTTTTACAACAATTGCTTTAATAAACAAAAGCGAAAAAAAAAAAAAAAAAAAAAAGACATTGCATTATAAAGTACATTGCAAAGAATGGGTTGTTACATATCAACACAGATACACAGATGATAATAAGCGAAAAATGTTTCAGCTTTAAAAGATTATTTACAAATTTTGCTTTACATTGAATTAAATTAACTAAAAGATATAAAAGTAAGTACAAAGAAATTCATATAAAATATCCTATTTTATAAACATTTCTAAGTAAATAATAAATTTTACATTACAAAATTTTAATGATTTTCGGTTATTTATTCTATTAATTAATAATTCTGTTAATTAGTAATTAATGATAAAAATCACTTAGTTATTATTTAATTTCATGCCGCTAATTTAGCAATATAAAATTCTGGGAAAACCTTGTAATAAAATTATAATCGAAAACTTCATATTTAAAACAATATTTTCGGAATCAATGAATAGGGTTTGTCTTTAAAATTTTTGGTATAAGCACCTTCACTTTACAGTTCTACTAATAATCAGCTATTACTAATAAAAAAATTTTAAAATTGATCGTTAAACTTATTATTTTTCCAATATATTTAAACGAGGTTCGTGTGACTTTCACAAATGTCCCGAGATAGCTCGGTTTGTATTTGCTATAATTCTTGATAACTAAATAAATATGATATCATATGTTATTATTTAGAAGAAATGTTTGTTGTTTGCTATGAGAATGCAGTTTGAAGACTTCCAGGTGTACGATAAGCTTTTTGAATTAACACAGGGAATGGTATCAGAGATGTCCCAAAATGAAATCAAATTTTCTATCTATAAGTTTTAAGTTGAGGTACTGACTTAACGAATGTCTTACATTCTATTTTGAGCTAATATAAGGAAATTATTTTTTACAATAAACATTTTTAAAAACCACTCTTTTTTAAAAGCCACATTAAAAGGTGGGGCCTGGTTTCAGGACACCATTCAAAAAAGCGGCTGACACAATTTCTGAAAAACTTATGCACCGACTCATTGGAATTTTGCACTTTTCCGAAATAGAGTTGTCTAGTGATTGAATAAAGGATTTAAAAAATAATATTATAGTTTAAAAAAAATTAAGGAACACGCTTTTATAGAAATGTGAACTAAAAAAGCACAAAATATCTATCTTAGTATTAAATTGCAGGGTAAGAGAAAATCGTGTGAGTGACACACCATAATATTTACATACATTTAAATTTTTAATTAAAATAATTTATTTTTTTTAATAATTTAATTTAATTTTTTAATAAAAATTGTATTTCTTTCTCCCATTGTTTAATGGTGTTTTCCTTTACCTGCGGCTTATTTCTGTTGAGCTATCTAAATGATAGACCAGTTGTTTTTCTGCCTAAAGGTTGTCTGAGTGAGTAATGCTGACCAGTTGTCGGCCTGGATAGCTCAATTGGTAGAGCCTTGACCTTGTAAGTCAAAGATCCGGGGTTCGACTCCCGGTCCAGGCATTATTTTCACTCAGTCGGAAAAATAAAATTTCATTATCTAAAATAATTTAGAATTAAACAAAAACCATTTTTAAAAAATCCCCCCTGACTGGGCTCGAACGCTAGACCTTTACACTCGCAGCGCGGCTCTTTACCTCGCAACCACGGCGTTCACGTACGAAAAGTCTTTTTTTTACAATATAGATTTTTTGTTCGCTCCCAGAGTGGTTACAAACATACAAACATACATACATACATACAGGTGAAGCTAATAATAAAAGCGAGTAAAAAAAAAAAAAATGCATTTTCAATTTTTGGAAGAGTTGTATGCAAAAACAGTACAATTTTCTGTACATTTTACCTCGCATATAACCTTGTAGAGTTACTTGTAATATTAATAAAAGAAAAAGAAACAAAAAATACTTCGTTCAAGCACTAGTCAATTCTGTTTTAGAGAAGTGTGCAGAAATTCAATAAGATTAGTGTACTAGTTATTGAAACTTCGTGTCCACAGCATTCCTGAAAGCTGGACCTATCGGTTGAATTTTCCAAATTTTTTAATGAAAGTTTTATAAAATATTCTTTAAATTTTGCTCTTTTTTAAGCTCAAAATTTTGAAGTTTATTTGTTTAATATAGATATATACATTAGAGAGAGAAAGAGAGAGAGAGAGAGAGAGAGAGAGAGAGAGAGAGAGAGTAAACCCTTTAAATAAAGTAGCATCATGCAAAACGAAGCATGCAAATGGTATAAAATTATACATAATTCAACTTGAACTCTGCTTTTCTTTACAAATTTTCTATGTTTTTATCGGACATAAAAACTAAATTTTTACCATTTGATATTATATGCGATATACTATAATAAGAGAAATAAAAGTATATTCACAAAAAAGTAAGAGTTTGTTATTAGAAAAATGATTTATTTGACGAAATTTTTTTATAAGTTTGGAATTCCTTGAACTAATCTATGGGAATAAATGGCTTTATTATAAAACACTGTGTGTTGAAAATGAAAAGTGTCACAAAACTGTTTTGTTCATAGACCTAGAAGAATAATTTGAATACATTACAATGTAAGAGCAGAAGAACTTATTTTAAGCGGATATCAACACTTTTTAAGCGGCGCTGAAAATGAAGAAATTAAGATACATCTTCCACATCCGCGCAGCTTCCAAAAGAACAAAACTGTACTACTGGTTTCACTGTATGGACTTTGCAGTGTGCTAAAGCATTTCAGCTTGAAATTAAAAATATAACTAGGTATTTTAATATAAACAGCATGCTAATTTTCTGACAGGCCAACATTTAATCTATTTTTGAGCTCTGTTAGGAATCTGCCCTTTTTTCACACCATTTTATTTGTAGTGAAATTTCCTTCAACATGTACATAGGATTAAAAAAGAAGAAAAATTCCCATGAAGAAAAGTGGTGTGGTAAAAAAAAACGCGGGTACTGACAATACCCAGGAATAAATTAAAATGTTGACATGTCTGTATATATGATCTGCATATTAAAAAAAAAAAAAAAAAAAACAGGCCAATAACACTGCTCTGCATGAAAACTGCCTCCAACACACTTTTTGCCAATTCTTATGTAAAATGACCCCCTGAATCCGAATATGAAGCCCATTTTGCCCTATAGCTCACCTTTTTTAGGGACCCCCCCCCCCTATTTTTACCACTTTTCGGTAATTTTTATGGCTATAAATTTGATTTTTAGGGGGAGGGGGAGGGGTGAAAGGTTTATTTTAACAGTTAAATATATTCTGAGAGGCTACAGAGTCGGAAAATTCTAAAACATGAACATTTACGGCAAGGGGAAAATTTAGGGGGGATTTGCCACTGAAATTATGCATTGCATTTCTTATATATTTTTTTAAACCTATTATTAATGTTATTTATTAAACATTATATTGTTTCTGTTTTTAAGTGTTAAATTAATTCTTTTTAATTCTCCAAATCAAATTCATGACTATAAAATTATAGATCTGTGATAAAAATTTGGCGGAAGGGGTGGTGACCCGAGAAAACGGTGGGTGACTGGGAAGAATGGGAGTGATATTCGGATTCAGGAGGACATTTAAAATAAAAATCAGCAATAGTATCAGAACTCGAATTTTTTTTTTCAGTGCAGTGCAGTGTAATCTAGGATTATACACTTCTCAATTATAAGTGTGTTAAGAGAAAAAAAAAAAAAAAAAAAAACTCCTCAGTGAACAAAAAAAAATACAAATTAGCCGCAAGGAGGGATATGCAATTAAAAAAGTTTCCTATAGAAATCATATGACTAACGTTAATGATGCGTTTACGGGACTATACAGAGGTATTCGAGTTCCTTACAGGAAATTGCTTGAGGTACAATTTTAGCCGTATTGTGCGTTTTTAACCCTTACTCAAACTATTAAAGATTATTTATATTTCTTGTTTGTCTGACTGTCCTACTAGCAATTTACACGTCTACACAAAAGCAATCGTACTTTTCAAAGTAAATTTACAAAGGTACATTTTGTGAGATTTCTTCTAAAAGAATCTTGAAACAATATTTGTATAAGGCAATCCTCATCATGAAGGTAAACCTATCATGAAGGTGAAGTACATTTTTATAACGGGTTAGAACACTTGGAAAGTGTATCATAATCCATGCAATTTGCATGATTTTTCTATCTTGTTTTACTTTTTTAAAGATTTTTCTTGCTTTATTTAAATAAATGAAAGATATTAACCATTTTACTTTGAACAGTGTATTAAATGTAGGCTAAAATACGTTTCGGGACAGTAGTTAAAAGAATATTAAAAATAATAAATATTCTTTTTTAATATAAATATTAAAAATTAATTCTAAAAATTAAACTATAATGACATTATAAGAATTAAAATAACGTTAAAACCCTAATATTGATCAAAAGCAAAGATACAAGTAAAGGGAATGTGCAAATTCTACAGTCGTTTACTGGAAGTTACAATGTGTAAAATCGCACGAAATGACTTTCTGTTTTACTCGTAAAATCTTACTTGCCATTTTTATAGGTATAGTAGTTAATCAGTTGAGAAACAAGGATATGAATATTAAAAGAGAACAAAAGTCTTTTAAATCATGCTGTTTTTTTTTTTTTTTTTTTTTTTTTTTTTTTTATCCAATGCAAAAGTATATTTTCCCATTATTTATTAATTTTTAATAACTGTACTAATAAATAATAGAAAACCTATTTAAAAATTTTTACACAGAAAAAGAATGTTCATGCAATTTTGACCAGAAAGAAGTTTACAAAATAAAACATAAAGAAAATGACTTATTTTTTATTTTGCATGTGTAAGCAGAAAGTTTTTTTTTTCTTTAACCCTTTGAGGCGCAAGACAATTCGGATCATTTAACTTATACTGCCCCCGGACTTCATAAACTAAATTAAACTAAAAGAAATTTTAAATTTTAAGGTTAAAAAAACCCGGCCTTTTCAGCTATGTTATAAACGCAAGTTTTTGCTAAAAAATTTACGGGATGAATTTTTGCAACTGGTAGGTGGTAAAAATATATACCACAGCACCTGAAAGGGTTAAAATTAAAAGATTTTAAAAGTAGACTTATTTTTATATGTAGACGACATTTTTATAAAAAATTAAATACTATAATTAAAAAAAAAATCTTTAACGTATCAAAGTAGCCCTTTTGTCCTTCCTCCAATTGTTTTTATTAAAACTGAAAATGATTAGACATTGTTAAGATTTTTTTTCCACTGCTGTACACTTAATAGTATCTGTGAGAATACCTTTTGGATTAATTCCATTCTAAAATATCGTATACAGATAATGAATTATTCCTATAAATAGGCTGTAGGTTTATGCCAATTAGGGACAATCTAAAAGAGCATTTAAATTAGGAGCATTTCTCATATGTTAAATTAAAATACTTATTGTTTATGTCTTAAAAAAAGAAGAAGAAGAACAGTGTAAAGCAACGCTAATTAAAGAAACCTGCTAAGGATAGTATGTCCTTAATTCAGTTCAGTTTACATTTGCCTTATAGCGGCAGAGATATTCTATTTTCAAAGCGGATAGATGGGAGGTGCCGAGTTCGAACCCAGGTGGTGTTCATCATCCTAGCCGCCCGAAGTTTTGCGTGCTTTTTCTCCTAAACGCCGTGAATTAGGGTTAGGACTTCTTAGAAAGCGCCGCCCCACCCCCAATGGAGGGTGCTTCATCCAAATTTAGGACCGTCCTATAGTCAATCGCCCCCTGCAGTTTTTCCTCTTCTTGTCTTAAATAAACCAAAGTAGTATAAAGTAGCAGCATAACTAAAACCTCAACCAATTGAACGTGCCCAAAAGTTTTCCTTCTGTATTATTTTTCTGTGAAACATAAATAATAATAAGAAAAATATATATTAGATAGAAAAGATGTATTAACTTTTACAACAATGATAAGTGATCAGAAATCGAAACTGGGTATCTTCGCATAATACGCCAACGATGTACCAAGTGAAGAACTAACCGATTGACATCTGACAGGTAATGTTCGTGCATTTGAAAGAATAATTATTCATAACTCAATAATTATATTTATTTCGTGAAAATAATGAATAGTAGAAACTCATTCTATAAAAATTAACTAAAATCATTTTCAAAAAATTAGCAAAAAATAAAAGATCGTTACTAACATCTGAAACATAGCATCTGCAACTAGATAAAATATATATTGGAATTAGATAATGTTTAAAACAAACAGAGTAAAGCTTATATTATCTTACTTATATCTATTTAAAATGAGGATATATTGCATAGTATCTTAAATATAGCAAAATGGGTCACAGAAGAAAATGAATTTCCACAGCTATTACGTATATTTTTAAACCTTTGCACAGAGGAACATCGTTTTCGGTAATTAACAATTGAACATATTAGCTAAAATTTAAGACTTTGCAATATAGTATTGTTTTTGTCAGTTTTATTACTTGGTGAAAACTGCACTGTATGAAAAAAAAAACAAAATTAACTTTAAACACACATTAAAGTCACGTTTATAACAAGAAATGTGCGTAAAAATGGAACGTTTTAATACAGTTAAAATTATTTATTCTAATATGTTTTACAATTATTATTCTATCCTAGTTTTTAAAGCGATAATGATTATTGAAAACTAAAACTAAAATACAATTATTTCAGTTAATAAAGTACTTATTTTTATTTAATCTTTAGTAGGTAAATTAAAGTAGTTTTATGCAATTTTAAGATAGGCCTGTTAAATAAAAAGACCGAAAAAAAAATATTTATCACCTACTAAACGCATTATAATCACTATACCATTTTTCATTCATTAGTACTGCAAATATTACGGTGTTTCCTATAAACTGTTAAGCGACTTATTATTATTATTATTATTATTATTTTATGAAAAGGCAAGTGCAGCAAAGTAGTAAAACGATGCACTAAAACATCTTTATAGTAAAGACTTTTTAAATCATGAAACAATGCTTTTTTTTTTTATATATATATAAATTAAAACTTTACAAACGATTGAACTCTTGCATTGCTGTTTTAATGCTGCGACGTGCTCACATTTTTTCCTGATGAAGAGTCGTGCTATTATTTTGACCCGAAACAACTGCTTCTTTTTTTTTTTTAATTTCATTTCCTAAATCAGCGCTAAAGTTTTTAGCTAATGTGGAGTATTGCGAGCAAAAGAAATTCTAGTGAGTTTTAAATAAAATTAAGAATGCCTAATATTTAAAATAATTTGAAGATACTTCATTTACACATTGGGAAGAAATGTGGCTTTTGAAACAAATTATTTATAAAGCTACCCTTTGCTATAAAATATATCCGAAAGAATTTTTTTAAGGTTTATTTTCAAGTAAAATTAAATAAAAACTTATTATACATGAAACTAAAACTTTAAACAAAATAATATTCTTTTCATTTGAAACATAAAGTCTAATTAAAAAAATAATAATGATAAATTTATTGATACCGTAAACGGATTCTGGACTGATCTACGCCGTTAGATTAGAAACAGATCTCGGCTGCAGTGAAATAAAAAATTTATGGGAAATTTAATAAAATATTTGAAAGAAAACAAAAAGCAAAGAATATGGGGGAAAATGAAAGTAAAATATATATTTTTAAAGTATCCACTGATATATATTTTTTTGTAGATACAGTACACCTCTAAAATTCCACCACCGTTGAGGAGGCACCTCGTTTAAGGGTCAGTATTTAAGTCCAAAAATTTTCTCATAGGTCTTAATATTAATTTATCTTCATAAAATGCTAACGTATAATCGTCTACTTCTCTTAGGAGTCACATTTTAAGAGCAGATAGATTTTTCCCCCTTGACTTAAACTGACCACTGTCCGTATGTCTACTAATAATGGGTATGTAGAGAAAAGAATTAAGTAATAAAACCTTATATTTCTGAATATGCATGCTTAAGACATGAAGTTAAAGCTTGAAAAACGGAATTATGAGTCATATTATTATTTAGTTGATAAATTTTAATGCAACGGCTTCTAAATGAATAATATTAATTTTAAAGGGCAAAATAATAGTATTGAATCGTGTCCGATATATATATATATATACACACAATTTATCTATTTATGCATATAATAAAATAAGATGTTTGTGTGTGTGTATGTATGTCCGGAGCTTTTTAGGAAAACGGCTTATCACAGAGCTACACAAATTTGCAAGAAGGTTCGCAGTGACCTCTCATGATGCACCTCGAAGCCTAATTTTTGAATTTTCGATTAGTTTTCTTTTAGTTTGAAGTTTTTGTTTTACTGAAATTGAATGTTGCCATAGTGTTTCCGTGTCTCTCTTCTCTCTAAAAACAAGGCGTTTCCATTTTGAAGTAAATGTAATGATTCCATTTATGTCGGTCAATGACTTAGTCGGTTAAAGCGTCAAGTTGTTAATGGGATGGTCGTGGGTTCAATACTCGGTGGCAGATGTGTTACTTCTCTTGCAGATAATTGATAGATAAGATGTCAATTGTAAAAGAAAACATTTCATTGTGTAAACAGTATCCTAAGAAATTCTGATTAGGTTTTTTTTCTTTTAGTTACTAAAGCGCACTAAATAAAAATTTAAGTGAAAGAAAAAAGAAAAAAAATCACTGGAGCCCTAAAAATCATAAATTAAGTATTTATTCTTGAAGAGACATGGTTATAAAAATATAAACTTTTCATTAATAAGTAAATTTTAAAGAAAAATATAGGTGTTTCACTTTTGCAAGAGATGAAATATTTTAAGTAATGAAAATATTTTAAAAAACATTCGAGATACTTTTTATATTTGTTAAGATTTTTGATTTTTTTTTTTTTTTTTTTTTAATTAGTTAAAATAAGAAAATAATTTCTTTATAATTCCTTTAAAATTAACCATTTAAATATTAATTTTAAATTTAATTGTTACCAGAAAAGTTTTCCAGTTCATTTTTTTTTTTTTTTTTTTTTTTTTTTCGACAAAAGAATCAATATATTTTCACGCGAATAATAAAATATTTGCTACTGAATAATGAAACTTAAATATTTAATAGATGCTGAGATACGGTCACCTTTGAAATCGTTGTTCCTAAATAATAATAACAAATCTACCTGCCGTCGATAACTATCCAAATTGAAGTAACCGGAAAAAACCTTCCTGCAGGCAGTGGTAACCTGGACCCGATGCAATGCGGTCGAAAAAAGACCTTTCGTAGGCTGCAGGTACCCGAAGCAAGGTTTAGGGCGATTTCAATGTAGGAATTTATTTATTTATTTAATACGATATAAAAAATAAATAGTAATTCAATTCTACTGAAAAATCATTTAAATGTAGTGACCAGCGAGGCGGACGTAGCCTGCTAGTAAATAAATAAATAAAAGCTAAAATTAGCATTCCTGTCAGGAAAATTCAGTGAAAACTTAAATATTTAAAATATTTAAAAATCATCACGTCTCATATATAATTATATTAAATTTTAATCACATCAAAACCGAGACAATGTACACTAAAAATATACAATTTAAAACATTAAAATACACAAAACATAAATTTAAACGTTTCGAGCTTTTTACAGGCTCCTCATCAGTAAAACATCAAAAAGTACTTAGTTGATTAGAATTTATGTTTTGTGTATTTTAATGTTTTAAATTGTATATTTTTAGTGTATCTTGTTTCGGTTTTGATATGATTAAAGTTTAACTTAAAGATTATTAGAGACTCTCTTGCCACATTGAAATGATGCTGAGCTGAACAGTCCGTTCCGGTATATAAACAAATTACTCCAGAAAAAATATTGCTAAACATTTTTCAAAATTCAAGCAAATGTTAATGACTATTAGAAAACTATATAAACACACAATGCAAATTAATTAACCCGTTAACGCCCGAATTAATTTTGCAAAATATTATTAGCTGATTATTTCACTTCTGAATTAATATAGACCTATATTAACTTAAACAATTCTTCTGATAGTTTTAAGTTTAAAAGCCTATTCTCATTTATTGACGTTTAGTGTTCTAGCGAGAAAACTTCGAGATAGAAAATCTTCGAGATAACAGATTAATTTCTTATTATATGTTGACAAAGATCTCGAAAGTAAAGTATTATAATACATATTATTATTCAACTTGATTTAAGTTAGTATACCTGTGCAAAAAGCAAATATATGTGCGAGAATGAAAAATCATAAAATGACTATCAAAATTATGAAAAAATTAATAGTAGACACATAAAGGTTTCAGAGATCATTTAGAGTGACGCTATAAACTGTCACTAAAAATCAGAAATCATTCCAAGAAGCCACAAAAAATATACGTGACGTTTTATTAGCTGTCCTCAAATGAGGACACTGGGCGCTAACGGGTTAAAATCATTCAATTCTGAATTTTTTTTCTACCTGAATTAAGATTTTCTGAACGACCGGTATAAAAGACCACCTCTTTAAATTAACAATTTTTCATAGCATAGTAAGTGGCTCAATTAAGGAAGTTTCACTGTAGTTAGGGCAGATACGGAAATAGTCTTGGGGGAAAAAAAAAGAAAGAAAGAAGAATGAGGACTTCTCTCGAAAGACCAAAAGGCGGAAAATGATGAATTCGCGGAGGATTTTCATCTTTCTCCCGCATCCTACAAAGAGGAAAACTTTCCGCTCGTTGTCTTCTTTTTAAAATACTGTTTTAAATGCTATAAGTTTTTAAGCTACGTATATATTTATGAATGATGTCATTAATCTAATTTGTTTTGTGATAAATGAGTTATGAATTCCGTGTAAATATTTTTCACCTAAAAATTAAAGAATAAATAATTAAAAAGCGGCTGTCAAAGATTTTTTTTTTTCTTTTTTTAAAACAAAAGCGCTTGATATTGAGTTTTATTATTATTATTTAAGTATAATTTATTAATTAAAATTACTTAGGCGTTCATAAATTTGACATATTATTCTTCATATTACGCACACGTTACTTTGTTTTAATAACAGTCGCTATGTTATATACATTTTTCATTAGAGTTATAAATTTTTAATGAAATTTATCACATATTGTTTATTTACTTTATTTGAATGCTTCTACCTTACAGTAATCAAAGTATTTGAAAAGGACAAAATTGCAATTTTTTTTCTCATTGTATAGTTCTTAAAATGTGCTAAAATAATGCTTATTTCAACTTGAGATTAAAGATGTATTACTATGCATAAAACTTATGAATCTTATGTATGACTTACTTAAAACACAAGTTGAAATTCCATAATTATTTAATTTTGAATTACAAGTGTATTGTGGAGAAAACAACAACTGAGTGAACGTATGTATCCGCCAACGGTGGTCACACCTCTACAAAAATTTTTATTGTTTATAGATTTAAAAAGGGAAACTAGAGGAATAACATAAATTACATAAAGTAAATAATTGTAAATCTAGAAAACTGTTTTAAGCATTTAATATATATGTAAACATTTGTTTTTAAAATGTACAAACTCTTTAACTAAAAGGAAAAAAATGCTTGAAAATTTATACAATGAGGTTCTTTTTTCTTTAAAAATAAGATATCAGTCGATTGTTTTTGTTTTCGTTACATAGAAACTAAACAATTTACATACAATTTATTAAAATATGAAAACAGCTCATAAAATTTTTATTTAAATATCATTATATAATTTTAGAAAGTGCAGCGAAAAATATTTCTGAGCTTAAGGTAAGGCGATCAAATTTTTCTGGAAAAAAAAGCATCGTTTGAAGGAATACATAAATAATAATAATAAAAATCTTAATATAAAAGCAATAACATTCTTTAAAGTTTTTGTATGATTCTTCTTTTGATCATTACTGTACATATGAATAAAAGTGTGTATTACATTTTAATTAATATTTCCACATTTAAACTACTGTTAAAAATAAGTAGGGTTAACATACAACAGAGATTTAAAATTATGGTCAGTTCAAATTCAAATTCAACTTCAAATATTTCTTTTCTTTCTTTTTCTGTTCTTTTTTTTTTTTTTTTTTTTTTTTTTTTTTTTTAATAACATACTTATAATCCCGAATCGATCATTCTTTTCCCCAAATAAAAATAAATCCCACATAAAAATGAACATTACGAAATATTTTTAAATAATAATCTAGAGAAAAGGAATTTCAGAAGTTTGCCAAAGTATTAAATCAATTTTAAACGTAATAATATTTTTAATAATAAACATAGCTATTACATTAAAAGATAACTGAAACTAAATTTATTTAACCACGCTTTAAAAGTGATATTTAAATTTTCAATAAAACACAATATTTCCTTTTCTAGTTAACAATTTGAAAAAACAGATATTTTATTTCCTCTTAATTTGCCTAGATGTTCATACTTTAATCTAGTCAAATCTGATATCTTAGAAAGAAACAAAATCCCGAACAGCTTCTTAAATAGCCTTTACATAGAAAGTGAGTTATCGTTTTGTATCAGATATCAACACTTTCCCTTTAGAAATGAAGGGAAAAACACTTCCGTAAACATCCCATTAAGAATATCAGTTCACTTAAATATATACATTTTATTGCATTTCTAGAATAGAAAAAAACATTTTAAAAGCTACCGAGAATATAATTTCTCGATAACAAAAAACTTATGCAAATGTTTATCTATGATACTGTTAAATTACAAATAATTAAATTAATTTTTAAGCAGAATAAATTAGCCAAATCAAATTATTAAATGGATTTAAAATATTATTAAAAAGTAAACAAATTTGTTTTTCTATTTATATGATATATAATTTGGTAATAAGGTATTCATTTGCTAAAATAGCATACTTAAAAGTAAAATATTACGACACCGGAATTTTAAACATAAATAATGAAGAATAAATTCAAAGATAAAAGTTTAATGATTCAAAGATAAAAGTTTTTATTGAAAGTGGTCTAGTTCTTCGGAGCTGTAAGCCGTTTCCTTTAAATATTACCACTTGAAACAATGCTGAATTTTTATTCTAAAGTTCACTGCTTTACTAAATGTGATCGACTAAAAATTTTGGGCAAAAAGTACCATATATAAACTGATCACCAAAAGTTCATATCTATACACATAGCTTAACAAAGTGAAAAAAAAAAAAGTTTTTACTTCATTTAATAAATAATCTAGACATTTTTGTAAGGTAAAATTCGGTACTGAATATATATATATATATATATATATGTATACTTTTTTTTTTTTTTAATTTTTTACACAAATATTTCCATAAAACTCAATGAAAATAATACTAACAATAATTCTGAAATCTTACCTTAGATCATGTTTTTGTAAATCACACATAGAAATCGGGTGAGTTTGGACTGCTTGTATTTGCATTGGACATATTGGATGAGATCTGCGATTGTTGTGTACAGTCTCTCGACTTCAGATTTAGTAACTGTTCGAATTGTTGTTGGTAATAGTTTTTTTGTCTGATTGCTTCATCTCTTTGTTGGTAAGCTTTTTCATTTTCTCGTTTTAAAGCTTCAAGTTCTTGTGTCAGGCGTGCCCTTTCACTTAATAACTGTTCATTTTGTGTCTCTAGAGTACACCTTAAGGCTATCCTCTTAGTTCTGCAGTTTTGTGCGTAACCCCTGTTTTTAAGGGTTCTTCTTTTTTGTTTGATCCTTTGAATCATGTCTCGCGGACAACCATGAAGCTTTCTATTAAGCTCCCTGACTGACAATTCAGTCAGTGTTTTGTCATCAAGACCACAGTCAAAATCTAAATTATGGTCTAACCTCATCAGGTTTCTATTATTACCAGATTTATTATTTCCGTTTTGGTTGTAGGAAGGGGATGTGGGCATGTCGGCCAAAGAATCACAGTCATCACTAGCCGAAAATGAACCCGATGAAGAAGAAGCAGGAACAGATTCAACACTTCCATTGTAAGTTGTCATGCAGTTTGACAGTTTTTGTTGCTGTTGAAGTTGCATTTGGTGGTGCATAACAGCTTGATTTTCATCTAAGCCGTGAACTGATGTCAGCATGTCACCGTAATTCCTTCGTAAGAAAAAATTGTCATCGGAAAGTTCTGACCTGAGGTCAAGAGGTTGCTGACCACCGGTCAGCCACATTATATTTTCTTCTATTAAATTTGTTCGTGCATCAGGTTGCATGGTAGGACTGTCTGATGGCACCGCAGCAACCAGAGGTGGGGATGGAGGAAACTGATGGTATTCTTGAGTAAAAGCAGGCATACATCCACCGAGCAATCCCACTGCTCGCTTGCAATTCCCGCCTCCTGGCAGTGAGCCTGCCGTCGGCCCCAGTTCGCCAGGAAAATGCAAAGCGCCAGCACCTTGTTGGTGTAAATGATGCTCCATCATATTTACTTGTAGTGCCCGCTGGTCAGTGCAACAGTTGATTTCTTCGGATATTTGTTGGGAATCAATCTCTCTTTTCAGCGTGACATCTAGTGAATTTAGTTCAAAATCAGACTCCATGTAAGTCGTAGGAAGTTTTAAAACCATGGGAGCGGGCAGTAAGTTTTCTGAAGAACAAAAGCAAACTCGTAAAAATGTTCAACAATACTTGGAGAGAGGGACAACCGGCCTTGGCTCAAATTCTCCGGGTTCTAAAATAGTTCGTCGGTGGGGGAAGTTTGCTCGCGACGGAAGAATGAAACTAAATGAAATGCTGCTTTATCTACCTGACTCCATAACACGGCGGTACTAAATAAATAAAATAAAAATAAAAAAAACTTAGTGAACTAAACACGTGCTACTTTCCGACGAAGCGCAGCTATCGGAGCGATCCTTCGTACTCAGTGACACGCTGAGAATTGACTCCAGAAGTAAAAAGCCCCCATTTGCGCAGAGCGCCGCGCTTTTAAAGCTTTTCCCGCTCTCCGACGATTCATGACGTTCAGGAGACATTTAAATGACGTCACGGGATACACTCCATACCTTCAACCAATCATATTGTGATTGGATCCCATCGATACGGAGGAAACTTTAAATTTTTTAGTTTATTATTATTTTTTTTTAAAGTCCGGAATTCTGATATTATTTTATTCCCGATATTCAAGCAGGTAGGATTTCTACATGTAAGTCTGCTTGATAACTCCACTTATTTATTCTTAATGTACATCTTTATTTTTATTTCTTTATTTTTTTTTATAACATTCCTGGTGACTAAAAAAAAAAAAAAATAGAGATAGTGAGAGAGATGTCTGTGTTTACATCTCAGTCTCAAATTTTAAGTTAAATTTCACGATACTCTGTATCTTTTTATTATGAAAGAAAAGCAACCTTTCGTCAAAGACATCGTTATCAGTTTTTGCTCTAAAAACATACTTTTAATAATGGTACTTATCCTTTTATTTAAAAAAAAAAAAAAAAAAAAGTTGATAATATTTCCAATGAACTTTCTTTGTTTTTCTAATAAAATAAATTATAATAATAATAAAATCAAAATTAAATTAATAATTAAATAGTAATAAAAGAATAGTATAGTAAAATTTGTTTCATTTTACATCTGAATTCCTTTGACGAAAATTAAAATTCATTTAAAATTAAAAAAATCTCGAGAGAAATATTAAAAATTAGCCTTTTCTTTTCAAATCAAATAAGAATGGTCACCTGTTATTCATTTTAGAAAGAAACGATTAAAGTTCATATTATTTATTTATTTATTTATTTATTGTAGTTATTTTCAACGGAGACTTCACCCGGGAAAGTTTTCATAAATGTTTTCTGTTTATTTAATTTTATGTATTTGTTGAAAATATATGTGATAGATTCCTTGTTAGAAATATTGGTGGATAAATCTGATTTAAAAATTAGTAATGTTGGCAGTTATGCAAATATTGCATTTTTAAACCCGACGACTTTAGAAAATCGCTCTTTTCTTTAGAATTTTTCTTTGTTTTTCTAATAAAATTAATATTTATTTCGAAAGATTTTACTTTAGAATTAATTTGAAGAAAATAAAAAAATCTTTAAAATAAATGAATACATAAATAAATAAAAGAAATTAATCCAGTTTATTTATTTATATTTTATTTATTACTTTTTTGTTTAATATATATAAAATTAAATAAGAACATTTGTATGATATACTTTTTGCAACTAAACAATAAGATATAAATCTATTTATATATTTAACTTATTAATTTATTTTTTATTTTCTTTATTTATTTATTTTGTGCCACTAAAAATAGATATTGCATATTAAAACCTGACAACACTGGAAGGTTGCATTCTTCTTAAATTTTCTTTCTTTCTCCAATGAACTAAATACCTATTTCGTTGTAATTTACTTTACAGTTCATTTGAAGAAAATTAAAACTTATTTATTATTTAAAGAATCTAGAGGGGAAAAAAAAAGAAAAAGAAATTAATCGTGAATCTTTTTTATTTATACATATAAAAAATCAAACAAGGATATTTTTCAGTTATTTTTTTTTTTTTTAATAACGAAATGATAAGGTTTTAATTAATTTATTCATTTGTTATTTTACTTTTATTTATTATTTTGCTTTTTGTAAAGCTGAAAACAGATATATTGTATAATAAAAGCCGAAGATTTGTAAAGTAGCATTAATTTGTTTTTGTAATGTATATATATATATATATATACATTGGGGGGGGGGGGGTTCTAATGAAACAAATACTTATTTTGTTACATTTTACTTTAAAATTCATTTAAAGACAATTAAAACCTGTTTAATAATTCAGAAATCTCGAGAAAATTACAATTAACTTATATGTGTATATATATATATATGTGTGTGTGTGTGTGTAAAATCAAATAAAAATGTTTTTCTGTTACTGTTTTACAATGAAATTATAAGGCTTTTAATTTATCTATCCATTTAACTTATTTATTTATTTTGTAATTTTGAAAACAGATATTAAGTATTAAACCTTACGGCTATAAAAACCCCCATTCTCTTAAAAAAAAAAAATAAATAAATAAAATAAAATAAAATAAAATAAAAATGTATTGAAATAAAATATTTATTTCAATACATTTTACTTTAGAATTTATCTGAATAATCTTAAAAACTTATGTATTATATAAAAGAAACAAATTAAACGTGAACCTTTTATTATAAAATCAAATAAAAACATTTATGCATGGTTCTTTTCAAAACAAAATGATAAGATTTTAATTCATTTACCTATTTAACTTATTTATTTATTTGATATTTTATTTTATTTTTATTTGTTTGTTTTCTACTTGTAATATTGAAATCATATATTGCATATTTAAACCGGACGATTTTTGAAAATTGCTTTCTTCTGCTTTTCTAATAAAATTTTATTTTCTTTCTTTTCTTTCTTTCTTTCTTTCTTTTTTTTTTTTTTTTAATTAAAATTAATACTTATTTCGCTACATCTTACTTCAGAATTCATTTGAAGAAAATTAATACTTATTTACTACTTTAGAAATCTCGAGAAAAAGTTTTAAAGTTAGTTTTTTCTAAAAAAATCAATAAGAATATTTAGCTGTTATTATTATTATTATTATTATTTTACAAGAAAATGGTAAGATTTTTGTTAATTTATTCATTGAGCTGATTTATTTATTTATTTTTGTAATTTTCAAAACAGGTATTATATACACTGGCTTTCAAAAGTTAAGGTATGACCTGTTTTCCCGTTTTATTATTTTGTGCATAATTTTTAAACCAATGAATATATGAATATAAAATTTGGATAACGTGTTTGTTAGAAAATCATTAATAGAATTTTATTTAATTTTAACACAAGTAATAATTTTTAAATCACTATTAATTCAAATTTCTTCAAACCTAAGCTTTGAATGAAATGAAATTTATTTAATTTACATTTTAGAAAAGAAAACTAAATGAAAAAGGGTATTATAGATCATTATAAGATAGGTGAAGATGAACATGCATTCTTATGTTAAATTTAAACTGGATTTTGCTTCTTGTATTCACTTTTCTATTTCATCTTTTTTCTTCTTTTTTACGTATGCGAATAACTTTTTAAAAAATATACATGCGAACAAGAAAATTCAATGATAAGTTCGTTTTAAAATTATTTATTGATATTTTTATTATTCTGGCAAGGCTCAAAGTTTACAAATTAATAACTCTAATTTTTCCAAATGTCCGTTAAAAAAAAAAAAAAAAAAAAAAAAAAGGTACGTTAGTTTAATGTTTACACGCATGTGTATCATCACCTATCTGTAATGCATCCTTAATACTATTTCTCATTCAATTTTATTTTTTTTAAATTGTTTAAACTTTTCATTTTTTTTTTTTTTTTTTACAAAGTTCACTTTTGAGATAAATTGAAGTAATACCAGTTTAAAAATTATTGCTTATGCTAAAATTACATAACATTCGATTAATGATTTTGTAGTGAACATGCCTTCCAAATTATATGATCATGTGTTTATCTGTTTAAATTTTATGCACAAAAGAATAAAACGGGAAAACAAGCTGTATCTAAATTTTAGAGGTCAGCGTATTAAAACCTGATGACTTTGGAAAATTCCATTCTTCTTATGAACTTTTTATTTTATTTATTTATTTTAAATAAAATAAATATTTATTACATTACATGTTAGCACAGAATTCATTTGAACAATATTAAATATTATTTATAATTTAAGAAATTACGAGTAAATTTTTTAAAAAAAGTTACAGGATAAGATTTTAATTAATTAATTAATTTTGTAGTACTTTAATAAGACATTACATACTAAACTTGTCAGTAACATTTTTTCGTCAAAAATAGTTATTTTTAAGTTCAAGAAATTATCATCGAATAAGATACTCTAATATTTCGACTTCTAACCCAGATATTTTTACTTAAAATCATGGAATGAAAGTTAAACTGAGGCAAAAGCTAATTTTTCTTAAAACATACGCAGCGAATAAGAAATAAATAAATCTGAGAAAAAAATTGTCTGAAAATTTATTTTTTAAGCCATATTATTTTTTTAAATTCATAATATCTTTATATTTCTGGCATTTTCTTCCTTCTTTTTTCATTATGCCTGACTCTTACATTTATACATATACACAGAGCAAATGGAATTTGTAAATCTACTATTTGTGAAGATAATATTAAAGTAGTAGTTGCATAGATGCATAGTTCATAACTATAAACTGTAAATTTTCTATAAATTTATATAAAAATAGGCATTCAATTAAATGTTTGCGTTAGCGGAAAAGATATCTCTCTGGACTGTAACAATCTCGGACTTCTCAAGTAACCCTCTCTCTTCTCCTTTCTTACACCGTTTTCATTATAGAGATTATTTTCCTGCATGAAGTGGGATGCAAGGTAATTCTAAAATTGTACAGTAAATACCTCAGCTACCAGAAAAATACGTATTTTAATAAAAGACACACTTTTTTTTTTCCTTTTCAATTTTAAAATCATTGAATAGTGTACTTTTCGTTCGTGTGAAAATCGGTCATACCTACGTTTCACCCATCCCTTCCTTCTATCCCGATATCCGATTATTGGTAAAATTTATTAAAGAAATTGTATTAGATGCTTTATTTTATATAAAAGCAAACACATTTGCCGATACGGTAGTGAAAAAATGAAAGCAATTTTAAAAAATTTGGCAAGCGCCTTGAAAATATACTTTCAAATGGAGTCCTTCATCGGGTCAGGTAATCCAACCCGATCCGCGGTTCGGGTTCGGGCCGGGATCGGGGTCGGGTCGACTACATTTTGTTCTCTTTCGGGTCGGGTTGACTAACTTATTTTCCCGTGGGTCGGGTTCAGGTCGGTTTGACTGAATTTTTTTTTTTTTACTACGAGTTGAGTTCGGGTTCGGGTTGGGTTTAGTTTTCAACGAATCGGGTCGACTTAAGAACATCTTTTTAAAAAATTATCTTAATAAAGCAGAAATTTGTTTGCTCTACACACCCAAGATAAATATACGCTTACCCAATTTATCATAGTAAAATAAACATCAAAGAAAAACAAAAAACAATTATTATTTAGAATATAAGCTATTTAAAACAGGTTACTTCTCCCACAGTAACCAGATGTATGTTCATCTATTCTGACTACTTACATCCTTTTAAAATAGATTGTGCATTTAAACTGATAATTAATATTTTTTCTCTTGTAGATGTTTTTAAGAAGTTATAGGAATGTAGATTTAGAGGAGTTTAGTGGACGTTTAGTTGGCGTCTGTAACATTGTATTATTTTAAATTTTGCATTTTCCATCGAAAACTGTATGTATGCCAATTTGTGTCCAGTTTCCATTTCTCCTTCTTGGTGCGTCTTTTTTTTTTTTTTTTTTTTTTGGTTATAAAGTATAATAATATAATTTGTTTTTGACAGCAATGTTTTTCAGAAACTAACGATAACAGTTGCTTTATTGACAGCTGAAATAATTGAAATAAAAATTTCGAGTTATAAAAAATGTGCAATATTCGATCATGCTGATGTACGTAGCAATTCATCTGAATATTGCTACTTTTTAAAGGATATATCAAATATTTGAACTCGTGCTTTACAATCATATAAATTACAAAACTTAGTTACTTATCAAATAATATAACAGATTAAAAATGAAATTTTATTAATACTATATGTTTTTAATAATTTTATTTTAATTATTGTTGAATAATATATATATATATATATATATTTTAATTAGCTTTAAAAAATGTATGCAAACCCTTATCAAAAACGAAAGTAATTGAAATAACGTTTGAAATAAATTAAAATTTTTAAAATAACAGTTATAAAACAGTAATACAGATCTTTTATTTTTGTATAAATAATAATAATTACATTATTTTTTTCTGTTTTGCATATTGAGAACATGGTATCAGTGTTGCCAACTGTCGGGATTTGTCCCTCTGCGCAGGGATTTTTAGCAGTTTTCTTCAGCAAGTAGGGACGGAGAAGGAACTTTTTGCAGGTACCTTTTCTCCCCCAAGACATTCTCGGGATATCCTGAGGACGTCCTGGTAGGAGAATGTAAATCTAACAGATATCCTCAGGTCTAAACTAGGGATTTTTATCATCAATGTAGGGACTATTTGAGCTGTCCTTAAGGGCATGGTAGAATTTGAATTAGAAATACTGCATGGTATCATTGGGGGTTGAGAATTACCAAGTAGGGGTTGAGAATTGCAAAGTAACAGCACGAATTAGGCTTCTGTGTCGGAGAGGTAACATCGTCGCTTACTACGCAGTTTGTTCTGGTTCGATTCTCGTTGGTAGAACTGGAAAATTTTATTTAATGCGAAATTTTTTAGCGTTTCCTTCGAAAAAAATATCTTGTATAGAAAATTCTCTGTATTGTTTTGCTACAGAAATTTTTTATCAATTTTTTTTTTTTTTTTTTTTTTTTTTTTTGTATAGCATACGCTCAGGTAGCACATTACGTTGTTATAGCGTTGAAAATAAGTCTGAACAGTGAGAAATTGGTTATAACAACGCTATAACAACGTTAAACAACGTTATGTGCTACTTGGGCGGATACTTTCTGACAATTTTGCTTCCAGGAATTTTCTGTAATATAACAGGATTTCTTTTTTCTCTTTTTTTACAGTTTAACTGTAAAACACTGTAACTGTAAAACAGTTTGCTTTATCTATAAATTAATACAACAAATACTTTTTAAAGTTATTTTTTTATGTCATTAGTATGAAAATATCTCATAGTAACAAGAGGATATTGATATCACCTTGTCAGAAGTATAGCCAATGGAAGTCATCATTTTTGATAAACTGTTGTTTATTTAAACTGTATGTACAAATTAAATCATGATCCAAGCAGTTTATGAAAAAGTGCAGAAGGACCTACAGACGAACTCTCTGATAAGCAAATTTAGACTGATAAACTTAACTCGACTAGCCCGATTAGACTTACTTGAGTTGAATTATGTATGACATAAATAAACATGTGTTTCAACTAGTAACAAATTACTTATTTCCTTTAAGTTCAAATTTTGCTGATTGAATTTTTATAAATTAATTTTTGTGCTGCTTAATATAGTCATTTAAAGGTGTACTGTAATAAATTACGATACTTCTTTAAATATTATGAATTTTTCACGGTTCTCCATAATGTTATGTCCCAGACAAGTATACAAAATTAACTATCAACAAAATCACTAATAAACAGACGACAAAGAACGGTAAACTTCCTAACAAGTAATGTATATATATATTCGTGTGATATAAACTTATATAGATAGAGATCAAAACTTACATAGAGATCAATTGGTCAGAATTAATTTCCGTGCATCTTTGAGAAATGCGTTTATTTGAAATAGATATTTGAAATAGAAGATTATACGTAATTTACTTATGTAATTGTTAAAAATGTTGCTGTATAGTTTAACGTTTTTTTTTCCAGTAGATAACTACATTAACATTTTATGAAAATTAGGGAGGGGGTTAATCCGACAAAAATCAAAACATTATTAGTTTTTACTATATTAAAAATGTGAAAAAATTAGAAAAGTATATAATGAAGATATTTACTTATTAAATTAAATTTTTAATTTTTATTTTTATTTAATGCGATGCTTGATGTTTCTAAAAATCCTTGTAAATTCTTTGCCGTTTATTATGGAATTCAGAGAACTCTCTGGTAAATTATGTGAAACATTCTTCTGCCTTGTAGTTCCATAGATGATGTATAAACTATGTGTCTGTTTAAAATATACTTTTTTTTTATGATAAAATTTCTCAATTGTCTCAAAAAAAAAAAAAAAAAAAAAAAAAAAACTTGTATAGATACTATTACGATTTTTTTCAGTCATCCAAAGAAAAGAATAAAATAAAATAAAATAAAAATAAATAAATGAAACGTCATAACATTTTTTGTACACAAACATGAATAAAGCAAGATGTCCAGCAACATCTAGTTAAAAGAATAAACCTCTCGTATATGAATTAAATTCTCTTTAAGACAAAATTTTAAAATTGTCCTTTCTTTTCTTTCTTTTTTATTCATCTTTTGGTTAAAAAAAAATATGTAATAATAATAATAATAATGTTAAACCCAAGAAAAATTTAATATCTATGGTAAAAAATTTTGCTTAGCTATTACTATCGCAATCTACAATTCATCATATTTTTATTTTTATTCTTTTTTATTTATTTTTATTTTTTTCATGATGTGAAAGTTTTTACATAAAAGGGAATAGGAAATAAAAAAGGTGGGAAATGCATTGCAAAGCTTTGAGTCAAGTTTTAAGTCTTTTATTTATTTATTAATTTATTTAAGAATAAAAAATTCCTACATTTTCCAGATATCTATGTTTGTTAACTCTGTTTAATGTCCGAGAATCTGATTTAGAATCGTTTAATTAGTTTTCTTCTTAAAACAAGTGTTGAAAAATAATTTAATTGAAGATATAGTGTTTAGAAATCTTTATCATTAAAAAAAAAAAAAAAAAAAGGAATAAAAATCTAATCTATATATTAATACAGCGATTTTTTTTTTTTTTTTTTTTTTTTTTTTTTGGGGGGGGGGGGGGCAATTGTTAGTCAGAGAATATTTGCTTGTTTTAATTAAAAAGCTTTGTTATAGAAAATTATATCTATCTATCTATCTCTCTCTCTCTCTCTCTCTCTCTCTCTCTATATATATATATATATATATATATATATATATATATATATATATATATATATATATATATATATGTGTGTGTGTGTGTGTGTACTCCACTGCCAGTATAAAAAGTTTTTCAATTTAAATGCTTTCTATCCCCTTGATGCCTGCGCTCATTAACTGCATAAATTACTTTTTTATAGATATATATTTGTAGTATCTGAGAAATTTCTAATATCTTCTGTTTGGTAATGTTACGAAGAATAAAACATCTCTCCTGCATTAGAGTTGCTGTTGCAGCAAAAGTAGATTTACAGTTAAAATGGAAAAACATAGTAGTCTATTCATTTTCATAAATATGGGCCTTGGCAAAAAATAAATAAATAAATAAATAAATAAATAATAGCAACATGGCGACAAATTTGGGGACTGGGTGAGAAAAAGTGGCGTGAATAGGTAGTTTAGGGTTGCCAAAATTTCGAATTTCTGTTTCTAATAGCAGCTGGATTTTGGAATTTTCTACTAAATTCCAGTGATTTAGCTAGAATTTGCAACGCATTGTAGCCAAGAGTGTAAAATAGCAGATGAACTCCCGGGGAGTTCCGTTCGTGTTCAGGCTTTTTGCGGAGCCATCGTCTGCTGAAACTGTAATGTTACGAAGAATAAAACATCTCTCCTGCATTAGAGTTGCTGTTGCAGAAAAAGTAGATTTACAGTTAAAATGGAAAAACATAGTAGTCTATTCATTTTCATAAATATGGGCCTTGGCAAAAAATAAATAAATAAATAAATAAATAAATAATAGCAACATGGCGACAAATTTGGGGACTGGGTGAGAAAAAGTGGCGTGAATAGGTAGTTTAGGGTTGCCAAAATTTCGAATTTCTGTTTCTAATAGCAGCTGGATTTTGGAATTTTCTACTAAATTCCAGTGATTTAGCTAGAATTTGCAACGCATTGTAGCCAAGAGTGTAAAATAGCAGATGAACTCCCGGGGAGTTCCGTTCGTGTTCAGGCTTTTTGCGGAGCCATCGTCTGCTGAAACTGTAAAAGTCTAACTGTGAGATTTATTTAACGTTATTTGCTTGATTTTTGCGATACAAGTAGCAGTTTTATCGGACTGTTTCGATGATCGTTCAGCTCGAAGTGTCAGACGTACTTTTACTGCAATACAACATTTGATGCAAGGAAGAGTTTAATTGTTTTCAAAATATTAGACACGGAGTGTTGTTTTCGTGTACTTATTTATTTTATTTTTTTAGATAGCGTTTAAAGACTATATGTTTATAAATACAGTAACAAAAGTGCCCGAACACTAGCAAAAATTCCTATGTAAAAAAAGTACATTTAATACTGTTTTGTTAAATAAATCCTTGTCGAATCACGTTTTTAGTCAGACTAAGAACAGGATTCGACAAATATTTATTTAGCAAAACTGTATTAAGCGTACTTTTTTTATGTAGGAATTGTTGCTAGTGTTCGGACACTTTTGTTACCGAATGCACATTGTAAGAAATTTGAGCATTTTTTGCCGGTCAGTGACTGTTAATAAGTTTTTTAGTTACTGACTGTAAACGTTAAGTGATGCCTGTAAAGTTGTCTTGACTTTTTCTCGAAGAAGGAAAGCGGCCTATAATAAATGGTAAACACTCTGAATTGTACAGTACTTCGTTACAAATTCGTGTGCTTTGACAAAAAAAAAAAAAAAAAAAAAAAAAAAAGCACACTAAAAAGCAACAACCTAATAAAAGACCGTAAGAAAAAATATGTCCGTTAATTCTTGATGATTTTTATCTCGAAGAACAGAAATTGTCTTTTATAAATAGTCAACATTCTGAATCTTGCACCAGTTTTTAACAAATATGGAAACTGAACATTTTTCTCGAATGAAGGAGCTGCATGCATAAATTAACAGTCAATTTTGATTTTTACTGACATTTTTTTTTTAGAGTGTATTGTACTTTTTCGTCAAATAATGGAGCTGGCCGTATAATTTAACGGTAATCTCTGAAAATTTTACTGAAATTCTTAAAGTGCAGGTTATGTGTCATGAGTATCACTATTTATATGTTATAGGTAGGGTTCACTACTTATATGTTATAGGTTCCAAATATTTGATAAAATTTATCTGGAAGTGAACCATTGAACTGGTGAATGAATTAAATTAAAACTGAATTTAATATCAGAATGGCTTGAATTGGCTTAAATAAAATTTACTAATAATCTAGGTTTATTGATTAACTTATTTATTTTCCCAAGAAAATTATTGTACTGCAAAGATTTCCAAGGTCATTTAGAGTACAAAATATGTAAAAAAATATGTTATGTATATAATTATATATTATATGTAATATATACAAATATCATTGTACATTATGTTATGTTATATATAATAATCATATTATAGATAAATATTGTATATGTAAAATATCTTATATGGTAAAAATCTAATTGTCTGTTTACATTTCAGGGCAGTATTTTTAAAGGAACTTTTTCGTATGAATCTGATGAGGATAAAATTCGCATATAAATGTTCTTACGATGGTACTGAATAAATATCTTTAGAAATACGCCTCGGACCAAAAAGTAAATAAAATACGTGTCCAATATTTTTCAAAAAACAACCCGAATATGTAAAAATTGACAAATCACGTGCCCCATCTCTGTAATGGGAAATATTGAATGCATCTTTTGCGAACAGTTATTGAAGTATTTTATTAATCGACGAAAATAAAAAGGCAGAGAAAAGTTAGATTTCGCATTAACTATATTTGATCTTTTAAAATTTATATATTTCTTAAATAATAATAATAATAATAACGGCAATAATAATAAATGCTATGAGGAAAGTAGTTTTCAGCAAAATTTTGTTATCATTATAGGTTAAAATTTTGAAAAATATTTGCCAATTTCGTTGATAAATGTGTGTGAAATTTCTTTAGGATAAATAAGTACACATGTATTTCCAAACTTTGTGAACTTATAAATACAAAAATTTACGTCAAAATTCATGTTTAAGAAACATGACGAAAGTTATTCCTGGAATATTTGGAATATATCGTTTTAGTTTGGATTATGTATCGCTGTAAAGTTTTAAAATTATCAAAGTTTTTTTTTTTTTTTTTTTTTTTTTGAAAAACAAAGTTAAATGCATGAACTACAAAACGTGACAAAACTAATAGTCTGATTTACATGTTAGTCCGTGTTTAAAAGATTTAATTCTTTTTTTTTTTCTTACCCTAAGTGTATACAATGTCATGATCTTAAGTTTTATTTCCGAGTATTTTAGTTTGAAATTTTAAGGAAACACTCTATGTCACGTGCGAGGGTGACACACGAGCTACATGTGATCACAAAAGCATTTTTGTGAAGAACTTTGTTGTAAAAAAACAATAATAAGGTATAGAAAGGTTATCGGTGATTTAGGACTTTGTTTTGTCTTCGTTTTCCACTCTTTCAAAAGAAATAAAACTTTTGGTAGTTTTCTTATCACTTTTTCCCTTTAATCAAAGGTCAACGTCGTATTGAATTTGTGATTTAAAAGGGAAAAAAAAAATAAAGCTCAAAAACAACGAATATAAATATAAAAAAAAATAAAAGGTCATTTAAAAAAAATATTTTAGACAACATTTAGCTTCAGTTTGCGTAACTAAAAAATAAATAAATAAAGGAAAAACAAACATGATAACACTTCTGTCTAACATTGTGGTGTAAATTAATTCATATTATAAAATTAGTTTTTCTTCAAAAAAGGAAGGCAAATATTCTGGATAAATAAATTTATAAACTACATTATACAATGTTAAAAAAAAAAAAAAAAAAAAAAAAAAATTAATGTAATGCATGACTGTTTTAACATGTGAATAATAACTTAAATTCATATGCAATCCTTCATAGTTTTTCCAAAATGTTTATATAATGCCCTATTTTCAATGCTACAGATGAGAAATTTTTGATCGATTTACATACTTTCTCTAGTGTAATGTAAATTCCAATTGCTCTTGAACAATATGTTATGACTTTTTTACTTTTCCTGTTTATTGAGAATACAGATTTTCTCAAACCGACTTTCGTTTGCCTTGGATACAATTATAATTTTCAGCACGTATTTGTCGCAGACTTCGCTCAAGGAATTATACAAAAATATGCTTTTCTTGCTAATTCACACAATCTAGTTTGGCGAATTTATGACATTTATTAATAACTTCTTGAAATGAATTTTTTTGGTAGCCTATTTAAAAAACTGTATGAGCATATATATAAGAAAACCGCAACTGTATTGTCTACAGAGCTTCAAATTTAGCGAGTTTTTGAAATGCAAGAATAATGATACCAGACACCGTACTTCACTTGATGACCAAACTGTAAACCTAACAAGACGATCGTTATTTTAAGCTGCACGTCCATCTTTTTTCCGTTATTGGTTTTAATAATTTATGTATGGTCACCTAAATTGTATTTCATAAATGTTTAAAATATTTAAGAAATTAATATGTGTTTACAACTAAAAATAATGCATTTTGTTAGTTGCGAATTTGGTCAATTGCCTATTGTTATTGCACTTTTTATTTTTTTCTATAACCTTCAATATTGCACAAAACAATACTTCTAAAAAAAAAAAAAAAAAAAGAAAGAAAAAGAAAAAGGGAAGAAAAGAAAGAAGAATTATTAATAAATAAGATTAATTATTGGTTAATGATGTTTTTACTATACAATTTAGTTCCTAAAATAGTTTATAGTAAGAAAATTGTGTTTGAAATGTGTTGAAAATAGGAAGTTTTTGATAAGAAAACTATTTTATCATGTGGAAAATAAAATAACAATTATATTTCTAAATTGTGTAATGTTTATTAGTGTAAGGATTTCAAAATAGTAGAAACAGCACTATAGCTTATTGTCAGTTAATTGAAGCAACCAACAGACAATATGCTGTGTTTTGCAAGTTGCTAGAAAAACAGAAAAGGCAAACGCTGAATATGACTATTATTAGACAAGCTCTTCGAACATTGCTTATTTCAACTAAAATTTTTATATTCTCAGTTACTAAATTTAAATTGCATTATTTCTTAAGGTAAATCTCTATTTTTTAGGAGAAAAAGGATTTACGACTTACATATTTCATGTACTATATTTTAAGACACAGAGTGAAGCAAACATGTAATGAGCTGAATGTTGTAAATCATTTCAATGCATGAGTATTTTAATAGATATCTTCCATTATCAATAACATGAATATCAAAGATATAGATTTTTTCATTACTTTACTTCAGAGTACTTTTATAGCGTCAAATGACAAATGTTTATTCTATTTTCAACATAACGTCTCTATTTTTCATAAACGTATCGGCATTATCTGTATAATATCGATTTAATTTGTTTTTGTATTGCTTTTTAGTTTAAGGGACGTATTTTAATCTTTTTGTTTCGCAAACAGATTAAATTTAAAATTTATATGCTTAGCTATGGATATTCCATATCAACATTCTTATTTTCATTACCTTGATAATGATAAATATGTACACAATAAATTTTTTATTCATATAGTAAATTTATTTAAAGTAGATTATTGGAAATCATATGAAAGGCAAATAAACTCCATCAATAATGACTTACCTGAAAACGAAACGATAACTAATAAATCTAGGAATAAATAATTATTTGTCGATTAGAGTTACTCCGTTTATTTTCTGTAAGATTAAATACAAATGAAAGGGTGAATAGATTGAATTTAAAATTTACATATGCTTAGCTATGAATATTGTATATCAACATTCTTATTTTCACTACCTTGATAATGATAAATATGTACACAATAAAATTTTTATTCATATAGTAAATTTATTTAAAGTGGATTATTGGAAATCATATGAAAGGCAAATAAACTGCATCAATAAAACAAAAGTTTCAACTTTGTTTGAAACTAGGGGCCAGTATAATCAGCTGTATGCTTATAAGAACATTTCTTATCTTCCTTTTTCTTTTCTTATCTTTTATTTATTTTATATATATGTAATTTCTTTCGTCCTTAATTGACAAAAATGATCCTTTCGGAAAAAAAAAAAAAAAAAAAAAAAAACCCGCAAAATAAAGAAAAAACTACGCCAAACTTGTTTTCTTTTTCCGTTTCATCTTTTTTTAAATTTATTTATTTATTTATTTTGTGTTTTGCCCTCTTTATCTTTTTTCTTCATTTTCTTTTCTTTTCTTCTTGTTCTTGTTTTCTTTTCTTTTTTTTTTTTTTTTTACTTTCGTCTGTATTCAACAGAAAAATGTATTAATTTCATAAAAAATTTTCAACCTCGGGTTTTCGATGAATTTACAATTTTGAGGCAACTATATCTCCGGAACTTTTGCACAGAAATTCATACCACGAAAAAAAAAAAAAAAAAAAAAAAAAAAATCGTGTTTTTAAAAAAAATTACTTGTAGAGAATAGAACTGACTTTCTTTGAATACTTAATTTTAAACTTCTCTAAGATGGAAATCGTCTACATTCATCATGGAATAAAATAATAATTTTAATGAAATATTTTTCCTGAGTGAATTTGTATAGGGAAATATCGAAGAAAGTCTTGTGATGGTTACAACATACTAAGTTTTTATTTTTTTACTTATCAACTTATTTATTAGACTATGCAGTGATTTCATGTAAATACAGAGTCAGTCACACACACAGGTACTTCGATTTGCACCATTTTTTTTCTAGCAATAATCACTATCGTCACAAAAAAAGTATTGTAAATATATGATAAATATTTCTGTATGGTAACAGTGGTAGAAAATCTTATCATTGTATGTTACTGACATTGCCTTCTGCCCTGCAATTACTACATTATGTTATAATTAATAACCGTTGTTACACAATATTTCTATTACTTTCAGTTATTTTTTCCTTAATAATGGAAATATTACCATAAAAATATTTTTAAGTGAAAGATTCCAATTAATTTTGAATGTGATCAAGAACAATTCTGATTTTTTGTAAAAGAAAATAAATAAATAAATAATAATAAGAAGATTTGCTTTACGGAGGGAGCATTGTAGAAAATTATTTGATACTTTCAAATAACTGATTTTTCATATTTACTCATAATTTGATATCACTAACCAGTTGTCAAAAGTTTTTTTCTTTTTTCTTTCTTCTTTCTTTCTTTCTTTTTTTCTTTTCTTTTCTTTTCTTTTTTTTTTTTTTTTGGGGGGGGGGGGGGTACCTTAGATTACAGTACAAAGTTTTCAAACTGTGTTATAAAATTATATATATATATATATATTAATTATTTATATTAAACCCTTGACACCCTTATCACATTCTGGTTTTCCTATTGGATGGACTAGTTCTGACTTTTTACATAAAAGTATAGGGTGGTCAAATTATACAAGACAGTATTACGCCGATATTAAAGTACAGTATTTAAAGGAAATAAATGTTTGTTGTTGTAGATTAGCATGATCGACAATGTGCGGTTTCTCCGATATCCCTGTTCTTGATCAGAATTTTGGTTTTATGCTATACAGAAACTTATATTTATATAATTTGAATAATTTAATTCCTTTGCAACACTCAGCAAATGAAAGATAGAGGAAAATACCAACATATGAAATTTTAAATGAGATGTATTTCGAATAAAATTATTGTCACGATGATAATTTAATTTGTTTGCACTGATTAGTAAAAACATGTTCAAGTACTTACGCAGAAGAGAAATGACTCAAACATAACACATAAGCCTAACGATGAGATAATTTGCAAAAAACGCTAAACCAAAGAAACATTCATCAAATAATAGAAATGGAAAGAGATAAATTAACCAAAAGGAACCGATGAAAGAAAAGAGAATTCATGAAATGAAAAATAGAATTTTAAATGCTGAAAACCAGAAATGTTCACTCTCCAGGAAACTTGCACCTCTGTCAGCATAATGCAAGATTTCGGAAAGCTGTATAGCTAATTCAAGCAATATACAACTCAAGTCTCTATCTTGCAACAAAACAAAATAAAAAAGGAAATTAGATAAAACAGTAATAAAAACCAAAATTGAAACATGGAATAAGTATTTTTAGTAAGTCCACATGTAAACGATTCCATACAGAGATAGTAGAAATAAACAGGTTGCCAAAACGAACATTACTGAAAAGAAAAGATTAAAAGTAAAGAAACGATTAATCGATCTAGGTGCTTCTTAAATGAAATAAATGAATGCATTAAGTGATAGTTATTAATCTTTAAAATTTAAAAGCTAATAACAAAATTAAAAAGGTGATATTTGAAAGATATATAAAACCATCTTTTATTTTTCCCACATCAATTGCAACTGAAATTGAGATCTACCTTCAGATTTTCCTTATCTAATTAAATATATTTCTATAACTTGCCGGAAATTTATCCTCTCTGTTACTCATTCTATTATCTTCTTTGTAAATCAAATAAACGCTTCATTTACGTCACTGTTCATTTTCTACTTATCTCTTTCAATGGAACTTACTGAGCACTCGTTATTGACACCATATTTTTTTTTTTTTTTTTTTTAGAAAACAGTAGTTTACAATAAAACCATTGGCAATTAGAAAAAGGATATTTTTGTTGGATTATGAATTCTTTAATTCTGCTTATAAAATCAATAACGAACTGAAAGCAGGGGGTTTTGCGAGATACAACATTCATCAAGTGGATGCCCCGCGACACCCTCACCTTACTTCTTATCTAAAAACATGAAAAGGCGAAAAAGCTAGTATCTCGCGCATTACAAAAGGAAAATTTTATTGCACATGAAATCGGAGGACAGGAAAAAAAACTTCAACTTTCATATCTGGAGATTTTAGTATTCACCCACCTGCATCTGTTTCGAAACAGCGCGTCCCAGATTTACAAAATTTTCTAATAACCGAAAGAATTCGAATGTTCCTCCCAATGTCTTTTATATATACAACTCGAATGGTTGAAAAACACGTAATATACCGTGATGTTAAAATTTCATAGGCAAAAATCATCACGATTGGCCTTCTAAGAATTACCAGCAGAATTCTTATTCAGTGACGTTTTTCATTTAGATTTGTATATATGAAAACATTAAGTTATAAAAGAGATAAAACAAAACTTAAAGGAAACTAAAAAACTACTTGTTAGAAAACTAATGCGGTGTTTTTTTTTCTTTGGTGTAATGAAAGAATTTTCAATTACAACATAGAAAAATGTATATCCAACCGAGTTTTCTTTATAATAAATAAGAAATACCTGTTGATTACACAATTGTTTAGCTTGTTCATTTATTATGGTACAGTTACAAACTTATATTTTTTATCATATGGTAAAATTATTCATGTAATAAAATGGGATTTAATTAGATCTTCCAACAAGATAGCAAAAACGAAATCTTGATTCCTCTCGTTTGGAAAATGGCTTGTTTTTCTAAGCGGAAATTTATTTCGATATAATCAGAAAAATTGCGCGCATCTAAAATGATACAGATATGACGTTGTCAAGCATAAATATTGAGAGCATTTTATCATAGAAGGCATGAAAGCGTGAGTACTACAATTAGTTCTGATATAAAAATATACAGATATAATTTTTTCCGCCTTCTTTTGAAGTTGTTTACCTTTATATACATCGCAACATCTACACCGTGTGTACATAAAAATATAATTACATCAACTATCAGAGAAATTAATTAAAAATGATCCTGTAAAAAATTGAAGAATTTCACTAGAATTTTTTCTTAATAACACAATTTTTGAAGTAAAGGTATTTCGTTTATTAAAAAGAAGTGTTTGATGTATTTGGCATTTATAACCTAGAAAATTATTTATTATTTTTTAAATTAGATAAGCTGAAATTCTAACACTTTTTTAATATCCAAACGTGAACTTCTAAATATTTAAAAAAATTATTAATATTTAAGTTTTAATTTTTAAAAGCAGGCGTAATTAGTTAATTACTTATATATTTCGATAAATAGAAAATTTCAGCACAAATTAAAAAATAATAATCACTTCATTTCATTAAATAGAAATTTAATTTAATTGTTGTTGAGGTATTTTTCTATTTTTAACAATAGGTTCCTTCTTCTGAAGTTCTTCTAAAATGCTTTTTAGCATTGTATTTACTTTTACCTAGCAAATTATGTATACGTGTTGAAAAATTTTTAATTTTATCCTCGACAATCGATGCGGTAAACGCCTCTAGCGCATATATAACACGAATAGACGAAATTAGGGTTCGAGCAGTGTTTATTTTTCCATACTACTAACTTTTAACAGCAAATTTGTGATAAAAATAATCTTTAATTAAAAAAAGAATTTCTTTATTTTAGAGTAGTTTGGGCAGAGCCCTCACCAAAAGGCGGGTTCATATAAACGTTGCGCAATTTTTTTATTTTTTTTATTTTTTTAAATTATGTATTGCTTTCAAGGAAAGATTAAAAACCGGTATTTATTTATTTATTTATTTTAAATAATAATAATAAAACGACAATTCTCATTTTCCGCTACCAATGTGCTAATATAAATATCAAAACTATTTTTATAAATTATCCCTAAAAAAAGGATTAAATTGAACACGTGTCATTTGTTAATTATATTGAAAAACACTTTAAAAACACATAAAATTAAACTTTATTTAAAAGATGTTCGTGTGCTATAGAGTTTGTTGTACTATTTTGTATAAACGACTTAATGATAATAGCACTTTTGAGAATGCATAAAATTTTCCGTATTACTATGAAACAATTCACTGGTAAAATAGTGATAAAGGATCAAAGTCATTGAGGTGGTTGGCCGTGCACATTGCACTGTTAACAATAATCCAGAGTTCGTTGCTGACATTAAAATATTTTATTTATCTCCATTTTGAAACAATAACGCTTATAATCAAATATTTCAGCATTATAGAGTTACAGCATAAATATCCTTTTGAAAACATCAAGACAATGTTCCTTTTTAACAAAATGATTTAATGCACAAAATGGAACGGGATGGACACGGGGAGAGACGCAAATCAAGAGACGTCTTTTCAGCAGCAGAGAAAATGCAGAAGTGATGAAATTGTTGGCTGGATACATTACCCAAAACCACATAAAATTAAGCCAAGGCAACACCAAACTTTTTCAGTTACAGCTAATTTAGTGTAACTTTTTAAAATAAATTGGCGATTGATTTCGTAACCAAAAGTCCGTTATCAGTTCGTGAGAATCTGACAAACCAACCTTAACTCTTGACCACAAGAATTTTATCGTTAAATTTTTATTCATAACCCTAGTCTAAAAGAATACGCTATTTCTATTTATAAGTAACAGATGCGAAATCTGTTCAATGTTAAAAATGACATCAGGAAACATTTTATTCTGTTTTATTTAATTGAGATGAAACGAATTGTTCTCCACAGAATTAAGCGACCGAAAGATCATCTCCCGCTTTTATTATTATTATTTCTTTTAAATGAAAGGAATAGTATGGCTTGCTCTTTTTGTAAGAAGGAATAAGGAATGAAACCGCATATATCAACTCGCTTTTTATACAGATAGAAAATGAATTGGGAAAGAATTAAATTTATCAGAAATGTAACACATAATTTAGAATATGTGATTTTCGATATCACAGTTCGATTAAATTTTTAACATCTTTTAAATAAAATTTCATTTTACTTGTTCTTAAAGTGTTTTTAATATAAAACTATTTTTGTTGAAAATTATACAAATCTAACCTATTATGCTAAATATTGTGTGCATTTCAATAGGGTTCGAAAAAAAGCGTGAATTCTGCATTATATATATATAGATATATACTAGCAGACCCGGCCACACGTTGCTGTGGCTAAGTCAAACGTTGAATTACATTGTAGCAAACTATTCAATACAGTTAAATTACCATTTACAAATAAAGACGAAAACGTTGTAGCCGATGAAAAGAAAAAAATGACAGAGTTTCAAAATTTAAATTAAAATTTTGCCAATTTGACAGCAAAATAACTCAATCTAACACATGCATACGATAACTAATACATTAGGAAAACTTTTTCTTGACTTCACACACGGTCAGTTACGCCACACTTCGCTTGTGTATAACTACATTAGCACTTTATCAATGTGCATAAAATCTTTAAAGTGATTATGACGTCTATTTTCGTGAGATGCATAATTTAACTTTTTATAATTTTTTAACGTTCACGTTTGATTAAATGTCTTTATTTTTATGTCGAAAGAAAATGAACTCGTTTTTTTTTTTTTTTTTTTTCAACAATTAAACTTATGAAACTCGCAGATATTTTGGAGAAACTGTAACAAAGGACTATAATTAACAAATAATTTGCCCTAAAAAAATATTGTGACAATAAATTGAGATAAAAACTATCCTATCTCTCAAGTTAGACCAAACTGCACACAGTGTGCAAACTTTTGTTAAAATCGGATCATTAGTTTAGGAGTTTATCGCGGACAAACATCGTGACCCGAAATTTTTATATATACAATTGTATAAAAATTATATATTTTATATGTATAATATTATATTAATAAAGATATAATTAATCAAACCAGAACAGACTACTTTAATTTTACTGTCGCTTGAATTGTTTACTTTTTTCATCCTGAAGATTATTCGTTGCATGTGCAGGGTGTGCACAGTTTATTTTAGAAAAAGCATAAATCAATAAATATACTCCTCTAAAAATTGCGAAAATTATGTTTTTTATGTAAGCCTTAAGTCTTGAAAGTTATATTTAGTAAAGATTTATGATGTACTATCAAATAAAATGTTAACAATAAGAAAATTTTTAACACTTATATTTACAACCAAAATTGCTGGACGTATATGTTGCTTAATGTTCAAAGATTTTAACGGCCCTCTTCACTTACCGTCGCCGGAAGCCTGAGCCAATGTTATTCTATGAGGAAATTTTCTTTACAAATAGCTTATTAACTAATACATATTTTAAAATTCTGTTTTCACATTCAGAAAATTCCCAACTGTTAAATTGATGGATTTTTTTTAAAAGGTATTTTTTATTTATTTTTCTAATATTTTATTTTGAAATTGCAAAATGAAAAAAAATTCACATATTGAAAATTCGTATTTTGCAGCTTCAAAATATAAAATTAAAAATAAAAAAAAAAATAATTTTTTATAAAAGGTCCGTCAATTTAACAGCTGGGAATTTTCAGAATGTGAAAACAGAATTTAAAAATATGCATTAGTTAATAAGTTATTTGTAAGGAAAAATTTTCCATAGAATAATGTTAGCTTCGGCTTCCGGCGGCGGTGAGTGAAGCGGGCCCATAATCGCAAAAAATAGACTCTCCAAAAAGTTATTCAAGCATTTAAATTTAAAAAATGTATGCATAGTGCTATTTTATTTTCAAAACTATCAATATCGTACTGATTTTTTTTTACAGGTACACATCAATATTAATCATAGCTTCATGTACTGTTTTCCTAAAATGATGTAAATCATCATGGAATTTAGGTATGCTGTGAAAATTCACAGTATAATTTTGCGTTTTTAAATTAATCAGTGTTTCATTTATGTGTTTTATAAGGACGTATTAAAAAATAATAATAATAGTAATAATTTAATATTATTTTATGTGTTCTGAAAACAGATCGAATAGATACGAAATTTCAATATTTTTATAAAATAGGCTACAATAAATATATTTTTCTCTGATTTCATTAATAATTGCATCAATTCTTTCTTTCTTTCTTTTTGTGCGAGATGATACAACAAACGTAGATTTTTTTACATTTGATAATGAGTGTTGCTTAACTGCGCTCGTTTAATTTTGCCTCATTTTAAATAAGTATTAAATGCTTTTTATGTTTTTTTCCTAAATTTATATGTCATCCCATTCCCCAAATAAGTATCTATTTGTAATTATAACACGTGAAATATTTGATCACGTACATGTGGTTGCCAACATTTTAATTTATTACAGAGCATTTTTAGCTCCAAAAATTATAAAAAGCACCACAAAACTGGCGTTTAAAAGTAATAAACGGCAAAAGTCAAAGCGAAAATTGGAGCATGGCACGCCACCTGTCGGCCGTTATGTACCTAAGTTAAATCAGCATAGTATTTCTTAATAGCTTTCTCACATACCAAGTTTTGCTTGGTTATACATAATGAAACCTGAGACAAAGTCTTCCCTTGAATGGGAGAAATCGCTGTATGACAGCGCTAACTATTCAGCGATTTACACCAAAGGTTGGTTGTTGGTAGACACTAAACTATGTCAAGGAGAAACTACATATAAATTTATATGCAATTCTCTACCTTAGTTTGTGAGATACAGTAACCACAAAATTTTTATTGCATGTCCAGACGGACATTTTCTAAAAATGGTCAAATTGTGTTCTGCGGATCTCTTAAAACGTGTAAATCCATTGAAAACTGAGAATCAAATTTTTTTACGAATCCAATACTTTCTGCTATTGAATATAGAAAAAAATAATAAGTATATGTATGGATATATATGGATATACACTATCTACCAATAAGTATTTGGAATTTGGACACTTTCGAATTAAGACATTTTGTCAAATATCTAAGAAAAGTTCTCTAGGAATCATCTAGAAACATTGATAGTATAAAGAACATGTTATACATAATATATTTTGGCAAAAGTTGTGTCCTGAAGAGGAAATGAGGAAAAGCTAAAAATTAAACAAAAGTCAAAATGTTTTGGATCAACCTGTAAAAAGTAATGCTTTGAATCTGTTTTGGCTCTAGCGTGTGATTTATGAGAATTTTTTTTTTTATCTGTACAAATTTTTATGAGGCTACCATGTATATTTATTTAGACATAACGTTTAAAAAAAAAAATTCCACTTTTTAATTATGACACGTAGGGTATTAAACACAATGCAAAGTCATTTTTAGGAGACTTGGCGTAATACATTAGACCAAGCACACAGCAATCAGAATGCAAAAATGTTAAATATCTTGCAAAATATGAGAATTTTTACTAAATAAGTTTTAACTACGCTTGCGCTAACTTAAAAAAAAAAAAAAAAAAAAAAAAAAAATCACTTACATAATTTAATAGCCAAAAGTATCGAGCAACTTATATGAAACCCCCAAACAAATATCATGTAAATTCGAAAAGTTATGAGAGATTGAATAAACAGAATTCCAGTTCTTCTCAAAAAGAAAGAAAGGAAGAAAAGGAAAGAAAGAGGGAGTTTTATCAATATTTATTTACTATCAGCGAACACGGTACTACAATTTGGCATTAATTGAATTAAAATAAATATGTGAGTAATCCCCTTATAGTTTAGATTTTATTTTGAGAGAAATGCAATTCTGCTCATTCTATCTCTCATAACTTTTTTAATTTACACGATATTTGTTTGGAGTTTTCATATAAGTTGAGCAATATTTTTGGCTATTAAATTATGCAAATAAAATTCTTTAAATGTTAGCGCATGCGTAGTTAAACATTTATGTAGTAAAAATGCTCATATTTCACAAGACATTTAAAATTTTTGCATTCTCATTGCAGTATGTTTTTTTTTTTTTTTTTTTTTTTTAAATTTAGCAATCCAAGTTTCCTAAAAATGACTTTTCACTGTGCTTGATACCCTACGTGTTATAATTAAAAAAAAGTTATTGCCTTCTCCTAAACGGAATTAAATTGCATGACAGCAGCGGCAATTATTTGTCGATATGTACTTAAACTGAATCAGCAGAGTTTTACTTAATATATTTCTCTAAGTTTGGTACACTGTAGATGTTGAGCCTTTCCTGAAATGAGAGGAAATCGCTACGTGGAAGCGCCCATTGTTGAGTGATATAGCCGAAAAGCTAATCAGCACCATGTCAAACCGAAGTCCAACCAAATATCAAATTCGGTTAAATTAATTCCATTGGTTCATAAAGTACAGTGTTTGAACTCAAAAGTAAGTAGTCAATTTCAGTTAATTGTAATGCAAGGAAATCTCAAAACGTGTAAATTCATCGAAAACCGAAAATTTTTTCTGTATCTTCTACTTTCTTATTAGACCTGCATAAGCTGGTAATAAATCCACCTTTTTAAAGATAAGTAGCCAATTTCAACTAAATGAAATGCAAGGAAATCTCAAAATGTGTAAATTCATCGAAAACCGGAAATCAAAAGTTTTTTAAAATCTTATACTTTCTTCTCATATATACAGGAGATAGAATATTAAAGTCACTTTTTTAAAAACAAGTAGTCAATTTCAGTTAATTGAAATGAAATCTCAAAACGTGTAAATTCATCGAAAACCGGGAATCGAAATTTTTTCAGTATCTTCTACTTGCTTCTTATACATGCAGAAGCTAGTAATAAATCCACTTTTTTAAAAATAAGTAGTCGATTTCAGTTAACTGAAATGCAAGGAAATCTCAAAACGTGTAAATTCATCGAAAACTGAAAATCAAAAGTTTTTCCAAATCTTATACTTTCTTCTTATATATGCAGAAGATATAGTAGTAAATTCATTTAAAAAAATAATAATAAGTAGTCAATTTCAGTCAATTCGAATGCATTATGTTTTATTTTAAAAATATGTCTTTAAATTAGAGCTGACATAAATCACGGGGGAAAAAAATAGAAATTTCATAAATCAAATCTTTTTTAATTTACGTATATGTTCAACAGTATAAACTTTCGATCTAACTCTCATTTATTCAGATTTCTACCACTCTAATGACTGTTTTCTCTTAGAACAAAAAGTTTGTAGTCGAGAGTATAGTGATGCTACATACTGTGTCTATGATTTTACTTGAATTTTAAGAATTGCCAGATTTAACAACTTTATACTTTAGATATTTTTTTAATGCTTACACAGGCAATAAATTTATTTCCTTTTAAATTGAAAAAAAAAAAAAAAAAAAATTAAAACTTCTTTTTTTTTTTTTTTTTTTTTTTGGCAGCAATGCTTCTTTTTTTATTATTATTAAATTTTTAAAGTTAAAATGGGATTTTATTTAATATCTTTTGAACTAATTATCCTATTGTTCTAAAAATTACGGCGTTAAATAAATTTTTGCCTGATTGATAAGTATGCCAACTTTTGTAGCGATGGGTGGAACGGTTTACTTTGTATAACGAATTAAAACCTGATATAACACGACATCCATTTTATCAAAATAAAATCGCGTTCCAGAAATTTTTTGGAGTGCTCGTACCTGACACCATTCGGGAGGCCTCTTGCTTATTATTATATTTAATATAGTATTGACTATTATTTTTTATTTGAAGAAGTTAAAAAATAATTATGTGCAAGTATATAATTTATTTAATTTATTTAATTTATTTTTAATTTTTAAATTTATCTTTATTACTTTCTGAACATGCTATGTAAGGAAAGTATTGTAACCATGATTTTCGAAATGGATTTTTTATCTCGCACATAGCTCAAAAATGAATGGTCATTAGAATGTTACAAATTTATATTTGTGATCGTCGTGACGTTTAGTTATACACCTTCACCTATGGCATTGACACAAACTACCTTTTGAGATATCTACGATTTTACACGTTTTTTTTGTGATGTAAGTGTGTTTGTGTAAGAATGAACACGATAGCGTCTAAACGCTTGATTCGAATGAGTTGAAAGTTGATACGTTTGTTACAGGTCACAATAGCACGAACTGTATAGATTTTTGTGAATTTAAAGCATAGCTTTTTACTTTCCGAACACTATAGTGAGGAAAGTATTGTAATCATGTCAAAAATCCGAATTCGAGATTTTGATGTTTCTATACGTTTTGAGGTCCCCTGAGTCCGTTTTCACTATTTTTACGATGATGTATGTATGTGTGTGTGTATGTGTGTATGTGTGTATGTGTGTATGTGTGTATGTCTGTGAACACGCTAGCGTCTAAAGGCTTTGTTCGATTAACCTGAAAGTTGGTACGTATATTGTAAGTCACCATAGTACGAACCCTATAGATTTTGGTGAATCTAGCACTTATAGTTTTTTTACAGGGACACAAAGAAAAATTCTTTATCATTATGGCCTATGGGACCAAAATCTTAAAAGTGCGATAGCATCTAAACGCCTTATTCAATTGAACAAAAATTTTATACCCATATTATAGGTCACAGATACTCAATCTGTATAGATTTTGGAGAATCTAGCACTTATAGTTTTTTTACAGGGACACAAAGAAAAATTCTTTATCATTAAGGCCAATGGGGCCAAATTTTTAAAAGTGTGATAGCGTCTAAACGCCTTATTAATCTGAGCAAAAAAATTGTACACATGTTATAGGTCGCATTTGCACCAACTGTATAGATTTTGGTGAATCTAGCACTACAGTTTTTTTCCAGGGACACAAAGAAAAATTCTTTATCATTATGGCCTATGAGACCAAATTTTTAAAAGTGCGATAGCATCTAAACGCCTTATTCAATTGAGCTGAAAATTTGTATGAATATTATAAATCACTGTTGCACTAACTATAAGCATTTTGGTGAATCTAGCATCTATAGATTTTTACAGGGACAAAACGAAAAATTCTTTATCATTATGATCTAAGGGCTCAAAGTTCAGTAGCGTTAAATAAAACCTCGTGTGATATATGGAGAAAAAAACACTCTATTATGGTTTTCTCTCTTTTGTTTGTTTAGCAATTCCTCTTTCTTTATTTTATCTACAAAACTGTTAGTTACTCAATGTTCGGAAAGTCGAGTGGAGTCACTCCAGATTTTTTTTACTTTCCGAACACTATAGTGAGGAAAGTATTGTAATCATGTTGCTGAGACACGCTCAGACATCTTGGAATTTCTTTGGAGGAAAATTTAAAGATTTGGAATTTAAGGCATAATAATAACAGCGCGGTTAAACTTAGAGGTGAATAAAGGAACATTGCAAAGGGCATATTTTCCTAAGAAAGGAATGGTCACACACGATTTCCCATGAAAGTTAAAGAAGGATAGCTCGCTTATAGGAATTCTTGGGTGGACAAAAATAAAATTATTATTGTGAGAAAATATCGTGTTAGGTAAGAAACGAAAACAACTTTAAGGCCAGATGTCCGGGATATTTTAAAATAAAGGCTTGAAAGCAGGGATAATGCTGAAAGGATTGGTTATTCAGGTGTACGATAGTAAAAGTCAAAATCATAACAAAAAAATAAAGGCACTGAGTGTATATTTATAGCACAAGAAATATTTTCAAATAGAATACGTTCAAAAGAAATGGTAGAAATCAAATTTTGGGAAATGCCTTCGCTATAAGAGGAAAGAAAAATTTATGTTACATAAACGGAGCAAAAGGCGCCGCCAATTCAGAGAGTTTTGAATAGGCCGGAGACCAGAATAATGCAAGGATTGTTGGTAAGCGTTCGAGTTTACAAAAGGGTAGAGATGAATACGGATGGAAAGATGCGGAAAGCGCGCGAAAAACCAGCTGAGAAAATAAAATAAAATAAGGCTAGGAAAATTTAAAAAAAAAAGGGGGAAAAGAAAAGCCAATGACGGAAAATTTCATTCAATTCCTAAAATCCAATAATATTAAGGTTAACGACGAACTAGCCAGAGATTGGAGAGTAGTGTAGGGATATGAAAAAATGAAAGAGAACAGGGGAGGAAGCTGGATGAGATATAGAGAGATGCCGGACAGATTAAGTGTGAGAGTTCTAGTTTTTACTTCACAGAATTTAGCCAGCTTTTAGTTCTTAGGATTTTTAGTTGCTGTGTTTTTCCATGCACGACTTTTGTGGATATAAAAGGATCTGAGAGAAGAGTCATCCGGGGCCTGATAAACGATGGATCTTAATTCGGTGCTGAGGATTTGTGGTAAGCATTTTTATTTATTAGCCCTTCCTCCTTTGAGTGCTTATAAAAACACAAATTAGGAATCCATATACACCTTAAAATTAATTAATGTTATCCTTATTAATTTTAAACCAGCTACATGGGCTTAATGTATGTCCTACTTATGTAACCAATTTCCACAAATAAATGATTTTGATTTAAATTTTGTGAGTAATTTCCATTATGAGTTTCTGTTTCAATTATATGCTAGGATGACTCCATAAATGATAAGTGGGAAATTAGATAACCTGGGTTAAAGTTAATGACAGAATTAAACTTTCTTACTTAACTAAAATAAATTAATTATGGGGTTTATTAAGCATGGAGTCAGACAAGAAGTGACTCAACAGGGAGTCATTCAGCAAGTGGTCCGCCGTGACCATTACACTTTTTTAAGTGTAGTCTTTAAGTATAAAATTGTTTTTAACAATAATATTATATAGTGATTTAATTATTAATTTCTCACATATAAGGGGAAATCATTATTTACGTTTTATATATCTACCTATTTTATTAATATGTGTGTTTATTATACATTACATCTTTTATTTCTGCATATATATTTTGATTTTCATTATCTATACAACTATCTGTATCTATATGGAAAATTTTGAATTTTAACATTATTTTATCTGTATTTTAACGTAATACATCCATATATGTACACATACCTTGACAATATTAGGTATCCAAATTTTATATTTTATACCACAAAAATTTGAAATTTCATTTTTATTGATACTTATACGCAACTATTAATTTTGAGTTTACTCGTTACTACAGTCTTTTAAATATTTTCCTAATATGGTAATATTTTAAATGATTTGCTATTTCAATTTTTTTTTTCAAAACAAAAAAAAAAGTAATTTATATCTATTTGGTATGGATTTCCTAGTATCTTATATCATAGAATTTTGAATATATTCAGTGTTATTAGAATTTTATCTTGATAAATTATTCAGTTTTGTGGATTTTCTATTTAAAATATAAATTTTAGTTTAGTACAATCCAAAGGTGTTGTATAGATATAAATACTGAATTTTCATTTTATTATTGTTATTGTTTAGTCAAGTAGTTATTGAAATTTTTTTTTTTTTGTATATTTATCCTCCTTTACTCTTTAAAACATGCCGGGAGACGAAACAAACGGATCCGAATCCGATAGTATGATTAGAAAGTTAGCAGGTTTGCAGTCAATAATACCACAATTTGATAATTTGTCCGCGGTTACCCCTAAATTTTTTATTGAAAACTTTGAAAAAATTGCGGACCTCACAAAATGCACACCAGATGAAAAATTACTTATACTGAAATCACGTATAAGAGGTGACGCACTTTCAAATATAATAAATTCGCCCGATCTTAGCAATGAAAATAATTACGAGGATTTTAAAAGGAAATTCCTTTCCTATTTTGACACTAAATATAGTTTAGGAGCGAGACAACAACAGTTTTCGAATTGTAAAATGCTCCCGAATGAGCAGGTTAAACACTATGCAGCAAAGGTAGCATTAGCTACGCAACATTTTTTTAATAATCCCGATCTTACAAATGCTGCAGTAAAAGCGTTATTTGAACAGAGTAAATTAGCGAAATTCATGGAAGGTCTATTACCGAAATATAAACATTCCCTAATTTTAAAAGACCCTAAAACTTTTGAAGAAGCGGTAGATTTCATCCAAACATTACAAATCAGTGACTCGTCTTTAACCAATCCTGAGTCCACTCAAGAGGTCAACAATATCACAAATAACTCTGACCTTAAAGATATCATACAATCACATGCTATGCATACCCAAGAAATGGTTAGCGCCTTAACTAAAGAAATTGAGGAACTAAAATTAAAAACACAAAATTCATTCTCGAACCAAAATTATAGAAATGATCAAAGGCCGACCCCTAGAAACTTTTCTGGGCGTATCTACAACAATAGAGGTAATAATACTTCACACCAAAGACGTTTTCCACCCTGCAGGTTTTGTCATAAACTCTCACATCATTTCAGTAAGTGTTATTCGAATCCCGCAAATCGTACTCGACCCCAATCCCCCTCGTTTTCTCGTCAACACAATACGAGTAACATAAATAATAGAACTCGAGGTTATTCCTCCCGACCACAGCCACAAGTCTATGAGCACAATAACAGAAAACATTTAAACTAAAATCGGGAACGCACAATGAATTTCGGTCTGAGACGCGTTCCCGGACCCAACAAAAGCCATATAACGGAAGACCGATAACTAATGATGTGGTTAACACACAGATAATCGATTCAAATACCAGACAAATATTTTTACCTATAGTAGATGTAAAATTAGCAGGATTTCTCACTCCTAGCCTTTGTGACAGTGGCGCCAGTGTCTGTGTCATACAGGAAAATGTTTTTAAACAATTCAATTCAGATAAAGACATTAAATTCTTGAAAATTGATATAAATCTTAAATCCGTAACAGGTAATGATATGAACATTGTGGGATGTATTTCTCTTCCAGTGACAATCGGACATAAAACATTTAGACATAAGTTTTATATTGTTAGAAATCCATTATCTAAATATTATCATGCCATATTAGGATATGATTTATTAAAATCACAGAAATTTAATATAAATTTTGAAACTAATACATTGAATTCACGGAATGTGACCGTGCCGTTGAGAGATGCACTCTCGAATAATATTAGCACAACTCAAGCTAACTACGCGAGAATTCCTGTGAAATTCACTCTTCAACCACATGAGTCACGGCAAATTAAGCTAAACCTAGATATGGCAATTAAACATGGAGAAAAGGTAAATTTTGTCCCGTGTTTACAAAATCGAAATATAAAAATTGTCAACACATTTTGCTCGGTGGAGGATAACAAACAGATTTCAATTAAAATATCTAATCTAAGTGATAACGCAGTCCCTTTAAATAAACATACGCGACTAGGGGCAATTAATACGGTATTTGATACCCGTAATATGGAATATATAAAACAATTACGACGAAAAGAATTAAAACCTACCGATTTTAACTTATCACATTTAAACCCTGAGATAAAAGCGAAATTATTAGAACTACTTATGGAATTTGCGGATATATTTAGTAAACGAATGTTTACCATTGGCCGCACAGATGCAATACAACCAAATCTACAGGTTGATATATCTCAATTACCGTCAATTCGTCCGTATCGTGTTCCACAAGCGCTAGAAGGCGAACTGAAAAAACAGTTATCCGAACTCGAAGAAGCGAATATTATAGAACGCTCGGACTCTCATATTAGTTTTCCACTAATCCTCATTAAAAAAAAGAATCCATCTGGTAATCCGGAGAAACAAAAGTGGAGACATGTCGTAGACTACAGAATTTTAAATAAATATTTAAAATACCCAAGGTACAAATTACCTATAATAAATCATTTGTTAGAAAATTTAAGAGGATCAAAATTATTTACAACTTTAGATCTCTCTTCATCTTTCTATCAAATTCCATTAAAACCGCAAGATAGAGACATGACAACTTTCTCTACGCCTTTTGGCTCTTATCGTTATCTCACAATGCCTCAAGGGATGTCAGCATCCCCAGAACACTTTAGTAAATTGGCAGATATGATTTTAGCGCCTTTGACAGACCTTAAAATATGTAATTACATCGACGACTTTGGCATCGGTGCAAACAACGAGCTACACATGCTTAGTAAATTAAGAAAATTATTTGAACGATTTCGTACGTATGGAATAACATTAAATCCAGAAAAATGTTGTTTTATGTTCCCTGAAATTCAATTCTTAGGACATAAATTAAACGCAGAAGGAATTAAGCCGCTAGATGAAAATATAATTAAAATTCAAAATTTTCCGGTTCCCACTACTGTAAGGCGGATTCGAAGATTCGTAGGTCTTGTTTCATACTATCGAAAATTTATCAAAAATTTTTCCACTCTATCTGCACCGTTAACGAATTTGACTAAGAAAAATCAACGATTCCGATGGTCAACAGAAGCTCAAAGAGCGTTTGATATTCTAAAAGAAAAGTTATCAAAACCCCCTATTTTGATACATCCCGATTATGATAAAGAATTTATTCTCTCTACAGATAGTAGTGAAAATGCATTAGGGGCTATGGTAGGACAAAGGGATGAGTACGGTATAATTCGCCCTATAGCATATTTTTCAAAGAAACTAAATCCCACTCAGTGTAAATATATCATTTTTGAAAAAGAACTTTTGGCTATTGTTCAGGCGGTAAAAAGTTTTAAACACTATCTCTATGGTCGACACTTTATAATAAGGTGTGATAATTCAGCTTTAACAAAATTAGCTTCCCTCGAATCACCCGGTAACAGAGTAACCCGTTGGTTTGCCTTTTTATCAGATTATGACTACACATTCGAATTAATTAAATCATCGCAAAACATTGTCGCAGATACTCTGTCTAGAGATTTCTTTGTAAGCACTAACAATACGAATCACTCACTAAACCCTTTCAGAGAAAAATTACAAAAGAGTTATAACATTCCAACACAGAATACTAAACATAATATTTCCGAAATTAAAAATAAAACAGTAGGAAATTTACTTTCACAACCAAATATTACACACTTTAACAAGCACGATAACGTACACCCAGAATCTAAAGCAATTAATAAAAGGAGAGCTGGATTAGAAAACATGGGCAACACTTGTTATATAAATGTTATCTTACAATGTCTTACATATCTCCCACCTTTAGTGAATTTTCTATTTCATAATTCAAACCATGAGTTCACGTGTGAGCCAAATACATTTTGTATGTTTTGTATGTTAAAACGACACATAGACTCAGTAATGGGAAAAACGGGAAGAGTAGTACAACCCATTGAGTTTTATCAAAATCTCCAAACTATTGACAAAGAATTTAAGTACAATATCCAACAGGATGCACACGAATTTCTGGGTCGAATTATTGATCATTTAGAACAATCAGTTTCATTTCATGAGACTCACGCTTTCAGATATTCATACAATCAATCAACTATATTACAAAATATGTTTCAAGGAATTTTCCGTAGTGAAGTAGAATGTCTAAATTGTAGGCATAAGAGCATAACTTTTGACCCTTTTAGAGATTTCTCATTAGATATTACACAAGGTACAGACTCCCTAACGAAAGCTTTACATAAATTCACAAAACCAGAGCATTTGCAAGCAGACTATTATTGTTATAATTGCAATTCGATGGTAGACGCACTAAAACAAATTTCAGTTTCCAAATCTCCTACAGTACTTACATTTCATTTGAAAAGATTTACATTTTCTCAAAAAGGAGGTGAAAAGATATCACATCACGTGACTTATAATGATAAAATAAATTTTCAACCTTACATGACATATCGAAAATATAAACCCTTATGGTATTATTTAAATGCCATAATAGTACATTCGGGTAATTACGTGAATGACGGTCATTATTTTTGTTTAACTAAGGATTCGAAAGGGAATTGGTATTTTATGAATGATAATGAAGTATTGCCTGTTGATATAGAAGAAGTATTAAACCAACGAGCTTATATACTAATTTATGTTAAGGGACAAAGCGATGATTTTTCATTAGGAAATGTACCCTCGAGAAATTTTTCTCTCAATAAGGAACGAATTACCAGCATGCCAATCAACAATTTAGATATTTTAACAGTAAATAATGTTCAAATTAATCTCCCAACAATTCAGGATATTAAAACCGCTCAGCGCACGGATTCCAAACTTTCGGAAATAATTAAAACCTTAGAAAATTCACCAACACTACTTTCAAATTTATATCCAAACTACCTTTTGAAAGACGGACTACTTATGCATTCGGCATTTATACCAAGATTTCGAAAATCCACTAACATTTTACGAATCGTTATACCAGACAAATTTAAGCCTCACATACTAGCAGCAAATCATATGGCACATTTTGGAGTATTTAAAACTTACAACAACATTAGAGAGAAATACTTTTGGGAAAATTTATATTCGGACACAAAACATTTTATAAAATCATGCGCACATTGCATAAGTTTCAAGAGTCCAAATGTGTTACCTCCTGTCCCACTTCAGAGGAATTTCAAACCCACTAGACCAATGCAAATGGTATCATGCGATCACATTGGCCCATTACCTAGAACACATAAGGGTAACAGATACATCCTTAGTTTTATAGATAATTATACGAAATTTATCAGATTATACGCCGTCCCCGACGCTACTGCAATTACGAGTGTTGACAGATTTATAGATTACATTAGTCTATTTGGCATTCCAGAAAAATTGTTAAGTGACAGAGGACCTTCATTTATCAGCGATCTGTTCAGAATACTATGTACACGACTAGGAGTCCTTAAACTACTCACAACACCTATGAGACCTCAAACAAATGGGGTTTGTGAAGCTGCCAACAAAACTATTAAAAAGTCACTTGCTATTTTTGCTGAAAATACGTTACAATGGGATGATTTCGTGCAATATTACGCCTTAATCTATAACTCTACAATTCATTCCGCTACTAACGAAAAACCTGCATATATCCACTTAGGATATGACCCTTTATTACCAACCGACATTATAAATAATAACTCAACACCACAGGAAATGGCATATCCAGATTACATCCTGAAACGAACAACAGATTTAAAATACGCACACGAAAAGGTGATACAAAATTTAGAGAATGCTGCTATCGCGATGGAAAATTACCAACATAAAAAGGCCAGATATCGTGATTTCTATCCCGGTCAATTAGTTTACTTATATGACCCAGCACGGGACCGTAATTTAAATATCACGAAACGTCGCAAATTCTTTGGCCCTTACCGTATCTTAAAGAAGCATAATAAAGTTAATTATACTATAGTTGACGCTATAAACCCTCACAAAAATAAAGACATGAAGATTCACGCTGAAAGACTTATTCCATATACTGCCCGAAAACCAGAATTAGATCTGTTACATACAACAATTACAGATAATACACAATCCTTCCCTTCCCCTAATATAGAAGCGTCCCCAGAAACACGACCACACGCAATTTTCGAAGAATTAGACAACAATTCTTACCTTCTAGACAGCGGTGGCAAGAATCTTCCTAAAGCAGTAAATCTGGGGTCAACAAACTCTAGTATCGAAAATATCCCTCCCTCCCATACATCATCTCAAGACACTATTAGTTATACACTCTCCCCACCGGTCAATACGAAACCAACATCACCACCCCGCTATTTTCTACGCAGTACAGTTCAACCCTTAGCGGACAAAATTTTTGACTTAGCGCTAAAGTACACAGAATGATATTGCCTTTGTGTCATATTAGTTTATTGACTAGGATTTGAAAAAAAAAAATTAAATAAATAAATAAATGAATAATAATAATGTATACATATGTATATATACACATATTTATTTATCGATATATATATATTCGTGATTTGATATTCTATTATCACATATCCTTTCAGTTGTATTTTGTTTCGTCGATGTATGACGATAATTATAACTATTATACTCGTTATTAAGATTTAAGTACGTAATTTTATATCTATATCAGTTTTATTTTTATTTTATTTTTATATTAGGCAATATTTATTTATATGTATTATTATTATTTTTGTTATGATTAGAGGATAAAATTTTTATACTTATCTCCTTGATCTTCCATTTTATTAAATAAATATTTATTCATATCTATATATACATACGTACCGAGGTAATTAGAATATATTTTATAAATATTATAATCAACTAGACTTTGCCTTGTCGATAGTACGGTTTAGACAAATATTACTCGTATGTATTCAGTTATTTTATACTTATATTTGTCTTTAACTTTGTAAATAATACAGTTTCACTTTGTTTATGGTATGATTATATGAAATATAGCATTAGTGTCAAATACAGTAATATTATGGATTTAACATAATATTAAAGATGAGGAAGTATTAAATTCCTTTAACATTTATTTATAATTTTCATTTTCATTATTATTTAATTCTTATTAAGTACACATACATACGAAGCATTCCTTCCTGAGAAATTCGTCCTTTATGTATAGAATAGTGTTAATTCTACATAACTTTGTTTTATTCCATTACCTTATATATGTAATATTTTCACAATCTCAAATTCAATTCTCTTGTTAATCTTATAATTAGGCGCACATTTCGCGTTCCCTTATATTAATCTTATGAACAGACGTTGTTCATTCTCACAAATTGGCCAATTGTGAGAAAGTTGTTAACTGTTATATGAGATTAATAATATTAATAAGAATAATAATAATAATAATAATAATAATAAAAAAAAAAAAAAAAAAAAAGGATATATTAATAATATTTAATCATAATAATTTATCCTTTAAATTTATTGTTATTTTCTAATGAAGAAAAAATATATATATATATATATATATATATATATATATATACATAAATAAATAACGTAAGGTGAAATAAAGAAAAATTAAATTTTCTTTCTATTTCATTTAATTTTCTTGCGTTATATTTAACAAATTCATGGTTAACTTCACTTTTCTTCCAATTTGTATATTTGAGGGGTACATTTATCTACTGATATTATAAATTTCAAATTTCATTTAATAAGGGAATTGAATTTATATATATATAAAGAATAATAATAATAATAATAATAATAATAATAATAATGGAAATCATATAATATATGCAGTTTTCTCGCAGACCAGTTAAAACAGTCACTTATATATATTCGAAAAAAAAAAAAGAGAAAAATAAATAAATTATAATAATAATAATTAAATTATATTTACTCAGGAGGGGCTATTAATGAAAATGCTTTTCTTATATTTCAGTGCTATTCATACTGGCATCTGCCGTTAAAGGCAAACATTTCAGGCCACAATTGTGTTCATTTTACAATGAACTTAAGTGCCACCACCTAACGAGACATGTCATCACAAAAATTACTTTTCCTGCCAATGCCTGTCTTTACCATCACTGCAACAACTGTGTAAAAGCGAATAGAACTTTTATCCTAGCAAAAGACTACTCCCTGATCATGCCCTCTTCCTTCATCTTACGACACTCGGAGGAGTTAGATAATAAAAGCACTTCGTATGAATGTTTCAACAAGCGAAAGATTGGGTGTGAATGCGGTGACGATCGCTGTACAGGCACGCCCGAGTTTTGTGAGACCCATAACTGCTCCACTAAAAGTGACTGCTTTTGTGCTTATACACAAAAGAAACAGATAATGATTGCTGTCACAGAGGATGTCACCATTTATGACCCAGAATTACTTACTTTTGAGATTCGTCTATTTGAAAATAAAGCAATCGCACCGAACCGTCGCAAACTCCTAGAAGGGGAATCCGCTTTCTTTCAAAACCACAATTTAACCATAAACTTTACGGATCCAATATTGACCTTGCCTGACACAGGCAGAGTCATACTTAGAAATGATGAATATGAGCATGTGCTTATTGTGCCAAACGACTTAATGATACGAATCCCCTTCGAACTATTGGCCTATAGGTCAGACATTACAGTAATTTATTTACACCCGAGCGGTATTTCCGTAACGGGCTTATTCCACGTGTCAGGGAAAACTATCTGCCAAATCAAACAATGTTTTTTTTGTTGGGAAGTGATAAAACATCTAAAATGTTTACCTCCAATTTTTCAATACATCATGTATATACTATTAACTACAGTTATCCTATTTATGCTGCTATTTCTTAAAACAGCGATTAAGAATATCATATATGTTTTTAAATCAGTAATTTTTCTTGTTTACATCATTATTAAATGCCTTAAATTACTCGCCAGAGTTTCATTACTTACTGGTGCTTTTATCGGCAACATTATGCGAAATTTGATGTTAAACTTTTATCAACATTTGGAGAATCATGCTGCACAAAATCCACGAATTTCGTCTCTCCCTTTAGTAGTTTTAACCATGGCATTACTTTGCACTGAAATTAGTGGTGAGTGTAACTCACATTCGATCATCACTTCCGACTTAAAGACCTGTGAAGTATTACAGGATGGAACAAAGGCATGCCAGTTATGTATTTATATAGCTGTCGGTGTCTGTATGTACACTTGTGAGCCCATAAATCGTAAAGAATTTTCTTTTCCTCACCTCTATACAATTAAAAGGTATAGAGAATAGTGTACCAATTGTGCTATTCTACTAGAAGAAAAAAAAATTTAATTATATATATATGTATTTTATCGTATGTTTCATTCTTTTCACTTCTTGTATGAATTAATATATATACGTATTTCTATATGATGCATTCTTTTCACTTATTGTCTGAATTAATATATACCTATTTCTATATGATGCATTCTTTTCACTTATTCTATGAAATATCATATGTATGTATTTCTATCGTATGGTTCATTCTTTTCACTTATTGTATGGTTTCATATTATGCATATAGTAGCATATACTCTGTTTATTACACTTATGATTATATGTCATTATATCTATTTATTATGTTTATTATAATACTGTTTTATATTTATTGCAATGTATATGGAGTCCTAATCACAGCGTGAGTTAAACACTTTTCTTTTTTTTTCTCATTTTTTTTTCTTTTTGGGGAATTCGATATATTGCTGAGACACGCTCAGACATCTTGGAATTTCTTTGGAGGAAAATTTAAAGATTTGGAATTTAAGGCATAATAATAACAGCGCGGTTAAACTTAGAGGTGAATAAAGGAACATTGCAAAGGGCATATTTTCCTAAGAAAGGAATGGTCACACACGATTTCCCATGAAAGTTAAAGAAGGATAGCTCGCTTATAGGAATTCTTGGGTGGACAAAAATAAAATTATTATTGTGAGAAAATATCGTGTTAGGTAAGAAACGAAAACAACTTTAAGGCCAGATGTCCGGGATATTTTAAAATAAAGGCTTGAAAGCAGGGATAATGCTGAAAGGATTGGTTATTCAGGTGTACGATAGTAAAAGTCAAAATCATAACAAAAAAATAAAGGCACTGAGTGTATATTTATAGCACAAGAAATATTTTCAAATAGAATACGTTCAAAAGAAATGGTAGAAATCAAATTTTGGGAAATGCCTTCGCTATAAGAGGAAAGAAAAATTTATGTTACATAAACGGAGCAAAAGGCGCCGCCAATTCAGAGAGTTTTGAATAGGCCGGAGACCAGAATAATGCAAGGATTGTTGGTAAGCGTTCGAGTTTACAAAAGGGTAGAGATGAATACGGATGGAAAGATGCGGAAAGCGCGCGAAAAACCAGCTGAGAAAATAAAATAAAATAAGGCTAGGAAAATTTTTAAAAAAAAAGGGGAAAAGAAAAGCCAATGACGAAAAATTTCATTCAATTCCTAAAATCCAATAATATTAAGGTTAACGACGAACTAGCCAGAGATTGGAGAGTAGTGTAGGGGATATGAAAAAATGAAAGAGAACAGGGGAGGAAGCTGGATGAGATATAGAGAGATGCCGGACAGATTAAGTGTGAGAGTTCTAGTTTTTACTTCACAGAATTTAGCCAGCTTTTAGTTCTTAGGATTTTTAGTTGCTGTGTTTTTCCATGCACGACTTTTGTGGATATAAAAGGATCTGAGAGAAGAGTCATCCGGGGCCTGATAAACGATGGATCTTAATTCGGTGCTGAGGATTTGTGGTAAGCATTTTTATTTATTAGCCCTTCCTCCTTTGAGTGCTTATAAAAACACAAATTAGGAATCCATATACACCTTAAAATTAATTAATGTTATCCTTATTAATTTTAAACCAGCTACATGGGCTTAATGTATGTCCTACTTATGTAACCAATTTCCACAAATAAATGATTTTGATTTAAATTTTGTGAGTAATTTCCATTATGAGTTTCTGTTTCAATTATATGCTAGGATGACTCCATAAATGATAAGTGGGAAATTAGATAACCTGGGTTAAAGTTAATGACAGAATTAAACTTTCTTACTTAACTAAAATAAATTAATTATGGGGTTTATTAAGCATGGAGTCAGACAAGAAGTGACTCAACAGGGAGTCATTCAGCAATGTCAAAAATCCGAATTCGAGATTTTGATGTTTCTATACGTTTTGAGGTGCCCTGAGTCCGTTTTTACTATTTTTACGATGATGTATGTATGTGTGTGTGTATGTGTGTATGTGTGTATGTGTGTATGTGTGTATGTTTGTGAACACGCTAGCGTCTAAAGGCTTTGTTCGATTAACCTGAAAGTTGGTACGTATATTGTAAGTCACCATAGTACGAACCCTATAGATTTTGGTGAATCTAGCACTTATAGTTTTTTTACAGGGACACAAAGAAAAATTCTTTATCATTATGGCCTATGGGACCAAAATCTTAAAAGTGCGATAGCATCTAAACGCCTTATTCAATTGAGCAAAAATTTTATACCCATATTATAGGTCACAGATACTCAATCTGTATAGATTTTGGAGAATCTAGCACTTATAGTTTTTTTACAGGGACACAAAGAAAAATTCTTTATCATTAAGGCCAATGGGGCCAAATTTTTAAAAGTGTGATAGCGTCTAAACGCCTTATTAATCTGAGCAAAAAAATTGTACACATGTTATAGGTCGCATTTGCACCAACTGTATAGAGTTTGGTGAATCTAGCACTACAGTTTTTTTACAGGGACACAAAGAAAAATTCTTTATCATTATGGCCTATGAGACCAAATTTTTAAAAGTGCGATAGCATCTAAACGCCTTATTCAATTGAGCTGAAAATTTGTATGAATATTATAAATCACTGTTGCACTAACTATAAGCATTTTGGTGAATCTAGCATCTATAGATTTTTACAGGGACAAAACGAAAAATTCTTTATCATTATGATCTAAGGGCTCAAAGTTCAGTAGCGTTAAATAAAACCTCGTGTGATATATGGAGAAAAAAACACTCTATTATGGTTTTCTCTCTTTTGTTTGTTTAGCAATTCCTCTTTCTTTATTTTATCTACAAAATTGTTAGTTACTCGATGTTCGGAAAGTCGAGTGGAGTCACTCCAGATTTTTTTTTTATAAGGTCACAAAGAAAAATTCTTTGTCAGTATGACCTATGGGCCCAAATTATTTAAAGTACAATGGTGTTTAAACACCTCATTCAAATGAAATGAAAATGTATATGCATGTTATAGGTCACCATCTCACGAATTGCATAGATTTTTGTGAATCTACTGTCTGTATATTTTTACATAGGCACAACGGAAAATTCTTTATCATTATGACATATGGGCTGAAATTATTTAAAGTGAAATAATGTTAAACGCCTTATGCGATTGGGCTGATTAATTTAAGATTTCTCTTACTTTAATTTATTTAAAGAACCTTTAATTAATTAATGTTCAGAAAATCGAGTATTGATACAACAGATTTTTTTATTTTATTATTATTATTATTATTATTTTAAACCACGTTCTAACAAATTAACTCATAGACGCTTTTTTTGATTAATGAAAAAAAAAAAAAAATTTTTTCAGATCTATTATAGATTCATTAAAGTATGAAATGCTCTTAATTTTACTTAAAATATTAAATATGATATATTCGTGTATTGTCTGTAATAGAATTAGTTATACTGAGTATTACAGGTTTTAAAAAAAAATATTCTAATTTTCTTTACGTCAGTTTTAATAAATATCTTTTTGATAATTCTTGAAATTAGGAATTTAATCCTTTTTATATATCTGAAATCAGTTTTTAGATATATTTTTGGCTCCACCTCTTACTATCTTTGGACTTCGAACGAATTTTAATCATTTTTCCCTCCACGTATACTTGTGCATATCATTAACAAGATAATTTTTATATGTATATGAATACTTTTAAGAGATAAAACAGAAAATTTTAGATTTAAAAGTACCATTTTTATTATTAAAAGGTAGTTTTATTAAAAGTTTTTTTTTTTTTTTTTTTTTTTTTTTAATAAAATGTGTATCCGGAAAGAGAAATCAATCATGAAAAATATATTATAATTAATAACACTGCTCGGCATGAAAATGGTCTCCGACACCATTTCAGCATATTCTTATGTAAAATGACCTCCTGAATACGAATAGGACGCTCATTTTGTCCTATCACCCTCCGTTTTTTAGGAATGGTTTCCTATTTTTATCATATTTCGGTGATTTTATGACTATAAATTAGATTTTTAGGAGGGGGGAGGATTATTTTAACCGTTAAATATCTTCTGGGGGGCTACAGAGTTAGAAAATTCTAAAACATGGACATTTGCGACAAAATAAAACTTTTGGGGGGGATTTGCCACTGAAATTATGGATTACATATCTTATATTTTTTTAATCTGTTATTAATGTTATTTTCTAAACTTTATATTTTTTTGTTTTTGTGTGTTAAATTAATTATTTTTCATTTTTCAAAGCAAATTCATAGTCATAAAATTATCGAACAGGGAATGAAATTGAGGGAGGAGGTGGTGTATCTAGAAAACGGTGGGTGACTGGGAAAAAGGGGAGTCATATTAGTAGGTAGAAAACACCGGTTCTAGCCCATGAGGGGGGTGCGTTGGTGCGCAGGCGGAGCGAACGGAGCCGTGTGGATGCCGCACCACCCCCTGAGGGGTCTAGATGGGCTGGTATCGTCCTTGAGGCATCCTCTGACTTAATTGTGAAACGTGATGAGGGTATTAATTAAGGTTGTTAATGAATTAATTTTAATGAATGGCGTGAAAGATGATGATGGTTTTAAAAAGAGAATTTTTGTGGAGTAGTGTGAAGACTATTGTTTATGAGTAATGAATTATAAAAATTTAGAAAAAATTTAAAAAATTTAAAAATTTAAAAAAAATTTAAAATCGAGAAATAAATAAGAAATTAATAAAAAAATATGAATTTAAGAATGAAGGATGTTGATGTGAATATATTATGAAAGAAATAGAGAGATCTGACTGGGGTTCGAAACCGGCACCTTGCAGTAAAAAAATATTTCAGCAGTTTTCGCGTATGTGTGAGTGATTTTTCTATTATATACCTGTACAAATCTTTTTAAATCTATGAATGCAATTATTCGAAAATGATATTAATTACAGAATAATAATTTAAAAAATATTAATTAAGGATTTCCTTATAAAAATTCACCATATGTTTTATGAAAAAAAAAAAAAATGACAATGTACATGAAAATTAAATAGAATGAAAGAAAGAAAGCGTAGAAACATAGAATATGACGGAGATTCGAACCCAACACCTGCTTGAAGTAAAGAAACAGTAGTTTGCAAGTACTTTAACCACTGTTCTTTAGAAATATGCATACGCAGATCTTTTTAAACCAAAGAATGCTGTATAATTACTTGATTGATAAATATTCGTTTTAAAAATAGTTTTCCCGTAAAGTTTCTTCATTTCAACCCAATTGTATATATTTTAATCTACCTCACAATAGATAATATTTTAAATGGGAGATATTAGATAATTCTAATTTTTGATTTTAAACAATTTTCAGCAAAAATAGTTTTTTTTACAATTAGTTAATTGTATTTAACAGTTTAAAATAAATTCTTAAAGTTTTTTCACGCTTAACTTTTTTCAACTTGTATCGTGTTGATCTAAAGTAAATAAAACAATAAAGTTTTTAGCTGACTGCACCAATTTAAAACATAATTAAAAAGGATTCCCACCAAGACATTTACTAGTTCTGTGCTAACTTGTTTTCAAAAGATGGTTTTACAATAGCTGAAGAATTTTTCCCCTTAAGGCTTCTCTATGTGACATTGAGCAATACAGGAACGGACAAGCGGAGGGGGAGGCTTTTGTATCTGCTATTCAAACAATGTTACATTTTTTGGCAGAACACATCGGTTTTCTTATAGAAGTTTTAAATATTTTTATTTGAAGTCTTATATTATACTACAAATCCTCCAACACTCAAAAAATATCAGTTCATTGAATTCATTTAACTGAGTAATACAAACTATCCTTCAATATTATTTAATCGTACTTGAAAATTTTTCTTTCACATACAATAAATTCTCTCTCACTCTTTAAAAGTATACAAGTTTCCAAACATAGAGATGATTAGAAATTTACATTTATTCGTTTTAAACGCGATCTGCCTGACACTTCCCGAAACATTTTTTGCAATTCATTCCCATCATTAGTTATTTTAACCTATATTTCCTAAGAAATATTCAACTATCTGTCTCAAAATAAAGAGTTTTCACTACTTTGCCACACTTTAACATAGCGAAATACGCCATCTTTAAGATATCTTTTACTCCGTTTTTCTTTACAAAGTTTGTAAATAATGAAAGTAACTTTGAAAAAATTCAGAGTTGAAAAAATATTAATATATGATTTTAAAAATACATTCATGTTCACGGATGTATACTTAGACTTTACAAATGTATTTAAACATAGTTAAAAAATATTTTGACCAAGTATTGTAGATTACAAACATATAATTATAAACTGAAAAGTTTTCGCACAAATTATTTTACTTGACGTAAATTTAACTATCATTTTTAACAAAAATACCAATAAATTACACTCCTTATAGACTACTATTCATCAACTTACATATATTTTCCTCACCTTTATTAACTTTTATAGTCTAATAATTTTTATACACTTCCCTGATTCTTCACATTATTTTAGAGTAAACCTGTACAATTTAGTGATAAATATGCAAATATGAAAACATTTTAACATAAATTTGGCTTGATTTAAAACAATTTAGTAATATTTTCGAATATATATTACAAGATTTAGAATGTATTTGGTAGAGTTTAAAATATATTTGGTGATTAATTCAGATTTGGCGAGATACATACAGTATAAATGAGGAGCGAACATAAATATCACCACTTACTAGCTTATTTTCACGGAGTGAAGACGTCTGTTTTTTAACCTGAATTCAGTGAAGCATATTGATAGTTTAAATTGGGTCAAGAGATGGATCTATCTGCGGAGACACCTATTTCAAATCAACAAACCGCTATATCACAAATCGATGACAAGAAGTTATCAAACCTTCCGATATGTCCAACTTGTAATAAAACTTTTTCTAAAAAGTCTAATTTAACTCGGCATGCAGTGATTCATTCGGGTGTGAAGCCTTTTATTTGCAATGTATGTCAAAAATCATTTAGTAGACCCGACGATTTGAAGAAACATTTAATAATTCATGAAAAGATTCCTACAGAATATGGATGCGAACAATGTAGTGAAAGCTTTAATCGCAAGTATGAATTACTGAATCATATTAGAAAAAATCACAAAAAGACTTTATCTATGCATGTTTGTGATGTATGTAGTGAAATCTTCAGATGGAAATATGAGTTATTGACACACATGAGAAAAAACCATCAAAAGCCTCCACCACAACATGAGTTGTCAGATTCCATAAGAAAAAATCATCGAAAGTCTTCACCGCTACATTTTTGTGAAAAATGCAGTGAAGTATTTAAATATAAAAAAGATTTGCGTCATCATACTTTAGACAAACATCGATCTCCTTTAGTACAGGTGCAAATAACAAATTCTTCTGATCAAGATTTACTTAGGGAGAAAACTAAACATTTTAAAAGACAAAACGCTCTCAATGTGTTTAGAACCACTACCTTTGACAATAAAAACAATGATATAGATTTATTGTCATTTTTTAATAATTTAAAAACTGATATTTTAAATGAACTGAACTTTCAATTAAATGAGAAAAGAGCACTGAAATGGCATACAATTGTTAAAGTTAAACTTACCCGTACTGTGCAAGAAGGGCCTCAGGAATTTTTTTCTCCCTTTTTTCGATCAAATACTTTTACATCCTTTTCATGAATAAGTATTGATAATGATCTTGAAAAAGCTTTTGCCAAGATGATAAAGAGTTTTGAAGAATTTAATGAACAAGGATCAGACTGGACTTTAGAAGAAATTATCGAATTAGAACTTCATATGGCTTAATTCACCCCCTTTTCTTCGTCAAAAAACTAGAATTTCCAGTAAGATTTAATTATTATACTATCATATAAGACAAAATTTGGCTAAATTTCTACTAATATTGGCGATAGTTATAAAAATTTGACATGAAATTAGAAAATTTGGCGTAAATTCTTAAGTAAAACTGATGAACGAAGAAAAAATTTGAATTAGTTGCAATCTTTTCTCACTGTAGAGTTGTCTAAGTTCTCATACTTAGTAGTTTTAAACATTTTTAAAGTCTTACTTTTAGAGTGATTTTTTATACTTTGCTAAACTGAAGCACAAAATGGATAATACTTTAGCGTCTGAGGAGACTCACGTTTCTGTTCAACAACCCCCTTCATCAAGTTTTGAGGATGAGAAGTTATCTAAACTTTTTATTTGTCTAAATTGTAATAAGTCATTTTTAAAAAAATCCTATCTTACTAGACATGTGAAGGTTCACAATGACATTAAACCTAATATTTGTTACGTGTGTGAGAAAGGATTTGTTACTTTACATCGTTTAAAAAGACATATGGAAACCCATAGAAAAATTTCCATAAGATACAAATGTGAATATTGTATTGAAAATTTCAATCGCAAGTGTGATTTATCGAAACATAAGAGATTATTTCATCAAAAAGTCTTACCTAAACATCTATGTATTATTTGTAAAGATGCTTTTAAACACAAGTATGAATTAGAAAAACACAAGAGGGTGCATTATCGTAAACCTGAGTATCTATGTGAGGAATGTTCTATAGCCTTTTCAACTAAACATGCTTTTTCAAACCATAAGCGAAAAAGTCATAAAAAGACTTTACATACATACTGCTGCGACGAATGTACTGATACTTTTACAAACAAACGACATTTTTTAAAACATAAAAGAAATATGCATAAAAAATCTTCAATACAAACTAGATGTGATGAATGCAGTGAAACTTTTCAGTGTAAGTATGAATTATTGCAACATAATAGAAAGAATCATCTTAAAGGCTTTAACATCCGTAGAAATTGCAATGAACGAAGTACTAACAATGAATTACCAACAGTTAATAATGACAGTGAGAATCTGGACTTGTTAAATTTTTTGGATAATTTTCACACTGAATGTATAAATGATGTTTTTGACTTACCTTCCAACAACTTTCAGAATGAAAATATAGACTTAGACTTCAAAAATTTTTTGAACAATTCGAATGTAGAATATACAAGTGAAAATAATGTTGACAACTTATCTACCAAAGTTGAAAATAAGGACTTAAATAATTTTAACCTAATACAAACCTATTTATCTCTAGTAAACTATGACAATGAAAGTCTGAACTTGTTAACTTTTTTGAATAACTTTAATCCCAAATGCTTGAATGATTTTTCTGCTAACAACAAAAATATGAATTCGGATAATTTTAGTGCGAAGGAAAATGAGTTAGTGACAGATAACTTTAACGATGAAAATCTAGACTTGCTAAATTTTTTGAATAACTTCAATGCCGAATGTATGAACGATATCCCAGCAATATAGATTTGCTGTTTTGTATTATTGTGAATGAGTTTCAAATAAAAAGATTTCAATGAAAACGGTTTGTTTTAATTTTTATTACAAAATCACCTTTTATAGAATATTTTCTATTAGAATACAAACTTAAGTGTCATCTTTTTGAAATAAAGCATGTAAAAAGTTTACTTGGATATTAGAGATATACTTTTTTAATTACTGTAGAAGTATTGTTTGAGTATAATATTTAAACACTAAGTAAAATTTATGCACAATAGTAGTTTTATAAACTATCAATCTTACATCGAAGAAGAAAAAACTTGTAAAATTGGTTTTCCACTCAATTGTAAAGTACTTGTAAAAATCTTAAATGAATTTATCTTATTAACAATTTTCTGAAAAACTAACTTATAAAAATTTTTTAATATACTTATGAAGTTAGTATTTTCCTAAGTATCATATTTGAATCTTACTTTGAATATACATATTCAAAGTGATTTGTACTTTAACTAAAATCACAATCTTTATTCCAAAGAGTGTAAAAATAATGTTATAGTAACAACTTAAACTTTTATATATAGATACTTTCACGATTCTATTTTAACTTTTTTATTTTTAGAATACAGAAAATATTTTGTAAGAATTGTGAAAGCTTAATTTTAGAAGTTTGTGAAATTTTACAAAATTTTTTTAACATTTTTGTCAAATGTTTTCTTCATCTCACATCACTTAGAAAAATTAATTGTTTTAGTAGAATTACTAACACAAAGCATTAAGTTAGAAAATTTGTAGATAAAACTTAAAAGGTATGAAAAACCATATGTGATGTAATAACAAAAATACATATAGTTTCAAGTTTAGTCATGGTTGAACAAGCTTGAGCAGACACTAAAACCTGTTGCTGACGTCATAACGCGTGTGATGGAAGATTATAATCATTGGATATGAGTTCCCCCTAATACACTACGTCACGAACCCATGATGTGACAAAAACAACCATTTTGCTCACACTTCTCACCTTTGTTGGACTTATATTATTTTACTCTGCATATTAACGATAATCTGTAAAAAAACTTTGTCGTTTTTACACTTTGTTGTAAAAAGTTTTCGTCTAAACATCAAATGATATATTTTAGACATCTTTTCAGTATAAGGAAAGTTGATACTTTTCTCATGTATAGTAAAATTATGATTAATCGAAATCCCGATTTTGACTAAGTTGCAAATCTCAGTGAAAGTATTTTAAGATTACTTTACTAAAATTTACTAAGTATTACAATGTTTTTCAGTTATTAAACGAAAAATTGTGTAAAATTTACTAAGTGTTTCACTAAAGAAGAGAATTCCACAAAAAAGTTTTGACAAGAAATACTAAATTCACTAAGTCATATACACACATGCTTGTAATTATAATCGTTATGAAATATTGTTAAATATTTTTTACAATCTATACACGTATACATACACGCATGCTTGTATATGACTTAGTGAATTTAGTATTTCTTGTCAAAACTTTTTTGTGGAATTCTCTTCTTTAGTGAAACACTTAGTAAATTTTACACAATTTTTCGTTTAATAACTGAAAAACATTGTAATACTTAGTAAATTTTAGCAAAGTAATCTTAAAATACTTTCACTGAGATTTGCAACTTAGTCAAAATTTAAGATTTTCTTAACATATGATGTCCCACATTGTTATGCAAATAGTATTGGATTGTACTTAAAGTACAAACATCTCCAATAGTTTAAAGTCTTTGAGAGAAAAAAATTAAAAGATTCTTATTAAAGACCTAGAAATGCATACAAGTTAATTTTTGTAAAAATGAAAATTGTTTAAATATTAGAAAATATACTTTGGTATAATGTAACTTAGTGATATTTAAAACAAATACATATCAATTCATGTTTGCAAAAGATAATTCGATGTTTAGAGTGAAAATTTTTACTTCAAAATGTATAAAAACGATAAAGTTTTTTACAGGTCGTCAGTTTAATACACAAAGTAAAATAATATAAGTCAAGAATTGTGGGTAAACATAAGTACTTTTTGTTAAATTATGTATTCGTGACAGATAAGGGTAAATTTGAAATTAGTAAAACATAACTCAGTGATATGTAAAACTAGTGCATATTAATTCACGAAGGTATATATATATGTGTACAAGTGTTTACGTATGAACTTAAACAAATTCACACTACTATTTTTCAAGATTAAGTTTTATTTTTGAATGATATATAGAAATTTTTTTAATTTATTTATTTGGTGTCCCACCTCCACCCGTCACATTTGCAGAACTATGTGACGCCCCAAATCTTTTTAAACAAGTTTTGAAGGTAGCTTAATATAGCTACTAGCAGCTAGAGGATGGTATTTAGCCATTTTTAGTTCCAAATAGTGAATTTTTGGATGAATTCTTCTAAGGACATATTAATTTTTGCATATCCTTCACTAATATGCTGTTCAATAGTATCTTCAATAAGTTCGATAATACAGGAACTTCTAAAATATGTATGTGTCTCTTCCATGTCTTCATCAGGTTTTTTACGTTCCAAGGTTACTTTCATAACCATATACCACTTCAGGGTATGCTTTTCTTTTAATTCAGACTTAAGTTTTTCATGTACATGAGGCTGTATATATGATTGAAATACTTCTAAATCACACTCATTATTCTCATTGGGGTAAAACATCAGTGTTTTAAACATATATGTTTGAAATATTTCTATAGGACAGTGGTTTAAGCCATATCGGGATTTCGATTAATCATAATTTTACTATACATGAGAAAAGTATCAACTTTCCTTATACTGAAAAGATGTCTAAAATATATCATTTGATGTTTAGACGAAAACTTTTTACAACAAAGTGTAAAAACGACAAAGTTTTTTTACAGATTATCGTTAATATGCAGAGTAAAATAATATAAGTCCAACAAAGGTGAGAAGTGTGAGCAAAATGGTTGTTTTTGTCACATCATGGGTTCGTGACGTAGTGTATTAGGGGGAACTCATATCCAATGATTATAATCTTCCATCACACGCGTTATGACGTCAGCAACAGGTTTTAGTGTCTGCTCAAGCTTGTTCAACCATGACTAAACTTGAAACTATATGTATTTTTGTTATTACATCACATATGGTTTTTCATACCTTTTAAGTTTTATCTACAAATTTTCTAACTTAATGCTTTGTGTTAGTAATTCTACTAAAACAATTAATTTTTCTAAGTGATGTGAGATGAAGAAAACATTTGACAAAAATGTTTAAAAAATTTTGTAAAATTTCACAAACTTCTAAAATTAAGCTTTCACAATTCTTACAAAATATTTTCTGTATTCTAAAAATAAAAAAGTTAAAATAGAATCGTGAAAGTATCTATATATAAAAGTTTAAGTTGTTACTATAACATTATTTTTACACTCTTTGGAATAAAGATTGTGATTTTAGTTAAAGTACAAATCACTTTGAATATGTATATTCAAAGTAAGATTCAAATATGATACTTAGGAAAATACTAACTTCATAAGTATATTAAAAAAATTTTATAAGTTAGTTTTTCAGAAAATTGTTAATAAGATAAATTCATTTAAGATTTTTACAAGTACTTTACAATTGAGTGGAAAACCAATTTTACAAGTTTTTTCTTCTTCGATGTAAGATTGATAGTTTATAAAACTACTATTGTGCATAAATTTTACTTAGTGTTTAAATATTATACTCAAACAATACTTCTACAGTAATTAAAAAAGTATATCTCTAATATCCAAGTAAACTTTTTACATGCTTTATTTCAAAAAGATGACACTTAAGTTTGTATTCTAATAGAAAATATTCTATAAAAGGTGATTTTGTAATAAAAATTAAAACAAACCGTTTTCATTGAAATCTTTTTATTTGAAACTCATTCACAATAATACAAAACAGCAAATCTATATTGCTGGGATATCGTTCATACATTCGGCATTGAAGTTATTCAAAAAATTTAGCAAGTCTAGATTTTCATCGTTAAAGTTATCTGTCACTAACTCATTTTCCTTCGCACTAAAATTATCCGAATTCATATTTTTGTTGTTAGCAGAAAAATCATTCAAGCATTTGGGATTAAAGTTATTCAAAAAAGTTAACAAGTTCAGACTTTCATTGTCATAGTTTAATAGAGATAAATAGGTTTGTATCAGGTTAAAATTATTTAAGTCCTTATTTTCAACTTTGGTAGATAAGTTGTCAACATTATTTTCACTTGTATATTCTACATTCGAATTGTTCAAAAAATTTTTGAAGTCTAAGTCTATATTTTCATTCTGAAAGTTGTTGGAAGGTAAGTCAAAAACATCATTTATACATTCAGTGTGAAAATTATCCAAAAAATTTAACAAGTCCAGATTCTCACTGTCATTATTAACTGTTGGTAATTCATTGTTAGTACTTCGTTCATTGCAATTTCTACGGATGTTAAAGCCTTTAAGATGATTCTTTCTATTATGTTGCAATAATTCATACTTACACTGAAAAGTTTCACTGCATTCATCACATCTAGTTTGTATTGAAGATTTTTTATGCATATTTCTTTTATGTTTTAAAAAATGTCGTTTGTTTGTAAAAGTATCAGTACATTCGTCGCAGCAGTATGTATGTAAAGTCTTTTTATGACTTTTTCGCTTATGGTTTGAAAAAGCATGTTTAGTTGAAAAGGCTATAGAACATTCCTCACATAGATACTCAGGTTTACGATAATGCACCCTCTTGTGTTTTTCTAATTCATACTTGTGTTTAAAAGCATCTTTACAAATAATACATAGATGTTTAGGTAAGACTTTTTGATGAAATAATCTCTTATGTTTCGATAAATCACACTTGCGATTGAAATTTTCAATACAATATTCACATTTGTATCTTATGGAAATTTTTCTATGGGTTTCCATATGTCTTTTTAAACGATGTAAAGTAACAAATCCTTTCTCACACACGTAACAAATATTAGGTTTAATGTCATTGTGAACCTTCACATGTCTAGTAAGATAGGATTTTTTAAAAATGACTTATTACAAGTTAGACAAATAAAAAGTTTAGATAACTTCTCATCCTCAAAACTTGATGAAGGGGGTTGTTGAACAGAAACGTGAGTCTCCTCAGACGCTAAAGTATTATCCATTTTGTGCTTCAGTTTAGCAAAGTATAAAAAATCACTCTAAAAGTAAGACTTTAAAAATGTTTAAAACTACTAAGTATGAGAACTTAGACAACTCTACAGTGAGAAAAGATTGCAACTAATTCAAATTTTTTCTTCGTTCATCAGTTTTACTTAAGAATTTACGCCAAATTTTCTAATTTCATGTCAAATTTTTATAACTATCGCCAATATTAGTAGAAATTTAGCCAAATTTTGTCTTATATGATAGTATAATAATTAAATCTTACTGGAAATTCTAGTGTTTTGACGAAGAAAAGGGGGTGAATTTAGCCATATGAAGCTCTAATTCGATAATTTCTTCTAAAGTCCAGTCTGATCCTTGTTCATTAAATTCTTCAAAACTCTTTATCATCTTGGCAAAAGCTTTTTCAAGATCATTATCAATACTTATTGATGAAAAGGATGTAAAAGTATTTGATCGAAAAAAGGGAGAAAAAAATTCCTGAGGCCCTTCTTGCACAGTACGGGTAAGTTTAACTTTAACAATTGTATGCCATTTCAGTGCTCTTTTCTCATTTAATTGAAAGTTCAGTTCATTTAAAATATCAGTTTTTAAATTATTAAAAAATGACAATAAATCTATATCATTGTTTTTATTGTCAAAGGTAGTGGTTGTAAACACATTGAGAGCGTTTTGTCTTTTAAAATGTTTAGTTTTCTCCCTAAGTAAATCTTGATCAGAAGAATTTGTTATTTGCACCTGTACTAAAGGAGATCGATGTTTGTCTAAAGTATGATGACGCAAATCTTTTTTATATTTAAATACTTCACTGTATTTTTCACAAAAATGTTGCGGTGAAGACTTTCGATGATTTTTTCTTATGGAATCTGACAACTCATGTTGTGGTGGAGGCTTTTGATGGTTTTTTCTCATGTGTTTCAATAACTCATATTTCCATCTGAAGATTTCACTACATACATCACAAACATGCATAGATAAAGTCTTTTTGTGATTTTTTCTAATATGATTCAGTAATTCATACTTGCGATTAAAGCTTTCACTACATTGTTCGCATCCATATTCTGTAGGAATCTTTTCATGAATTATTAAATGTTTCTTCAAATCGTCGGGTCTACTAAATGATTTTTGACATACATTGCAAATAAAAGGCTTCACACCCGAATGAATCATTGCATGCCAGTTAAATTAGACTTTTTAGAAAAAGTTTTATTACAAGTTGGACATATCGGAAGGTTTGATAACTTCTTGTCATCGATTTGTGATATAGCGGTTTGTTGATTTGAAATAGGTGTCTCCGCAGATAGATCCATCTCTTGACCCAATTTAAACTATCAATATGCTTCACTGAATTCAGGTTAAAAAACAGACGTCTTCACTCCGTGAAAATAAGCTAGTAAGTGGTGATATTTATGTTCGCTCCTCATTTATACTGTATGTATCTCGCCAAATCTGAATTAATCACCAAATATATTTTAAACTCTACCAAATACATTCTAAATCTTGTAATATATATTCGAAAATATTACTAAATTGTTTTAAATCAAGCCAAATTTATGTAAAATGTTTTCATATTTGCATATTTATCACTAAATTGTACAGGTTTACTCTAAAATAATGTGAAGAATCAGGGAAGTGTATAAAAATTATTAGACTATAAAAGTTAATAAAGGTGAGGAAAATATATGTAAGTTGATGAATAGTAGTCTATAAGGAGTGTAATTTATTGGTATTTTTGTTAAAAATGATAGTTAAATTTACGTCAAGTAAAATAATTTGTGCGAAAACTTTTCAGTTTATAATTATATGTTTGTAATCTACAATACTTGGTCAAAATATTTTTTAACTATGTTTAAATACATTTGTAAAGTCTAAGTATACATCCGTGAACATGAATATTTTTTTAAAATCATATATTAATATTTTTTCAACTCTGAATTTTTTCAAAGTTACTTTCATTATTTACAAACTTTGTAAAGAAAAACTGAGTAAAAGATAGCTTAAAGGGTATTTCGCTATGTACGTAAAGTATTTCGCTATGTTAAAGTGTGGCAAAGTAGTGAAAACTCTTTATTTTGAGACAGATTGTTGAATTTTTCTTAGGAAATATAGGTTAAAATAACTAATGATGGGAATGAATTGCAAAAAATGTTTCGGGAAGTGTCAGGCAGATCGCGTTTAAAACGAATAAATGTAAATTTCTAATAATCTCTATGTTTGGAAACTTGTATACTTTTAAAGAGTGAGAGAGAATTTATTGTATGTGAAAGAAAAATTTTCAAGTACGATCAAATAATATTGAAGGATAGTTTGTATTACTCAGTTAAATGAATTCAATGAACTGATATTTTTTGAGTGTTGGAGGATTTGTAGTATAATATAAGACTTGAAATAAAAATATTTAAAACTTCTATAAGAAAACCGATGTGTTTTGCCAAAAAATATAACATTGTTTGAATAGCAGATACAAAAGCCTCCCCCTCCGCTTGTCCGTTCCTGTATTGCTCAATGTCACATAGAGAAGCCTTAAGGGGAAAAAATTCTTCAGCTATTGTAAAACCATCTTTTGAAAACAAGTTAGCACAGAACTAGTAAATGTCTTGGTGGGAATCCTTTTTAATTATGTTTTAAATTGGTGCAGTCAGCTAAAAACTTTATTGTTTTATTTACTTTAGATCAACACGATACAAGTTGAAAAAAGTTAGGGGTGAAAAAACTTTAAGAATTTATTTTAAACTGTTAAATACAATTAACTAATTGTAAAAAAACTATTTTTGCTGAAAATTGTTTAAAATCAAAAATTAGAATTATCTGATATCTCCCATTTAAAATATTATCTATTGTGAGGTAGATTAAAATATATACAATTGGGTTGAAATGAAGAAACTTTACGGGAAAACTATTTTTAAAACGAATATTTATCAATCAAGTAATTATACAGCATTCTTTGGTTTAAAAAGATCTGCGTATGCATATTTCTAAAGAACAGTGGTTAAAGTACTTGCAAACTACTGTTTCTTTACTTCAAGCAGGTGTTGGGTTCGAATCTCAGTCATATTCTATGTTTCTACGCTTTCTTTCTTTCATTCTATTTAATTTTCATGTACATTGTCATTTTTTTTTTCTTTTTCATAAAACATATGGTGAATTTTTATAAGGAAATCCTTAATTAATATTTTTTTTATTATTATTCTGCAATTAATATCATTTTCGAATAATTGCATTCATAGATTTAAAAAGATTTGTACAGGTATATAATAGAAAAATCACTCACACATACGCGAAAACTGCTGAAATATTTTTTTACTGCAAGGTGCCGGGTTCGAACCCCAGTCAGATCTCTCTATTTCTTTCATAATATATTCACATCAACATCCTTCATTCTTAAATTCATATTTTTTTATTAATTTCTTATTTATTTCTCGATTTTAAATTTTTTTTAAATTTTTAAATTTTTTAAATTGTTTCTAAATTTTTATAATTCATTACTCATAAACAATAATCTTCACACTACTCCACAAAAATTCTCTTTTTAAAACCATGATCATCTTTCACGCCATTCATTAAAATTAATTCATTAACAACCTTAATTAATACCCTCATCACATTTCACAATTAAGTCAGAGGATGCCTCAAGGACGATACCAGCCCATCTAGACCCCTCAGGGGGTGGTGCGGCATCCACACGGCTCCGTTCGCTCCGCCTGCGCACCAACGCACCCCCCTCATGGGCTAGAACCGGTGTTTTCTACCTACTCATATTCGGATTTAGGAGGTCATTTTACATAAGAATCAGCAAAAATGGTATCAGATCTCTATTTTTTTTTTTTCAGAGCAGTGTGATTTAGAAAAGGTTAACCACTTATAGTACCCAAGTGCGTCCTTAATTCTTCAATTTGAAATAACAAGGCGTGCTTGTGTACGTCTCATATAAGTTCTGTTTGCAATATAATGATAATCTGTATATGTTTTACATCCCTAATTGCTATCGTGACTTTTTTCTACAAGCTTTACAGCTAGGTTTTTTTTTTTTTTTCTTTTTGCGAATTTAATAGAGCATGAATACACTAAAAAAATAGTAATAAATAAATAAGATGCAAAAATATTCAAAAATGAGTAAAATTGTGTAAAATTTGAGTATGTCATATATTCAAAATACCTACGAAGCAAATATACTCAAATTTAAAAATCCCATGAATTTAATATTGAATATATTAACATGATTAAAAATTAGCATCAACCATCCCATCATGAATCCCCAATATCCCAAGCATAGATTTTTCTTGATGTATTCTTCCACAAACCAGTATGAAACCGCCTCTAAATATAGTTCTGGAGATATGAAGGAATACATTTTGTGTTTGAGCTCTTTCTGTTTAAATTTGCAGAAATTCTATTGAAGAACTTCTTTTAGTTCAGCCTATTTATAACAAATTATAAAGTGAACAGATATTAATTTGAAAACATGCGATATTTCATAAATGAGACTGGCACGTTTTCCTTTTTGAAACAAAATGACTCCTTTCGAAATGAGTATGTTCAATTATTGATTTTTGAGTACTTGGTTTTTAACAGTACAGATTTTTCCCCCTATTTGATTTTTATTGTAAACTAGTAGCTATATAAATAAAGAGAAGTGTCTCTGTGTGTGTGTGTCTGTGTGTCTGCGCTCTGGTGCTCGCACTACTAATCGCAATACAAAATTTGGCAGACGGGTACCTAGGACCCTGTAGGTATGCACCTCATCGAGATTTCTTCGAATTTCGAATTTTAACTTATTATTATTATTATTATTTTTTTCAATTTTAAATATTGGCTTTTATGTTCCATTTTTCATAAATTTATTCTTCCATTGTAATCGTCTGCGTATCTTAGAAACGGCTATTACACAATTTATTTTTTATTTAATACATTCATTTGAAGACGAAATCTTTTTATTATTATTATTATTATTATTATTATTATTATTATTATTATTATATTTATTGAAAACCAAATTGAATCAATTTGAAAATCAAATGCAATAGAAATAAATTGATATGTTTTTGTATAATTTTTATAGCATAACTACTTTTCATTTTTCATTTTAAATTAATTCCTTTAAAATAAAAACCCCACCCCCTTTTTTTAAATTTATAATATATATGGCGGGGGGGGGGGGGGAATGGTAGTATATAGTAGAAAGGATTAACCCGTTAGCGCCCAGTGTCCTCATTTGAGGACAGCTAATAAAATGGCATGTATATTTTTTGTGGTTTCTTGGAATGATTTCTGCTTTTTAGTGACAGTTTATAGCGCCACTCTAAATGATCCCTGAAAGTTTTATGTGACTACTATTAATTATTATTTCATAATTTGGATAGTCATTTTATGATTTTTCATTCGTCGCACATATATTTGCTTTTTGCGCAGGTATACTAACTTAAATCAAGTTGAATAATAATATATATTATAATACTTTACTTTCGAGATCTTTGTTTACACATAATAGAAAATTAATCTGTTATTTCAAAGTTTTTCTATCTCGAAGTTTTCTCGCTAGAACACTAAACGTCAATAAATGAGGATAGGCTTTAAATTTAAAACTATCAGAAGAATTGTTTAAGTTAATATATTTTACTGTCGGTTGTCTATACTAATTTAGAAGGGAAATAATCAGCTAATTATTTTGCAAAATTAATTCGGGCGTTAACGTGTTACTGTCATTTCAATATTTCATTTCTAAAAAAATTTTCTTAAAAAACGTTATTATGTTTAATACATCATTTGAGCATCAGTTTGGCTCTCTAATTTTTATGTACTTCAAATATTTGTTTTAATTATTAACCTATACTTATGTAACAAGGACATGGATTCAAAGTTCAAAACTGTAATAAAATTGTAAACTATGTTCGAAGATTAAAAATGTTTTGTCGTTGATTGATGGTTCTAGATGCATCCGGTATATCTAGATTTAAAGTACTTCTAATACTTTTGAAAGAGCAGAGAACATTAAGAAATTTAACTCTATAGCACTTAACCATTGAAATTAGCTTGACAGAGATAGCCCTAAAATGATCCTATCTGTAAAAGATTTTGATAACGTTACCATTTTCGATAACGTATGTCTTAGGTGTACATATGTTCTTTTTTGTACTTTGCTGTGGGAGGATATATTTTGGCTCAATAGATTAATGTTTGTTGCTAAGGGCAACATTCCCCTCCCCCCCCCCCCAAATTACATCTTTATGTGTTGTTTTGTTGTTATTTTCTATACATTTTAATGTATAGAGTATCGTTTATCCATGCATCCTTTCCTTCTTTTTTTTCTTCCAACTTAACAAGAACAATATTATAGTTACATTTCAAGTTCACACTTCTTGATTGTTGTATATAGCTAGTTGTTGTTTAATCTGATATATGCTTCCATATTCCCACAAACGTGTTATCTGAGAATGTCTAAAGAAATAGGATAAATTGATATGAAATATATTGGTCTGAAAAGACTTGATCGACAAAATTCAAATTTTATTTAAAAATATTTAAACATGTGATCATATTATTAAAAATACTGAGACATCTAAAATTAACATGTTTTATTTATTAAATGTGTAGATAATAAATTTCAAGCACAAAATAACACTTTTTTAGTCTTCAAAGACAGTTTTCATTAGTGCAGCTACGTCAGACACAAATAATTATTTTAAATATTTATGGATATTTTGGTAAAATACGTTACATTTTACAGGAGCAGTATATAAATATTCATTCAAAACGCCACATGCTATAAATGTTATATAGAAATGCATATATAAATGTTAAGTCATACTTGTTGTATATTCTACAACTTAAAAAAAATATATATATATATATATATATATATATTCGTTTTAGTCATTATATTACACTAATTTTTATTTAATAAACACAGATATTAACATCTGAATTTAAAATAGATAAAGTGCTTTATTTTAACCGAACTGTCCTAATCCATTTCTGTTGAGATTGTTGACTTCTTTACTGATTAATTTTGCAGAAATTGAACTATACAAATAAAAAGATTTTTAATTAAGAAAGAAGGAAAAGTGACGCGAAACTTTAAGGTGTATTTTTCTTACTGCTTTCTTACTGCATATAAAGTACTTGATTTCTTTTGAATCTGTTATTTTTGACTGTTATTTTATTTTTATTTTTGAGTTTTATATTATAAAATAACAATAACGTAATATTTATGGAGTAGAAATAAACTTCTTTCTATGCATATAACGATAAAACATGAATAAAAGTCACCTTACTGTTGTAGTTTAAAAAATGGTTTATGTACAGACTATCGAGGATTTCGTCTATCTTTAGTAGATGTTTCAGTTACTGACGTGGATAATCAGTATTTTATTATATACTTTTTATTTTTATGTTAATAAATATGTCGGTTAAAAATTATATTTAATATAGGTATGCAATTTGAAATATATTTATATTATTATATTATTTTTTATTTTTTATTTCTAATTCACTTGTTCATCACACACAAAATAAAATTATATACATAAAATGGCTTCTTATGTCTTATATATCTTTAATGTTTGCGCCGATTTTTGGCAATTTACATTCCTACACTGAAGTGACAAAACTAATCACTATTGATACAACTAGACTCTATAGAAACTCAGAAATGCAAAAATAATAAACCTTGAAATTATTTTTTTATAGAAAAGAATTTGTTTAACTTATCAAAAAAAAAAAAAAAAATAAAATAAATAAATAAATAAATAAATAATAAATAAATAATAAATAAATAAATAAATAAAATAAATCACGTAATTTAGTTTATTTAATGCATTGTAGAAACAACAATCCTTTTAAATCTATCCCCTTATTCATTATTTTGTTTAGAATTCTTTATAGGTTCATAAACAAAAATCTGACAGGAGTAAGATATTTTCAGAGATATAGAATTTGTGTGGTAGAATATAAATTATAGAGCAGATATTTCATGTATAATTTGGTATGGTTAAAATTAAGTTTCTTAAATTAGAATATTTGAACATTGTTCAACCTTCAGGAGTTCCTTTAAAAAATGTTGTTTTAAAATATTTTTAATGAAAAATAAATAAAATATAAGTAAATGAATAGAATCGGAGTAATTATTTTGAGACATTTTATATATAGTAAGCGAAGAAAAACTTTTCAAGATTCAAAATTACAGTGAAACTGGAAATTATGATTCAAGGTTACAAGTGTTATATCTTAGAGAGCTTATTTAAGACTGATTTGGTATATCAGGAGTCAAAACACTTTAGATAGTTCTGAATTACCAGATAGTATTAAGAAATTTAATTCTGGCAGGCACTTAACTGCTGAACCTTCAAAAGACAGCTATACTTTTCGATTTAGCTATATCTGTAAACAATTTAATATAAAAAAAGAATCTGATAACACACATTATAAACCATTTCATATTACATTTAGTACATCTAGTGTACAGGAAGTTATTTTATTATAATGGATTAGTATTTTGTTAAAAATGGAACATTTTTCCTCAGTCTCTATTTTGATTCTTTGTTTTCAATCATTACATTTATTAGAGACTTGAACAGTCATGTCCACAATTCGGGGGGAAAAAAAAATGTATTGTAGTTTTTATTTTTTCTTTATGTCTATGTATTCGTCGTTTTTTTTATTATATTTCTATTATTTTTGCCGCATATAACTTCTTTTTTCAAGTTTAACACGATAATTTACAAATGTATCTACTGAGTAAAAATAAAAAGGAAAATAAATAAATTTTGTTGGAAAATTAAAAACGCAAAACAGAACTGAAAGCGTATTTCTAGTAAGTTCTAACTGATTATATGCTCAAATGCATCTGAAATTTTTTACTTGATCCTGTATACTAATTATTAAATATATCAATTTATTAAAAAAAAATGCCTTTGGGCATATATGAAAAATATATCTAATTTTATCATGTTTTATAACTCACAAAGTTTTTAAAATATATTCTATGAAAATAATTATTGAAAGAGCTGTTTTAGAATTCTTTTGGATGCTTCTGCACGCAAATCAGTAGTCATATTTATACCATTTTTAATAGGAAAAGTGGCATAGTAAACTTTAATAACATATAACAGACCCAAAATATTCTAACGATATTTGAGGAAATTACAAATCACACAGACAGTCAAACTGAACAAACTGAAATAATAATACATTCAACTTCATTGGGAAGCATTATAAAAGGAAGAAAATTGTATCAAATTTGAGTAAACCAATACTGAATATGTTTTCTTCATATTTCATAAAAGTTTTTTATTAGACAACTTAATTCTAAGTTTCTTTTTAAGAAATAGGGAAATTTTCATTAATAAAATATATATATATATATATATATATTGATAAAGAGAATTTGGAATAAATTATCCATTTAATATATATTTCTCAAATAGTATTTTCTGTTAAAATATATCTGTATATTTCAAGCGATATATTTAAATTCTCATAAAAAATAAAAAAATAATAAATTTTCGTTTGCATTATATATATATTTTTCTGCATAATAACATTGGTAAATGGCATTAAACCTTAAAATTATGAGCAAAACCTTTTTAACAATTTATTAACTTCGATTATTCGCCCTTTGTTTTTATTGCTGTCAGCATTAACATTGTTACAGCAAGCGCTACATATAGAAAAGCAGCGTTCTTCCACAGCAAGAAATTTTTTTTAATAAAGTGTCATTATAATTCTTAAACTGTGTTATTTATATGATAATTAGTTATATTGCTACTCTTAATTTATAAAGAGCAACAATTAAAGAAAAAAAAAAGTTAATAATCTGGTATTTCACTGACACGACATTCTCTTACAGTCGGTAACAAAAGTGTCCGAACACTAGCAAAAATTCCTATGAAAAAAAAGTACACTTCATATGGTTTTGTTAAATAAATCCTTATCGAATCATGTTTTTACACTAAGAACAGGATTCGACAAGGATTTATTTAACAAAACCGTATGAAGTATACTTTTTTTACATAGGAATTTTCGCTAGTGTTCGGACACTTTTGTTACTGAGTGTACCTTGCATTTCAATACTGTAAAGACAAATTGTAGATTAAAGCGCTAGAACAATAAGGTAAGATAATGAAGTTCAATTTAGTTTTAAAATAATCTGTAATAGATTTTAAAAAAGTTTTCTTCGACATATAATTCTGTGTGAGGGAGGAAAGGGGCTATCGTCCCTCAACCCCTATTTCATCTGTATAACCTATATTTATTTCAAAAGTAAAATTTAAGACTGCTATTAATTTGCTTTGAAACTTGTGAATATTGATCAACTTTTCTTACGTACCAATTTCAAAATACCAATTTGATATTCCTGCAGTTATTTGTTTTTAAGTTAAGCTGATAGCAGATATACATGCATACCAAACGATAAAAAATGGAATTTCGCATTCATGGGACCTCAAAATGTAATATAATAACATATAACAGACCCAAAATATTCTAACGACATTTGAGGAAATTACAAATCACACAGACAGTCAAACTGAACAAACTGAAATAATAATACATTCAACTTCATTGGGAAGCATTATAAAAGGAAGAAAATTGTATCAAATTTGAGTAAACCAATACTGAATATGTTTTCTTCATATTTCATAAAAGTTTTTTATTAGACAACTTAATTCTAAGTTTCTTTTTAAGAAATAGGGAAATTTTCATTAAAAAAAAAAAAAAAAAAAAAAAAAAATATTTTGATAAAGAGAATTTGGAATAAATTATCCATTTAATATATATTTCTCAAATAGTATTTTCTGTTAAAATATATCTGTATATTTTAAGCGATATATTTAAATTCTCATAAAAAATAAAATAATAAAATAATAATAAATTTTCGTTTGCATTATATATATATTTTTCGGCATAATAACATTTGTAAATGGCATTAAACCTTAAAATTATGAGCAAAACCTTTTTAACAATTTATTAACTTCGATTATTCGCCCTTTGTTTTTATTGCTATCAGCATTAACATTGTTACAGCAAGCGCTACAGATAGAAAAGCAGCGTTCTTCCACAGCAAGAAATTTTTTTTAATAAAGTGTCATTATAATTCTTAAACTATGTTATTTATATGATAATTAGTTATATTGCTACTCTTAATTTATAAAGAGCAACAATTAAAGAAAAAAAAAAAAAAGTTAATAATCTGGTATTTCACTGACACGACATTCTCTTACAGTCGGTAACAAAAGTGTCCGAACACTAGCAAAAATTCCTATGAAAAAAAAGTACACTTCATATGGTTTTGTTAAATAAATCCTTATCGAATCATGTTTTTACACTAAGAACAGGATTCGACAAGGATTTATTTAACAAAACCGTATGAAGTATACTTTTTTTACATAGGAATTTTCGCTAGTGTTCGGACACTTTTGTTACTGAGTGTACCTTGCATTTCAATACTGTAAAGACAAATTGTAGATTAAAGCGCTAGAACAATAAGGTAAGATAATGAAGTTCAATTTAGTTTTAAAATAATCTGTAATAGATTTTAAAAAAGTTTTCTTCGACATATAATTCTGTGTGAGGGAGGAAAGGGGCTATCGTCCCTCAACCCCTATTTCATCTGTATAACCTATATTTATTTCAAAAAGTAAAATTTAAGACTGCTATTAATTTGCTTTGAAACTTGTGAATATTGATCAACTTTTCTTACGTACCAATTTCAAAATACCAATTTGATATTCCTGCAGTTATTTGTTTTTAAGTTAAGCTGATAGCAGATATACATGCATACCAAACGATAAAAAATGGAATTTCGCATTCATGGGACCTCAAAATGTAATATAATAACATATAACAGACCCAAAATATTCTAACGACATTTGAGGAAATTACAAATCACACAGACAGTCAAACTGAACAAACTGAAATAATAATACATTCAACTTCATTGGGAAGCATTATAAAAGGAAGAAAATTGTATCAAATTTGAGTAAACCAATACTGAATATGTTTTCTTCATATTTCATAAAAGTTTTTTATTAGACAACTTAATTCTAAGTTTCTTTTTAAGAAATAGGGAAATTTTCATTAAAAAAAAAAAAAAAAAAAAAAAAAAATATTTTGATAAAGAGAATTTGGAATAAATTATCCATTTAATATATATTTCTCAAATAGTATTTTCTGTTAAAATATATCTGTATATTTTAAGCGATATATTTAAATTCTCATAAAAAATAAAATAATAAAATAATAATAAATTTTCGTTTGCATTATATATATATTTTTCGGCATAATAACATTTGTAAATGGCATTAAACCTTAAAATTATGAGCAAAACCTTTTTAACAATTTATTAACTTCGATTATTCGCCCTTTGTTTTTATTGCTATCAGCATTAACATTGTTACAGCAAGCGCTACAGATAGAAAAGCAGCGTTCTTCCACAGCAAGAAATTTTTTTTAATAAAGTGTCATTATAATTCTTAAACTATGTTATTTATATGATAATTAGTTATATTGCTACTCTTAATTTATAAAGAGCAACAATTAAAGAAAAAAAAAAAAAAAGTTAATAATCTGGTATTTCACTGACACGACATTCTCTTACAGTCGGTAACAAAAGTGTCCGAACACTAGCAAAAATTCCTATGAAAAAAAAGTACACTTCATATGGTTTTGTTAAATAAATCCTTATCGAATCATGTTTTTACACTAAGAACAGGATTCGACAAGGATTTATTTAACAAAACCGTATGAAGTATACTTTTTTTACATAGGAATTTTCGCTAGTGTTCGGACACTTTTGTTACTGAGTGTACCTTGCATTTCAATACTGTAAAGACAAATTGTAGATTAAAGCGCTAGAACAATAAGGTAAGATAATGAAGTTCAATTTAGTTTTAAAATAATCTGTAATAGATTTTAAAAAAGTTTTCTTCGACATATAATTCTGTGTGAGGGAGGAAAGGGGCTATCGTCCCTCAACCCCTATTTCATCTGTATAACCTATATTTATTTCAAAAAGTAAAATTTAAGACTGCTATTAATTTGCTTTGAAACTTGTGAATATTGATCAACTTTTCTTACGTACCAATTTCAAAATACCAATTTGATATTCCTGCAGTTATTTGTTTTTAAGTTAAGCTGATAGCAGATATACATGCATACCAAACGATAAAAAATGGAATTTCGTATTCATGGGACCTCAAAATGTAATATAATAACATATAACAGACCCAAAATATTCTAACGACATTTGAGGAAATTACAAATCACACAGACAGTCAAACTGAACAAACTGAAATAATAATACATTCAACTTCATTGGGAAGCATTATAAAAGGAAGAAAATTGTATCAAATTTGAGTAAACCAATACTGAATATGTTTTCTTCATATTTCATAAAAGTTTTTTTTATTAGACAACTTAATTCTAAGTTTCTTTTTAAGAAATAGGGAAATTTTCATTAAAAAAAAAAAAAAAAATTGATAAAGAGAATTTGGAATAAATTATCCATTTAATATATATTTCTCAAATAGTATTTTCTGTTAAAATATATCTGTATATTTTAAGCGATATATTTAAATTCTCATAAAAAATAAAATAATAAAATAATAATAAATTTTCGTTTGCATTATATATATATTTTTCTGCATAATAACATTTGTAAATGGCATTAAACCTTAAAATTATGAGCAAAACCTTTTTAACAATTTATTAACTTCGATTATTCGCCCTTTGTTTTTATTGCTATCAGCATTAACATTGTTACAGCAAGCGCTACAGATAGAAAAGCAGCGTTCTTCCACAGCAAGAAATTTTTTTTAATAAAGTGTCATTATAATTCTTAAACTATGTTATTTATATGATAATTAGTTATATTGCTACTCTTAATTTATAAAGAGCAACAATTAAAGAAAAAAAAAAAAAAGTTAATAATCTGGTATTTCACTGACACGACATTCTCTTACAGTCGGTAACAAAAGTGTCCGAACACTAGCAAAAATTCCTATGAAAAAAAAGTACACTTCATATGGTTTTGTTAAATAAATCCTTATCGAATCATGTTTTTACACTAAGAACAGGATTCGACAAGGATTTATTTAACAAAACCGTATGAAGTATACTTTTTTTACATAGGAATTTTCGCTAGTGTTCGGACACTTTTGTTACTGAGTGTACCTTGCATTTCAATACTGTAAAGACAAATTGTAGATTAAAGCGCTAGAACAATAAGGTAAGATAATGAAGTTCAATTTAGTTTTAAAATAATCTGTAATAGATTTTGAAAAAGTTTTCTTCGACATATAATTCTGTGTGAGGGAGGAAAGGGGCTATCGTCCCTCAACCCCTATTTCATCTGTATAACCTATATTTATTTCAAAAAGTAAAATTTAAGACTGCTATTAATTTGCTTTGAAACTTGTGAATATTGATCAAATTTTCTTACGTACCAATTTCAAAATACCAATTTGATATTCCTGCAGTTATTTGTTTTTAAGTTAAGCTGATAGCAGATATACATGCATACCAAACGATAAAAAATGGAATTTCGTATTCATGGGACCTCAAATGTAATATAATAACATATAACAGACCCAAAATATTCTAACGACATTTGAGGAAATTACAAATCACACAGACAGTCAAACTGAACAAACTGAAATAATAATACATTCAACTTCATTGGGAAGCATTATAAAAGGAAGAAAATTGTATCAAATTTGAGTAAACCAATACTGAATATGTTTTCTTCATATTTCATAAAAGATTTTTTATTAGACAACTTAATTCTAAGTTTCTTTTTAAGAAATAGGGAAATTTTCATTAAAAAAAAAAAAAAATATTTTGATAAAGAGAATTTGGAATAAATTATCCATTTAATATATATTTCCCAAATAGTATTTTCTGTTAAAATATATCTGTATATTTTAAGCGATATATTTAAATTCTCATAAAAAATAAAATAATAAAATAATAATAAATTTTCGTTTGCATTATATATATATTTTTCTGCATAATAACATTTGTAAATGGCATTAAACCTTAAAATTATGAGCAAAACCTTTTTAACAATTTATTAACTTCGATTATTCGCCCTTTGTTTTTATTGCTGTCAGCATTAACATTGTTACAGCAAGCGCTACAGATAGAAAAGCAGCGTTCTTCTACAGCAAGAAATTTTTTTTAATAAAGTGTCATTATAATTCTTAAACTGTGTTATTTATATGATAATTAGTTATATTGCTACGCTTAATTTATAAATAACAACAATTAAAGAAAAAAAAAAGTTAATAATCTGGTATTTCACTGACACGACATTCTCTTACAGTCGGTAACAAAAGTGCCCGAACACTAGCAAAAATTCCTATGAAAAAAAAGTACACTTCAGATGGTTTTGTTAAATAAATCCTTATCGAATCATGTTTTTACACTAAGAACAGGATTCGACAAGGATTTATTTAACAAAACCATATGAAGTATACTTTTTTTACATAGGAATTTTCGCTAGTGTTCGGACACTTTTGTTACTGAGTGTACCTTGCATTTCAATACTGTAAAGACAAATTGTAGATTAAAGCGCTAGAACAATAAGGTAAGATAATGAAGTTCAATTTAGTTTTAAAATAATCTGTAATAGATTTTAAAAAAGTTTTCTTCGACATATAATTCTGTGTGAGGGAGGAAAGGGGCTATCGTCCCTCAACCCCTATTTCATCTGTATAACCTATATTTATTTCAAAAAGTAAAATTTAAGACTGCTATTAATTTGCTTTGAAACTTGTGAATATTGATCAACTTTTCTTACGTACCAATTTCAAAATACCAATTTGATATTCCTGCAGTTATTTATTTTTTAAGTTAAGCTGATAGCAGATATACATGCATACCAAACGATAAAAAATGGAATTTCGTATTCATGGGACCTCAAAATGTAATATCATACAAAAACCTAAGTGTAAAATCGAGCTTCAAAGCATACTGTGTTTACAGTATGGATATGAGAAATTAATTTTCCTTCCTGAACAGTATTTATCAGCATAGTAAAATATAGCAAAGCGCTTCCATCAATTTCATTCAAAAAACGTTTAGCTCAATTTTAGGTAGTCCTGTATATTGTCCATAAACTATATACACATCACATTGTGTACTATAATTTAGTCTTATATGAAAAACAAAAAAAGAAATACACTTCCAGCAAATTCTAGGTATAACCCCAATATATCCAAATACTTTGGGTAGCCATGTAAACGAATAACGAATGATTTCCATACCACAATCTATACGAAACATACTTTTATGTACATATCTATATATCTTAATATATATAAATCTCGTGTCACAATGTTTGGCCTCAATGGACTCCTAAACCACTTAACCGATTATAATAAAATTCGCACACCTTGTGCAGTTCGATCCAACTTGAGAGATAGGATAGTTTAAATCTCAAATTATAGTCGCAATTTTAATTTATTGCTAATTATTTGTCTGTTATTATTTGACAGTCACAATTATCTGTTAACTCCAAATGATTCTAACAGATGTCGATACCTTTCGACTGGGTTGAAATGAAAGCTGAAATATATTTGGTGCTGCCATCTACACAAAGAATCTTCAACTTTTTAACCTATTAATAAATTTCGTATAATTCAATTATTTCCACTTTTTAAATTTTTGGTGTTAGCATAGCCGGCCACGTGTTACTTAGACTGAAGTGTAAATTGAATTCATATTATAATGAAGATAATACAGTGAAATTAATCCTGTTTTTTACTTATTTGTGCTTCATTGATCAAAACTTTATAATTTAATCTGTATATATATATAAATTACGTGTCACGATGTTTGTCCGGGGTAAACTCCTAAACTAAGGAACTGATTTTGATGAAATTTTGCACACTGTGTGCAGTTTGATCCAACTTGAGAGATAGGATAGTTTTTATCTCAATTTATTGTCACAATATTGTTTTATTGCAATTATTTGTTAATTATAGACCTTTATTAAAGTTGCTCCAAAATATCTGTGAGTTCCATTAATTTAATTGTTGCCAAAAAAAAAAAAAAAAAAAATACGAGTTCATTTTCTTTCGACATAAAAATAAATACATTTAATCAAACGTGAACGTTAAAAAATTATAAAAAGTTAAATTATGCATCTCACGAAAATTGACGTCATAATCAATTTAAAGATTTTATACACATTGATAAAGTGCTAATGTAGTTCTATCATAGATATAGTAATATATATAGATCTCTCATCCCCATGTTATCGTAGAAAGATTTTTGATGCCGAAAAAAGATAAAAAATAAAAGCTTTGGAAACAGCCATTAAGTGGTATTGAAAAAAAAAAAAAAAAAAAAGAAAAAAGAAAAAAAAAAAAAGAAAAGAAAGAAAGAAATATGAATTTGAAACTGTATCTGGAGTCTTCCATTCCCCTTTAGCAAATAAATTATTCATAAATTTTATTTGCTAAAATATTAGTATGTATTCCCGTGTGTATTCACTCGGGGAAAGACGGCCATATTTTGGTAAAAACGTCGTCTTTTCCCAAATGAAAAGGAATAACTTTTTTCTCCCCAATGATCACTCTATTCTATATATGCTATACTATATCTATGAGTTCTATACGCAAGCGAAGTGTGACTCACTGACCGTCTGTGCAGCCAAGAAAAAGATTTCCTATGTTAATTGCCCACTGGATTTTTTGTAAGAAATTATTAAAAATCGAGGAAATTTATTTCCCGATTTTAATCCTTATATTTGGGTATAGATATGTATTAGTTTTCGCGGGTGTTAGATTGAATTATTTTGCTGTCAAATTGACAAAATTTTAATTTTAAATTTTTAAACTCTGTCACCCTTGGCTTTTTTTATTATTATTATTATTATTTGGCGATCAAAAGCGTAACACGAAAATATACATGCCAGATGTATGCATTGTACGAAATGTAATATGTATTATTCATTGTACGTATGTATGACATGTAATATGTATTGTACGAAATATTGTTTCATATTATTCATTACTCTTTTAATATAATTTGTTAAAATAACCATGATTTTTGAAAGGAAATAAATATTTTCGCCAGATAATTTGGCGATATTCTTTTTTTTTCGCCAAGGATGACAGAAATGAAATCTATTCCGCTGCAAAATATTAGTATCTTACATCAGATATTTTATTTAGACATTTGAAAACAAATTTGACTTCAAACTATGATAGAATATTTATCATTTTCCTTTTAATTTGTATATTATTAGTATATTAAAATTTAAAAGCATGGTATATAAAAAGTTTTTTTTTTTTTTTTTTTTTTTTTTTTTTTAAATCTTATAATTATTCTTATCTTAATCCTCAATGTTTCCCATCTTTATTGACTTGAATTTACTATTAAAATTTTAACATACTCAAAAACTTCTCATCACTTCGTTAAAATACACTAAACTTTTCCAAAATCTTTTTGTATTTAAAATGATACATGTATTTACTTTAAATGTCCAATATTTCATAAGATTTCCAATTTTAAAGTTTTAAAATATTTATCAAATTTACTTATTTTTCTGGTTTAGCCTTATTGTTTTCCCTTTTATAACTACAGCTGTTGCCCTCTTTAAAATATTTAAAATGATGAGGTCATTTAATAGTAAAATTATCCATTATAGCATATATTATATTTCACTCCTCCATAAAAATTGATTTTAAAATCGTCTGTTTCTTTTATACTTTTATTTTAATAGAATTTTAATAGAATTTAATTTATATATTAGTCATTTTAGCAATTTTATCCAAAGTAGCATTAGAAATAATATATATCACTTCTCCATTAAAATTTATAGGACCCTACAATAAAATTAATTTGTGCTTAATATAAAACACTACGAAAATTTTTATCAATCGCTTCCAAATTTTGACCTAAGTTTCAAATCTCAACCCTGTGGGTTTTTACATCGGCTACAACGTTTTCGTCTTTGTTCGTAAATAATAATTTAACTGTACTAAATAGTTTACAGCCGTATAATTCAACGTATAACTTAGTCACAGCAACGCGTGGCCGGGTCTGCTAGTATATATATATATTCATTCCATTTTGTTTAGAGCAGCCTATAGATGTCACACTATACTTACAAAAAATTTCGCCCATAGACGTAATGTATTTAAATTCTCTTGCATGGCCCTGTACACAAACCTTTCTTTCTTTTTCTTTTCTTTTTTTTAAAATCTCAACGGGAAGTTTAGTGTATACATCACTATATGATACAGATTTAAAATACTGAGTTTGCAATTTCTGCCACTATTTTCCGTGACACATGCTGTTAACAGGCATATACACAGGCAGGCAGACACTCATATATACGGACAATTGATAAAAATACGATTTTTGTATTCAGGGTATCTCAAAACCTGTAAATGAAAAAAAAAAAAAAACTTAATTTCGAAAATTTAAATAAATACTTTCTCTACCATGCGGAAAAAGGGTAAGAGAGTAAAAAAAAAAAAATCTTATCGAACTCGTTTTTTATATGAATCGAAGTAAGAAATTTAAATGTGAAAGTAGCTCCTAAATTTATTTATAATTATAATTTGATGTGCGTCTCTTTGATCTTTATGGACTATGGACGCGAAAAAACGTAACCACTCAGAGAAAAGAAAAAAAAAAATGTCCTTTTTGTTTAGATATTCTTAAATATGCATCTTTATATTAATCTATCAGAGAATTTAAATAACTTTTAAAATGTATAACATACGTTATTGTCAGACATTTGATTTTTATACATTAATTGAAATTAACCAAGAAGGCAGGTTTCAGTTCATTTTAATAAATTAAATTGGCACTTAATCGTTAATGGGCCATTGAACAAATAAATAAATAGATAAATAAATAATAAAAGGGTCATTTTAAAATAAAAACATTTGCGGGGGGGGGGGGGGAAGAAACCTTATGTACGATGATAATAGGTTAAATGTTCTGTATTTAGTGTCAAAGATACTTTGATGTCAGAATTGAGTTATGTTACCTTGGATTGTTTCAGCATTTCTAGATTGTAGAGTCACACAATGTTACAAAAAAAAAAAAAAAATGTTGGAATCACCTGCCTCTTACCTGATAATTTTTATGAAATTTGACAATTACTTGACAATTTTTATTTTAAAGTGTCTTTAATTAAACACGACGAAATATAATAACTGATTACTATTGTTTCAAGATTCATTTATTTTTAGTATGACAGTTGGCAGGTCCTACTATTTCTTTCAGACAGCGATTTTGTCGTTGTTACCAATTTTTATTTTTTGTTTTTATCTATCTAAATGCATAAAGCTGAAAGTTTGTCTTTGTATGTATCCGGATTTTTAAATTTTATCAAAAATTGGTACACTTCTTAATCAGGTTAAATCTAGCTAATGCCGCATTTTTAAGTTTAATTGGATAATTGGTTCAAAAGTTATTAAAGAAAAAAAAAAACACATTTTAATTTTAAAATTAATAAAAAGAAAAAAAAAAAAAATCTGGAGTGACTCTACTCGACTTTCCGACCATTGAGTCATTAACAGTTTTGTAGATAAAGTAAGGAAAGAGGAGTTGTTAAACAAACAAAAGAGAGAAAACAATAATAGAGTGTTTGAGTATTTTTCTCCATATATTACACGCGATGTTTTTTTCAATGCTACTGAACTTTGAGCCCATAGATCATAATGATAAAGAATTCTTCGTTGTGTCCCTGTAAAAACCTATAAATGCTAGATTCACCAAAATGCTTATAGTTAGTGCAACAGTGATTTATAATATTCATATAAATTTTCAGCTCAATTCAATAAAGTGTTTAGATGCTATCGCCCTTTTAAAAATTTGGTCCCGTAGGCCATAATGATAAAGAATCTTTCTTTGTGTCCCTGTAAAAAAACTGTAAGTGCTAAATTCACCAAAATCTATACAGTTGGTGCAACTGTGACCTATAACATGTGTAAAAAATTTTTGCTCAGATTAATAAGGCGTTTAGACGCTATCACACTTTTAAAAATTTGGCCCCATAGGCCATAATGATAAAGAATTTTTCTTTGTGCCCCTGTAAAAAAACTATAAGTGCTAGATTCACCAAAATCAATAGGGTTTGTACTATGGTGACTTACAATATACGTACCAACTTTCAGCTTATTCGAACAAAGCGTTTAGACGCTAGCGTGTTCACTCACAGACATACACACATACACACATACATCATCGTAAAAATAGTGGAAACGGACTCGGGGGACTTCGAAACGTATAGAAACATGAAAATCTCAAATTCGGATTTTTGACATGATTACAATACTTTCCTCACTATAGTGTTCGGAAAGTAAAAATGATGTCAAATGTCAATAAATGAATGAATAAATACATATATTTTTTATTTCTTAAAAAGAAGGGGAAAAAAAAAGAACGTGCAAATATGTATATATATATATATAATAATTAAAATAAAATTGAGAAAAATCATAATTATGTATATATACATATGTATTATATTATGTATTGTAAAAATCATGTAATATACAATGTATTACTATCATTATCAGGTCTGTTACAGGCGTCTTTTTTTTTATTATTATTATTTTCGTATCACTATCTCTATAACATAAAATTTATAATAAATTTGTGCAGGTAATTGCAGATTTACCTGCGTAAATATGTTATAAATTTTATTCTTTGGAAATAGTGGTATGAACAGAATAAAAATAATCATCTGTGGAAGCCGTGGTAAAATTGTTATTTATATATGTTGATAAAAATATAAGTAAAGTTAACTTGCATGTATTTCTTACGATTTCAGAAGGATATGACGTCATTAGTTCATTGAAAATATTTGTAACATTATAATTATTTTTTTTTTTTTTTTAAATTACAGAAAATAAATTGAAGTTTATAAAATAATGATGGCAATTTTTAATAAATGAAAATAAATGAAAAAGGTTTAAATTTAATTAAAGAAATGGAAATTTTTGAAAGTAAATGAACATTGTGACATAAACTTGATTAATAAAAATTTACTAAAACTAAAAAAATTATATATCGAAAGGTTCTATGATTCATAAGCTATAATTCACATAACTTCAAACCTACTCAATAAAAATTCAAAAAGTTGATATCGATATGAAAGTAATATAGTAAAGAAAAGAAAGGTACCATGCTCAATAATGGTACTTACTCCATTAAGTAACTAAATGTTTATAATTGCAGATTAAATCAACAACAAAGCGACAACTGAGAGAAAATATAGAAGACTTGTAGAAAACTTAACTGTTAACTGTAGGACAGACATGCATCAGAATTAACAAGTTGCTGAAGTTGTCGTAACTTAGAAAACAAAAATAGAATTAGTTTTTTTTTTTTTTTTTTTTTTTTAAATCTCAATCGTCACTTTCAAAAATGAATTTTTGACTTATTTCTTCGCTTATGCTCGTGATTATAGATATAGTACTAAGGCATAGATTGATCAGCGAGAGGGAAAAATTGATACCTTTTTTTTCGGGAAAAGTCACTCTAATGGCTGCCTTTTCCCGAGTAAATAACACACAGGAATACACACGGCTAATTTAGTAAATAAAATTTATGAATGATTTATTTACTAAAGGTGAATGAAAAACTCCAGGTACAGTTTCAAATTCATTTTTCTTTTAATCTTTTTTTTCAACACTCTCTAATGGCTGATTTTAGAACTTTTTTTCGGCGTCAGGGCCAGATTATAGCACGGGCACACGGGGCACTGGCCCAGGGCCTCCAAATTTAGGGGGCCTCATTTCCAAAAATTGAGAAGTAATAGTACAAATTTCTTCATTATATGTGTATTAAAAACAAAAATTGATTACATTTTTCTTTCTATATTTGATTAGAGAACTTAAACAATTATAAAATTTTGTGACTAATTTCCTACACATTGGCTGATTAACGTGCTACATTTTTTCATTTGTCTTGAACATAAAACTAATGATTTTGTTATAGGTTGCTAAAAAAAAAAAAAAAAAAAAAAAAAAAAAAAAAAAAAATGAGGAAATAGAAGGTATAATTGAAGGAAAAAATTAAAAAACGCACTATTTTTATTTATTTATTTTTGATTTTGAGAATGGGTCCTTTTGGTGAGCTCTTTAGAGCAGGGTATGGGGGCCTCCGAATAGCATCAGTGCCCCGGGTCTTCAAAAAGCATAGTCGGGCCCTGTTCGGCGTCAAAATTTTTTGCTCGATAACATGGGGATGATAGATCTATATATATTACTATATCTATGCTCGTGATGTGCAAAAGATGCGCATTAAAATGAGGGATTTCAAAAGTATCTCCAAGATTTCATAAAAGACTTTATCCGTTTTTTAAGGCATCCATGGATTACTACTGGAAATTTTACTGAGAGATTAAAAATTGATTTCTGTTTACCCATTTTAAGGGCCCGGTGCATTTAGAGATCTGGTGTATTGTTTCTATACGTTTTGACAGAATGGAACAAGCAGAATATATATATATACTCAATGCTTTTCTCCTTGTCAGTCAAAAAAACTAATCTTGTGAAACATTAGCTCTTAAATTGAGATTTTTTGGCATCTTCAGGTCCAACAGAACATTTTAGCAAAGAACAAAGAGAACAGTCAGCGATATTTATTAAGACTCCAGGTGATGATTACAGATATAAGAAGCTTGACAGAATGTAAGCACCTACATTATGAGGAATTCACTTGAAATGTCACTTGTACATATATATATATATATATATATATAGGGGAGAGTGGGGTACAATGGACCAATTTTGGAAATTTTAGGTGTTTACTCACAAAGTGATGATTTCTCGCTATTGAAAATATGTGTGCATATTACCTATATGTCATATCTGGTACTCAATCAAAAGCACTAATTATGTTTACTTTTTTTAATAACAACTGACAAAATGGACCATTGTACCTCGACCGCGGGGTACAATGTTCCATGACATGGTGTACCATGGACCACAGGTCAAATTTAAAAAGCATACTAATGTAGTATGTTTTTTAATAGTATAAAATGTAGAATATAATATATTTGTTTATTTATGTCTTCGATTCATACAAATAATGTAAATTAATGAGCATTAAAATTAGAAAATGATACGTTAAACAATTTTTGTGTCACTGAAAATCTGCTGTTTTCTTGCGAAGTTGTAGGGTCTGGGAAACTCATCATTACAAAAGCTTTAAAATTTACAAGAGATATAGCAACACTCTCAGGAAAAAATGTAGAGATCTTAATTAAGTTTTCGTTGCATGAATCTCACAAAAAAAAAGATTCTTTTATAGAAATTCTTTTTATAGAACAGATTCTTTTCATAGAAATCTTTTATTTCTGTGATTAAACCAACAAAATGTAAAACCGTCTTTTTCGTCAAATTTATGTGTATTATTATTTTTTAATTGCATTATTTAATTTAGTTTGTTATAGCTCTATGATATTTGTAAAAATATATAAATACAAAAGTAACTGAATGGTTATTAAAAATAAATAAGAAGAAACCTCAAAGTAAATTGCTTTCTTATTCATCTTTGAAGGCATAATAGATCTAATTAAGGTTAACTCTGAAATTTTTATATATAATTTATAACTAGCACTTTAAAAATGCAGATTTCGTAAATCAGTTTGTTAATGACAGAGAACTGAGGTAAATGGACCATGGTACCCCGTCTGGACGTCTGACAGCAAATGATAAAAATAAATAAATAAATAAATAATCCTCTTAAAAAAATATTTTAATGAGATTAAATATAATAAATAGATGACCTTAGCTCTTTATTGTGGTAAATAGCCTGTTCCAGATCATTATTCCTGAAAGACGAAAAGAAAAAATGTTTAACTAAAAATATTTACTTTTGGCTACCGTAAACTAAACTTCACGAATAAAATGGCTAAATTGTTAGTTAGGCATGAAGGTTGCTGGCTAATTTTCATCACTACAGTGCTGCTATCTATGTACCAAAATATTAACCACAAAAACAAATAAATAAATAACTTATAGGGAGCAGTCCATTGTACCCCACTCTCCCCTATCTTGAAAATTATGCACTTGAGAGGCAGTTGTGTCAGTTTGATGTAAGTAATTGCCAATGCTTATCATTATATTTAAATTGATATTTCTCAAGCACTGCAATTTTGAGTTGTGTTGCTTTTCTTACAAAAGTGCGATATGATTTAAACCTCGCAGTTTTTATATCTAACTATCTCATTTTGAGAAAGGGATTAAAAATACATTTAAAGTTTTACAATCAGAATGTCCTAATTTAGACTTTATATCATTACAAATTACTCAACCAACCATTTTCTACGACAAAATTTAACTTCAATTATTCTATTTGAGATACATGACATCATTAATTTGTCAGTGATTAATTAAAAAAGAAATGGAAAACGATCTATTAATGAAAGACAAATTAAATATGTACTTTCTTTATTGCAATTACTTAAGAATGCAGCTTAGAAAAGATTCCCAGAAAGTTTTAGCTAGGCCAAATGTAAATAATAAAGAGATTATGAAATATCAAGCTATCAAAAACTATCTGAAGTGTACTTTCTCTCTCTCTATCTGTCTATATAAGATGATGAAGACCTATGTGTATAACATAAGAAATTTCAAACTATCAAATATTATCTGAAGTATACTCTCTCTATATCTATCTATCCAAATAAGATGATGAAGCGCTATGTGTAAAACATGCGAAAAGGTGTGAACTAGTGCATGAATGACTAATATTTTTAATGTTCACAACATTATATATTTCTTCATTTTTACTTTCCGAACACTATAGTGAGGAAAGTATTGTAATCATGTCAAAAATCCGAATTTGAGATTTTTGATGTTTCTATATGTTTCGAGGTCCCCTGAGTCCGTTTTCACTATTTTTGCGATGATGTAAGTATGTGTGTGTGTATGTGTGTATGTATGTGTGTATGTGTGTGAGTGAACATGCTAGCGTCTAAGAGCTTTGCTCGAATGAGCTGTAAGTTGGTACGAATGTTGCAAGTCACCGTAGCGCGAACCCTATTGATTTTGATGAATCTAGCACTTACAGTTTTTTTAGGGACACAAAGAAAAATTCTTTATCATTATGGGCTATGGGACCAAACTCTTAAAAGTGCGATAGCATCTAAACGCCTTATTCAATTGAGCTGAAAATTATTCACATATTTAGGTCACAGATATTCAATCTGTATAGATTTTGGAGAATCTAGCACTTATAGTTTTTTTACATGGACACAACGAAAAATTCTTCATCATTATGGCCTATGGGATCAAATTTTTAAAAGTGTGATAGCGTCTAAACGCCTGATTAATCTGAGCAAAATAATTGTACACATGTTATAGGTCACAGTTGCACCAACTGTATATATTTTGGTGAATTTAGCACTTACAGGTTTTTACAGGGACACAAAGAAAAATTCTTTATCATTATGGCCTATGGGACCAAATTTTTAAAAGTGCGATAGCATCTAAACGCCTTATTCAATTGAGCTGAAAATTTATATGAATATTATAAATCACTGTTGCACTAACTATAAGCATTTTGGAGAATCTAGCATTTATAGGTTTTTACAGGGACACAACGAAAAATTCTTTATCATTATGATCTATGGGCTCAAAGTTCAGTAGCGTTAAATAAAACATCGTGTAATATATGGAGAAAAATACTCAAACACTCTATTATGGTTTTCTCTCTTTTGTTTGTTTAACAACTCCTCTTTCTTAACTTTATCTACAAAACTGTTAATTACTCAATGTTCGGAAAGTCGAGTCGAGTGCAGCCATTCCAGATTTTCTCAATAATGACCAGTATAGAAGCAGCTCAAAGAATAAAATACTGAACTTTTCCTTTAATATTACCAAAAATAGTTAATTTAGTTTTATAAGTATTAATTTCAAATTTTGCATTATGAAAAATATTATAATGAAATATTGCTTCAAAAATAAAGAAAGGAAATGAAAAATAATCATTTTATGCGCATACAGTTACTGTATTATAATAACTTTTCATACGTTTGTGGAGTAAAATTATTGTTGTGACCTTTTCATTCACTGAATAAAAAGTGTTTCAACAATTAGTTTACCCAACTGTTAACTTACAAATTTTTGGTCTCCCTTTCTGGCGAAATGCTTGGCCTAGTTTCAAAGTGTAAAACTGTATGCTAATCTGTCACATATGTCGTTCAGAACTGTGAAATGTTTCTTCTTCTTCTTTTCTTTCTTTTTAAGCTTAAAGCATAACAATTTTTTTCAAAGTCTAACAATTACTTACGTTTAATAGCATTCATAAAAAAAAATAAATTTCATAGTATTCTAAATCAGTTTTAAGTGTGAAACTTAAATTTTACACCTCTAACAAGACAGGTGTTAAATAGCAGTTTTAGTTTCAGTGTCAGAAAAAGTAAAAATACATTTTTTTTTTTTCTGTAGATATATCTAGGGTTAACTCGAATCATGGAAATTCAGTGGTTCAAATAGACCACCTAATATATGATTTAATGGTCAAAATGTATAAAATAGTAAAGAAAAGTAAAAAATAAATAGCATGTACAATAGATACCTTTTTATACGTTTCTGGCTTATAGGTTTTCACTTTTTTTTAACTTCAATTCCAAATCATTCTATTATATTTCATTGTTAAAATGTTTTGTTTTTGTTTATACGATACGAATAAATTTTTAATTTCATATGCGTTTTTTTCTTTAAGAATTAATATATATATATATATTCTGGTTTATTTTTCCTTATCTTTTTCTGGTTACTTTTTCTTACAACTACGTACTGAGTACAATGAAATTGGTAAGTTAAGGAAGTTTAGGGAAATATTAAAAAACAAGCCAGTAGTATACACAGAGTTGATTGATAAGTGTAAAACTGCCCAGAATTTCATTGAGAGAAATGAAAGTAATTGCTTGTTTTGACTTCCTACTCTCTTCTTTTATTGCTCTTCAGAAACAGGATTTAACTTTTAAATTAAAGTCACAGCTTCACAGGCATTTTGTAAACTTGTGGATTTACTAATAATTTACGTTCAATACACTTGAATTAAAACAGTCGAAAATGTTGTTCTTCATAGTGTTCACTTGATATCTTACTCGTACTTTTGGAGAAATAAAGTTTGCTTTCACTTTTAATTGTTTGTAAAAATGTCTTCGCTTAGAAAACTGAAGACTTTGTCTTTAAAAGATAATATGGATAAGGATATCTTAAGGGAAGTTGACAAATATAGTGCAAAAATAGAAAAATTGAATATTCCCGTATCAATACAAAATACGACTGCGTGTAATTTTAAATTATTTGTTGTTATTCATTACTAGTTTTATTATTTTAATTATCTATATCAGGGATGGCCAAACTGCGGCCCACAAGGAGACTAACGATATTTAAAGTTTGACAACTTTGGTTAACACATTAAAAAATAAATAAATCAGTTTGACTTTTCGAAATGGAAATACCTTTCAACGATTATGGTAGATAAGAAATTACATTGTTGTAATGAAGTAGCATTAAAGCCAATAATCATTCTTTTTATCATAATTATTAATGTAGGTATATCAACATTTTTTTGTGATACTATTACTAATTTATTTACAAATGAAAATAATTTAAATGAATGTATTCTCCAAATCTTCCCCTGCCCTCACCCGAAAAAAGTATATACATACATGATTAATAAACTCACAAACATATGTACACATACACATTTATACATACAGTGCGGCCCGCCTGAATAAAATAGATTTCCAATGCGGCCCACCAATATTATATTTATTTGGTAAGAAGTATGAATTCCTTATTCATATCAGCCGTGAAGATAATCAGAAGAAGCGTTATGTCGCAAAAATAACACAGGCAAGCGAAATCTTTAATGCAATCATTTAATAGAATTCCAAGTCATCATATGTCTTGCAATTTCAATAACACATAAATTCCTTTGAAGAAATTGACAGTACAAATAGTCACCCGAAACATCCAGAATAAAGTTTTTATGTATAATATATGGAAGGATGAAAATGAATTAACATTACAGGGACGGAATGGACATGGGGAGAGAAGTAAATCAAGAGACGTCTTTACAGGAACAGCGAAGAGGCAGAAGTGATGAAATTGTTGGCTGGATACATTACACAAAACCACATAAAAAATGAAGCCAAGACAACACTCAACTTTTTCAGTTACAGCTACTTTAGTGTAACTTTTTAAAATATATTGGCGATTGATTTCTTAGCCAAAAAATCCGTTATCAGTTCGTGAGAATCTGGCAAACCAATCTTAACTCTTGACCACAAGAATTTTATCGTTAAATTTTTATTCATAGACCTTATTCTAAAAAGAATACGCGATTTCTATTTATAAGTAACAGATGTGAGATCTGTTCAATGTTCAAAAATGACATCGGGGAACATTTTATTCTGTTTTATTTAATTGAGATGAAACGAATTGTTCTCCACAGAATTAAGCGATTGAAAGCTCATCTCTTGCTTTTATTTTTATTATTTTTTTTTATTAAAGAAATAGAGATATAATATTTTGCTCTTTTGGAATAAAGGAATGAAACCGCAAATATTAACTCGCTTTTTATACAGATAGAAAATGAATTGGGAAAGAATTAAATTTATCAGAAATGTAATACATAATTTAGAATATGTGATTTTCGATATCACATATTTCTCCCCTTCGTCTGAAAAAGAAAGAGGTGTTGCCCAGGGTAATCATATACAACACATATTCTACATATAGAACAGAAAAATTATATAGATGTATAAGATATCAAAAGAAATATATATGTAAACAGTTGTACAATTTTGTATGAAATATATAGAGTAGCTACCATTACAATTATTTTTTTTTTTAATATGTGCACATTTTCACTCATGTCCATGAGAATATTTTCCAGTCATATTATTTTTCGGAAAATACATGCTTCATAGTCCACTGCATATACGATTTGTTGATATATCAATCATCACTGTCAGTCACAATGAAAAAGCAGTAATATTGGCTATCATGTATTTTTCTAATTATTTCTTCTGCTAGATTGATATAACTATAGTTTGCAAACATAAAAGTACTTTGTGTAAATCGTATTCATATTGCAATAGAAAATAATATATATAAAATGCAAAAATGAAATATAAAGAAGCAAAATTATCTAAAACTAAATATACAATACACCAAATGATGTGTAATAAACATCAGAAAAAAATATTGTCAAGATAAACATATGAAAAAAGAATATGATGTGTGAATAACACCATAAAATATAAGCAAAAATGTGTTTGGGCCAATTCCAGCCAGGAAAGCTGTTCAATTGTGTTAGGTATCCACCATAACACGAACAACCCACCTTACTCTTGTGTGAAACACAAGTATATGACTCAGGCTTAGGGCCTTCGTCCTAGATGAATAGGGCATGAAATCGCGTATTCTTTTTAGAATAAGGTCTATGAATAAAAATTTAACGATAAAATTCTTGTGGTCAAGAGTTAAGATTGGTTTGCCAGATTCTCACGAACTGATAACGGATTTTTTGGCTAAGAAATCAATCGCCAATATATTTTAAAAAGTTACACTAAAGTAGCTGTAACTGAAAAAGTTAGGTGTTGTCTTGGCTTCATTTTTTATATGGTTTTGTGTAATGTATCCAGCTAACAATTTCATCACTTCTGCCTCTTCGCTGTTCCTGTAAAGACGTCTCTTGATTTATTTTTATTTTTATTTATTTTTTTAATTAAAGAAATAGAGATATAATGTTTTGCTCTTTTGGAATAAAGGAATGAAACCGCAAATATTAACTCGCTTTTTATACAGATAGAAAATGAATTGGGAAAGAATTAAATTTATCAGAAATGTAATACATAATTTAGAATATGTGATTTTCGATATCACAACCAAGTGTTTTTGTTTGGACAGTCCTGATCTATATTATATTATTTTAATCGAACCGATGAAAAGAAAAATTATAAAAATATATTAGATTTTTATTATTACACGACGTCTTTTTATGTATTAGTGTGTTAAAATAACTTTATTTCTTTTTACACGTTATACTTTTTTTTTTTTTTTCAGTGATGCGTTTTTTAGGAACGTTCTCTTAAAAAACGTACAAATGGTACTTCCCTATACAAGTAAACCCGTTTATGAATTTATTATTATTATTATTTTTTTTTTTTTTGTTTAGTGATGCGTTTTTTAGGACCGTTCTCTTAAAAAACGTTTTCGTGTGTGTGTACATTAATGAAAATAGAGTAAAGATTTTAGTTTTGAGGCATCCTAAAGAGAAACTGTTTGTGTATTTCCATTTTATTAATATTAATTGATACAAAGATAGAAAAGCTAATTTTTAGTATTTGTTTAAAGAAATAAGTCATGAAAGACAGGTTATTTAATACCATGAAGTAAAATGCACCGAAAAACTGATGTTGGTATCTGAAATAACTAAGAAAATATAGCAAATCGAAAAAATAAAATGAACAGTTGTTTCGTGTCGACATATTTAAGCACGATCATTCATCAAAAAAACCGAAGCAAAACAAAAATATCCCCTTCTGGCTCAGTAGGATGAAAAGTTTGATTCCTGCTTTGTATAAGAAACAAAATGGCGAATCAATTATTAAACTTGATTGAGATTTATGTACATCCCGAGTTTTATATGAGATTATTATTTTCAAGTAGCCTTTAACTTGAAACAAAATGGCGCATCTAGTTGATTAATAAACTTAAATGGCTGCAATTTTGAAACATATTGGCATACACAGATGATTGTTATAAACTTGGTTGCGATCAACGCGCGTACCGAGTTTTATGCAGATTGTTTTTTAAATAAATTTTCTTCTGATGCTGAAAATTTCTTAAATCCTCTGCCAATTGTGGATTGAATTGATTTGTTATTTAAAAAAGTTATCGTGATAATATATAATGAGAGGGAGAGAGAGAAACAGAAATACTGAGTTATTGCAATAAGTCGTTTCCTGAAGAAATCAATCAAAGAATCAAGAATACGATGTAAATACAACACTGCACCTTCTTGCAACTTAAACTCAGCAACTTAACTCTAAGAGATCAGCCATTAACAAAAAAAAAAAAAAAAAAAAAAAGCCAAAATATGTGATGTTAAATTATCACGTATTCAAAACAATATATATAATCGTATAAAAACCATTTTAATGTAACAAAACATTTTTATGAAAAATAGATAAATTCGATCTTAGCACCTCTTAAAAATTACGAGTTTCAAAAGTAACTTTATTTATTTATTTATTTTAAAGTTATTGAAAAATGAATCGTGATAATTTTTTGCTGATATTTTCACCTTTTAAAGGCACTTGATCGCTTAAATTCAATGAGTTATTATTGGTGTTTGCTAAATAGAAGACAAAAATTAGAAACTTGTTTAAAATGTATGAATTTTTATTTCTAAAAGAATATTTCGCTGACATTTTGTTAATAAGTAAATTAATTAATTTTCATTAAAAAAAAAAAAAAAAAAAAAAAAAAAAACAGAAATAGTTTTTTAAGTTAATATGACACCAAATTTGTCGTCAGAAAGCATGATTGTGGCGACATTTGTTAATGATCTGGTGATAATTATTTCTATGTTGCTATGACAGCGTGAACGCTAAACATTTTGAACAGGAAGAAAAAAAGATTAGATTAGATTTTAAAGAGAAATAAGTATGAGGTTTCAATTTTTAGATAACAATTCTTTACACAGTTTTATCATTTTCACCAGATTCGTATGAAAAAATACTGTTTTGTATTTATCATTTTCACACACTTGAAAAAAGATTAAAATTATTTTCCAAGAAATGTTTCAATATTTAGGTATTTTCACTTAGAATTTATCATTTTTCGTACGATTCTTTATATGATGGTGGTAATTTTTTTGGAAAATCTTCAGGATGTGAAATTCTATGCGTTCCGTGACTGTTTTATGGAATTCCGGGTTCATATTTTGATTTTCAGTGGAATTGTGTTGTATCAGAGAGTAAATTCTACTGAAATATGATACTTATAAATTGATTTTGCTTAATCTTATCTACACAATACAATACATTTCTTAGAGAGATGCAACAGGCTTGCGAAAAATTGTTTCTAGCTATCAAAAAATGTCAAAGTTGTAATTATCGTTCATATGGAACTAATTATATTTCTTTTGCAATTCTCTTGTACAAGGTATATCTTTCCAAAGCACTTTCATCAATTATATTCAATAGAAGAGGATCCTTAATTTTGAATAAAGCTGTATATTGTCTAAAAACTGTATATGCAACACACAGTGTATTTAAATTTTGCACAATTAAAGAATCACATATACACAATCTGAAATGTAGTTCAAGAGACCTCTATGTACAGGGCGGTTATAATTAAACTTCCCCTATAAACAGCATCCTACAGCACGAACGGGTGAACGGAATGCAATGAAATTTGGAATATGCACTATACACGAGATGCGCTCACGGAATTTCGATTAAAAAAAAAAAAAAATAGTTCCAAAATGTCCACCAGAAGACGCCTTTTCCGGAAAAACATTAAATTTAACACAATAAACTACCAAAACGGAATACAGAAACAATATTAGTATTTATTAACTAGTTTCTGATCATCTTGTCATAGAACCTCATTAAGTAATATCTGTTTTGCATAAAGCTTCCTCTTCTTCGTAAGCATGTAAATCTCCATTTTTTTTTTCCCTAGAACTGACAGTTTTTCCCAGTTTTACATTTTATTACTTCTAATTCTTGTTCTGGATTGTTAATATTGTTTCTATATTCCGTGTTGGTCGTTTACTGTGTTAAATTTAATGTTTTTCTGGAAAAGGCGCCCTTTGGTGGACATTCTGGAACTTTTTTTTTTTTTTTTTTTATTCCTTGAGCGCATCTCGTGTATAGTCTATATACCAAATTGCGTAGCATTCCGTTAACCCATTTGCGCTGTAGGATGCTCTTTGTAGGGGAAGTTTAATTATAACCGCCCCGTATAACACCTGATAAATTCGATTTATTTTATGTGGCCCTGCCAACGAATAATCGTCGTTTTTCATGTCATATTCTACATAAAACATGCTTTTCTGATTATTAAAAGGTATGTTTATTTTATTTTGTTAAGTGCAGTCTGAAGGCGTTATAATGTAAGTAATATTTCTACCTAAAAAAGATTTAGAATACGAAATTTTCGGGTTTTTTTTAGTTAATATTTGTTTATGAGTATACTGATAACAGACACACACACATAAACACGCATACATACTCGCAGACCAACCACCAAAAACCTGATTTTTGAATTCAGGGTACACCAAAACGTGTAAATATATGAAAAATTCAGTTTCGAAAATTCAATCGTAAACAAGACTTCCTCTACCATTCAATGGAAGAAAAAGTAAATAAGACTGCTATATCGTTAATGTGTTTTGCTGAAGGGTTCTAACCTAATCTTCAAATCGTACAATACAGAGTTCTAATAAAATACAGGGTCACTCAGCTTGTTATTGAAAATTCTTAACTTAATTTGAATCAACTAGAGCATTTGATAATGAATTTTAAACGGCATACACGATTTTTCAACACCCATCATGGGTGTTCTGCTGTTGTACAGGGTGATTATAATTAAATTTAGAATTTCAAAACGCTATAATTTTAAAACTACCCATAAGAGCGATTTGATATTTTACCAGAGCAATCGTGAGGCAATCATAGACCTTTTATAAAAGTGGACGGGACAATGGCAACCATATTCAGTTTCAAAGATAACTCATAAAAAAGCCAGGTGACTGTTGAACTATAGGAAGTCAAACTGGCCAGTATTAAAATTTTCTCACCATGATCTAAACTCTGCTTTTTCTTAAGCAGACGGTATTTTCCCGTTTTCTTTGAAAGTTCTTTTTAAAATTTTGATTTCACTTTAAAAGTTAGATTGTTTTGAATTTAAAAATAATTTTATAGCAAGAAATAGTAATTAGATGTACTTTAAAAGCCCTAGAAGTATATAAAATAATAATTTTATTTTCCAGGTAAGATTCTTTTTAATATTTAATTATTTCGTTCTATTTAAGTAATTATTTTTATAAAATGTTTATAATTGCTATACTTAATTCTGTAAATTGAATTAATTTAAATATATTACACCTTATATGATTTCAAAAATGTCCATGATTATTTATGAAAGTGAATATAGACAAACCGAAGTTATAAACACTTTTGAACTTTGTTGGAAAATGTTAATAATAAGGTAAAAATAAATTTCAGCAGCTGTAGTGTTTTACACAAGTTTTACTTGTTGTGTCTTTTAATAATAATAATAATAATAATAATATATTTATATTCAGAACAAAAAAGTCGCCAATAACGCGATAAATGCCAGAAAAGATTTCAGCAGTCATTTGTTTCATCTTTGCCACCTTTACTTTTATTCCCTTAATAATGAAATGCTTCGTCCACTCTTATAATAGGTCTATGGAGGCAATGCAATTTTCTTTGGTCAAAAAAAAAAGTTCCAAAATGTGCTTTAATTATCCGCAAAGTATTTGTTTCATGAAACTCCTCTTTTTCTCTTTTCACTATGACTGTTTCCGCTGTACACCCGTATTCTTGTTTTTTTGCTAAACAAATTGTAGTATATTGTTTCCTGCTAATCAATTGTGTTGCTAACAACATTCCTGTTTTTAATGAGTCCATTTAGGCGTTTCCTCTGACATTACTCAGACAGCACCATCTATAGGAACATGTTGGAACTACTTTTTTCCTCCCCCGAACAAAATTTCACTGCTTCACGATTGCACTGGTAAAATATCAAATCGCTCTGATTGGTAGTTTTAAAATTATAGCGTTTTGAAATCGTAACTTTAATTATAATCATCCTGTACATTTACAAGGAAAGTCTTTTAAAAGCGAATACTCAAAATATTCTTAAAAAAAAAAAAAAAAAAAAAAAAAAAAAAAACATCTGTTAACATTATTTACTTTTATAATATAAAAGATCAGTCATATTTATCAGCAGAATCTCAGTAGATAATCTGTAAAAAATAAAATACTTTCGAGTATTTAGAGCGAAAAGGCAAAGACATCATACGATTTGGCGACCAACATTACTTTCTCGCTAAATGCAAGTAATTTTAATATATTTGAAAATTGCTTGCTAAACAAATGTTTACCGAACAGCGTATTATTGAATAACTTTAAAATTATCACATAAAATAGTTGACTACTTTTTTATGTAAGCTTCTGTAATATACCAAAGTGACTTGATTTTGAAATTACTTAATTTTACCTTTAAAAAATTTTTTGATCGTAGACTTGATGCATTTTTTAAGATGTTATTTATAGAGAATAAAACTGTCTTTCTTTAGATATTTAGTGTCATTTTCTCTAAGACGAAAATCGTCTGTATTCATCAAGGTAGATAGTTTTAATAAATAATAATTTTAATAAATAATTTGTATTGAGTGAATTTGTATAAGAAAAAATAGAAGAAAATCTTGTAGAGGCCACAACATACTAGTTTTTTTTTTTTTTTCAGTTAAATTAAAAGCGGTCTTTTTGAAATATTTAAATTTTTTATGAAAAATAAAATAAAAATTTTAATACAATAACAAGTTGCATATAAATTTAAAGAGCGTAAAAGGCTTAAGTGAATGACACTAACTTCAATTATGTACGTCAAATAGTTTTTGTTTTATAGTTTCATAAAAATTGTCAAAGTGTCTTCAAATTTCTGCAATTTCGATTTTTTGAGCATCTCTATTTCATTAATTAATCACTCAAAAAATCTGAAAAGTTGTAGTTTTTGTATTAATCATAATTCGAATAAATATACAAAAATCTTAAAAACCTAAAACCTAAACTTTCAAAGTTTTTTTTTTTTTTTTTTCTTATTTGATTTGGAATGATCCATTTATTTTTAAAAATATTTCAAATGCTATAAATTCTGTTTTTATTTGCTCTTGGTTTTATGAAAAATATTTGATTCTTTTGTTGAGCACTTCATACCCTTTACTTGGACTTTTCTTGACTTTATACTGTTACATTTTTTTTTTTTTTTTTTTAATGAAGTACACTGTAATTCTACAACCACTACATTCTATTAAATGTCTCATAATCTTTTTTAACTTAGTTCATACATTACTATTATATTCCATCTTGGTCATTTCTTTTGAAGAAGTTGCTGCCAAATGTCTCTTTTTCATTCGGAAACTTATTTATCGCTATTCTTATCATACAAGTCCAATGTTCTATCTCAAATAATTGGCGCCAAGAGTGCGCATTTTAAAAGTGATCAACCATAAAAGTAATGTTTGAGACTTTAATTGGAATAGTTCCGTAAAATTGTAAACATACAAGACAAAATGTGCCATGGATTCGAAAGGTAGCTATTAAAATTTTATTAAGCTCCAGTGAAAACTTTACAATATAATATAATATTTATGAATGTATCTTTTAATCGTCAAAAACAATATAATTAAGAATTTTTACACTTTGAGTCCAATGCATTCAATTTCTTTTGTTCAAAGAGCGACAATAAAAATTTAATTAAATTTATTGAATGGTTTAAATATCACTATTTTTAAGATGTAGTCAAATGATTGCATCCTTAAAGAAATAATAGTTATTTGAAAGAAAAGAAATTGTCCTGTACATTTGACTTGCATTGCTTAAAATAATAATAATAATAATAATAATAATAATAATAATAATAATTTTGAATATTTAATTTATAGCATCAGTAAAGATCCTAAAGTTTTAGTTCTAAAAATATCATGTGTGTCATCTATATCCTTACAGTGAAATTTGTGGTTAGCATATATATTGAATTTTTATGTATTACATCATTCGCAGTCTGTGTATCACTCTCATTTCTTCTTTAATAAACTACTGCTATTAATAATTTGTGGAGTCTTATTTGATTTTTTCGATATAATATTATTAATAACCAAATTTTATTATAAAATTTAATAAGCAAATTATCGGATAGTTATTTTCGTAAGTATTTAAAAATTCGACTAAATTTAGTGCTTCTTTCTAACATGGGATATTTTTGCGGGCATTTCAGGAAAGTCTATGAATTTAGCTCATTGATGAGAATGTCCCATCTGAATTAATCTACTAAAACTTAACAGGGCTTCAAATCTACGCTTCTAAGGACAAAACTGAATGATGATGAATTTGCCATCATCAGGCCGAAGGTGCAGATTACGGAGCTCTCTTTTCGTGTTCTCTGATTCCTCTTCCCCGAAGGTGAAATCTTCGCTGGAATGAACATCCGATTCGTTGACCGATGGATTCAGCTTTAAGCCAAAATCATATTAGGCAGTTTAGAAATGCACTCCCAGTAATTTTCATGACCATGCTGACTCCACTTTTTAGCCTCTTGACCAACAGATTCCTTTCCCCTTTAGGCGCAAGAAACTGGACAGGCGTAAATAGCCTTAATTTGAATTTGCATTAATGGCTTATTATGTCTTTCTCATGTGCACACCCTATATTAGTCACAATTTTATAGCTTTATTTTCTATAAAAAAAAATTATATTTATTTTACAAAAATATGATATTTACAAATTATACCACTACTGAGAAAATGAAGAGAAATTTTTATGAATACATATAGTCATTTCCATTTTCATCTCCTTTTTCTTAGAAAACGTCCCCGTTTCTAGACATTATAAATTACAGTATCATTTACTTTATTGAACAACCATTCGATTGGATAATTTTTATCTTTAGGTACTTTTAACAATTTTTTTTATATATATACAGGGTGCAAAGCAAAGTTGCGAGGAGGCATTTATCTCCGCGACCATCGGTCTCAAACATATACATCATATTACAAAATATTTTTTTTAATGTAATCATATAAAGATATGACATGTTTAAATTTTAAAAAATCAATTATTTGAATTTTTTTAAAACTACTTTTTATACAGTCCCCAAGCCCTTATAATCATATTTAGTAAAAGTTGACTCTAATCATAACAAATATAACACAGAAGACAAAAAGTTTCACTTCTGTGCGCCTAAAATTGATCGAAATATTTTGTTTCAGAGTTTGGGATTTTTCCGGCTTTCATTATGGCGTCGTTTCAAAAATCCTTAGCAAAGCCCGAGAAAATGGGAAAAAATTACAAACTTTGAAACTAAATATATCAGGCAATTCCAGGCGCATAGAAGTGAAAGCTTTTTTGTTATATTTGTTAGGATGAGTGTCAGCTTTTACTAAATATGACTATAGGGACATGGGGACTGTATAAAAAGTTAATTTTTGTAATTAAAATAAAATTGAATTTTTAAATTTAATCATGCCACACTGTTAAAACTTACATTTTCTAAAATATTTTACAATTGATAGTATTTATCTGCAATCAGTGATGGTGGAGATAAATGCCTCATAGCGACATTGCTTTGCAACCTACTTATATATATTTCTCAAAAAACATTCATATTTTGACTTTTGTTTTAAGACTTGCTTCTATTTGCTGCAAAAAGAAAATAATTTAACATCAATGAAGCTCAAATAAACTACTACGTCAGAAACGCCAAAAGAAAAATTGTTGCGATGCATACAGCTGTTTCGGTAGACTTAAGCGTACCGTCTTCAGTGCAAAAAGAATTCTGAATCTGAAGAAGTGTTCGTATATATAGGAGAGGGACCGAATTTAGTTCAATCAATAGGATTACGGGAAAGGTGGAGTGTGTGGCCAATAGGAATTTAGGAATGTTAGCTGTGTAAAAAGTTAAGAAAATGTGGACTGAATGTAAAATTTCCAACAATCAGACAAATAGGGAACAGCGGAATCACAATTTACAAGGTTTTTAAAATTTTTATAACTATGAAAATCTTCAAAGAAATCGAGTTCATGAATGGATTTAGGTCCGCAAATTATTTTAGCAGAATTAAATTTAAAATTATAATTTTCCTCCCAGCAATGTTTAGAAATATGCGAACTATATATACGAACACTTCTCCAGATTCAGAATTCTTTTTGCACTGAAGACGGTACACTTAAGGCTACCGAAACAGCTGTATGCATCGCAAAAAATTTTCTTTTGGCGTTTCTGACGTAGTAGTTTATTTGAGTTTTAATATTCCAACGCCAAGTTTCCTGTTATTATCAATGAAGCTCTTTCACCAATAAGTTTTACACTATCCAACAATAAGTATTTGGACATTTTGGAATTTAGAAGTTTTGTCAAGTATTTTGAAATGTTCTTTAGGAATCTTGAAAGTTTGTTAGTGTAAAGAACATGTTACGCTTCGTATATTTCAACAAAAGTTGTGTCCGGAAGAAGAAAAAGGGACCAGTAAAAAATTAAACAAAAGTCAAGATGTTTTGGATCACCCTGTAAAAAGTAGTGCTTTGCATGCGTTTTGGCAGAAGTATTTGATTAAGAAGATTTTTCTCATTATCTGTATAAACTCTTATGAAGCTACCACATACAGTCAAGCAGATATCACGGTTTAAAAAAAATTGCAAAAACAAATTCCACTTTTTAAACTATAACACGTAGGGTATTAGATCCAGTGCAAAGACATGTTTTTAGAAAATTTAGCATACTACATTAGACACAACATACTGCAATCAGAATGAAAAAATGTTAAATATCTTACAAAATATGAGCATTTCTTCTAAATAATTTTTAACTACACATGCGCTAGCTTTTAAAAAATTTCATTTGAATAATTTAATAGATAAAAGTATTAAACGACTTATATGAAAACCCCAAACAAATATCGTGTACATTCAAAACGTTATGAGAGATAGAATGAACAGAATTTCAGTTCTCTCAAAATAAAAGCTAAAATATTAGGGATTTTACTCGCATTTTTATTTTGATTCAATCAATACTCAATCCGCGATTGTAATGAAATGTTCGCCCTCTGGTGGGAAAAGGTGAAATTACAATTAACATGCTTTAATTCGGCTTCCATCAAGCCGCCATTGCTTGCCGATGTTTAGTTTCACATATATTTATTGAATAAAAATGAATAAATCCGGTAAAAAAGATAACACTTACTGTTGTGTGCTACAGTGTAACTGCAAAGGATCAAGAAATCCAGAATTAAGCTTCCATTTATTTCCAAATGACAAATTTAAAATTTCATTTGCTTCGGTTAATGAAATTAAAGAATTAATCAGATGATTTGAAACTAATATTTTGTTCAACTTCAGTTAAAAATCTACATCCGATCGAACTTTGAATAAACTGAAATATTTTTTCCAAAAGCAATCAATTTTCCACGATGTAATGACGGAGAAATTATAGTACGAATATTAAGTAGAATAACAAAAAAGAACAATAATAAATACACGTGGCTATTATATTTACTAACAACAAAAGCTGAAAAAGCGCCATCTATCGATCATTACAAACGCGGATAGTAATAATGTTCGCTGTTTGTAAATAAATATTGGTAAAACCACTGATCATATTCCTTTATTATTTGTTAGGTATTGATATACTTTTGCCTCACTAGAGGGCGCCAGAGGTCCCGTTGAGATAAAATTCGAAGAACATTTTTTTTTTTGTTTACTCGCTCGCGGGACATTAGTTTTTGGTTTTAGTTTTAGTTCTGTTCTAGAATGGAGAGCAATGTCATGAAATAGTAGTTTGCTCTCGGGGCCTTTTTGGCCTGATTTTATTTATTCATGGAGCTACCGTTGAAGAAATAGAAAAGGTAGCCCATAGATTAGTTAGTTTTAGTTTGTCTTTAGTGAAGAGAGCAACACAATGAAATAGAATGCTCTCAGGCCACCTTTGGCCTAATTTATTTTTATGGAACCACCATTGTCATAACGAAATAGAAAACTGGTGGCTTAGTTATTAAAATATTACGAATAGAAAATTGTTTTCGTGAAATTTCGAATATGTAAATACCTTTTGTAAATAGTGTTTCTTCATGTAAATACTTTATTTAATAAACTGTATATATTTTTCTCATCTTAAAGAAGAAGCTATTATTTCTAGAAAAACAAGTGTCCGTTATTAGTCTTCATTTTCTTACGTCGAAGAATTCTACAGGTAAGAAGAATATTATTATATCAGTTTGAAGATTATTACTTTGAAATATAAAATGATTTGAAATTATTAAATAAGACATTTGATTAAATGCAATAACCTGCAATCTTTATATTACAAAGAATCGAGAAGATTCGCTTGAAGCCATTCAGAAGAATGGCGTTTTATAACATAATTTTATGGCGTCCGCGACAGGATATATTGTTTATACTAAATACAGGATATATTGTTTATATTAACTGAAAAGAAAAGAATTATTTTCATTTGAAACAATAAATGGTTTAAAGATTATATTATTATTATATGAAATGTTTTTCAAAAGATATCTAGATTGAAATTATTTAGAATATAGAATATTCCTTTTTCAAAGTAAATAAAATTAAAAATGTCTGATTGATTGAAATAAAACAAGATTTTTTATTTGCTATATATTATTTGTACATTTAAAACGTAAATTTATCAAGGTCAAAATAAGATAGTTGTTTTTTTATGATTGAAATAAATAAAAGTAAAAAAAAAATAAGCAATTGAGTATTGAGTTGACCTTGAAAAAGAAGCATCATTTGATGAAAGAAGGAATAAAAAAGCATTTTTTCATGGTTAAATATTTGATGATGTCAAAATCTGATTGCAGTGAATTTTTATTGTTTTATTTTTTGTTTCGCAATGATTATGAAATGAAGTATTATTTTAGAATTTATGAATGAAAACAGAATGTGCAAGATAGAAGCTTCGATTTTAATTTATTTTTTGGATTACATTTGGTGATTGTTTAATTCAATAAATTTTTACAGTTATTAAATAAATAAAAATTATTATTCAGTTGGAAATAAATATTTCTATAAGAGTAAAATAAAAAATAATAAATGGTTATTTTCTTTTGTTTACATTTTACGAAAAGAAAATGGCTCTCAAATTAGAACTTTTTCCAAGTTGTTCTTTAAATAAAATCTTCTTGGTAAATAGAAAAGTGAAAGTTTTTACATTTAAATTAAAAGGCATAAATAACGAGTAATTGGTTAATTAACATAAAACTGTTCTGTTTTTGTTTAAAAATCTGAAATGGAAAAAATAAAAAGACGTAGAACACCATTACGATCTTCCTTTACTAAAACTTTAAATATTTTAAAAACAGAACTAGATAAAGAAGATCCTGAGAAGGGTATACTTTTAGATAATTTAAATAAATTAGAGGGTTTAATAACAGAATTAAAGACACTCGACAATGAAATATTAGACATTATGTCGGAAGATAGTAAATGCGATGAAGCTTTGATTATAAAAGAAGCCGAAGAAAGCGAAGCATACTGTGATGAATTTATCACAGTTAAAAGACTATTTAATGAAAAGTTAAATTCAAATGTAAATTTTAATTACACAAGCCAAAATAAAATAGAAAGCAAAACAAACTTGAAAACAAAGCGATATAAATTACCAAAATTAGCTATCAAGAAATTTGATTCAAAATTGATAAATTATTTGCCCTTTTGGGCCCAATTTAAGAAAATTCATGAGGATGAAGAATTAGACAACGCTGACAAATTTCAGTACCTTTTACAGTGCATAGAACCAGGAACTCGAGCCAGAGAATTACTCGAAAGTTACCCCGTAACATCAGAAAATTATTTAAAGGCAGTAAAGGCTTTTGAAGAACGCTATGGGGATAAAGATATCTTAATCGAAGTATATGTTCGAGAATTTTTGAAATTAATTACAGCTAATGTACAGACTAGGGGAAATAGCAAAAATTTGTGTAATTTAGTGACCAAGATAGAAGCACACTTGAGATCACTGGAAAGCATGGGTGTAAACATTGATCAGAACTCTGCGTGGCTGTACCCAATGATAGAATCCTGTTTACCCGAAGATATTATTAGAACGTTTCAAAGACTTAATGTTGGGGTCAGGGAAGATTCTACTGAGTTAGATGATAAGGAAACCACACAGAAATCGAACTTGTCACTATTGTTGAATTTTTTGAAAAGGGAAGTGGCAGGTGAAGAAAGGTTACAATTAGTGCTGGACGATATCAGAAATTAAATATCGCGATATATCACCATGTTAATATCGATATTATGTGATATATTGCGATATTTCTTTCAAGATAGGAAAAAATAGAAATTTGTTATTTTTTAAAGACATATGCACACGAATTTTAAAGTATACAAGTATAAAGTGTTTTCCGTGTATTTTCTGGTATATTACTACCATAACTTTATCATAAAAAAAAAAAAAAAAAAAATGCATAAAAAGTGAATCAATATTTTGTGTTTCTTATAACTTATACTGTTGCTTTTTAGTATACCTCTGTATAGTTTGTCCTCTATTCTTCCCATTTTAAGCTTTAATTATTTTAAAATCATATTTTAACACAGCTAATATGCGATCTGTGTTTTATTTGTACCAAGTATATCAAAATTCATAATTCTACTAAAAATAAAGCTTAATAAAAATTGTCTTAAGATGTAGGTATTAAATAAAAAGGAAAATCATTCTAAATAGTTAAGAATTGCCATTGGATACACCTTTTTTAGTCGTAGAGAGTAATATTTTTTACTTAAAACTCTTATATGCATCCTAAATGTCAGTTACTTGTCATTTTTATTTTTGTATCTGCTTACCAAATCATTACAATATTTTTTAAATGTATATGTGTTCAATTCACATTCGTAATAGTTTCATATATTCGTAATAGTTTCATTATATATATATATATACATTGTCAGTATAAAAATTATATTATTTAAAGAAAATTATGTTAAAGTTTCATTTTGTTACTTAAAGTAACTCATTTCGCAATTACATGTACGGCTTAAAAAAAAAAAAAAAGAAAGAAAGAAAAGGAAAGAGAAAAAATAAATGCTACATAAAAAAAGTAATAAACTATCCAATATTATATAATTTAATAAAGAAACTGTCACTGTAAAATTACTGAAGATAAAACTTTATTTTACATCAGTCAGATAGCACCCTTTCTCCCTTCCCATGTTTTCCAATGGGATTTTTGTCGCGTCGTTTTATAAAAATATTTTATTAAAAAATGAACTTTTTCGAATTCTGTTTTTTTGAATATTACTCTTTGAACAGGTCGTCTTTTAGCTTAAATTCTGTTTTTTGAATATTACTCTTTGAACAGGTCGTCTTTTAGCTTAGTGAACAATTTTTCGAAAAAATAAATTTAAATATTTTACTTAGAGATCCACACTTTACCCATAATTTACTTATTGAGTCCATAATTTACTTATTGAAATAAAATATTTAAATTCATTTTTTCGAAAAATTGTTCACCAAGCTAAAAGGCGACCCGTTCAAAGAGTAATATTCAAAAAACAGAATTCGAAAAACTTCATTTTTGAATGAGATATTTTTATAAAACGAAGCAACGAAAATCCCATTCGATAACATGGGAAAGGAGAAAGGGACTGATGTACAACCCAAACAGTGATGCCAGATGGTCGAAAATTATTTCCCCAAACAGGTCTTCAAATTTCCCCAATTCAGGAGGTTTTTTTCGAAAAAATCCCCAATTTGATTTCTACTAAAAAGGGGAAATAAAAAATTTTTCAAAAGAATATCAAGCAGATTTTTCTGTGATAAAAATTCAGATTTTTCCCCAAAAGAAGGCATTTAAAAAAAAAATCCCCAAATACCAATAAAGATACTGAAAGTCTCTAGTCGTAAGGATAAATCATTACGTTATCAACATTGACAGAGAGTTGAAGAACTCCCCAGATTTGTCCCCAAAAATTTTAGAATTCCCCCAAAAAGTCCCCACAAACATTTGGTCCAAAAGCCTCAAAAATCCCCAAAATGGGGACAAAATCCCCAATCTGGCATCACTGAGCCCAAAGCGAGTTAAACACATGTCGCATCTTATTGGCCAGAAGATATGGATACTTTGAAATAAACCAATATCAATGAACCAATAGCAGGAAATGAGCTAAAACAAAAGATATTGTTTTCATTCGTCATACTCGTTTGTTTTTATATCGCCTGTCTGTGGTATTACACCTACGATCCGCGAGCGATGATGTGCAATATTATCAAAGAACTTATACTAACGGTAGTATAAATTCTTTCATATTATCGTTTAGAGCCAGGGAAATGCATGAATGTAGAATGAGAAGTCAATATACTCTAAGAAGTCGGTATACTATGGGAACTCAATATATTACTGTGATAGTTTAATTTTCCTGATGAATATCATTGACTTTTTGTTTTTGGACAGTGATATTTTCAAGAAAGTAGATACATTGCGGTTTGGAGAGGAAGGATTGTTTGGGGTTGGGAGTTTTAGTCAGTGAGTGGAGGGGAAAAAGGGGGTTGCATTAGTATAAGCTATTCAGGTCTCTTTTTTTTTTTCGGGCTTTGCTTGGCGCGCGATGATGCAGGTTAGATAGCGCGCACAAGGGGTTGCGTCACTTCCGCTAGCCAAACGGTTTGTTTGTTTTTTTAGAAAACACGGGAATAAGCTATTCGGCGTTCTCTTTATTCCGAGCGTGGTGACTGGTGATAGGTGCTAGTGAGGAACATTATTTATCGGCGCTTCGATCGATCGCTGAGTGTGCGCTAAAGAAATATCGTTAGAGGGATATATCAGCAGAGCTAGATCTTTAATATCGTTATTGCGATATTTAAAAAATATTGATACTTGGGGATATATTGATAAATACTCCAGCCCTAGTTACAATTAGCCAGGTCGGGTTTTGAAATTAATTCACCCAGGGAAAATGTTAAAAATAAATTCCACAAGAGAGATAACAGGGTCCCCACTGCTACAGGCTTATTCGCTGCAAAAGAATTAAGCTGTATATTTTGCGGAAAAACGCATGAGAGTAAAGACTGCATAACAGCCAGATCGCTCTCCCTTGACGAAAAGAAAAATAAAGTAAAAGAAAAAAATTGCTGTTTGAAATGTTTGCGTTTTGGACACCGGGCAAAAACGTGCAAGGTTTTTATTAAGTGCCACGTTTGTTCGAAACCACACACAGAACTATTTTGTCCTGAGATAAGGAAAGGGGGTGAAAATAGTAGAAGCAAACCTCCCGAAGTAATACAGAACACTGTCGCCAAACAATGCTCCCAGGAAACAGCCCTTATGACGTTAGAAATAAATATAAAAGGGGAAAAAGGCCAAAAAAGGGTGCGTTGTCTTATGGACTGTGGTTCCCAGAAAAGTTACATATTAAAGAAAACTGCGAAAGAGCTCAAGCTTAAACCCATAGGAACCGAAGTAATTGCCCATACAGTTTTTGGGGGTACACAGATAGAAGCTAAACAGCATAATAAATTTAGAGTTACAGTGGGTGCATCGAATAATTGGGTCAGTTCCATACATCAGCTCGATCTTTTAGACCAAGAGAAAATTTGTGGTGAAATTCCTCGAATTCCAAAGGGAAATCTGTGCAGAGAACTCAAGAAAAATAAGCTGTGGTTGTCCGATATCGGCCCTGGTAGCACAGAAATAGAAATCTTGATCGGGAGTGACGTTTACGGTCAACTGCTAACGGGTCGGGTCAAGCAATTAGAAAATGGACTCACAGCAATAGAAACCAAACTTGGGTGGACAGTCTGCGGAAAAACAGGGCTTCCATCTCAGGGTTGCTTAAATAGCGGTACAGCGGTATTGATGACAAATCTGTACATAAAAGATTGGAATGTTGCAGACTTGTGGCGACTCGAAACGATAGGAATCAACGACCCTGCACAAACCTTGTCCAAAAGAGAAGAAGAAGAGCTAGCCCACGATATGTTTCTTAGACAACTCACCAGAAATGAAGATGGTCGTTATCGAGTGGGCCTTCCATGGATTTCCAACAATGTCAATATTCCCTCAAATAGAAATGAAGCAGAAAGAAGATTATTCAGTACTACCCGAAGATTAAAGAAATTAAATAAATTTGAGGATTACGATCTAGTTTTAAAGGAATGGCAAAGAGAAAATGTCATACTGGAAGTCCCTCAGACAGAACTGAAAGAAGTTAGGGAACACTACTTATGCCACCATCCAGTCATCAAGCCTGATAGTTCTACCACCTCCATCAGACCAGTTTTTGATGCATCATGCAAAGTCGGAAGAGCACCGTCACTGAATGATTGTCTCTTTAAAGGACCAAATTTATTAGAAGAGATTCCCGCAATATTGTTAATATTCAGAGAAAAGGCAATCGCTGTTGTATCCGACATTAGAAGAGCCTTCCTTCAGATCGAAATAAAAGAGGAAGATCGGCATTTTTTAAGGTTCCTGTGGTGGAAGAAGACGAATGAAATTAAAGTCTATCAGCATAATAGAGTGGTGTTTGGTATTACTTCCAGTCCATTTTTACTTGGCGCAGTTATCAGACATCATTTGAATGGGTGTCCAGAAGAACTTAAGGCAATTGCTCAGAAACTTCAGAAGTCATTCTATGTAGATAACTGCGTCACATCTGTAAACAACACGTCCGAATTGGAAGAATTTAAATCTAAGGCAACAGAAATCATGGCTGAAGCTAAAATGGACCTAAGATTGTGGCAATTCGGTCCTGTAAAAGAAATAGAAAAGTTGTCTTTAGAAAATGAAAAGGAAGACTTCTCAACTCCAATTCCAGTTTTAGGAATTAAATGGAACAGAACAGATGATAGCTTGATGGTCTGCAATAAATTTGACCTAGAAATAGTGAATCCATCAAAACGTCAAATTCTATCCATAACTCAAGGAATTTTCGATCCCATCGGTTTTCTAGCTCCAGCATTGTTACCAGCCAAGATAATAATTCAAGAATCTTGGTCCAGCAAATCAGCATGGGACACTCCGCTTCCAGAGAAAATTCAAAGAGACTTTCAGAAATGGTACAGCGAGTTAAAACAGCTAACAGAATTGAAGATCCCGAGAAGAATAGTTTATGGAAATAAAGAAGATTGGACCCTACATATTTTCTGCGATGCAAGTCAAAGTGCCTATGCAACAGTAATTTTTCTACGGTGCGAAGAAGAAAAAAGAGTTTCAATTAAATTTTTGGGAGCAAAATCACGGTTGGCTCCAAAAAAGGCTCTAACGATTTCTCGTCTTGAGCTGCTTGCCTGTGTTTTGGGATCCAGACTATCAAAGTATGTCATAGAAGCTTTGGACATCCCTACAGTACCAACTTACTTTTGGACTGATTCTTCGACAGTTTTGGCCTGGATTAAAAGAAATGACCAATGGGGTACCTTTGTGGGCAACAGAATCAGAGAAATATGCCAACTTACGAACCCTAACCAGTGGTACTTAGTTCCAGGAAGTCAAAATCCGGCAGACCTGCCTTCCCGTGGTTGTAGTCCTAAATACCTTCTTGAATCGGGATGGTGGGAGGGACCTAAATGGCTAGCAGATGAAAAAAGTAACTGGCCCCAACCGAAGATTGTCCCTAATGAAGTCTTAGTTATGTCGGAAAGAAAGAAAACTGCAGTGTCATTATTTTCGAGTCAAAATGTAGATCCATTTATGAATTATGAAAGAACTTCGAAATTTAGTAAACTTGTAAATATTATTTGTTGGATAAGAAGATTTGCAACAAAATGTAGAAATAGAAATCATATATTCCCAGCTGAACTTTCGGCAGAAGAAAAGGAAGAGGCGGAAAAATTTCTCTGGTCACGCATACAGTTAGAAAGTTTTGGTGATGTGCGAGAAACAATAAAAGGACTTGTTGTTATGAAAGATCAAGACAATATTCTAAGAGTCAAAACAAAGTTGTTAGATCGAGAAGACACTTTTTCTTTCAAGTATCCTATATTGTTGCCATCAAAACATCATGTTGTAAGGTGCCTAATTAGAGACTGCCACTTGAAGAATTGCCATGCTGGACTTCAGACAGTTGGTTCGATCTTACGTGAACATTACTGGATTGTTTCTGCAAAGCGTAACATCCGAAGTGAATTGATAAAATGCACAAAGTGTAAAATTTTTTCTTCCAAACCATTTGTTACTCCTCCCATCCATTTACCTTTTGACAGAGTCAGAGACTCAAAAGTTTTTGAAGTTGACTTATGTGGCCCTCTTTACCTGAAAAATAAATCCAAAGTATGGATAGTCATTTTTACCTGTGCAGTATATCGAGCCATACACTTGGAATTAGTGACGAATCTTTCAACAGAGGGATTCATACAAGCACTAAGAAGATTTGTTGCCCGAAGAGGAAGAATTTCAACAATCTACAGTGACAATGGAACTAACTTTCGCGGTGCCAACAATCTCTTTAGATCTCTTGACTGGAATCAAATTCTAAAGACGGATGACATAGCTCCAATAAAATGGAAGTTCATCCCCCCCAACCGCTGCTTGGTGGGGCGGATGGTGGGAGCGTCTCATTAGAAGTGTAAAAAACCTCCTACTGAGAACTCTTGGAAAATCTTCCCTCAATTTTGAAGATCTCTCTACTATCTTGTGTGAAGTTGAAGCCATAATGAACAGTCGACCTTTAACATACCTATCAGAAGAACCAGACAAGTTCATTCCTTTGACACCTTCTTGTTTTATGCAAGACATTCAAGAAATTGGTGTGCCAGATCTGGATGCCATTGATGCTAAAAAATTGAGAGCACGATACAAGCACTGCCAAAGTGTTCGAAGGCAACTATAAAGTAGATTTCGAAAAGAGTATCTAGCGCAGTTGGTACAACGAAGTAGACAGATATGTAAGCCTGTTAAACAAGGTGACATTGTGCTAGTAGAAATCAACAGTGTGAAAAGACTACATTGGCCAATAGGAAGAGTAGTGAAAATTTTTCCCAGCCGAGATGGCCGTGCCAGGGTTGTGGAAGTGAAAATGCATTCTGGGACATTGATTAGACCACTTCAAAAACTCTATCCTTTAGAGATATCAGATGCTGAGGATCCAGTGATACAAGAAGCAAAAGAGACAATAAACTGAAAGTGGTCAAAAACTATAAAAAACTTTTCGAAAGACAATCACAATTGTTTTAAAATTGCATTGAACTTTAAAATATTTTATTTTTATTTTTCTTTATTTTCATTAGTTTGTAACTTTAATTTTTACTATTTGTAGTTTATAGCTTTAATTTTTCTTAGTATGTAGTTTTATAAGTTTAAATTTTCTTAATTAATTAACTGTTTAATTTTTTATCTCTCACCTAAAAAATTAAAGGTGGGAGGATGTTAGGTATTGATATACTTTTGCCTCACTAGAGGGCGCCAGAGGTCCCGTTGAGATAAAATTCGAAGAACATTTTTTTTTGTTTACTCGCTCGCGGGACATTAGTTTTTGGTTTTAGTTTTAGTTCTGTTCTAGAATGGAGAGCAATGTCATGAAATAGTAGTTTGCTCTCGGGGCCTTTTTGGCCTGATTTTATTTATTCATGGAGCTACCGTTGAAGAAATAGAAAAGGTAGCCCATAGATTAGTTAGTTTTAGTTTGTCTTTAGTGAAGAGAGCAACACAATGAAATAGAATGCTCTCAGGCCACCTTTGGCCTAATTTATTTTTATGGAACCACCATTGTCATAACGAAATAGAAAACTGGTGGCTTAGTTATTAAAATATTACGAATAGAAAATTGTTTTCGTGAAATTTCGAATATGTAAATACCTTTTGTAAATAGTGTTTCTTCATGTAAATACTTTATTTAATAAACTGTATATATTTTTCTCATCTTAAAGAAGAAGCTATTATTTCTAGAAAAACAAGTGTCCGTTATTAGTCTTCATTTTCTTACGTCGAAGAATTCTACAGGTAAGAAGAATATTATTATATCAGTTTGAAGATTATTACTTTGAAATATAAAATGATTTGAAATTATTAAATAAGACATTTGATTAAATGCAATAACCTGCAATCTTTATATTACAAAGAATCGAGAAGATTCGCTTGAAGCCATTCAGAAGAATGGCGTTTTATAACATTATTATTATTATTATTATTATTATTATTATTATTATTATTATTATTTATTTATTTATTTATTTATTTATTTATTACTTCCATTACCTTACTACCGTAGGTAATGGAAGTATTGTATTCGGTCTGAAAATTCGATATCGGGTTTTCACCTGATTTACACGTTTTAAGGTCCCCTGAGTCCAAAAAAGTGGTTTTTGGCAATTGGTCAGTGTGTATGCGTGTGTGTATGTGTGTGTGTATGTATGTGGAGAATCTTCTGGCTATTATAACTCAGAAACTAATAAAGATAGAGCTACGAAACTTTAGAATTCAAATACGTCTGGCGTACAGATGAAATTTCCAAATTTTGGTGAAAATTGAAAAACCGGAAGTGGGACATGGGAAACCGGAAGTTGGACCGTAAGTCCGTATCTCAAAAACGGCTCTAACGATTTTCTTCAAACTTGCTATATAAACACTCTATTAGATGTCCTTTCGAATGATATAGTTGGTTAGTTCAAGAAAATTGATAGGCGTCCTGTATAAATAGCTCAATTTCAGGCCTCCCAAGGGCGTTTCTTTAAAAACGGTTGTACGGATTTTTTTCAAACTCGCCATTTTAACTCAATTTTAAATATGCTTTTGTATGTAATTATTGTTTTCCTGTCAATAATTGAGTTTAACCGGAAATGGGACATCGGAAACCGGAAGTGGGACCGTAAGTCCGTATCTCAAAAACGGCTCTAACGATTTTCTTCAAATTTGCTATATAAACACTCTATCAGATATCCTTTCGAATGATATAGTTGGTTAGTTCATGAAAATTGATAGGCGTCCTGTATAAATAGCTCAATTTCAGGCCTCGCAAAGGCGTTCCTTTAAAAGCGGTTGTACGGATTTTTTTCAAACTCGCCATTTTAACTCACTTTTAAATATGCTTTTGTATGTACTTATTGTTTTCCGGTCAATAATTGATTTTTTGTGAAAGTTGGTATCTCAAAAACGGCTCTAACGATTTTCTTTTTTGGTCACTTTTATGTTTTCTGATCACATTATCTCTCAAAAATGCATATAATACATGTAATAGCGGGTAATGGAAGTCGTGTGGTTGTTTCACACCAGATTTTTTTTTGAGAAGAATTGAAATTATGTTCATTCTATTTCTTTATTCAATATCAGCATGCAATTATAATCTGATTACATTCTACATCTATTTTCCCCAAATATTTAAAATGTCCGCCATTTTTTTTTTTTTTTTTTTTTGAGTGTGTGTGTGTGTGTGTGTAAAATAATTAGTTTTAGTGAAATAATATAAATTGAATCTAAATTTACGAATTGCACATATATATAAATTTCAAATATCTTTTATATAAATTATAAATTAGTAAAGAAAAGAAACAAAATAATAATAATAATAATAATAATGTACTTACTACAAAATGTTTCACGATTTAAAAGGAATATGTTAAAACTGTTAAAAGAAAGAACAGATAAGAAAATATATTTTTGAAAAAATAGCTACGAAACAGAAACTGTTATTTCTTTTAAATTCAGCGTATCGCGTCTTAATTTCACATATATACACGAAAAATCTCCATATTTCTCAAAATTTTATTTTTTACGTTTTTTTTTAACACCTCCCAAAATTTATTCTTTTTTCTTAAATTAAATGCAAAATGGCGTCAAAAACTGTATTTTCAATGAACGCTTTCCCACAAATGATGCCAAAACAGAAAAGGTAAAAGAGCTTTTAAACAGTCTTTTTAATTGTTATACAGTAGAGAATCCGATTAACAACGACAAAAGTTTCTTCGAACTATAGGGGAAAATAAAAGTAATATTGAGCTACTATTTTCCAGTTATGATCGAATCGATTGTTTCGTAACGGCCACGGATTGTAACGACATTATACATTGAGATTGCTCATACACACAAATACCTTCTTTACACAATAAGAATAAGATAAAAGGATTTCTTCGATTTTCTTGAAAAGTTTTTGCGGAGAAGTTGAGCCTTTTAGAGAAATGATCGACAGGCTGAATCGGATACACTATAAATTGAAATTCTGAAATAAAATATTAAGGAGGGAGGAAGGGGAACAAAGATTTTGGGTTTCAACTTGACTTAATATTAGGTTTCCATTTTATATAGTACATTGATATGTTATAAAAGTATTAAAAAAATCATATAAAAAGAACTAAATAACGGATTTTTGAAATGAAATTTACTGTTATATATAAATATATAATATATATGTACACGGAAGGTGGCACACATTTTTGTACCGATTTTCAAAACTACAGATATATAAATATTGATAAGATTATATTTTCTAATATGGTGAATGCAATATTCTCTTGTTGTAAGATCTCATTATATCTTGAACTATTTACGTAGCACTAGCTATCGGATAGAAAAAAAAAAAAGAGGGGGGGAGCATAAATTTAAGGTATTCGGTTAAAACTGAAAATTCTATAATCAGTTATTATTGTTCTTGACATACTGAGACTACTTTAACATAGCTATGTTAAACAAGTGAAACAATTTTAAAATTAAAGCATATTTCTTAAAATATGAAAGAAGTAAATTTCATTTGTCTCCTCTCTACCACAATTTCCCAGAGTTCATCCAAAAGTTTGGAGTGTCGTTTCTTAAGAATATTTTTATATATGAGCCAAAATGCTCAGTAATCCGTAGAACTGACTTAGACAAGATGTATTTAAACGGAATAACCTCGATTCAGTTTCAACTTCTCTCTCTTTTTTCTTTTTTTCAAAAATAAAGCAGTTATTATTATTTTTTTTTCCCCTCGTGATAGAACTCAAAATAGTTAAGATTGTTTAGATAAATTAATTTAATGTATTTTCTGGAAATAAAACATATATGTATAATAATAAAATATATGCATAAATAAAACATTTCTCTAAAGTTAATTTCATTTAAATTTGACACTTTTTTTTTCTACTGATTTATATTTTTCTTTTATAAGAGAATCCAGAACTTTTATGTGCTTATTTTTTTGTTTTTCCTTGAGAAATTTATTATTTATCAATTAACAACAACTGCAGTCAGCTTAGAGTGTCGATAAAAAAAAAAAAAAAAAAAAAAAAATATTTTAAGAGGTGATATTATGTGGATTAACCCTAATATTTAAAACACTTTTCTTTGATAAGAATTTTTTTCTTTATTATTCACAACTAAATAAAGTTAGGTTTATCATTTTTCTTTATTTCGTTGTGAATAATAAAGAAAAAAAAAAAATCTTATCAAAGAAAAGTGTTTTAAATATTAGGGTTAATCCACATAATATCAGCTCTTAAAATATTTTTTTTTTTTTTTTTTTTTTTTTTTTTTTAACTTTTGGAAATAAATTTTTCCTTTAAAGCGTTATACACGACTTTATACGTAATAATGCATATTAATACGAGAGCATATCTTCATTAGCATTTTCCCAATTCAATACGAATGTTGACTTTCTCCCCCCCCCCCCTTTTTAATTAATTATATCTTTTATTTTATGTATAGAAATATGGAAACCACCCTTTTCACACCTTTATTTAATAATCAAATAAGAGTATTTCTCATCATAAAACGAAAAATAAACTTTAATTTGATCCATTGTTTTATTTACCTGTGATATTTTGAAGCAAACACTGTTTACAAATGAAGCAGACGATAATTAAACCTTATTCTGAATTGATGCCAGTAAATATTTTATTTTGTTAAATTTAATTCACAGAGAAAGTTAAAATTATCACAAAAATGAGCAAATTTCTTTTGTAAGGAACAAGCTGATTAAAATTTTACAGTTGAATAAAGTATTAAAAAAAGATAATCCTTGTAATCAGTTTTCCTTGATTTTATTCTAAAAAGATTTTTAGATCTTATTGGTTTCTTTACATGCAAGTTCCTTCCTTATTTTTTCCTATCAACCAAAGACGCTATTATTTAATTTTATTTGTTATTATATATATTATTTTTGAGAATTTCAGAGCAAATAATATTGTATGTAGATTCAAATATTCTATACCCTATTCTATTTCAATTAATACCATGGTGTAAGTAGTAGGTATTAGTCATATTAACGAAGAAAAGATACAGAATTTCTGAAAAAACAAAAGCAAACAATATGCAGGGTGATTATAATTAAAGTTACAATTTCAAAACGCTATAATTTTAAAACTACCCATCAGAGCGATTTGATATTTTACCAGAGCAATCGTGAGGCAATTAAATTTTGCTTGGGCGAGGAAAAAAGTAGTTCCAACATGTTCCTATAGATGGCGCTGCCAGGGTAATGTAAGAGGAAACACCTAAATGGACTCATTAAACCATAGATATAGTAATAAGACATAGATTGATCAGCGAGAGGGAAAAAGTGATACCTTTCTTTTCGGGAAAAGTCACTCTAATGGCTGCCTTTCCCCGAGTAAATCACACACAGGAATACACACGGATAATTTAGTAAATAAAATTTATGAATAATTTATTTACTAAAGGTGAATGAAAAACTCCAGATACAGTTTCAAATTCATTTTTCTTTTTATTCTTTTTTCAATATTCTCTAATGGCTGATTTTAGAACTTTTTTACGGCATCAAAATTTTTTGCTCGATAACATGGGGATGATAGATCTATATATATTACTATATCTATGCATTAAACACAGGAATGCTGTTAGCAACACAATGGAATAGCGTAAACAATAGACTTCAAGGGTTTACTACAATGTGTTTAGCAAAAAAGACAAGAATCCGTGTTTACATTGGAAACTGTCATAGTGAAAAGAGAAAAAGAGGAGCTTCATGAAACAAATACTTTACAGATAATTAACGGCACATTTTGGAACTATACTTTCTTCCTTTGCCAAACAAAATTTCATTGCCTCATGATTGCTCTGGTAAAATATCAAATCGCTCCGATGGGTAGTTTTAAAATTATAGCATTTTGAAATCGTAACTTTAATTATAATCACCCTGTATATGGCAAACCAGAAGCATGTAGTTAATATATTTTATTTAACTAATAAGTAGCATTTTAGTTAGCATAATATGAATAAAATAGCAAAATGTTTGTTTGGTAAAATGTAAATTATATGTATATATATATTCATCACTGGATCCGTGTTGTTAAAAAAAAAAAAAAAAAAAAAAAAGTTCCTTCCTGTTTTATGTTTAGTTATTTATTTTTCTAATGATATTTTCATTTTTAATTTAAGTATTATTTCACTAATTTTAGTTTTTCTTGAAAATAAATAAATAAACAAAAATAAAAATAAATAATTAAATATTTTCAATAAATAAATACGCATACAAAAGATTTTTTTAAATAAAAAATTAGGATTTTAAGCTTCTGAAATTACAGAGAAAATGAAACTTTAGAAAAATTTCATTTTATTTGCTATGTTGAAATCCATGTTTAGAACAGCAATGTCATTGAGAAAAAAATCCACTGAACAGGACTAAGTCACAAACACGCATACAGGATGTTTGAAAAACTTTGACTTCATGTTTAATTTCTTAAATATTAACCTTAGACGTAATAAAAACAAATTTGCATTAAAGATTAACCTGCTGTGGCCTTCATAGTACTTTCTCTTACGCTGCTAGTTATATTAATTGTTGTGATGTTTTAATTGATGATGATGTTAATCTGTGTGATGGACTACAATATTAAGCTATTGCCTTAATATTGTAGCATACATACATTCTTAACACAGTTAACATTCTTATTAAATTAATATATATATATATATATATATATATATGTCAGATTATTTAAATGAATTTAACCATACACTGTAAAAAAATAAATAAATAAAATATTATAGTTTTAAAAAATTAAAGAACACGCTTTTATAGAAATGTGAACTAAAAAGCACAAAATATGTATCTTAGTAATAAAATGCAGGGTAAGAGAAAATCGTGTGAGTGACACACCATAATATTTACATACATTTAAAGGTTACAAGCATACATACAAACATACATACAGGTGAAGCTAATAAAAGCGTGTTAAAAAGAAAATAAAAGTTTTCAGAAAATATCCGTATGCTCTGAAAAACATCTTTGACAGAAATTTTCTTTAACAGAACAATACTGAAAATATTTGTGCACAAAATATTTTTCTTTTGTTTCGTGGACATGCTGTAATAACAATAATAATAAAGTACTCGGCGTAAATAAAATTTTCCAGTTTGACCAACTAGCATTCACTGCATAATAGGCGACGATGTTACCTCTTCGCCACGGAATCATATTTCAAGTTGTTACATAGCACTTCCGAATCCCGCTTTCCAACAAACTGAGGTGTAATTTTGCAAAAAAAAATCTCTAGGAAAGTTATAGAAATTGTTTGTATTTTAGAGGACTTTTTTTTATATGTGTACCGCTCTTCGAAACTCGCCGATCTAAAAATGTTCACGTAGCATTCACAAATGCTCTTCAAAACGCCAGATTTGAATTGCCTTCCTTCCTTTATATATTTATTACATTAGGTGATAACAAACACAAAAACCAACCACTGAAAACTTGATGTCCGTATATCAGGGGCCTCAAAACGCATAATTATAGTAAAAATGCAACATCGAAAATTGGCTTCAAAACAATATTTTGTCTACAATATATGTAAGAGAAAGTAATTTATTTCTAAGCAACTACCGTGGACATGGTATAATTTATTAAAGAAAATCATAATTATTGGATATTCATCAACTACATCGAACACAGAAAAATCCATTCATTCAATTTTGATTAACCCTGTATATTGTCTTTAAATTATATACAAAATTTCTCTGTTTAAATTTAGCACTGTAAAAAAACGCACATCTATATCAAATTCTAACTGGCCTTTGATATATCCTAATTCTTTTGTGTGGCCCTGTAAACTAATGGTGAATGCTTTTCATAACATATTCTATGGGAGACATACTTTTGCGTTTACAAAAAATATGTGATGATTTAATTATGTATTGTGCAGAAAAATATGTTAAAATGTACCAATGAGAAATGTGTTTTGCAAGTCTTTGTACATAAGAACATTTGTGTGATCGCTATAAAGATTTTGGTCTTCTTGATAATATTTTTGTTTGAGTCATATTACTAGCACTCATTGACACACGCACACACAGAGATGCTCAAACAAACATATAATCACACAGATCACACCTAAAAACATGTTTTTTTGGATTCCGTTTATCTCAAAACGTGTAAATAATAATTAAAAAAAAGTCAGTTTCGAAAATTCGATCGAAAAAAAAAATATTCTCTCTATCATATACAGATAAAATAAAGTAAAAAAGGAAAAAAAAAATGTAAAATTGATAAAAAATTTCAGGGAATTCAGTTTTAAGAATTGCAAAAAAAAAAAAAAAAAAACATTTTTATACGTTCCCCATTCTTACGAAAATTTCCAGTGGGAGAAAGTGCTCCATATTCTAATAATATGTTATGTTTTTTAATGTACAAAATTTCCATTTTTTACATAAAGTCAAGCATATTTGTCGGCTGATGAAGGATACGTTTTAAAGCGTTTCATTAAAATTATGAAAACATTTCGCTTTCTGTAATATTTTCCCTGTTCAAAGACCGTGTTACCTGCGAAAACATAATCATCCAAGAAATAACATCAATTTAATTTTTTAATTTTTAAAACACCTTTAATTCATATGCATATTTTTCAAATTAAATAATGATAAAAAAAAAAAAAAAGACTTTTTGAAAGGTATAGAGATTCTGTACCTTTATTCTTTTTAAAAAAGAAATGTCATGCATTTTTTACTTAGAAAAAAAGAAAAAAAAAATAAACTTCGTATTAAAATTAAAACTTTTTATAATAAATATTTGTTTCGTAATTGGCATATCATTTAATTATACTAAAAAATCTTTAATAACTGACATACAAAGTATTTTAAAACAGATGTTCAACTTCCATTACAATAAAAACGTCTTTCTTAAATCAGTTAAATATTAATTAATTTTTTTCAAATCCATAAAAATAAACAAATGATCATTACGTTTTGACCTCGAATATTTTCATTTTTTTTTTTTTTTTGATACCCTTCTTGCTGATGCTTATGTAAAATGACCTCCTGAATCCGAATACGACTCCCATTTTGCCCAGTCATCCACCGATTTCTAGAAACACCACCCTCTCCCTCAGTTTTTTCCCCTGTTCGATAGTTTCATGATCATGAATTTGATTTGGAGAATGAAATAGAACTAATTTAACACCTAAAAACAAAAAAAAAATATAAAGTTTTAAAAATAACATTAATATCAGATTAAAAAAATATAAGATATGTAATACATAATTTCAGTGGCAAATCCCCCAAATTTTTTCCCTTGCCGCAAATGTCCATGTTTTATAATTTTCCAATTCTCTAGCCCCTTAAAAGGTATTTAATGGTTAAAATAATCCTCCCCCCCCTCCTAAAAATAAAATGTATTGCCATAAAATTACCGAAAAATTATAGAAATAGGGGACCATTACTAAAAAACGGTGGGTGATAGGGCAAAATGAGCGTCATATTCGGATTCAGGAGGTCATTTTACAGAAGAATCTGCTGAAATGGTGTCAGAAGCAATTTTCATGACGAGCAGTGTTATTTGTCAGATTTCTTTTTAAATTTTCATAGGAGGTACGTATAATAATTACAACGAAACATTCCTTTCACTAACAAAAATAAAAAATAAAAATAGTGTAAAATAAAACTCTTTTTTTTTTTTTTTTAAAGTTTAATAATTCGATAAAAATATAGACAGAAAACATTTTAATTAAACGTTCAATTTACTTCATTTTTCTTATCCTCCGCACTCCCTCTTATTTATTTATTTATTTATTATTATTATTATTATTATTATTATTACATATGTTATTAAATTAAGTAAACACAAAATTTTCACCAGCTGAGACATTTAGCGAATTAAAGTTCATGTATCAAACTTTTTTCGGGTGTTCTTACATTTAAATATGACAAAACCTATTTGAATTTAATTCAACTACAGGAAAAAATCTCGATTTATTTTGTGTTTAAAGCTTCGTGAAAAAGAGTTGTTATAATAGCAGAAAATTATAAATGCATATTTTTTTAATTTAACTTAATTTATTTATTTATTTGACTATTTGCAATTGTACCCTCAACTATTTAATTAAAGGTGGCTTTTAATTTTTCCCCTTCCTGTAAGTTTTTAAATGAACCTATATTTTCAGAAAAATAATAGATTAATCTCGTAAATATTACATTAAAAAAAATGCAAAAAAAAAAAAAAAAAAAAAAGTATTATTACAAATAATTTATTATTAGAGAATCATGTTCATAAAATTATTTGCGCTATAATATATTTAGCTAGTAAACCGTTAGATGAAGAGTTTTATTAAATATGAAATTATCCATACACAAAACTAATAACGCTGATCATCCAAAATGAATAGATATTTTAAGTAAAAAGAAGTGAAAAATTTAACCTTATAATAAATTTAATTTTTTTTTTTTAAATATATTAACCACAATCTATAACTAAACAGCTTTTGAAAAAGAGTATGTTTCATTTGCAAAATATTTAAAATTAATTTTTCTTCGTATTTGTTTGTTTATTTACTTGCATTATAAATAACGGGAAATGCATATTTTGTTGGGTACATTTTTATTTTTATCGAAAATAAATATATGTTGTGTAATGTACAGATTCTTTCTCAGTAAGTACGGAAACAAACTTTCCTTCTAAAGTAAATTTGCAGTCAAAGCATTATTTTTCGTTTTGTGACAAACAAGATTTATAAAAATAAAAATAGGTTTGTTTATTTCTGATAAAAATTGCTACTGATATATTTATTTTTATATTATTTGATAATCAGTTACTGAATTTTAAAAACATCAATTTTGATTTGCTTGATGTAGTTATTTTAGTATTAAGTATTATAGAATAAAATAAATCTCTATATTTCTCTTAATTAAATGCATACATCTTTTTTTTTTTTTTTTTTTTTTTTTTTAAACCTTGGCAACACCTAATAGGTTGAAATTTCGGAATCAGAAAGGCATTTATATTTTTCTTTGATATTTTATATAAAAATATGTATAACTAGTTGGTTGTAGTTGTAGAACGACTAAGGCGCCTGTTGAAAAATGATCATTTCCTTTTATTTATTTCTCACTTCAAATAATTCATTTGCTAGCAAGCCCGTGCGAAATTTTCGCACTTTATTTATCTCTTTGTTACATTTAAAATTTTAAATTATTATTATTATTTTATAGGCGTCATTTTTTCATATGCAGGAGCAAATTTAATTATATATAATCTTTCAGTCAATACATCTTAATTACACTCCTTATTGCATTGGCTTTTACTCCTGAAATAATTTAACTGACTTAATGTTTTTATAGCTAACCGAAAGATGGCGCTTGCACTCTTATGTCTTATGCATTCATTCTTCAGTCCATAACTTAAACGATTTAATTATTAATGTTTTTGGTACGAATTAATTTAACTCTACTAGTTTTAATTTTAATTAACTTTAATATCTATTTGGTTTCCATTAAGATTTTAATTAATCTTTATTTAATCATTGTTTTAATTTAATATTTCACTTATTTCTCATTCTTTGTGGTTCTTGCTGCTTCGATCGGGGCGTGAAATGATATAAATAGCTATGATTAGCAATATCGTTTTATGAAATCGTTGCAGCTTTCACAGCTTTATGAAGTATGCGCCCCTTGATATGTATGCTTCTAATTTTAAGCATTTATATCCAATTAATTATTTGTTTTCTCTCTTTGGTCCTTTAATGGTCCTTTCTTATTATCATTCAGGTCGGCGTAAGTATTTTAAGTTACTATTGTAACTCATTGGTTCTTAATCTATATCGCAACTTTTTGTCTCATTCTTTCCTCTATGTTAAATTCAGTTCTATATTTATGTGTGCTATTATTGTTTTAGTTCTATTAATTGCTAAATTTTAAGATTAAATTTTATTACGTTATCTATTATATATATATATATATATATATGTTCACGTGAAAACATATTTCATTTTATGCTGAAAAAAGAAGGGGAAAAAATGGCAAGAAATAAAAATTTAAATGTGTATTTTAAAGCTATGACTATTTTTACATTTTAATTAACTTTTTAAAAATATAATCAAAAATTCGTTACAAATAAGGTACCAAATAAAAGGGGCGATTTTTCTGAATCCGTCGGATTAAACAGCTCATCAAGCGGACAATTAGATTTTTTTTAAATTAACTAAAGTATGAAAATTAGATGGATCTTGCGTATACAAATCCCTTTGTGAATATTTAATTTATTTATCATATTGTTAATGTCCTCATGGGGAATTCCGTGAGTATTTTCTGTATTTATTCCCATACGTAAGAAAAGACCCGTAATTAAGTAGCCTGAGACATTTTTCACAAATGGAAAAGATTTCTTTTCAATCGTAAGAATTTAAAAAAGTATTATTAAGACTAATGGATCTATAGATCAGGAGCCCCACCGTCCTATTTGCACCACTCACTATTCAGTAGATTATTTTTATTTATTCCCTATTATTTAAAATAATTATACACATACATATATATGATTAACTAGCTTCATAACCATATACGTCTCTAAAGGTGGGGGCTACCGCTCCAGCAACACCCCATGTATATATATATATATATATATACACACATGGGGTAATATATGTAAATTACATTTCCTTGTAATTTATAGCCATGCGTTAATTCCTTGTAATTCATAAATACTTGCACCAAATTTGGTGCCAAATGATTGCATAACGCATCGAAATTATTTTGTGTAGCCCAGTGAACTAATAACCGAATCTATGCCTGCTATTTTCTACAGAAAACATACTTTTAAACATTCTAATAACATATATTTATTTCATTATGTTTAATGGATTGTAACCGTGTAAAATGCACTTATAAGAAATATCATTTACTGATCGTAATGTTACTAAATTCTTTTGTGTGTCCCTGTACACGAGCCACAGTAATTATATACACTAATAAAAAGTATAGAACTAATTTATTGTAACTCATTAATATTTGAACCAAATTTGACATCATTTGGACGATTACAGAATTTCATCAGAGTTCTTTTGTGTGGTCCTGTAAATAAATTACTTAATCTGTACTAGAGCACTGTACGGGTCGAGCAAAACTCGTAAATATTTAATTTCACCAAATATTTATAGACTTCCTTGAAACTGACATACATTATTCAATTTCATTATGGATCTATCCCTATTAAGAATGGGGTAAATATCATCACTATTTTATATACAGGGATACACGAAATAATTCCAAAGCAATGTGTTCTGTAAGATGTATTTCTGTATATTTAAATACCTCTATTTCTCACAAATCTTAAGAAAAAAATAATTTTAATATATTATGATTCGCATTAAAATTTACGACGCCACAGTAAAATATTCATTTTCATTATGGGCTATAATGGAAAATTGCTGGAATTGCAAATTCGCATTTATGAAGTGTTTTGAACCCTTAAAAAAAGTTTAGGAGCTATTTTGATAACTGATCTCTCTTTCTAAATATATATATAGTTAACGTTAAAAAATCTCTAAAAAATTATTATGTTGTTTGTTAAATGAACTGATATGGCAATGATTGCATCCACAATATACAATTATTTTTGCAAAACATACCAATACTAGTATCATTATCATTAGCAAAATTTCTCATATCTTCAATATGAATTTTCAGAATAAAAAAACGTAATTTTTAGCTGATTGTGAAAACTAAATTTATATATATATAAACAATATGATCTACACATGTTAATTTTTAGTTAAAATACAATTCTATGGTTGAAATAAAATTCATTTCATATATTTGTTGTTTTCCAGTTTATATAGTTTTTACATTAAAAAAAGAATCCTGGGAAAAATTGCACCGGAAAAAAGGACACGGGAAAAAAGGGCACCGGAAAAAGGGCACTTTTGCAATTCGCAAGTCGCAGAATATTAAATATCAAATAATGAATTTAAAGAATGACTTTCAAATTACATTTTTAGAAATTTCAATTAATTTGGTACAACATTAATTTAGTATACACCTGGGGCAAGGGCAGTGTTGCCAAGCATGGGAACTTTTTTATTCAAATATCACCAATAATTTTGAGAAGTGTTATTTGATACACATAATAGACGATAAATCTTCGAAGTGGTTAGGGAAACGTTGCAGTTAAAATTTAGTGGTGGATATTGAATAAGAAAGTCCCCAAATTTGGCAACACTGAGCAGGGGGGGGGGGGGGGGGGCAGGACCAGATCGAAAGAAAATAATTGTTTTTATATCACTATAGTATTTTATAGGCAGGAGAAGATTTATAAGCCATAACTAGGATATGACGAGGCGTTTCATTTTAAACACATAAAATTTAATAGATGACTATGACAATTACAGATGAAAAATACAAGTAACATGAACGACTACATTTTTAAGACTGCGATCTGTTCTAGCAGAGATAAACGTAAAAAGGAATGAACAGATCATTGATTGGACGTGACGTCACTTACCAACAGTCCAATAGATTAAATCAGGAATACAATGACGAAATACACCACATTTCTCCTCCCCTTAATTCTGTATACCATACCTGATGGGAGGTTTTCTTACTCTACATGATCTTCTTACAACCTGTTCAGAAAAAGACAAATGAGCATTTTTAAGTTTTGAATGTTCAGGTTTTAGTTCATTTTTATTTAGAGTACTGTTGATATTTTTATCACAGTCAATTTCTCCAGGCTTTGTAGACACAGATCTACTGTCGGTTGGAACTGGATCTGGTATAATGGAAGGATTGGTTGGCACTGGATCTGGTGTCATGGCAGAATCGGTTGGCACTGGATCTGGTATAATGGCAGGCCTCCTACCAGACTTAGATTCTCCATTGCTTTGCAGGTGTGGACTCTTGCTATCGGAAACCATGGGAATATTTCCATCAAGAGTGTTCTTTTCAATTTCACCAGGATTTGTAGTTTCCTTCAGTTGTACTCTGGAACCTACACTTTTTAGTTGATCAACGTGTCTTTTCCATACACATGAACCTACTTGAATTTTATAATGTAGTTTACCTAGTCTGGCAATTACTTTACCTATTTTCCATTTATCTCCTGATGTGTAATTGCGTACTGCAACTTTTTCATTTATTTCGAATTCTCTTATCTTTTTCTTGTTAAAAACATTTTTATGTTGTTTGTTTTCAACATAATTTTTAACATTTGGTACAAGCAGATCTAATTTTGATCTGATATTTCTTTTGAGAAATAATGATGCGGGACTCTCCCCTGTTGTAATATGAGGCATTATTCGGTATTGGAATAAAAATTCGTTTAACTTAAATTGGAGATTTCCGGGTTCTGAACTTAAGGATTTCAATCCTTTTTTAATTATTTGGACATATCTTTCGGCTTGACCATTTGTAGAGGGATGATATGGTGCAGTTAAACTATGTTTTATGCCTTTACTTTGTAGAAAATGTTCGAATTGTTCTGAAATGAATTGTGGCCCATTATCAGACACAAGGGACACAGGATAGCCGTATCTGGCAAAAAGCGAAGAAAGACAGTTTATAGTGTTCTCAGCCGTAGTATTAGGAACAATGAACACTTCTGTCCATTTACTGTGGGCATCTACTACGATTAAAAACATTTTCCCCATCATTGGACCAAAAAAGTCTACATGTATTCTGTTCCAAGGTGTTGTAGGCCATTCCCAGTGATGGTTGTCCATTTTGGGAGGATTATGTTTTAATTTAATACAAACAGAACAGTTATTTGCTAAATTCTCAATGTCTTTATCAATACCTGGCCACCATACAAAACTACGTGCCAGTGCTTTCATTTTAACTATGCCAAAATGGCCAAAATGTAAATCTTCTAACACTTTTTGTCTATGAACAGTAGGAATTACAACACGATTCCCTTGTAGTATGCAATTATTTAGTATAGAAAAATCTTGTTGTTTATGTCCGAAAAGTAAGTAATTTGGCATCTGTGTGCCTGATATTAAATGTCGGTACATTTCTTTCAATGTTGGATCTCGCTTAGAACTTGCACATAATATCTTTGTAGTTAACGGTAACGAAGTAATTTGATGAATAAATAAACAATCGGTTTCATCAGGGTTGCAAAATAAATTTGGTGACAAAGTTGGTGACATTTTTTCTGGTTGTAGCGAATCGGACGACGGCAGCAGTAAGTCTTCACTACGTAATGGAAGACGTGATAGAGCATCGGCATTTCCGTGCTCTGCAGATTTTTTATATTTAATATCATAATTAAATATCTGTAAGTATAATGCGTATCTTTGCATTCTAGCTGCCGAAAGTACCGGAATACTTTTTACGGGTGAAAATATGGAAACTAGGGGTTTACTATCAGTATACAGAGTAAATCTCCTACCATATAAAAATTGAAAAAATTTCTTTACACCAAAAATTATTGATAACGCTTCTTTATCTACCTGACTATACCGCTTTTCTGCAGAAGACAAAGTTCTAGAAGCAAAAGCTATGGGTTTTTCGGAGTTATCTGGCATTGTATGCGAAAGTACTGCCGAAATTCCATAAGGAGAAGCATCAGTGGCTAAAATTAACGGTAATTTAGGATTAAAGTGGGTGAGAATCCTTTCGGAAGTAATTTCCTGTTTAATTTCATTAAATGAATTTTCACATTTTTTAGTCCACTGAAAATTTACATTTTTACGTAATAATTCATTTAGAGGATAAGCAATCGTAGATAATTTAGGAACAAATCTAGAATAGTAAGATACTAAGCCTAAGAATGCTTTTACCTGAGTTACGTTTTTAGGTATTGGAGCATTTAAAATAGCAGAAATTTTTTCTTGCGTTTTGTGTATGCCATTTTTATCAATTTTGTAACCGCAGTATGTAATTTCATCATTCATGAAAAAAGATTTTTCTTTATTTATTTTAAGATTATATTCACGTAACCTTTCTAGCACTTGTTTTAATCGCTCTAAATGTATTTCATCCGTTTCCCCTGAGATGCATATATCGTCAATAAAAACTGAAATACCCTCTATACCTTTTAAAATTTGTTCTATAGTTCTCTGCCATATTGCTGGCGAACTGGCAATTCCGTATGGTAATCGCGTAAACTGAAATAAACCTTTAGGAGTGTTAATAGTAAGTAATTCTTGTGAATTTTCCTCTACCGGTAAATGCAAGTATGCTTGATTTAAATCAATTTTTGTAAAATGTAATCCACCCCCTAAAGTTGCTAATATATCCTCAATTTTTGGTAGCGTGTATTTGTCAACCTTTAAAAATTTATTTACCGTGACTTTAAAATCGCCGCATAAACGAATTTTCCCATTAGGTTTTACCACCGGAACAATAGGTGTTGCCCATTTACTCGTACTAACAGCTTTTATTATCCCTTCATTTTCTAATCTTTCCAATTCTTCATTTACCGCATTCCTTAATGCATACGTAACTGTTCGCGATTTACAAAATATTGGTGATGAGTCTTTCTCTAAATGTAATTCAACTTTAACATTTTTAATTTCACCTACATTATTTGTGAATAAATCCGGAAATTCATTTAGTAATTTATTTAAATTTTCCGAGATTTGTACTACTTCGTTTACCGGAACAGTTTGTAAATTGTTTGGGAATATATTAAATGTAGTTATCCAATCCCTACCTAGCAATAAAGGAAAATTGTCTTTTTTAACTAAATATAACTTAACATTCCTAGTTTTGTTTTCGTAAGTTACATTTACTCTAACAAATCCCTCGGGCTGGAAAATTTCTCCCGTGGCTGTCTTTAATTGTACATCAGCAGGAAACATTTTATGTTCTGGAAATAATCTCCGAAAACGATTTATCGGTACGGCGGAAATCGCCGATCCTGTATCAAGTTCCATTTCTGCTTTAGCACTATTTTCTATCAAAACCCAAATTTTTATAGGTTTAGTGCCTTCAGATTGTAATGACAAAATGTCTACAGTATCAAGAACATTTACATTTTTCTTTTGAGTAACATTGTTTTGTGCGTTCCGACACACCTTACTCAAATGACCGCGTTTTTTACAAAAATTGCAAACTGCATTAATAAATTTACAAACATTTGCTAAATGAGAGCTATTTCCACAACGATAACAATAAGTTTTACTTTTATTTGCACTCGCAGTTTTGTTCACGTTTTGTTTACTTAAGTTATTTTGAGAATAATTTTGTTTTGGTTTCCTAACACTAACAGAAACTTTATTCAAATTCAAATTTTTATTTTGTAATTCTATCATGTCGTTTTCAGTACTTTGCATAGTTACGGCTTGTTCTACTGCTTTTTCAAATGTTAAATCTTCAACCTGAGACATTAATTTGCTTTGGATTGTTTCATTTTTTAATCCGCGTAAAAATTGTTCTAACAAATTTTCTGACAGCGAATCGCCTGTAAACGCGCAATGTGTTGTAAGTTTCTTTAAACGAACACTAAAATCCTGCACAGATTCGTTATCTCCTTGAAAACATTTTCTAAATTTAATGCGTTCACTTATTTTGTTTGGAATTTTACATAGATGTTTTGTTAAGACATCTACTAATTCAGTGTAAGTTTTTGATTCAGGGAGATCTGGGAACAGTAAATTTGTAAGTAAATTATATAATTTCAGTCCGATAAAAGTTATTAAGGCACTAACTTTTTTTTCATCCTTAATATCAAACAAAATAAAGTTCTGTTCTAATCTTCTAATATAAGTATCAAAAGATTCAATCGAATCATTGAATTCTTTAAAATTTTGAAACATTTTTAATGAAAATATGCTAGTTCTAACAATAAAAACATGCAATCTAATAAAAGAATAGAAAGAAAAAAAATAAAATAAATGTGTAAATACCATTTTTTTTTCCTATCTTTCTCGAAAAAATAAAAAATCGTAGACAAGTAATTATCTCTGGCGCCTATGCATTTCCGCCCTGACAGTAGACAAAAACTCACCAACTGCCCGTCTCCGATCGCTTTTCGTTACTTTCGAAATATCAATTTTCTTTATGAAGAACTGCAGATTGCATTTTTAATCATCTTGAAGTAGATATTATTAAAATAATGAAGAGCAAAACTTCTTTTTGCTTTTTTCTTTTTCATTTCATCGCCATTATAGTATGTTATAGGCAGGAGAAGATTTATAAGCCATAACTAGGATATGACGAGGCGTTTCATTTTAAACACATAAAATTTAATAGATGACTATGACAATTACAGATGAAAAATACAAGTAACATGAACGACTACATTTTTAAGACTGCGATCTGTTCTAGCAGAGATAAACGTAAAAAGGAAAATGAACAGATCATTGATTGGACGTGACGTCACTTACCAACAGTCCAATAGATTAAATCAGGAATACAATGACGAAATACACCACAATCACCTTCTTACCGATATTAATTAAACGTTTTATAAACACGTACAATTTGTGAAAAAATTACAGTAAGTGTCAGACATACTTACGGAAGGGGTGGGGGGTGGGGGTAAAGGGGGGAGAATAAAATAAAATAATTTTTTTTTAATCACCATTCTACTGATTTTAATGATATATTCTATAACTATCGTTTACTTTGTATGAAGATCGCAATGAGTGTATTATATACCAGGGGGGGGTTAAGGGGGGCGGAGAGGGAAATAAAATATAATCTTCTTTAAACTACCCTACTATCGATTTAAAAATCTTTGTGTATACATCACTTACTGTCTAAGAAAAATTACAGTGAGTGTTACACATATCTGGGCGGTTTGCTAGGGGGGGGGGGTAGAGTGAAAAAAATGGGTGTTTTTATATCACCATGCTTCTTATTTATATGAAACTTTGTATGGCTATTACTTACTTTTTATTAAAATTTACCTAATGTTGAAAAAGGGGGGCAAGTGGTAGGCAGATGAAAAATAAAATAATTTTTTAAACAACACTTATTATCGATTTTTTATTTACATTTTGCGTAAATGTCACTTACTGTTAATAAAAAATGAGAGTGAGATTACATATGTCTAGAGGGTGGGGGTGGGGGTGGAATACAGAAGTTAAGAAAATGAATGTTTTATATCACTATATTTTGCCTTTTAATAATATAATAATACGTTGTATAATAACTCTCTATAATTTTTCATAAACAATAAATGATATTTATACAAAATTTCCTGTAAATGTGAAGCGGTGCGATTTAAAAACAATCATTTTTTTTCTCTCTGCATCCCTCCCCCCAGGTATAGATAACACTCACCATAATTTTTCATTAAAAGAAGGTGATAGTTGTTGAAATTTTTATTAAAATTGGTAACATTGTGATATTTATGGAAAAAAAAAATTTCTTTCTCCCCCCCCCCCCACATTCCCACCCAAGATATACGTAAACAATCAGCGTAAATTTTCCTAAACATTAAGTGATATTTATAATAAATTTTATTAAAATGCAAACCATAGTGATATAAAACATTCACTTTCTATTCTTCTGTTTCCAGCATCCCCCCCCCCCTCCCGCCCCACCCAGATATATATAACCCTCATTGCAATTTTTCATTAACAGTAACTGATATTTACACAAAATGTCAATAAAAGATTCGATAATAAGTGTTGTTTAAAAAGATTATTTCATTTTTCTTCTGCCCTCCCCCCCCCCCCCACTTGCCCCCTTTTTTTAACTACAGGTAACTTTCATTATAATTTCAATAAAAAGTAAGTGATAGTCATACAAAGTTTCATATAAATATAGATGATACAAAAAAAAAAAAAAAAAAAAAAAAAAAAACATTTTTTAACTCTGCCCCACCCCCTTAGCACACAACTCCCCCTCCCCAGATATGTGTAACACTCACTGTAATTTTTCTTAAACAGTGAGTGGTATATACACAAAGTTTTATTTAAATCGATAATAGGGTAGTTAAAAAAAAATATTTTTTATTTCCATCTGCAACACAACTTGCCCCCCCCCCCCCCATCCTTTCCCAGATATATGTAACACTCATTGGGATCTTGATAAAAAGTAAATGATAGTTATAGAATACATTATTAAAATCGGTAAAATGATGATATAAAAAAATCATGTTATTTTCCTCTGCCGTTTTCCCTTCAGCCCCCCCACCCCCACCCCCAATCATGTCTGACACTTACTGTAATTTTTTCATAAACTGTATGTGATTATACAAAGTATCATTAAAATCAGTAAGAAGGTGATATAAAAACAATTATCTTCTTTCGATCTGGTCCTACCCCCCTTCCCCTAGGTATATACTTAGTGAATGCTGTACCAAATCAATTGAAATTTCTAAAAATGTAATTGGAAAATCATTCTTTAAATTATTTGAATTCATTATTTGATATTTATTATTTTACGATTTGCACATTGCAAAAATGCCTTTTTTTCCGGTGCTCTTTTTCCAGTTCCCTTTTTACCGGCACCCTTTTTACCGGTGCCCTTTTTCTGTGCCCTTTTTCTGTGCCCTTTTTCCTGGGCTCTTCAAAAAAAAAAAAAAAAAAAAAAAAAAGTTATTTTTAGAGAAAATCTGATTTCTATCTACAAACTTCAAAACACAAATTTCATTTATATTTTGCCATCCCGATCCGTTAAAGTCTTTTTACATTTTCACATTTTCACATTTTTACATTTATTTCTTTTCTTTCCATTTAAAACTTTCTATGGTTAAAATAAAAAATTTTTCAGACTTTGTTAATATTTTCTATGATTTCATTAACACCTGATTCTGTTCTCATAATTTTAAAAATGTGTTTTTGTTCATGCCTGTATGATAATAAGAATTCAATAAATAAATAAACAGTGTATAAATCGAAGTAAATAAGCATGAGTAAAACTATATTAGTGCCCCTCCCCTAAAATAATGAATAAATAAAAATAACAGGAAGAAAACATAAAAAAAGTTAAAAGTTTTAACTTTATTCAATTTGTGTACAATTCGGCGATTTTTCATAGAATTTTTTCAATTTTGTTAAAAAAGTTACTTTTTAAAATCTTTAACAATCTGAAAATGAATTTTAAAAATAACCACCACATTTTACTAATTTAGCTTTTTGTATACTAGACCTTAAATCGCATGATCGCATCAATGTTACAGAATATTTGATAGAAAAGCATGTATAGTTAATTAATCTTATAATATTAATACTCTTTTTCATTTTTATATTAAAAATGACATCTTCATAATGATGCATAATTTCGGAAGAACAATTAATGTGTTCTTTTTTTTTTTTTTTGTGTGTGTGTGTGTGTGCCACTCCCATTAAACTCTTCATTAAAATACTCTATTCATTGATTCATTATTCAACAACAATCTTGAAAGTAATTTTCAGTGTGGAACAGTGCATTCTCTTATATAATTACCATAGACAACCCACAAATCTTTTAGAAATTATCTATTTCATTAAATATCATCAGCAGACGATTGAGCAGTTCCGTTTTCGCGCCAAAATTCTCAGACCGATTAAAACGCTCTCAGCGGGAGAACTGCCTTAATCACTGTCTTTTCCCTAAGACACAAGAAGACATCACATCCACCAGCGTTTTCGAGATCCGTCACTCCTCCCACCGCAAAGAGTTATTGTGGAGTCACTTTTTTTTTTACATCTATAAATAGGCTTCACATCAATTCATCAGTCGGGGGCTTTAAACAAAAGTGGGAATCGCCAACTTGTTGAAGATTCCAGTAAGTTTTTCCTTCGTACTTTTTTGCTCCCAAGGAAAAGATACACAAAGGTTTTTAAGAGCGGGAATAAACAATGGCAGAAAAATTAAGTTCGGCTCCATTTTGTCGTCATGTCTCGTGTTCTTTTGTTTATGCTCTCAGCTTCTGTTAGTTTGTAATGATCCTCAAATGTAGTAGCCGATGTTTTTTCCTTTGTCGCAAAAAAAGAGAGTGGTGAGACGTTCAATGATGCCGAGGACGATAAGGCATATTTTGCAAATAGGGTTGTTTATTAATGATTTTAGAGTTTCAGAAACTGAAATTCTCTCGCAAAAAACTATGTATATTGATATTTCATAGTGATGTGCAGTATCAAATGTATAATTTGGGTTCGCAATTTAAATAATATTTAAAATTATAAAATTCTTAAATAACAAATTGTGTTCCTTCTTCTACTTTTAAATAAATACTTTTTTTTATTTATTTAATATTTCATAGTATAAATAATTACTTCAAACATTTAAAATAAATTAGTTTTTAAATCAAAATTTTGTTCTTGTACATTGACTTTGTTCTTGTACATTACCAGTTTAAATTTTATCTTAAAGTCACTGCTTTTCAGAGCAATGTACAAGAAAAAGAATTCTGAGGCATTTGCCTTTCCTGGGTTAGGTGTTTTTTTAAATCAAATCATTTGGATATTGTGTCCATTATTACAAACCAACTGAAAGTTGTATCTGTCCACCTGAACAATTTCCTCCTGAAACTAAAGTCCTGGCTACGCTACTGATATGTACATGAAAGGAATCAATAAAACAATTTCACAGGAAAGTAGAATGGCATTGCAACCCTCACTAATTGTTCTATTTACGTTGAAATTGCCACCTAAGACATTGATTTCATAATTATTATAGGCAATGGAGATTCGTGAATCGAACTAAACTTATCTCCAGAATCAAAATTTCAAATGTAATTCTCAATAAGATAGTAATGTCCATGCATCAATTTGATTAAACAATATTTATATTTGAAAAGCAAATATATTGCTACCACAGACATTGAATGATAATTCCAAATAGAAATTTCATAGCTAATCAAAGCCTCTTTTAAAATTATGTTAGCAGTAATGCGCCTCTATTCATAGAACTCCTTTCATGAGTTTGTTCTCCTCCCTCTCTCACGAAACCTACACAGAAAACCCTTATCAAAAAGAAAACAAAACGGTGTAAACTACTACATTTATTGGAGTCTCTATCTATAATATAGCATTTTCGAACAATACTTAATGCTGTTACTGTTAGGAAAATATATATAGAGAGAGAGAAAGAGAGTTTAAATTCCTGACATTATCTGGTAATCAAAAATTTTTTCGATGAGGAGTACAAACTTAGAAGAAATATTTTAAAAAATAAATTTTATGGGGATAGATGAGAACTTTTACAAAGACAAAGATTTTCGAGTGCATTCTTTCTGTATTTTGATTGAAGAAATCATAAATAAAGTAAATCTAAGTAAGTGCTGTTTTAATTATTGTTAGGTTTACTGTTTTTATAAGTTAAAACAATTAGAGAAAAATTTAATGCTCTTTAAACAAAATTTACTCCAGCTGATGCTAAAGAGAAAGTAAATGAATCATCAATCATGAAAAAATATTTCAATATCATAAGAAACAATAATACATCCAAATATTGAATCAAGATTTCTACTTTGTGTTATCTACATAATAGTAGAGAAAGTATGGTTTATGAATAAAATTTCCTAAATTAAGTTTCTTCCCCCTGAAACTGAAAATGAGGTTTTTAGGTGTGAATTTCTGTGTGTCTGCCTCCTAAACTAAATGCCTGTCGCGTTGCTTGTAAACTTAGCAACTGTTCAAGCGGTAGACAGCGCCACCTGGTACAGATTGAGCGACTTTTTTATTCAACAGCCACCAAAAAATTTTAAAAGTGGGATTTGATATACATAAAAGGCAAATAGAATCGAAGAAACGTCGATTACATATGTTATATATCACTTCTTAAAATTATTGGTAACAGTCGAATAAAAAAGTCGCGCAATCTGTACCAGGTGGCGCTCTCTGCCGCTTCAACTGTTGCCACGTTTACGAGCAACGCGATAGGCGTTTAGTTTAGGAGGCTATGGTTAGGAGCATAACTCAAAAACAAATATTAGCAGGAAATCCAAACTCTAAATCTGTATTATATAGGAATGCTACTTTAAAGTTTCTATTAAAATAGAAAGAAGAAATTGTATACAGGGACGTTTAAAAAAATTCAAATACATCATGTCTAATTATATACATTATATCTAAATTTCTGGTAAGTACAGTTTAAAAGCATGTTTAGTATAGGTCATTGTAAGAAAATAGTTCAATATTCATTTACAAGGCCACACAAAAGTATTCGGATGTATTAGGATTATATTTAGGAATTGCTGAAAGTTCATTTCAAAATGCTTTGTGTATTTTTCACACTGCGCTCAATTTAAGTACTCTATGCTTTAAAAATATTTTGTAAAGCTGTGAATTTATTACTCATTTCCGTTCAGTAAACTTGAGTAGATATTTTCTCCTTTAGTATGTTCACTTAACATCTTACTTTTGGAGAGACAAGATTTTCTTTCGTTGTTAATTGTTTGTAAAAATGTCGTCTTCACTTTGGAAACTAATGTTTATGCGTTTAAAAGATGATATTGAGATTTTAAGGAAAGTTGACAAATATAATGCATTAAGCAGAGTTCAGTCAGCGAACAATCCTGAAACAACACTAAATACGGTTGCGTGTAATTTATATTATTCGTTATTATTGATTATAAGTTAAAATATTTTTAATTTCGTTAAAAATGTATCTTAATCAAGCAGATAAAAAGAAAATCATAGAAATGTATTAAGTTATTATTATTATTATATTACATATTTTTATGTATTAGTGTGTTAAAATAATTTTTCGATTATTAAAACTCGAATCTTCTAAAAGTTGAGATTTCGTTTGAAAGTTCACGTGTTATCATTGTAATTAAAAACATATTTAAAACACTTTTAAAAACACGTCATAAAATTTTTATTAAAATCATATTATACAAACATTTACTAAGCTTTTCGTCATTAAGTCGGCATCATTAGGTAAATTACGCTTTTTACAAAAGAAAAAAAGAAAAATTATACAGACACGACATTATTTTTTCATTATTTAAAACATGAAAATCTGACATTGACAGATTTTAATTTAGTGCCCGAGGCCTACTGCTAAACTTGTTAATATCGACAAATCCTTCTTTAGTTAATTCGTGACGATCTAAATTCCATGTTAAATTTTCATTAAATCAAACCAATGTGTTTCAGCTGCAGATATGGTAACAAATAACGTTGGAAATCCAAACTGTCTTATAGCCGCAAAACAACGTTTTTTGCTCTTTTTCCCAATAAGGGGGAGGTGTGCCTTGGGGGGGACTCATGTCAAAGTTGTGCCTTGGGGGGACTTCATTCAATAAATCCCCATTCAATAAACCGACTGAAATAGGCCCTTAGCACTATTAAGAGTGTATTATAAAAATTCGACAACGCTGTACCGACTGAAATAGGGGTACCTTGGGGGGGACTCATGTCAAAGTTGGGCCTGGGGGGGGGACTCATGTCAAAGTTGTGCCTTGGGGGGACTTCATTCAATAAATCCCCATTCAATAAACCGACTGAAATAGGCCCTTAGCACTATTAAGAGTGACGTATAAAAATTCGACAACGCTGGGCCTTGGGGGGACTCATGTCAAAGTTGGGCCTTGGGGGGACTTCATTCAATAAATCCCCATTCAATAAACCGACTGAAATAGGCCCTTAGCACTATTAAGAGTGACGTATAAAAATTCGACAACGCTGTACCGACTGAAATAGGGGTACCTTGGGGGGGACTCATGTCAAAGTTGTTCCTTGGGGGGGGGGGACTTCATTCAATAAATCCCCATTCAATAAACCGACTGAAATAGGCCTCTAGCACTAATTAAGAGTGTATTATAAAAATTCGACAACTGTACCGACTGAAATAGGCCTCTAGCACTAAAAAACAGAAGAGACAGCATCTTTATATATCCGAGGATCTTGAACGGTTACAGCAAATACATCTTGAACTGAATAGGAAAGTTCAACGTGTTACTTGAATTCAAAGGTTTTGGTTGAGTTCGATCAAGGAAGTAATTTGCGGAAAGTAGTCCTGGTGCTACCTTGATCAAACTCAACCAAAATCTACGAATTCAAGTAACAATTTGACCATTCAGTTCAAGATGTATTTGCTGTAACCGTACAAGATCCTCGGATATATAAAGATGCTGTCTCTTCTGTTTTTTTTTTTTTTTTTTTTTTTTTTTTTTTTACGAAAAGCTTAGTAAATATTTGTATAATATGATTTTAATAAAAATTTTATAACGTGTTTTTAAAAGTTTTTTTTATATGTTTTCAATTACAATTTTTCGATTGTACGCATTTTTTTCAGTTATACCTATTTTAGGAATGGTCCTTTAAAAAAACATATAAACTGTGTTCCACTGTATTAGTTTTGATTCATAATTTCAACGCTGATTTTTTACACTATAAAGAAGCGTTTTCCGGTTGTCTGAATATGAAAATTAAATTTTTGGCGATTGATCAGTTTATTTCTCTTTTATCAATGTAATTTAAAAACAAATAATTGCAGGAAATACAAATTGGGTATTTTAAAGATCATATGAGTTTGCCGCTTGGAAATTTTTTACCCATATTGTTGTATGAATAATTTGAATAAGCTATTAAATTTAATAACATATATATATATTTTTTAATGTGTATGTTATTCTAAATAAAGGGATTGAAGGAGCGGTAGCACTGTTCAACCCTCCCCCCCCCCTCCCCCTCTGATTCAGACAGAGATATTCATCAAACAAAACTTTTTCTAAAACTATTTTCAACTGATTTAAAGTACGTTTATATACACGGTAACGGAAAGTCGTGTGAGTTCCAAAACAGATTATTTTATCTTGAGTTCGGCTTTAAAATTTCCTAACACAATCTCTCGTTTTTTTAGACTGTTAAAAAAAAAAAAAAAAAAAAAACACTTAATGTTTTACCGAACATAAAAATGCCAGTTTAGGAAAATTTAGCTGCTACCAATATTTTCAGAAAATTTGTGTTACTAAAATGCAGAAACATAGCACCCAATTTCTCGAAATATTAAAAGCAGCTAAATTAGCGCCCTCCCCCTCCCCCCAACCACCCACTTTTTTTTTTTTTTTTTTTTTTTTTATGAATTTAATTTTTTAAAGTGTACTTTATGATTGGTGTATCTTCAAAAAGGGAATGTAGATAACCATTTATTTAGATTACTGTTTTTTAATGTATTTAGTTATTTATTTTTTTCATTAAAAAAATAATGTTTTATATTATTAGCTCCGATCTATTAGCTTCCTACAAATCAAAATCTTTTTATTTATTTGGTTATTTTATTAACATCTCATTTATTTTTGCTTAACTAACCTATATTTCCTGGATTTTCTTCTTTTTTCTTTCTTTTTCTTAACTTGTTTTGATATGATTTTGTTTATTTTTTTCTCTCACTTTATTTGTAAATATTTTATTTCCATTTGTATGCCTTATTTTATAGATCTCTGTTAAGTGGGGTGTTAGTATCAAATAAATGATTAAAATTTTATGGAAAAAAAAATCTATATTACTGAAAAAACAAAATATAGCAAGATTATTTTTTCTTTGTTGTAGACAATTTCTTATTCTGTTACTAAAAGGGAAAAAAACTTTAACAAGAATTTTTTATTTATTTGCAGTATCCATTACCATATTTTCACAAATATATATATTTTCTTTTTATGTTTACTGTTTTTTATTTATCTTTTTAGTAACGACCAGAATGACTTTTATACTAGAAAAAAAAAAGAGAAAAAAAAAAATCAGACACTTTGTTTTTATCTAATTAAAGGCCTCAGAATTTTTTGATTTTATTCTTTCTGCTATCAGATATTTCGGAAAATTTTACAGTATTGTAAATATCAAAATTTATGCACGAAATATGAATGATTATAGATCAACTCTGCAAGAAATTTTATCTAAATTTAAAGATGTATGGGCTTTTATCAATCCATAAAAATGCTAGAGAAAAAAAATATATAGCATTAAATTATATGACTGCTGTTAGTTAGACGCTGGATCTTGCAAGAGTTTGTTCCGTAATAACAGTACAAAGTTTTCCTACTTCGGTATTGTTTGTAAATTTTCTTTGAAAAGTTGTCTCTTTAAAAAACAAAGTGTGTTCAAAAGAAAAAAGAAAATTACAGAAAAAATTCACATAAAACAAAAGTCTAAAAAAAAAAAAAAAAAAAAAGGTTTTTCTGAAGGGGAAAAAAAAAAATGTATATAATAATAATAAATAATAAAATAAAGAAATGCAGTAAAATAAATAAACAAATAAATCTTTGGCAGATGGCAACGGATATTAAATTGTATTGTAACCTAATTGGGATTTTCATTACATCAGTGAGCAAGAACATATTATTTATGTTTGTAGAAGTAGGTATGAGAAGAGCTTTACAGAGAGAGAAAAAAAAAAAAAAAAAAAACTAGTGTGATGTGGCCACCACAAAACTTTCTTCTATATAATATTTCATAAAGTTAATGCAATACAAATTATTTATTAAATTATTTTTCATGATAAATGAAGACGATTTTTATTTGGCCTTTAGTTTCTAGTTGCAAAATTATGCTGTAACCAGTAAGAACAGTCAGAAAGTGATCTACGTAAACAGAGTAATTTTTCTTTCTTTTTTCTTAAAGGAATCATATTTTTATTTCAACGCACTTTTCGGCCTGAGATCTCTATTTTTGTAAACAATACACGTTTATTTTTGTCAGTTTATTTATTTTTATTTTTATTTCGCTACTATTAAATGTTCTAATTTACGTTCGCTATTTTTTTTTTTTTTTTTTTTTTTTTTTTTCAAAATAATGTTTTTAACTTAACCTTACGAAAAGAAAAAAATTCAAAAATTTTCTACCTACACGTACGGAGAAAGTAAAAATATTATTTGAATCAATATTTCAAGAGCTTGTAACGATCTTTAAGCTGCTCTCAGTCTTTAACTTTTGTGGAGTCCCCAAAGTGTTGGTAAATACTAAAATGCTGATCTTGCAACATTTTCGGTATCAAATGTCACGTACTTTTATACATACACGTTAGTAGGGAAGGTATTTTAAGCGGGAGAATTAAAAAAATTGTACACTGCAGACGGGAAAAAAAAAAAAAAAAAGATTTATTATTTACTTTTATTGTTTAAAAACGGTATTAATATGTAGCATGCTCTATCTTCCATTAATTAAAGGTAAAAAAATATGATATAATGAATAATTTCATTTTAAGTTCTATATCAAAGTGAAACAACACATGGATATAATTTAGAAATTTATTCATCAAGCCGGAAAGTTCATTTCAGAAAATTATGGAGTGGAAGGCTGATTTTTATACTAACTATGTGTAAAATACCAGAGCCGGGAATCGAACCCGGGCCTTCCGCTTTTAAATTGAAATTATATTGAAAATTTCATGGTCAGTTGGAGTTGTGCGATGATTAATAATGTCACTTGATACAGCTGTGTTTGCAGATTCAGTGACTTTGCCAACGAATGTTATATGAGAAGTGCCTAGCTGATAATCAGCCAGGGTAGCTCAATGGTTTGAGCATTCGCACGTAAAGCGGAAGGCCCGGGTTCGATTCCCGGCTCTGGTATTTTTCACATAGTTAGTATAAAAATCAGCCTTCCACTCCATAATTTTCTGAAAGGGAAAAAAAACACATGGATAGTTTAAGTTTTCACAGTCTTTACTGCGATAATCTAAAAACGTACTTATGTATGAGGTATTTGTGCATGTACTTTTATTTAATAATAATAGATTCATACATTTATTTTTAAAATAATTTCTTCATAATTGTATTATATAATTTCGGTATAAAAGAGAAATCTTATATAATATCTGTTAATTTTATATTCTGATTGAGTTTAAAGGAGAATGGATTGTTAACTAAAACATAATTGAAAAAAAAAAAAAAAAAAAAAAAAAAAAAAAAAAATCTGTTCCATATGTAGAATGTGTTTTGAATCATATTTAGCAATGACTTATATAATTTAGAAGAAATCTTAATCTGAATTAGTAAATACTAACTGAAGCACAATTTATAAATTAATTCTCAGAAAATTCATTTACTTTTCTTTTTACTTTACTATATTATTTATTTATTTATTTATTTTTTCATGAAAAAATTCAATAATTTTTTTCTTAAATTATGACACATATATGATCCAACTCTTACTCTTTACTCTTACTAAAAAATTGCATCCCGAGCAGGGTCTTTCCGAGGGGGAAAGCTTTGCTCGTACGTATTAAAAAATCATATAGGCACTTTCTATTATAAATATTAGTTTTTTTTTTTTTTTTTTTTTTTTTTTTCACAATGATTGGTTAAAAATAACCTTTTTTGTGTATACTTATACCGATTTATCTTTGTCCTATGTTACAATATAGAAAATTCTGAAAAAACGTATAGAATTGACCGATATGCACCAAAAGTTGCTAAATATCAACTTATGTCGAGATGCAACAAATATAAAATTACTCTGGATTACGAACAATTGCATAAGAGTTTCAAATCCAGTATATTAGATAAGATACCCTTTAATGCGTGGGATTTCAAAATAAAAAAAAATTATGTTTTGTTGCACATTGATATAAAGTAGTATCTATCAATTTTTGACTCATGTCGTCCAACAAGTGGTAGGACTATATTTTCTACATGGCTATACCTCAACATCTATTGGTTAAACTTGTACCAAACTGTACGTCTATTTTTTTTTCTTTTATGAAAAGCAATGCTGATTTAGTTTTAGTGCATGTTAACCTGTGAATGAAGCTGTTTTATAGAATAATATATACAAAAGAAATGTTTTGTAATTGGCCACATCGTACTTTAATATGCGAAAAAGAAACAAAATCCTCGGAAGTGGTAGTACACATAAACGCTTTGTAGAGATATTTTCTAAAAGTGAAATGATTAAACAACATACCAGTAAAATATATATATATATATATGCATTTTTTAAAAATTTATTTCTGTCTTTTTGTAGTCAGTCTTTAGTTTAAGGTGTCAGGAGAGCCGAGACTAAAGCCTCTCTGTTATTCTTGCATCTGTTACGCTGAAAGATTGACGGGTATATCTCGGCGGACATGTAGGTAAATTCTGTGCCAATCCAAACAACAGAACTCTCATTCTCACGCGAGTCAGTGAAAATACAAAGCTAGTCTTCATGAGTAGAGAAAATGAGAGACAGTTAACTTTTAACAACAAGCGATTGCCGTTGTACAACATGCAAACCTACTTAAATATAGTTGCCCTTAAATTAAAATGAAATGAAGCAGCTCCTACTTGACTTGATACATTGTTGCAAGATTGTGAATTTGATTAGATGCCATACCTTCCATTCATGCTTTTAAAATTGAACAAAAAGAATTCAAACATAGTTTTAAAAGATAACGCAGTACCTCATTTTGAAAAGTAAAAATAGTATTTTCTAACTATCATAAGACTTCCTTCTCTACGTTCTACATGTCAGTTTCTTTTATTATCTACATGAATGTCTAAGAAGCTATCACATTTATTCATGGAGATACAACCTTTTCTTTAAAAATTTGCAAAATAAATTACTACTTTTGGTTGGGGACAAAATCTCGCGAGACAAAATATCGCGAGGACAAAATATCGCCGACGTAAATGAACATAAAGCATAAATGAGTTGGTAATTATTTATAATGTTGTATAAAATTTCATGGCAACACATACTTTAGTCAGAGCACTGGCATTCTGAGAAACCTACAACAAAATTCTTTATAAATTTTTTCTTAAAATAGTTTAAAGACTATATTTATTAACTTTTGTCAAAATTAGTCATAATGAATTCAATCGTGCTTATTAATTTTAAAAATTTTAATTCAAGTTTGTGAACTGCATTCAGCTTTAATGTCAGCAATGATGTACACGATTTTTAAAATGTATTTTGAATAGTGTAAAGAAAAAGATAAAATATTTAAAAAATAAACATAGATAAAATAATGACATTCAACTCTATAATTTATTAATTATTTAATTATTTATTTTAATTAATTAATTAATATTTATAAGGCCCTGTGGCCCCCGCCATAGATCACACGTGACACAAAATCAAATTTTCAAATAGATCATACTGTTTTTTTGACGCGAGATTTTGTCCCGCGATATGTCCGGATCCCACCACGGGTAATATAATTAACATTTTTAGAAAACTTGGCATACTACATTAGACATACCATGCTGCAATCAGAATGCAAAAATGTTAAATATCTCAGGAAATATAAGCATTTTTACTAAATAAATTTTAAATACGCATGGCAAGCTTGAATGAAATTTTATTTGTATAATTTAATAGTCAAAAGTATTGAGTTACTTATATAAAAATCCCGAACAAATATCGGGTAAATTAAAAAAAGTTGTACGAGATAGAATAGACAGAAATTTAGTTTTCCTTTGAAGGAATAGGAAGATGATAGGTTGTTTTATCAATATTTATTTACAATCAACGAACACTTTATTGTCATGAATTGAATCAAAATAAAAATGTAAGTAAAACCCCTGAGAGTTTAGCTTTTATTTTTAGAGGAACTGAATATCAGTTCATTTTATCGGCGACAACGTTTTGGATTTACAAGGGCTTTTTTATAAGTGCTCAATACTTTTGGTTATTAAATTATACAAATGATACTTTTTTAAAGCTTGCGCATGCGTAGTTGAAAATTATTTAGTAAAAATGTTCATATTTCACAAGATTTTTAGCATTCTTGCATTCTGGTTGTAGTATGCTGCATCTAATATAGTAAGCCAAGTTTCCTAAAAATAGTTTTGCACCGGGTCTAATGCCTTACGTGTTATAATTAAAATTGGCAATTTTTTTACGATTTTCTTTTCAAGAAACCATTATATCTCTATGAATATATGTGGTAGCCTCATAAAAAATTATGCAGATGATAAAAAGAATCCTCATAAACACATATACTTCAGCCAAAATGCCTTTCTAGCGCTACTTTTTACAGGATGATCCAAAATGTTTTGGTTTTTGTTTAATTTTTTCTAGTCTCCTGTTTCTCTTTGGGAGAAACCTTTTACTGAAATATATGAGGTATAATATTTTCTTTATACTCCAAAAGTTTCAAGATAATTCGTGAAGAATTTTTCTAGATATTTGACAAAACGTCTAAATTCGTAATTGTCCAAATACTTATTGGTAAATAGAGTCTTTTCCATTAATTTTTTTTATTTGCTTTCGGGTTAAAACTTCTATTGAAATATATCAAGAATAACATCTTCTTTATATTCCTGAAGTTTCATGATGATTTGTCTAGTATTTTTTGAAATATTTGGCAAGGCATCTGAAATCGCAAGTGTCTGGTCAAACTCGTTATATTAACTCCCTTTTAAATATCCTTTTCTAAGTAATTATTGTTTTCCTGTCAATAATTGAGCATGCCAATTTTTGGTAAACGTTGGTATCTCAGAAACGGCTCTAATGATTTTCTTGAAAATTGTAACATAAATCAGTTTTAGATATCCTTTCACATATGTTACGCCGTTACTACAGGAAAATTAGCAGTTATCCTGCTTAGGTAGGTCAGTTTTAGATCTCGGAAATTGGTGTTTCAAAAAATAACTCTACTATTTTTCTTTCCTTATTTTTTAACTTGCTATATGTAAACTTTGTTTTATATGTCTTTACACGTGTATTAAGTTTCTCATGCCGGAAAATTTTTTAGGATTCTACTTCGTTAGGTCAATTGTATGACTTCTGATGACCTTATAAAAAAAAAAAAAAAAAAAAAAAAAAAACCATATAATACGTGTAATAGTGGGTAATGGAAGTCGTGTGGTTACTTCACACATCAGATTTTTACTTCCTTATACAAAGTATAAGGAAGTATTTTAAACTACTGTCAATCCTCAAGGCAGCAGAATGGGGCAACACAATGGGTATCACATACAGTATCCACTCGGACTGCATGTCGGCCATCCAAGCAGTATCTAAACCATTTTCTACCGATAAATTGATCCATAAAATCCACAATGAAATAGTTCGATCTCATAACAGCTTCAAAATTGAATGGGTTAAGGCCCACGTAGGCATACTAGGGAATGAAGAGGCTGATAAATTAGCAAAACTGGCAGCCGATAATGCAAACAATAAAGAACAATACTATTTAGAAAAACCAATCTCATACTTAAAGAAAAATCTCAAAAAGCTTACTATGGACCAATGGCAGTTCGAGTGGGACTACGGGGACACGGGCAGGCTAACTCACAGATACTACCCAACAGTAAACACAAAGACCCTAGTTAGCTGCAAGCTTCTATCACAAATATACACGGGCCATGGGGCATTTCCGGCCTATCTTCGTCGGTTTAAGAGGAAGAAGAGCCCGGATTGCGCCTGTGGCGAGCTAGGAACATCCTTACACTACTTACTAGCCTGTCCGCTAACGGAAAACCTCCATCTGGCCAAAATCACACAGGCCAATGAACAACTCCGGTATAAACAACTAGCCAACAATAAACACGTACAGAACAAGGCAAAACACATAGTCAGTTGGATCACAAACAACGTAGACGACATTTCACAGTGATCAAAAGCCAACATCCCGAGCAGCAGGAACCAGCCTCACGTACTGTCAAAACCCGAAGAAGAGGACCTGGCAGATTTTTATTTACTAGAACAAGGGACTTTTTGTTTATTTTTGGTCATGATCGTGGTCCATGAAGTTAAAGTGGCGGGTACCTATACAGTCTGAGCCCCGGTAAAAATAAAAATGTAAAAACAGAAAAGCTAGAAATAAAAAGTTTAAAAAAAATGTTAAAAAAATAAATAAATAAATAAAAATGCAAAAAAAAATTTTTTTTTAATGTAAACGGTTCTTGGCTTATAAGCCAGTAAGTCCGCGCCACGTCCATGACTGTGCATGAATGTTTATTTTATTTAATTTTAATTTTAATTTTTTTATTTTTTTTATTATTACTTCCATTAGTGTATGAATGGCGTGGTCAAAAAGCAACCATGTTGACTTTTACCTTTGCAGAATAGTTCTTTTATAAAATGTAGAATGGCTAACAAGTTCCTTGACGCAGTCGGTGATCAGAAAGCAACCATACTGACAATTTCTTCAGCAGGTTTATTCTCAAAACTCCCAGGTCGGATGGACCTAACTATTGTTAGTCCATACATAGTGATTCCATCACAAAGAATAATTCCTAACTAACCTATTCTTTTTGGTACTCATCTAGTTCTGATCACAATCAATACCTTCTTTTAATGTTACAGGTTTGAATGCGTGTCAAAAAGCAACCATAATGTTAATTATCTTTACCGGATTTGTACAATATCATCAAGAGTGCAGGACATAACAGGTCGCACAGCATACAAATCCCGGCAACTTAGTCTTTTTGGTACTCATCTAGTTTTGACACGCACTTCTTTTCTCAATTGTAGGGTTAATACTTTCCTTGTTAAGCCTAGAACTATTTCCTGCCACATTTCTTTTTGGTACTCATCAAGTTTTGACCCGCACCAATTTTAATTTAATTACTTACTTACTTTAATTAATTAATTTATTTATTCTATATTATTATTATTATTATTTTATTTTTTTATTCTATATTTTTTTATTAATTTATTTTATTTTATTTATTTTATTCTATTTTTTTATATTTTTTTTTATGAGGGTGTGGCGGTGTCTGGTCCTCGTTAATCTGTGTTGCACCGTCAAGTGCTCGATGGGGTGGTTTAGCAGTCATCGGGCTACCAACGCGGGGTACCATCCCCCTGTGGTGGATCAAAATTGCGATGGTCCCTCTTTCTCTTCTCCATTCGGCCTCCCTGCAAATAGTAATTTCCCTCCCAATTAGGATTATTTAGGCCTTGCCACTTCAAAAACTTCAAAATTTTCGCTATGCGTCCAAAACTATCTTCCATCCCCCAGTGGCTTCACGTAATCATTTTTTTTTTTTTTTTAATAATCTCATTGTTCCTTCCTCGTTCAGCTTGTCTTTCTCAATTCTTAAGTCCCTTCCCCTCTTCAAATGGCCTCCTCTTTCGGCTTTAATTATTGTGTGTACTACTAACTTTAGCGGCTCCCCCAGCGTTTTTTTTTTTCTCCCTCCCTGCCTAAATTTAAAATTGTTTTAATTTTGTATAATTCCGGTTATTTCGACTGTCAGCTAGTAAGTGCACTTACTCCAAATTCCTTAACATCCTGGAGCGTGTCTGTACGTTTCCACTGTAGCTATCTTGGAGGGTGTGGTGTACAAATCGAGCTGTATGTCCAAAGCAGAAGTCGATACCCTGCAATTGGCGTTCTAGTTACATTGCTGCCCAGCAGCTTCCATGCGGTGATCTGGCGATTTATTCGCTCCGGCGGACGGCATCCAACCCGTTAAGCTTGGCCGAGCCCAGGCAGGCAGGTGCCGTCCAAAGGTTTCAAAGGAAGTATAGTAATCCCGATTTGCGAAATGGATTTTGTATTTCACATTGCTCGAAAACAAATGATCACTGAATGTTGCCAATTTATATATGTGAGTGTCATGATGTCTAGTTGTACACCTGCAAGTGTCGTCTTAACACGAGCTCTCGTTTTAGAGATATAAGCGACTTTACACGTGGCGACTTTACACTTTTTTCGTGGCGTCTGTATGTATGTGTCTCTGTGTGTGTGTGTATGTCGCATAACTCAAAAACGGTTAGACGTAGAAAGTTGCGAATTGGTACATAGGTTTGTTATAACATCTAGTTGTGCACCTCCCTTTTTGGACTTTGTATGATTTTCCGTTTTGGAGATATTTAAGAAAATTAGGTTCCTAATGACCAAAAATACAAAGATTTTGGCCATAATGTATCAAAAAATGGTAATAACTCAAAAACGGTTTGGACAAATCTTGCAATCGATTTTTTACTGACTTCCCGACTAGCTAGACATTTGAAACTTTCAGAAAAGCTCAGAACACGTTGAAAATGCATTTTTTAAATATTTTTAGCCAACTGTTTTGGATACCTGCTGCCTTCAGCAGCGTTTATGTGATTCAACAGAAAAATTACTTTTAGAATAGTTCTAAACACGGTGAAAATGCAAAAATGCATTTAATACTTTTAGCCAACTGCTTCGGATCCCTGCTGCCTTCGGCAGCGTTACCTGTACAAATCTTGCAATCGATTTTTAACTAACTCCCCGACTAGCTAGACATTTGAAACTTTCAGAAAAGCCCGGAACTCGGTGATAATACATTTTTTAAATAGTTTTAGCCATCTGTCTTGGGTCCAATGACAATGCTTTTTAACATTATGTATATATTTCTAAAGGTGTATAAGGAAGTCATGGGATGCCCACATCAGATTTTTTCATATGTCACCAAGAAAAAACAAGTAACTTCATCTAGCGATTTTTCTTTCTTTCTTTTTAAGATTTTAAAAAGCCTACAGGATTGAAGCAAAACTTTGTGGCAAGCATTAAAAAAAAAAAAAAAAAAAAAAATTGTGAAAGTAAACAATGCAAAAATCTCTTACGTGATTTGAAATTCATATATTCATTACAGGAAAGTATACATATTCCATATATAAGGTAAAATACATTAACTATAACTATTGAAACAATATAACTCTGGCTTGTGGCAGTCTGCAGCAGAAATGATGCATTGTAAAAAATATTTTATTAACTCTTATACATCGGAAACGTTCTTGAGAATAACAGGTTTTTGTTCATGAAACGTTTCGATTTCAGGAATTTAATCGTATTTTTATTGATGTATCAGATGGTTACTGATTTAAAAAAATATTACTGGTAATTATTGGATACATTACTGACTAAAAGTTCCTAGAAAAGTTCCAGAATTTGCAGTGTATATTACTTTTTGACGACACTTATGTATATATATATATATATATATATATATATAATTTCAAGAAATATTAAATAATTATCCAAGGAAAACTGTTCTTTTACATGTAAAATAAAATAATAATTTTAACAATGGTTTTAAAATCATTATTTTGTGACTTGAAAATGCATATTTTTTGTTAGAATCACCCATAAACACATTTTGTGATATAATATGCTTATTTAAAAAAATGGGAAAGCAAGTTAATAACATCTGCGTTTACTTAAAAAAAAAAGAATAAAAGAAAAAAAGAAAAGAAAGAAAAGAAAGAAGAAGAAGAAGAAGCTTGTAAGTGTTTTCGAAAAGCTGATGTCTGAAATTAAATAATTTATTATTATTATATTATTATTAGCATTAGTAGTAGTATAGTAGTAATACTAGCTTTTAACTGGGGGAAAAAAATTAAAATTCCAACGGTATTATTGGTTTATAAATAATATCATGTGGTATATTCTGTTTTTTCATATTTTCGATGCGTAATTCATTCAAATGATCACTGAAATTTCAATTACCAATTAAAAGTTAAAGATGTAAGGGTCGTATTCACCAAACTTCATTGATCGGGGATTAAACCATGGATCAGAAAATCCGAGAATCAAAGCTAACACTGGATTAAATTCCTACGGTATTCACCATCAGCCGATTACGTGAACCATGGATTAACTGGGAGAGAAAGAAAGGCTTCGTTTTGATTGGCCAAAAACGAAGATCGAAGTTCGGATTCACCGTTCGGCTTCAATTAAAGTCTTTCAGACTTTTCTTAATTTTTTAAAAACAATTTTTAGGTTTTTGCTTCTAAATATTCTTATTTTTGTTCAATTTTCTTTCTTTTGACTGTTTCTAAATAATTTATTTTCATATATTTTCCAGTTTTGCTTATAGAAAGTATGATTTTTTGTATCTGTTTCTTCTTTTATTACTAAAATTAAATTATTTTTGAGTTTTGTTGATACTTTCAGACTTTTTGTCTATTTCCCACTCTCATCTCTGATTAACTAATCAATCGGATTTGAAGATTAGAAAGGGTAAAAAGCAAATTGGCACGGCAAATAACACGGTTTGCTCTTGTTTACGCACGGATTAAGAATCAATTTTACTTTAGAACATTTTTTAAAAGAATAATCACGCAGACGACAACTGTTTACGCTACGATTTAAAATTTTGATTGTTATGAATAAAAGAAAAAATTTCTCCGAACTACACCCCCCAACACACACACACACACACACACAAGCAATGCCCCTGACTGTAGACCAATTACATAAGCTATATCAAGCAGTCTTCAAAAATTAGTGATTTTTTTTAATTGAAAATATTTTTAAATAACTTTAATTAATTTTTCTTTATTTTAGTTAGCTCATTAGATTACTTAAAAATTTGGTTTGGAATAAGTTTTAAACTAAAACAATGCAAATGAAAATAGCTTTTCCCTTGTTTCATTTATTTACCAGTTTTCAGTAGTTATTTCGGGTACATTTCTAAGTAATTAATGAAAAGGTTAAAAAATATACAAGTTTATTAAATAATTTTATGAGAAATTGGGAAAAATATATAAATTAATGAAAACTTTATAAGCTAAAACCATAAATTATGAAACACGCAACAATTGTTTCCGTCGAAGTACAACCTTTCATCAGGCAGAAAAAAGGAAGCACGATAATTCGACACGATATTATTATTGTATACATTTGTAATTTAAGGTGCTACTTTACAAACTTCATTCAACAAAAAATAATTTGGTGCATTTTTTATACATTATAGTTATATCATTATATCAAAGATAAGTAGATGGAAAATGAGAGTTCAACGCCATGAGGAGCAGGAGGAGCCGAGCAGCCGAGGAGCGAGCAGTGCAGGCAGAGGAGGAGGAGCCGCGTGATCTTGAACGATAGGTTTGAGAGAGGAGCGTTATCTTGAACGGTAGGTTTTTCGCGATAAGAATTTTTGACTGATAAGAAATTTTTACGAGATATTTTTTTGAATAAGGGGACTTAGAAATTTTTCGGTAAGAATTTTTCGGGACTTTAAAAATTTTTTCGAATTTTTGCGGGGGGTTAGATGACGTCACGATCTTTTGAGACTTAACCTGAAAAGAGATACATACATACACAATTTGAGAAGTAAGTGAAAGAAAAATGTATAGAAAAAAGTTAGAAAGAGAATACAAAATTTAAGAAATGAGAGTTATAAAGAATAAAGTTAGAAAAAAAAAAGAGAAGAAAGAGAAAGAGAAAGAAAGAGTTCACCTTGAGCGCCTGGGAGACTGCCCTCCCGAGGCCCTGCGGTGCCCCTTTTCGTTCCGTAGAACAAGGCGGGAGTTAGTTCCTTTAAAAAAAAAATAAATAAATAAATAAAAATAAAAAATATCAACCTGATGAACTCATCATATAGTTTTCTGGGGTTGTCTTCCAATGACCGTGCGCCAGTGTTGAGCATCCATCTTCTAGTATATACCTCTTGTCATCAAATGCACTTAGTGCAATCTTATTAATTTCTACAGTTTGCAGATGATGGTGTTTGCTTGTAATTCTTTGTTGTATTTCTCTCGTGATATTTTGTTTTATTAAACATGCTTTGTAATCATCATGCTGTATTTTCTTCTGTACGACGCATCTTGCCACCCCCTTCGCTGTTTTCTTTTCCCCTTTTGTGGACAATATTGAGTACATTTTCGCTCGAAGACCGATGAATTCTAAAATGATCTCCCCGTTGAGCTCGTCTTTAAAGCAGCCTATCTTCTTCTTGTTTTCTTCACTGAATAAGGGATGATTTGCCGGGTAATCTGATGTATCAAAATTGTGCTTATATGCTTCAAAATCTTTATAAACATCTTCCGTTTCAATCTCATACGTCAACGAATCAGTATCTGTAAATAATAATTGTGCTTTATCCCCATATTTCGTTTTTATAAATCCATAATGGAAATCGTACATTAAGAGTTTAGAGAGCTCCAATATACAAAATCCTAAATATATTGGTCTGTTTAGAAGTAAGCTTTGTTTGGTACGTTCCACTGCTACCAATTCATTATCGAAAATTTTGAACCTTTTGAAGGCTGGATCAGCTACTAGTTTCTTTGCTCTTTTTTCACAATTGACGAGCTCCACATTTTTTCTCTTTCTTGTATTCTCCAAGGACTTCCCATAAACTGCGTTGTTCATCAGTTTGAAGAAGTCCTTTTCGAATGCTGAAGCTGCCTTTTTCCTTTTTTCAGTGTTAAAATCTATGTATGATTTTAACCATGTTTTTTGCTTAAATTTCAAAACTTTGTGGATAGCTTCCAACTCTAACCCGCATCTTAAATAAAATTGTAAATTTTTATAATGGCATACATGATTTTTTTTTATCGTGCAAATTTGGTACAAGTTTTGTTGTCGCTATATATTTTTCTTGGGGAAGATGTTGTCTTGAAAATGGGGATAAGTCTTCATAAGTGATGTTCATTTTTTCGGCAGCTAAGGGATAATCATTATGTTCATCATGCAAATGATCGGGATATTTTAAGTCAACTTCAAATATATATCCGTCAGGCCCGTCTTGAGGAATGGCTAATATTTTTTGCACGTTGAAATTATCAGCCGGCTGCCATTCAAATTCACCATAGGGTAAGGGCTGACTCATTGCCCAGCCGTACAAGTTGTTGGCATCTAAATACATTATGTACTTACTAGGCTTGGATGCATCGAAACTGGACATGTATTTGTTGTTGGCTTCACCCTTTCTTTTTGTTATGACCGAAATTCCACCGCGAATACCCTTTTCAATTAAGAGGTGCATATCAGGATCACTGAAGAGTTCTAAAGGCTGATCCGTCATCTTGAGGCATCCTTCCCATGCAAGGCCTGGCGCAGTTAAAAGGTGGACGCAGTCAATTTTGTAATAACTTTTGCATATTTGTCGGAAATTTTGAAACACGTCGGCTAGCTGTAAAACATCTGTTTTTACATATAGGTTATGATAATCACCTAAATTTTTTATTGAAAACACCCGCCAAACGTTTTCAGCATCTTGATAATCTTTAGAGGATATAGAGTGCCCAGTTAAAGTGCTGTCGAAAGCTTTTGGGGGTGGCAAATGCGTCTCTTCGAATTTCTGAAAACTATCCATGTATTCGTATGGATAGATTCCCTTTCTTAATATTAATTCTGTGTTTTGAGGAAAATGTTCCTTCAAAAGCTTGAAATCTTCTTTTGGAAGGTTTGTTACTAATTTTTCTAGGGAAGTTGACAAAAATTGGAAGCTATCCAAAAACGTTAGGGAGACTCTACATTTATTAATTTTCTTCGAAATTGTGAATGATACGTATTTTTCCATGGTACATGGTATGACGAATAAATCGTGATCTTTTAGTCTTCCTAATTCTTGCATGATTAAGTGTCCATCATAATGTTTCAAGTTATGAAAAATGACAGGAATTTTTTTTTCGAGTCTAAATTTTATGTTGCATGAGCTGTGGAGTGCACCTCGATATTGTCCTGTCATGTGATCGTGATCACGAACACGATCATTTCTTAATTCTTTTCGGCAGAGGTTGCATATTTTTGCTGATTTGAAGTCTAACTCATTTTGGGGAGTCATACATATGGGTACAATGTTTGTTAATTTGGCAGCCAACTCTTCTTCTTCTTTTAAAATAGCACTAAGAAAATGTTGAACGGTATTAGGACCTCTGTACACTGAAATGGGTTTATAGGCATTTCCCTCTGCTGTCACAATAATATAAGCATACCCACATGGAATATGCTCAGCAAGTGTTTTAGTGTGGAGACCGACAGTTTCTTCTTTTTTTTCAATTAACGCCTCAAAATCGGCGTATATAACAAAGGGAACTGGATGCTCATGATGGTAATTTTCAAATTTTAAAATATTTTCTCCTTCCTTGGGCATCTTGATTTTTTGTGGTGCTTGATCCTTGCAATAGGGGATATGATCTTCAAGCAAATCTGCTCTGATAAATCTGTGAAGACAACGATAGCAATAATGCGTTTCTCCATTATGATTGGTTCGGTCACTTAAAAGTCTGGAAAAGTTCCTTATCAAACAATAATGGCTTGTAGCTTCATTACTTATTAGTAACAAGTTTATACAGTCTTCATCTGTGCGAGGCGAAATGTAAAGAGGGAAGACTTCTTCAGCGTAACCAAATATATTGATTCTCAAATTATTCATTTCTTCAATTTTTGAAATTTTATTTAGAGGAACTGGACACTCTATATCTCCCAACTTAATTTCTTCTTCGTAGGGAATATAATGTGATACTCTATCAGGATGATCCTTCCAATGAATCTTCATTTTGTGGGCGAGAATGCACCAGAGTAAACATTTGTGATCATCGTTCTGGATATTGAGTACTGCTTTTTTTGCAGCAAGCTTAGGGGGTAATGGGATGTGGCTAGATGCTGCTAACGGATGATATTTTGCTACATTAAGTTGAAGATCATTGAGTTTCTCCAACACCCATCCAGAACCTTGTTGCGTGAACTCTTCAAAAGAGGTAATGACTTTTTGAAATGCTTCTTCTAAATGACCAGCAATTGTTTCCTTTGTTAAATCAATGAGTGCTTTTGATCTGAAATATGGTGTTATGTACTCGATTTCACCGTCTTGTGCCATTCTCGTGAGTGTAGCCTCTACGATAATAAACCATTTGATTGATTTTTTCTCTTCATGTTGAAATTTTAATTCTTCGTTAAGAGGTGTTCTCAATTCGTCAAAATATTTAATGAAATCCATTTCATTTTCTTCATTACATTTAAAGCGAATTGTGTTGAATACATTTAGAGCATGAGATTGACGGACGTGTTTTGAACGTTTGGCGGGTGGGTGAGGTGAACTTTTTCTTTTTATGGAATGAGAAGATTGTGGATGAGTAGATTGCTGATGCGATCTTAAGTTAGACTTATTTATAAAAACTAATGCACATTGATTGCAAGGATGAAGATTTTCTATTCTATTGTGAGATTCAAGATGTTTTTCAAAATTCGTTTTTCTTTCAAAAGTTTTGTGGCAGAGGTCGCAGGTCTGAAAAGACCAAAAAAAAAAAAGGTTACAATTTATTTTTTTAATTTCCTAATATTAACTTTTTTTTTTTTTTTTTATTAAGAATTTAAACTTAAAAATCAACTTTAAAAAAAAAAATCACTAACCTAAAAACACTTCAATTTAAAATATACATAAAAATTTAAATAGTGTGGACCTGAAAATACTTTAATTTTAAATATACATAAAAATTTAATTTAAATATCGCGAACCTGAAAATACTTTAATTTTAAATATACATAAAAATTTAATTTAAATATCGCGAACCTGAAAGCACTTAAATATATTCAAAAAAAGTAATTTCTATTTTAAGATTCAAAAAAAAAAAAAAAAAAAAAAAATCATGCGCGAACCTGAAAACACTTCAATTTAAAATATATATGAAAATTACTTACCAAGGATGTGGAGGGTTTTGGCTCATGTTCTTTTTGATGCCTCTCTAAATTGAACTTTGATGAAAATGTTTTGCTGCAGAACGAGCAAGTCTAAAAAGAATGTTTAATTTGTTTACTCTTTTTTTTATTTATTTTATTTATTTATTTTTTTATACCTGAAACAATTCAACTGAAAATACTTCAAAAAGAATCTTACCCAAGAGGTGGTTAACTTTTCATTATGAATCTTGAGATGCCTATTGTAGTTAAATCTTTTGGAGAAAGTTTTGTGACACGTAGAGCAGGTGAATTTCTAAAAACAATACATTACAATTTAAATATGTTGAAAATAATTAAAAACCTAAATTTTGTTTAGACATTTTAAAGGGGGGTAGTTTATTTAAACTTACCTTATTTGAAGAAGGTCCAGGCTGCACAGAGGAGGGTCCTGGCTGAGATTCGTCCCAAGAGGGGTTTTCGATATTCCATTCGTCTTGCATCTCAACGGCCTGGAGGATGGAATCTAACTCCACGGGATCGTTCCAAAAGGATAAACCAAACTTTATTGGAAAAAAAAAAAATCGCGAAACGAGCGTTTAAAATAACGTCTAAAGTTATTTTTAAAAATTTTGAGCCATTATTCACATAGATTAATTTAAAGTTTTATTGCACTAATCGTTTTTCAAATAACTAATCATTTCATGCAACGGTACAAAAATTACTTCTTAAGAAATATATAGATTCACATGTAATTTCTTATTCGAAAAGAAACTAATATTATAAATGAAATTTGCCTTTTAGGAAATAGAAAACTAAATCTATTTTTTCAATAACAATTGAATTATATGCATAAGCTTAGTATGAATCAACACGCAATGACTAAAATACATAAACTTGAAAAAAGTTATCAATATCTCATTTATGATTATAAAAATTAATAAATAGAAAATAAAACATTCTAGCAAACAATAATAATAATAAAAAAAAAAAAATGCACATAAAGATTAAAAATTTGTAATTATAACGGAGTTAACAGAAATAACTTCACGAAATATTTAAAATAAAAACTTTTCTGTTAATATTTTAAAAAGTTTCTAAAACAGTCTATTTTTTAAAATTAATCTAATCATTATTATTTACACAGAATGAATTCTCTCAATAAACAATTTAGATTGTAATTTAGGTTAAACGAATAGCGATGACTCATCTAAACCGATGATTAAAGAATGAGATCTGTTGACATGCATTAATTCAAAGTTAATATTTAAAATTATTTCACACAAAAACACCTACTAAATATATTTTTAAAATTTTGCAAAACAGTCTATTCTAAAAATTAATCTAATCATTATTATTTACACAGAATGAATTCTCTCAATAAATAATTTAGATTGTAATTTAGGTTTTAAAAATTAATAAACGAATAGTGATGACTCATCTAAACCGATGATTAAAGAATGAGACCTGTTGACATGCACTAATTCAAAGTTAATATTTAAAATTATTTCATACAAAAACACCTGCTAAATATATTTTTAAAATTTTGCAAAACAGTCTATTCTAAAAATTAATATTCACACAGAATGAAAAATTATTTAGATTTTCAAACAATTATGCAATGCTAGAATGAGTCATCCTAGTACATCTACATTCATTTAAAATTTCAAAGTTATACTAACGCTAAAACAATATTTTAAAAATTAATCTAATCAATGTCATTTACACAGAATGAAACAAACATATGCATTAATTACTTTTTTAAAACTCAAAAAATATAATTAAATGTGAATATTATACTAAGCATGCAAAATAAAATATTATCGCATACGTAAACTAGCGAAATTTATTTATTTAAAAATTAATAAACTATTAAAGCAAAGAGATGACTCATCGAAACATTTAGTTCATTTGAGAAAGAGTTACACATTAATTCATTTTAAGTTATGTTATACTAAACATTTTAAACTACAGCATATATAAACTAGCGAAATTTATTTAAAAATTAATAACAATCACTCATTAAAACAAACAAATTCATGTTTGAACAAAGTGATGACTCATCGAAACATTTCAGTACTATATATCAGTATATACAGTATTAAAAATTATTTAGAACAGATACTAACGATAAAAACTATTATTTTTTATAATTATTCTAATAAATAATATATACACAGACTAAGTTATCCAAACAAACATACACAATAAATTTTTTATAAAAACTTTTCTCCTAATATTTTAAAAAAATTATTTAATAAATATAATTATTTATAAAGACTTTTATGCTTATATTTTTAAAATTAATCTAATATTTTTACAGAATAAGTCTTCCTAACAAACATACGCATGAATTATTTTTAAAAATTCAATGTTCAACTTAAATATACTTTGTGCATACATGCTAAAAATTCTCATCTTTGTAAAAACATTCAATCTCTTAAAATTATTTCTCAGAAATATTAATGATGAAACAAAACAGTATATTTTTTAAATTATGCTAGGTATTTAAGAAAAAAAAAAAAAAAAAAAAAAAAAAAAAATACTTTAAATAAATATTTAAAAATATTTTTAAAATCATTCTTAAAAAACATATCTGCAATGAGAATACAATTATTAAACCAATCGCAATTTTACTTTTAAATAAAAAGTTTTTCAAACGTGTTAAAACAATTTACTAAGTATTAAACAAAATTTTTTAATAAAAGTAAATTAGATTTAAACATTTTAGTCGATTTATATATTACTCAAACAAGAATAAATAAAAAATTACTTAAAGCACTTTCTTAAATTTATAAAAGTTAACAAGGAAAAATAAAATCTTATTCCAAGCATAAAAGTTTTCTTAAATTTATCATTTGATATAAGAAAAATCATTTAAAATAAGCATATTACCTCGTTATCCAAAGCTGAAGAAAATGTGCTGCTGTTGACTGAAGACATTTTTTTTTTCCTTTAAAAAATCCTAAGATTTGGGCACTCACAAAATAAAATATTGAATTAACTAACGCACACGGTAAATTCGAACAAGCGAATGAGTAATAATTTTCTCGACGCACACTATATACCTTCTCCCATGACTCACTGTAAAAACCCATGAGATAAGACGATGACTTGGAGATAGCTAACGCTATGATTCATTCCCCCCTCCAAGCAACACGTGGAAAGACTAAACTAGATATTAATTATTCATCCAAATTAGTTAATTATTATCTATTCATTAGAAAAAATTAATTAAAAGGATGTCATTAAAATAAACATTCAATAAAATAGTGCGGTTTTTCTTTTTTTTTTTTTTTTCTTAAAATTTAACATTCATTTCAATCTTTAATTTAAAACAATGCTTTTCTTAACATTTAATATTTAGTTTGAGAAAATAGTTAGTTTAAAAGAATACTTTTCTTTAAATTTAATTTTTATTTTAATCATTAGTAAATAAATTAGTTAATTAAATATTCATTAAGTAAAACCATTCTAGTTTGAAATATAATTTAATTTTTTTCTTTTAAACGAGTTAATCATTAGTTAATTAAAATATTCATAAATTAAAACCATTCTAGTTTGAAATATAATTTAATTTTTTTCTTTTAAACGAATTCAATAAATGAATAAAAAAAAATTTAATTTAAGAAAAATTAATTAAAATAATGTAATATTCATTAACTAAAACCAGTCAAGTTTTAATTCGTGAAAATAGATTATTTCTTCTTTTTAAAAAAGCATGTATTTATTTTTATTTTTATTCTAATATCATCGTAGAGGCTGATTCATTTGCATATTTCCCTCGGGGTTTTTCTAAGGTGAGTCATCGTACAGGTACGATATCTTACGGGAAATATGAAACATACTCATTTGCATATTTCTAATGAAGGGATAATATATACACTTTTAATTAAAGGAAAATAATAATTATTATTTCAATTTGATTATTAAAAAATATTTTTTCAAGTGGATTGTTTTGTGAATAAATGGTTTTATGAAATAAAATGTATGTTTTCAATTCAATCCCTAGAAAGTGAATCTCTTAAAAATATGCTGTTTTAAGAAATGAAATAGTCATTTCTTAAAACAGCATATTTTTAAGAGATTCACTTTCTAGGGATTGAATTGAAAACATACATTTTATTTCAAAAAACCATTTATTCACAAAACAATCCACTTGAAAAAATATTTTTTAATAATCAAATTGAAATAATAATTATTATTTTCCTTTAATTAAAAGTGTATATATTATCCCTTCATTAGAAATATGCAAATGAGTATGTTTCATATTTCCCGTAAGATATCGTACCTGTACGATGACTCACCTTAGAAAAACCCCGAGGGAAATATGCAAATGAATCAGCCTCTACGATGATATTAGAATAAAAATAAAAATAAATACATGCTTTTTTAAAAAGAAGAAATAATCTATTTTCACGAATTAAAACTTGACTGGTTTTAGTTAATGAATATTACATTATTTTAATTAATTTTTCTTAAATTAAATTTTTTTTTATTCATTTATTGAATTCGTTTAAAAGAAAAAAATTAAATTATATTTCAAACTAGAATGGTTTTAATTTATGAATATTTTAATTAACTAATGATTAACTCGTTTAAAAGAAAAAAATTAAATTATATTTCAAACTAGAATGGTTTTACTTAATGAATATTTAATTAACTAATTTATTTACTAATGATTAAAATAAAAATTAAATTTAAAGAAAAGTATTCTTTTAAACTAACTATTTTCTCAAACTAAATATTAAATGTTAAGAAAAGCATTGTTTTAAATTAAAGATTGAAATGAATGTTAAATTTTAAGAAAAAAAAAAAAAAAAAAAAAAAAAGAAAAACCGCACTATTTTATTGAATGTTTATTTTAATGACATCCTTTTAATTAATTTTTTCTAATGAATAGATAATAATTAACTAATTTGGATGAATAATTAATATCTAGTTTAGTCTTTCCACGTGTTGCTTGGAGGGGGGAATGAATCATAGCGTTAGCTATCTCCAAGTCATCGTCTTATCTCATGGGTTTTTACAGTGAGTCATGGGAGAAGGTATATAGGGTGCGTCGAGAAAATTATTACTCATTCGCTTGTTCGAATTTACCGTGTGCGTTAGTTAATTCAATCTTTTATTTTGTGAGTGCCCAAATCTTAGGATTTTTTAAAGGAAAAAAAAAATGTCTTCAGTCAACAGCAGCACATTTTCTTCAGCTTTGGATAACGAGGTAATATGCTTATTTTAAATGATTTTTCTTATATCAAATGATAAATTTAAGAAAACTTTTATGCTTGGAATAAGATTTTATTTTTCCTTGTTAACTTTTATAAATTTAAGAAAGTGCTTTAAGTAATTTTTTATTTATTCTTGTTTGAGTAATATATAAATCGACTAAAATGTTTAAATCTAATTTACTTTTATTAAAAAATTTTGTTTAATACTTAGTAAATTGTTTTAACACGTTTGAAAAACTTTTTATTTAAAAGTAAAATTGCGATTGGTTTAATAATTGTATTCTCATTGCAGATATGTTTTTTAAGAATGATTTTAAAAATATTTTTAAATATTTATTTAAAGTATTTTTTTTTTTTTTTTTTTTTTTTTTTCTTAAATACCTAGCATAATTTAAAAAATATACTGTTTTGTTTCATCATTAATATTTCTGAGAAATAATTTTAAGAGATTGAATGTTTTTACAAAGATGAGAATTTTTAGCATGTATGCACAAAGTATATTTAAGTTGAACATTGAATTTTTAAAAATAATTCATGCGTATGTTTGTTAGGAAGACTTATTCTGTAAAAATATTAGATTAATTTTAAAAATATAAGCATAAAAGTCTTTATAAATAATTATATTTATTAAATAATTTTTTTAAAATATTAGGAGAAAAGTTTTTATAAAAAATTTATTGTGTATGTTTGTTTGGATAACTTAGTCTGTGTATATATTATTTATTAGAATAATTATAAAAAATAATAGTTTTTATCGTTAGTATCTGTTCTAAATAATTTTTAATACTGTATATACTGATATATAGTACTGAAATGTTTCGATGAGTCATCACTTTGTTCAAACATGAATTTGTTTGTTTTAATGAGTGATTGTTATTAATTTTTAAATAAATTTCGCTAGTTTATATATGCTGTAGTTTAAAATGTTTAGTATAACATAACTTAAAATGAATTAATGTGTAACTCTTTCTCAAATGAACTAAATGTTTCGATGAGTCATCTCTTTGCTTTAATAGTTTATTAATTTTTAAATAAATAAATTTCGCTAGTTTACGTATGCGATAATATTTTATTTTGCATGCTTAGTATAATATTCACATTTAATTATATTTTTTGAGTTTTAAAAAAGTAATTAATGCATATGTTTGTTTCATTCTGTGTAAATGACATTGATTAGATTAATTTTTAAAATATTGTTTTAGCGTTAGTATAACTTTGAAATTTTAAATGAATGTAGATGTACTAGGATGACTCATTCTAGCATTGCATAATTGTTTGAAAATCTAAATAATTTTTCATTCTGTGTGAATATTAATTTTTAGAATAGACTGTTTTGCAAAATTTTAAAAATATATTTAGCAGGTGTTTTTGTATGAAATAATTTTAAATATTAACTTTGAATTAGTGCATGTCAACAGGTCTCATTCTTTAATCATCGGTTTAGATGAGTCATCACTATTCGTTTATTAATTTTTAAAACCTAAATTACAATCTAAATTATTTATTGAGAGAATTCATTCTGTGTAAATAATAATGATTAGATTAATTTTTAGAATAGACTGTTTTGCAAAATTTTAAAAATATATTTAGTAGGTGTTTTTGTGTGAAATAATTTTAAATATTAACTTTGAATTAATGCATGTCAACAGATCTCATTCTTTAATCATCGGTTTAGATGAGTCATCGCTATTCGTTTAACCTAAATTACAATCTAAATTGTTTATTGAGAGAATTCATTCTGTGTAAATAATAATGATTAGATTAATTTTAAAAAATAGACTGTTTTAGAAACTTTTTAAAATATTAACAGAAAAGTTTTTATTTTAAATATTTCGTGAAGTTATTTCTGTTAACTCCGTTATAATTACAAATTTTTAATCTTTATGTGCATTTTTTTTTTTTTTATTATTATTATTGTTTGCTAGAATGTTTTATTTTCTATTTATTAATTTTTATAATCATAAATGAGATATTGATAACTTTTTTCAAGTTTATGTATTTTAGTCATTGCGTGTTGATTCATACTAAGCTTATGCATATAATTCAATTGTTATTGAAAAAATAGATTTAGTTTTCTATTTCCTAAAAGGCAAATTTCATTTATAATATTAGTTTCTTTTCGAATAAGAAATTACATGTGAATCTATATATTTCTTAAGAAGTAATTTTTGTACCGTTGCATGAAATGATTAGTTATTTGAAAAACGATTAGTGCAATAAAACTTTAAATTAATCTATGTGAATAATGGCTCAAAATTTTTAAAAATAACTTTAGACGTTATTTTAAACGCTCGTTTCGCGATTTTTTTTTTTCCAATAAAGTTTGGTTTATCCTTTTGGAACGATCCCGTGGAGTTAGATTCCATCCTCCAGGCCGTTGAGATGCAAGACGAATGGAATATCGAAAACCCCTCTTGGGACGAATCTCAGCCAGGACCCTCCTCTGTGCAGCCTGGACCTTCTTCAAATAAGGTAAGTTTAAATAAACTACCCCCCTTTAAAATGTCTAAACAAAATTTAGGTTTTTAATTATTTTCAACATATTTAAATTGTAATGTATTGTTTTTAGAAATTCACCTGCTCTACGTGTCACAAAACTTTCTCCAAAAGATTTAACTACAATAGGCATCTCAAGATTCATAATGAAAAGTTAACCACCTCTTGGGTAAGATTCTTTTTGAAGTATTTTCAGTTGAATTGTTTCAGGTATAAAAAAATAAATAAATAAAATAAATAAAAAAAAGAGTAAACAAATTAAACATTCTTTTTAGACTTGCTCGTTCTGCAGCAAAACATTTTCATCAAAGTTCAATTTAGAGAGGCATCAAAAAGAACATGAGCCAAAACCCTCCACATCCTTGGTAAGTAATTTTCATATATATTTTAAATTGAAGTGTTTTCAGGTTCGCGCATGATTTTTTTTTTTTTTTTTTTTTTTGAATCTTAAAATAGAAATTACTTTTTTTGAATATATTTAAGTGCTTTCAGGTTCGCGATATTTAAATTAAATTAAATTTTTATGTATATTTAAAATTAAAGTATTTTCAGGTTCGCGATATTTAAATTAAATTTTTATGTATATTTAAAATTAAAGTATTTTCAGGTCCACACTATTTAAATTTTTATGTATATTTTAAATTGAAGTGTTTTTAGGTTAGTGATTTTTTTTTTTAAAGTTGATTTTTAAGTTTAAATTCTTAATAAAAAAAAAAAAAAAAAGTTAATATTAGGAAATTAAAAAAATAAATTGTAACCTTTTTTTTTTTTGGTCTTTTCAGACCTGCGACCTCTGCCACAAAACTTTTGAAAGAAAAACGAATTTTGAAAAACATCTTGAATCTCACAATAGAATAGAAAATCTTCATCCTTGCAATCAATGTGCATTAGTTTTTATAAATAAGTCTAACTTAAGATCGCATCAGCAATCTACTCATCCACAATCTTCTCATTCCATAAAAAGAAAAAGTTCACCTCACCCACCCGCCAAACGTTCAAAACACGTCCGTCAATCTCATGCTCTAAATGTATTCAACACAATTCGCTTTAAATGTAATGAAGAAAATGAAATGGATTTCATTAAATATTTTGACGAATTGAGAACACCTCTTAACGAAGAATTAAAATTTCAACATGAAGAGAAAAAATCAATCAAATGGTTTATTATCGTAGAGGCTACACTCACGAGAATGGCACAAGACGGTGAAATCGAGTACATAACACCATATTTCAGATCAAAAGCACTCATTGATTTAACAAAGGAAACAATTGCTGGTCATTTAGAAGAAGCATTTCAAAAAGTCATTACCTCTTTTGAAGAGTTCACGCAACAAGGTTCTGGATGGGTGTTGGAGAAACTCAATGATCTTCAACTTAATGTAGCAAAATATCATCCGTTAGCAGCATCTAGCCACATCCCATTACCCCCTAAGCTTGCTGCAAAAAAAGCAGTACTCAATATCCAGAACGATGATCACAAATGTTTACTCTGGTGCATTCTCGCCCACAAAATGAAGATTCATTGGAAGGATCATCCTGATAGAGTATCACATTATATTCCCTACGAAGAAGAAATTAAGTTGGGAGATATAGAGTGTCCAGTTCCTCTAAATAAAATTTCAAAAATTGAAGAAATGAATAATTTGAGAATCAATATATTTGGTTACGCTGAAGAAGTCTTCCCTCTTTACATTTCGCCTCGCACAGATGAAGACTGTATAAACTTGTTACTAATAAGTAATGAAGCTACAAGCCATTATTGTTTGATAAGGAACTTTTCCAGACTTTTAAGTGACCGAACCAATCATAATGGAGAAACGCATTATTGCTATCGTTGTCTTCACAGATTTATCAGAGCAGATTTGCTTGAAGATCATATCCCCTATTGCAAGGATCAAGCACCACAAAAAATCAAGATGCCCAAGGAAGGAGAAAATATTTTAAAATTTGAAAATTACCATCATGAGCATCCAGTTCCCTTTGTTATATACGCCGATTTTGAGGCGTTAATTGAAAAAAAAGAAGAAACTGTCGGTCTCCACACTAAAACACTTGCTGAGCATATTCCATGTGGGTATGCTTATATTATTGTGACAGCAGAGGGAAATGCCTATAAACCCATTTCAGTGTACAGAGGTCCTAATACCGTTCAACATTTTCTTAGTGCTATTTTAAAAGAAGAAGAAGAGTTGGCTGCCAAATTAACAAACATTGTACCCATATGTATGACTCCCCAAAATGAGTTAGACTTCAAATCAGCAAAAATATGCAACCTCTGCCGAAAAGAATTAAGAAATGATCGTGTTCGTGATCACGATCACATGACAGGACAATATCGAGGTGCACTCCACAGCTCATGCAACATAAAATTTAGACTCGAAAAAAAAATTCCTGTCATTTTTCATAACTTGAAACATTATGATGGACACTTAATCATGCAAGAATTAGGAAGACTAAAAGATCACGATTTATTCGTCATACCATGTACCATGGAAAAATACGTATCATTCACAATTTCGAAGAAAATTAATAAATGTAGAGTCTCCCTAACGTTTTTGGATAGCTTCCAATTTTTGTCAACTTCCCTAGAAAAATTAGTAACAAACCTTCCAAAAGAAGATTTCAAGCTTTTGAAGGAACATTTTCCTCAAAACACAGAATTAATATTAAGAAAGGGAATCTATCCATACGAATACATGGATAGTTTTCAGAAATTCGAAGAGACGCATTTGCCACCCCCAAAAGCTTTCGACAGCACTTTAACTGGGCACTCTATATCCTCTAAAGATTATCAAGATGCTGAAAACGTTTGGCGGGTGTTTTCAATAAAAAATTTAGGTGATTATCATAACCTATATGTAAAAACAGATGTTTTACAGCTAGCCGACGTGTTTCAAAATTTCCGACAAATATGCAAAAGTTATTACAAAATTGACTGCGTCCACCTTTTAACTGCGCCAGGCCTTGCATGGGAAGGATGCCTCAAGATGACGGATCAGCCTTTAGAACTCTTCAGTGATCCTGATATGCACCTCTTAATTGAAAAGGGTATTCGCGGTGGAATTTCGGTCATAACAAAAAGAAAGGGTGAAGCCAACAACAAATACATGTCCAGTTTCGATGCATCCAAGCCTAGTAAGTACATAATGTATTTAGATGCCAACAACTTGTACGGCTGGGCAATGAGTCAGCCCTTACCCTATGGTGAATTTGAATGGCAGCCGGCTGATAATTTCAACGTGCAAAAAATATTAGCCATTCCTCAAGACGGGCCTGACGGATATATATTTGAAGTTGACTTAAAATATCCCGATCATTTGCATGATGAACATAATGATTATCCCTTAGCTGCCGAAAAAATGAACATCACTTATGAAGACTTATCCCCATTTTCAAGACAACATCTTCCCCAAGAAAAATATATAGCGACAACAAAACTTGTACCAAATTTGCACGATAAAAAAAATCATGTATGCCATTATAAAAATTTACAATTTTATTTAAGATGCGGGTTAGAGTTGGAAGCTATCCACAAAGTTTTGAAATTTAAGCAAAAAACATGGTTAAAATCATACATAGATTTTAACACTGAAAAAAGGAAAAAGGCAGCTTCAGCATTCGAAAAGGACTTCTTCAAACTGATGAACAACGCAGTTTATGGGAAGTCCTTGGAGAATACAAGAAAGAGAAAAAATGTGGAGCTCGTCAATTGTGAAAAAAGAGCAAAGAAACTAGTAGCTGATCCAGCCTTCAAAAGGTTCAAAATTTTCGATAATGAATTGGTAGCAGTGGAACGTACCAAACAAAGCTTACTTCTAAACAGACCAATATATTTAGGATTTTGTATATTGGAGCTCTCTAAACTCTTAATGTACGATTTCCATTATGGATTTATAAAAACGAAATATGGGGATAAAGCACAATTATTATTTACAGATACTGATTCGTTGACGTATGAGATTGAAACGGAAGATGTTTATAAAGATTTTGAAGCATATAAGCACAATTTTGATACATCAGATTACCCGGCAAATCATCCCTTATTCAGTGAAGAAAACAAGAAGAAGATAGGCTGCTTTAAAGACGAGCTCAACGGGGAGATCATTTTAGAATTCATCGGTCTTCGAGCGAAAATGTACTCAATATTGTCCACAAAAGGGGAAAAGAAAACAGCGAAGGGGGTGGCAAGATGCGTCGTACAGAAGAAAATACAGCATGATGATTACAAAGCATGTTTAATAAAACAAAATATCACGAGAGAAATACAACAAAGAATTACAAGCAAACACCATCATCTGCAAACTGTAGAAATTAATAAGATTGCACTAAGTGCATTTGATGACAAGAGGTATATACTAGAAGATGGATGCTCAACACTGGCGCACGGTCATTGGAAGACAACCCCAGAAAACTATATGATGAGTTCATCAGGTTGATATTTTTTATTTTTATTTATTTATTTATTTTTTTTTTAAAGGAACTAACTCCCGCCTTGTTCTACGGAACGAAAAGGGGCACCGCAGGGCCTCGGGAGGGCAGTCTCCCAGGCGCTCAAGGTGAACTCTTTCTTTCTCTTTCTCTTTCTTCTCTTTTTTTTTTTTCTAACTTTATTCTTTCTAACTCTCATTTCTTAAATTTTGTATTCTCTTTCTAACTTTTTTCTATACATTTTTCTTTCACTTACTTCTCAAATTGTGTATGTATGTATCTCTTTTCAGGTTAAGTCTCAAAAGATCGTGACGTCATCTAACCCCCCGCAAAAATTCGAAAAAATTTTTAAAGTCCCGAAAAATTCTTACCGAAAAATTTCTAAGTCCCCTTATTCAAAAAAATATCTCGTAAAAATTTCTTATCAGTCAAAAATTCTTATCGCGAAAAACCTACCGTTCAAGATAACGCTCCTCTCTCAAACCTATCGTTCAAGATCACGCGGCTCCTCCTCCTCTGCCTGCACTGCTCGCTCCTCGGCTGCTCGGCTCCTCCTGCTCCTCATGGCGTTGAACTCTCATTTTCCATCTACTAAGATATTTGTTTAAAATTGAAAAGTTTAAAATTTCTGCTATGCTACCCATTAAAATAAATCAATTTGTGAATTAATCTTTAAAGATTAAGCTCATGGAAATGAAGGAGAAGATATATATCTTTATTGATTACAAAAATCGCTTAATCAGCAAAATTTTATTTGGCATGACAGAACGGAGTATAATGTCGTCAGAAATAATATTAACTTAATTCAGTTTTAATTAAGTAAAAACACAATGATAAATGTGTATCATTAAATAATTATAACATAATTTTTTAATTAAACTCTTGTTCAAAATCAGGTATTTAAAGACTGTGTTTCAAGATTAAAATATAAAAAAAAATCATCAAAATGATTTTAAAAGCAATTTGCTGCTAATAAAACAAATTTATATTTCTTTCATGTTCAATATTTACGAAGCTAAGCTGAGTAGTACGCATGTGTTACGAGAAGATCCGAGAATTATCTCTGTTAATTCTCCGATATTCGAGGATCAAAAACGAAGTGTTAAAGTAGCCGGTGAACTGCGAATTTTCGATGGAGAATACCGATTTTCGTATGATCGAGCGATTACCGCTGATGCGAGATATAATCCGAGTGTTAAGAAGTTGGTGAATACGGCCCTAAAAGATTAGCATAATGTCAGTCGTTTCTTTTCCAAATACTTATTTATTTAGTGATTTAAAATTTATTTTATGTACATGTCTAGAATGGCATAAATATATCTAAATAACTTACAAAAAAAAAAAAAAAAAAAATGTTTTAAAAGATTTAATTCCAAATAACAGCACTTCTAAATGTCATAGAAGTACTGTTATTTGGCATTAAATTGTGTATTATTATATTGCTATTATTAACAGTAATTGTAACTGTGATAGTAAAACTTTTAGTAGTAGATTTTAACTGAAGGAAAAGAAAATTAAAATTCCTATATTATTATTGACTTATAAATAATATCATGTGGTACATTATATCTTATCACATTTTCGATGCTTATTGAAGTGAAATAATTTTTTAGATTCAAATTATTCATTTCGCAGTTAAACACGTAAAAGATTAGCATAATTCAAGTTACATGTGATGTCGATTATCACATATTCTAGAAAAATATATTTTCATTTATAAATAATAATAATAATAATAATATAATAATAATAAGAAATTAAAATTAAGTTAAAATATGTAACGAACATATTTTATGACCTCTAAATTGCAACTTAAATTCTCATACAGTATGTTCTTTAAATTTTTACATTCTCCCTCTTCCCACATGTTTATCTTTTGCTAATTGCAACTCTTTCGAAACCTCTGTTCATGTATTATTCGTTCTTTAACGTTAATGCAGATCTACAATAGCTTGTTTTGACTTTTCCTAATTCGGTTTCTTTTCATCTTACAAATAAATGCAGCTTTTTCGCCATAAGTGGATTCCTTGTCTCATAACATGGTGTGTTAATTTTGCTCAAAAGTTCCGGGTTCTCATGGCATGTTTTGGCATTTAGTGAGGACCGTTTGAATTATAATCATGTGGTAACCTTTTAAAAAATTGTATGCATTTATACGTAACAACCATTTTTACTCTACTTTTTGAATTTGGCGTCGACTAGAGCTCTGACGAAATCAATCAAGGAATCGAAGTGTCACTTCATCATCATGACTTAACCAGTGAATTCGTCGTTTTGGGCTCCCATTCCAAATTATTTAATTACCCCAATTATACCTACCATTTTATTGTAAAAGGCTTATCTGGTCACCTATATTGTGTTAAATATGTCAACAATTCCTATATAATAAAATTCCTCATAATATCTACAAGAAAATGCCTGTTTTGGATCTTTCCAGTGTTATTGCGTTTCATATCGCAAGAATTATAAAGCTGTTTTTCTAAAGTAAACTTCTATAATCAACGGCCATCTACAAATCCTCAACTTCAAAAAAATTCTTCTGCACAACATTTTTTTTAAAGTACTTAAATAAACAAATATATATATATATATATATATATATATATTTCTAAAAGTAAACATGTGGCAGAAGACCAAACTATCATGAAAATGGTGCAAAATCTATAAAAGCCGATTAATTGATGTTATTTAATTTTTATATAATTGAGATTGGATGTCAGAAAGCATTTCAAATAATCTTGCAGTTTACATCTCGGATATTAATATGTGTAGATTAATCATCTGAGACAGGTATAAAACGAAAAAGAAGTGCTGCATGCAAGAAACTAAACGAGGCGAGTAAATGTAAGCGGATAAAAAAAAAGGAACATCTAACTTTGCTTCGCGTCTGAGAGACCTTCTCATTGTGTTGCTTTTTCTAATTGCTCTACAGGAGTCACTGTTTTGCTTTTCGATTCCTCAAGTAGATAAAAATCATGAATCTAAAAACGTACCCGGGTTCCTAGCTTTTTTTTTCATCCGTGCTTTTTCTCCTATTTCTTTAGTAAATTAAACTCCCACCGCAAACATGATTAATGAATATAACCTTCACGGGCTGTAGCTAAAATACAAAATACATTCTACCATTGGAATGATGATTTCACTAAGAACGATTCTCACGTCGACTTCTACCTCGTTCTTATCTTCGTGTAAAATTATTTCTGTGTCTTGAAGAATCGCTAGGTTCAGTGATGAAGTTATCTCCAGATTTTATGCCACTGAGAAACAGTAATTTCAGGATTTAAAATAGCGTGACAATTTAAGAATAATAAATGAACGAGACCTGTCGCGGTGACTATACATTTCCTTATCAGATGCACATTTCGACACACGAGCTTATTACTTATAGTGAATACAGTTTAAAGTTTTCAACTTTGATTAAGGAAAGATTAATTGTAAGGAACTGCTAAAAAATGTTTGCATAATAGGATAGTATTTTTAGGATGATAGACTGATATTTCTTTATATAATTACTGTCGCATTTTGTTTTTGATATGAGAAATATCTTAGTCAAACTTTAATTCTGATCTATAAGATCAAATCTATGCCAAATGTCAGCACCTGTAACTAATGTAAATGTGGGAGTTAACTTTTTTTTTTTTTTTTTTGAAAAAAAAAAAAAAAAAAAATAGTTAACTCCCACATAAAAAATAATTTTTTTTTTTTTTTTTTGAGAAAAAAATTCCTTTTATTTCTTTTTGATTTCATTTTTTACATTTTATATACTTTTTGTATGAATAAAAATAATGCTAGTAAAATCACATTACATCTTATTGCAAAAGAAATATTATACATATATCATTAGTTCTTTAAGTGAGACTGTATTCGTAATGAGTAATGTATGAGTAATGTATTTGGTGAAAAATTTCGATATAAATTTTTCGCCTGATTTACAAGTTTTAAGGTCCAAAAAAGTTGTTTTTAGAGATTATTCATTGTGTATATATGTATATGTGTGTGCGTGTGTGTGTGGGGGGGGGGGGGGGGTATTGGGGGAAAAGGGTGTATCTGCTGAATCTTCTGACGGCGACTGATGAAACTTCTGAATCTAAAGATACGACGAAACTTCATATTTAAAGACTTCATATTTTAATTTTCTGTAAAAAATATTAAAAAAAAAAAAAAAAAAAAAAAAAAAAAAGAAAAAAGAAAGAAAGAAAGAAAAAAAGAAAAGAAAAGAAAACGGAAATGGGATATGGAAAACTGAATAAAGACAAATTCGCATCTTAAAAACGACTCTAATATACAGTGCGCGACAATTAAAAAAAAAAAAAAAAAAAGCAGCACTGCAGAAAAATTGACTTATATCTATCTCTTTTATGTGTAATAACACATCGCAACGTGTCCGCCTAAAGCCAAATTTCCAAACCAAACAGCCAAAAATTTTATATCTGGCTAAAAAGCAACTTACCAGTTTGCTAACTTTTAATTATTTTGCCATCTCCCTCATTAAAATACATTTTGCTTTTCATTCTAAAATTAATACTCTTTGTGATATCGTTAATTGCCTTATCCTTACCATTTTTGAAATACTTTTCAAAATTACACCTTTCTTGACAACTGTTTTTTGTTTTTAATACTTGGCTCAATCTTAAATTTTACATGGAAAACCTTGTAGTAAAATGTGTTCGAAAATTTGCTTTTTAAATCATAAAGCTGGCGCTCCAGAAAGAGAAAAGAGAAATAAGAACGTTTTTTCCCCAAAGTATGTGGGTAGTTGAAAGTAAAAAATCTGCAACCTAAAATTTCATCTAAATATATTTTCTAAGGAAATAATAACATTTTATTTAATAAAACTCATCTATTCTATGTGAATTTCGTAAAAAGAAATATGTGAGAAACGTAAATTCCGAGAATGTAAAAGCAAGGCTACACTGCATTTCCTTTATTTATTCATTAAAGATAGTTGATAATCAGTTATAATAGTTTCTTTCTGTTTTTTTTTTTTTTTTTTTTTTTTTTTTGAAATATCTACAAAGGATCCGTATTAGGTCCGTTGAAGGAAAAAACGGATCCGGATGCGGATATTATTTTCTCGCTGATACGGATCCGAATACGAATACGGATAATTTTTTTCTCGCGGATATCCACGGATACGGATACGGAGCTCCGGCACATGCCTAATATGGATATGTATGAGAGCAGAGAAAACTTGAAATATAAGGCATATAATTTTATTGATTTTAACCAAAAATTCGAAAATAATATATATATATATATATTTAAATGGCATGATATTGAAAATATTATAGGCAACAACAAAATAAAATGTAAAACTATTTGAAATATGTTGGAACAGTACATACTATATGTGTGTATGTAGATGTTATTAAATTAACTACGGATGTCAATATGAAAAACTGAGTAATAACCATAATTAAAATTTATATGATATTTAGAAATCTCGGGTAAATAATAAACGCTCTCATTTTATTTATTTATTTATTTTGTGTGTGTGTAGAAACAGTGTGATATAGATTATCACATATTATAAAATTTATATTTTTCTCTTTAAAAGAATAGGTAAATTATCTAAATAAATTAAATTATAAATTAGATTCCTTAATCTTTAACAACTACTTAAAATATAACGATTTTATCCTATAAATAATAAATTTTACAATATGCATTTTCTAAATTTTATATCTTCCCTTTCATGCCTTTTTCAATGTAGCTGAAACAAAAAAATCTTTGATCAGTTCCCAGTATTTATTTTGCAAGCCTAACGTACTGGAAATTCTTTTTGCTCTGGAAATGATAATGTTTTGACTTATTTCTATCCTTTTGCTTTGTGAAACCAGAAAATAATTAATTCTGTCTCTTTTAATCGTACCTCGAAATGTAAATCATGCATCCTCTGGTCGCCTAATTTACATCAACTGTTAGATAAAATATTTGCTTAGCTAGTTATTTTCCCAGGGTCTAAAACTTGGTGAAATCATGCCAACATTCACTAACAACGGTCAATAAATTACTGGTCACTTTTTAAAAATATACATATGAATATTCCTAAAGTAATGCAACCATTCTCTATCTTAAACTTTGAACTTGGCGTGTAATTCAACGCCAAATGCATTGTCATTTTGTTTTGCTTCAGTTTAGGAGCACACACTTTCTTTCTGATCATCAAACATGTAAGAGCTTAAGAGCGATTCGGGCCTAGAGCCCGGCCTGATCCTCGGTACTGTTTCCCACTCCAGAATGTTTTCGTTAAAAAACTTATTATGTTCTGGTAATTGACTATGGTCACGTGCATTGGAATATTTTCAATAAACTGGCATGAGAACAAAATATGTCTCTGAGTTACTTCCGAGCCTGGACCTTTAAAATGGAAATTAACTTTTAATAATGTTTTTTTTTTTTTACTTTACAGCCAAAGCCATCAACAAAAATATTCTCTTTACGACGGCCACTCATCTTCTTCACAAACAGTGACGTAAATGGTGTGTGTGAAAAATACTCAAATTGAATGAATTGTATATATAAAATTATAAAATGTCTATATATCATTTTCCAAACAATTTAAACAAAAACAAAACAATATAAAATTATGAAACAGAGAGAAAATTGTGCATTTATGTACACATTGATTGAAAATTTTTAAGTTGAAATACAATGACTGTTAAATATGAAATAAATCAAGAATATAAGTAATAATTTAAAATGTATAAGAAGATAATAAAATTAGAAAAATATGGATAAAATTATGCATTAATAATAAACATTTTTTTTTTTTTTAATTGTTGTCCTTCATCTTTATATTTTTAATAAACATATATCAAAGTAAGCTATGTATATTACTGTTAACTTGGTCATAAAGGAAGTTATTATAGATGTATTGTAATAAATTATAAAGCTTAAAAAATTACATAAATAAATTCTTCATGAAATAAATTCATGCGCATCCGAATAAATAAGCCAGAAGAAAATGTGTGAACTCAGGCCGTGAATTCATTAACCAAAACATAGCTTACTGAGTAGAATGTGTGTATGTGTACAATAGTAAAAAGAATCTATTGAAAAAAAAAAAAAAGTCATTCAACTGCTCCCCAAATCAGTAAAACAATAATGAAGGTTTTAACTTAATAATAAAAATTATACTTTTAAAAAATTAAAGAACACGCTTTTACTGAAATGTGAACTAAAAAGCTCAAAATATCAATATAGTATTAAAATGCAGGGCAGGAGAAAGTCGTATGAGTGACATACCATAATATTTGCCAGTTTTTTTTTTTTTTTTTTTTTTTTTAATAATAATTGATTAACCCATATCGTACCAAGCATTGAAAAAATATTTTTTTTTCTTTATAAAATCTTAAATATATGTTTCTTTAAGCCTATGCATACACTGTTAAAAATCGTTTCTTAATAAATAATTTAGAATTAAACAAAAACCATTTTTAAAAAATCTCCCCTGACTGGGCTCGAACGTTAGACCTTTAGGTTCGTAGCCCGGAGCTTTACCTCACAGCCACAGCGTTCATGTAGGGAAAATCTTTTTTTACAATATAGGTTTTTTGTTTGCTCCCAGAGCGGTTACAAACATACATGCAGGTGAAGCTAATAAAAGCGTGTTAAAAATGCGCAAACGAATAGATTCATGAAATATCGCAAAAATACTTGCCAGTTACCACGTGAGTTTTAGGAATCTTTCAACGTTAATTAATTGTTTTATTATTATTATTATTATTATTATTATTATTATTTTAACAAAAAAAATATTTTATTATTTATTTATTTATTTATTTATTTATTTATTTATTTTTTAAGCACAACATAAATGTATGTCAGAAAATTGCCCAGCAACAACGTATAAAAAATATTTCCCCTATTTAAAAATAAATTAATATTTTTATCAAAGCAGTTTATTTATCTGATTATGTTAATATATTTAATTTTCCCTTTATTATGCTTATTATTATTATTTATAAATCTAGCTATTTACTTTAAAATATTTCATTATGAAATATTAGTGTGGATAGTAAAATTACACAAGAAATGTTATACCTTTTTTAAGCCTATATATGAAAATTTTGGCCAGTATTCAAAATGCAAGGATAAAATCAAGCACAACAAATTAACCACAAGTACATTTCAGCGCTTCAAAATACAAATGCGGAGCATAAAATTACCAAAATGATGAGCAAAAAAAAAAAAAAATCTTTTGAAATTTTTAATGTAAAACCATTTTATGTTATAGAATATTTATTAACCTTTTTTTTTTTTTTTTTTTTTTTTTTTTTTGGGGGGGGGGGGGGGGAGGAGGAGCAAAAAAATATTTTTTGTTCTGTATGTTTTATTTATTATATTTATAATATATATATACATATATTTATTTATTTATTTATTTTGTGAGGAACAATAAAACAATGTGTACAAAATACGTAAAAGTATTTTTAGAAAAATTACCAGAGAATTTAGAAATATAAAAGCCATTTCAATAAAATATTTAAGAAAATATTCTGCAACTTAAATTCAAAATGTGCTTCAAAGTATTTATTAAAAATGTCATTCCTTAGAGAAATATTCGAGAATGAAAGAAAAGAAATGTACAATTAGTTGTGTAGTCTTTGTGAAATTTGCGACTCGTAATGTAATTGTATAATATTGATTACATTTGGCATTTGCCATGAAGTGTTTTAATACTACATGTGTGATAGCATTTGTAAAAATGTAAAAATGCAAAAATTTTAAGGTATTGTAAGAATATAAATGTATAAATTTAAAATTGATTCATAATGTTATGCAAAAAAGAAAAAAAAAAAAAAAAAAAAACTGTGAAATTGTATCCAAATGTCAGCACATAATTATGTAGTGCATTGTCAACGTGAACTTAAGCGATATATATCAATATTCATTAATCTTCATAAAGCTATATGAATCAATTAAAAAATTGTCTCACATAAATTATCCAAGATATACTAAAAATATTACAACATTAAACACACATATACATAACATAATAAAAATAAAAGACGATATATTTTTATATTTTGGAATTTATGCAAAAACTTTTTTTCTTATTATTACTTTTACGGTAAGCAAAACAATAAAATAATAAATTTTTTTATAGGATTATTTAGATTAGAATAAACAAAATTGCGCAAAATGGGCCCTGAATTCATTGACTAACTTGAATTCAACCACATACATATTGCCCTTCTTTTAATACTGAAGGTTGTATTTAAAAATTAATGTAAAAATGAAATTCTTACACTTTACTAATTATTAAAGGATGTAAAATATTAATCGTAAAATGTACAAAAAGTAATAAAGAAATTGAAAATAAAAAATGTATATGTTAATAAATGTATAGGATTGCCACAAGGTGAAATTGCATTTAGTATGTTAGCTGACCAATATTTATATTATTATGAGCGAGACATTGAATATACTAATTTTATATTACTACGATAGATTGAAGATATAATTATATTATATTTGGAAAAACATAACAAATATCAAGATTTAACTGTTGGTTATCGTGATAATCTATCTCTTAGTAACACTCATTTAGAATCTAATGTAATCAATTTCTTAGATTTAAAAATTATTCGTAATCATAATAGCCAGTTGGAATTTGACTTGTATGATAAACGATAAGAGATTTCCCCTTTAAAGTGATTTTTTTACTAATTTTTGTTAATATTCTTCTTAATTTTAATCTACGAATAATACATCCAGTGTCTGATAATTATAAAATCAAACAATTTCGATTTACTAAAAATTTAGCACTAAATAATGATTACCCCAAAAATGTAATTAAAAATTTTTTTGAATGGATTTTCATTCCATAATAAATTTTAACTTCTGTCTAGAAATTAAAATTATTGATTTTAAATCAGGTGTTGTTATATTGTTAGTTTGATTATCCCAATGGTCTTTCATCATAATTAAAGTTATACCTAATGTCTTTATATTAAAAAAAAAAAAAAAAAAAAAACTTTTCAAATTACAATTGCAGATGACAACTATTCAATTTATTTTTCTGAAAATCTTCTATCATCCACTTTAAAAACTCTGAATCCTAAATTAGGATTCTTAATTTGAATTGGTTTGTGACATCTCTTTATTTACTCCATGGTTCTGGCCATTAACTGTACATTTAACGGCTTTCTGTCTCTTAAATTTTACACGTGAGGCACTCATTTCTTGATTATTTTAGATATTTATTTTTTTATTATGTAATTGGTTATTATTGATTCATATTTACAATGTTTATTTCTTGATTATTTAATTGGTGATCATTGATTCATATTTTTTACAATACTTGGTTGGTTTCTCTCATGTTGTGGTGAGTTTAATTTGATATCAGTTTCTTTCTTGTTTTGGCTCTAATAAATGTTTTGGGCCCGGCACAAAGAAATATTTAGCTTTTGCTATCTTTGTGACAGAAAAACATTCACTTTGCATGTTTCGTATTCTACCAGGTCCTTGAAAAAGTTAGAATGCATACATGCAGTTATCTAATTACAATTTGCTTTAATTCATTTTGCTTTGACTTTATTTCATTTTTGGTTTGATTTGGGTAGTCTTTGTTTTTGATCATATTAATTGTTTGAATTACTGATAATATTTAATAACCTTTAAATTTCAACTGCACGCTCTGATTATCAATATATATATATATAGATACATCAATTTAGTAATTTTTTATTTATTTATTTTTTTTTATTTTTTTTTTAATGTGTTTGCTACATTTTTTTTTTTTTTTTTTTTTTTTTTTTAATACGATAGTATATATTTTTTCGGATATGTGATAATTGACATCACATTTGGTGTTTACACACCTTTTTTTTTCAATACGATAATATATTTTTTAGAATATGTGATAATTGACATCACATATGGCATTTACACACACATTATTTTTTTTAAGCACAGTTTTAAGTTTAAATATATTTTTGTAATTTTAGTTTTTAACATTGTTTCTACAGACTCCTTGAACCCAAATAACTTAAGATTCTGTTAAAATAAAAAAAAAAAAAAATATCTACACAAATGTGAATCTGACAGTCTTGAGTTGTAATCCTTCTGCTGAAGCCGACATTGGGCCGCCTTGGGAGGGACAGAAATACACAACAAACAAGCTGCATGCGAGGTCCGGGCATAGTTCCAAACTAGAATTTGAACATATGTTTGGTCCCCTAACACCATCAGAGGCCTTCTTTTAAAACCGATGAAAAGTTGTCAGAAGTGTTTAAAAGAAATAGGTTGTAGCTTACTGTCACTCTTATAAAGTTGCGTATACTATTTCATAGGCTTTTGAAGAATGACAGGGATTGTTCTGGCGTGCTATCAGCAGAGAAAGATGTGTTTATTTTGGAGTATGAGTGATAGAAGTAGAAAGGGTGTACGTCCATCACCAGTAGTGCATCTCTTTTTGGAATTCTATTACATCTCTTCTTGGAGTAATAATTATACCGTTGTTAGTATGCTCAATACAATTATAATTATACTCAATATCAGCCAACAAGTATGTTGTGGCCATCACAAAACTTTCTTCTGTGTCATTCTATATTGCAGCGTTATCTACCGGTTTACATCTACAAAAATTTAATCATCTTAGATTCTGATAATTAACCTTCTATATATGCAGTTTAGTGCAATTTTCACCCATTAATGCTGAGATATAGTTATGTGGACAATCACAGATAGGGAAAATAGCAGCACCATTTGTCGGCTGGTATCCACAAACTGAAAGTGGATAATTTTTCATACTATTTATCTCGCATACCTGGTTTGGTATGCACAACTGAAGCTGAGATACAGCCTTCGCCTAAATGGAGGAAATTGCAGCATAGCAATGCTACCTATAGGGTGATATATTCCAAAAGTTAATCAGCTTCAATTAAGGTCAAAGTCCGACTAAATATTAAGTGTGGTTAAAATCCTGGTTCGTGAGATACAGCGTCCACAAAATGTTTTCTAATATACACACAGACAGACGTGCATTTTCTAAAAATGGTCGAATCGAGAGATTCCACTCAACTTTCTAAATACTAATTACTTAACGATTGTTTAAATAAATTAAAGTTAGAGAAGTCGTTCAAAAGAGAAAATTATATAGGGTGTATGAGTATTTCCCCCCCCCCCATACAGTATGCTTTTAATTTAACACTATTGTGCTTCAAATAATTTACGACTATAGGTCATAATAAAATGAAAATTTTTATTACACCTCTGTAAATATGTATAAAGGCTAAATTAAGAAAAATCTGTACAGTTCGTGTGACAGTAACCTATAAGATGTATATAAATTTTCAGCTCAATCGGATAAGGCATTTAGACACTATCGCACTTTAGATAATTTGAGCCCATGGACCACAATGATAAAGGATTTTCAGTTGTGTCCCTGTAAAAAAAAAAAAACTATAAGTACTAGGTTCACCAAAACCTATACAGTTTATGCGACGGTGACCTATAACATGTATATAAATTTTCAGTTCATTCGAATGAGACGTTTAGACACTATCTCACTTTAAATAATTTGAGCCCATAATTCTTTGTATATCTGTAAATAAAAGGTTATGAGTACCAGATTCACCAAAATCTATACAGTTTCTGCGACGAGTATCTATAACACGTATATAAATTTTAAAATCAATCGATTAAGGCATTTAGACGCTATCGCACTTTAAATAATTTGAGCCCATATGTCATAATTAAAGAATTTTTCTTTGTGTCCCTGTAAAAAAAAAAAAAAAAAAAAAAAAAAAAAAAAAATTGCTAGATTCAACAAAATTAATGTAATTTGTGCTACGGCGACCTATAACATACGTACATATTTTCAGCACATTTGCACAAAGCGTTTAGACTCTATCATGTTCATTCATACCCATACACACATGCTTATACATCCAAACACTTACACACACAAGCATACTTATACACACAAACACTTACACACACACACACATGCATCACCGTAAAAAAAAAAAAAAAAAAAAAAAAAAAAAAAAAAATGAATTCGGGGCACCTCAAAACGTATAAGTACACCACAATTTCAAAGTCGGATTTCAGCCATGAGTATAATAATTTATTTGCTTAATATGTATGTTCGGTGTTTGGAGTTTTGTAATGGCGATTGACTACATGAGGGTCCTAGGTCTAGGGTGATGTCCCCTCTGTAGGGGTCTTTCTAAGGGGTCCTAGCCCGTATTCACAGGAATTTCATAGAAAATCAGGGATAACTCTAAACAACAAGGTCGACGAGCGTGGCGTGGGATCGAGTCCGGCACTTCCCATCTACCAGATTTAAGCGCAGAACCACTCCGAAACTGATGGGAGCAATTATGCATATCCAGAAAGTAAAAATTAAGTAAATGTAATTTTCAGCATTATCAGTAAAGAATAGGTACTTTTACAATTAAATTTCAACATTCAAAGTTATTTATCACATGTTATTAAATTACGGGGTAATTCAGAAAAAATATTACACCTTTTCAGACATGTTTTCAAAAAATCTATTTTTAACTTTAGAAAACTCATTTTTGATACCAAATTGCTGCGTTTTTAAATGATATCTTTTTCTTTTTAAACAAGTTAAAAAAAAAAAAAAAACTTTCTAAAGTTTTTTATTTAAAAAAATATTTGAAATTTAAGGAGGCGACTTTTGAAAACCAAATTTTGCAGAATGTGATTACAAAGGTTGGATTGCAAAAGCTAAGTAACGGTTTGTTATCAGTTTTTTTTTTTTTTTTTTTTTTTTCCCGCACAACTTTTCGAAAAATGAACAAATGAGTATACCAACATAAAATTTAACTGGCATGATCGTTGTCAAATCTCAAATAAAAATTCTGTTTGGAGAAGAAAAAAAAAAAAATTATTATGGGAAGAAAGCTAAGATGGTCCTAATAATGTATGTTATTTCGGCAAATATATACATGCCTCCGAATGTTTCATTGCAACCGAATTTTTCTTATTCATCCACTTTTCTGTTTTTTCTACAACTTACTTTTGGAAATTAATGTATATCTATAATAATAATATATTAATAAAAATATATATCGAAAAATATGTATATTAATCTATAATAATAAAAGAAAATATCTGTTTGTCTGTCTCTTTTCCTGAGCATCTATGCGTTCAGCCCCTATTGAACGCAGAACTACAAAATTTGACATACGGGTGCTCAGAAGCCTGCCCGAGTGCATAGTGAAAAAAGAATTTAAAAATTTTAATTAGTTCCGGAGATATTAATTAAAACGTCGACCAATGTCTAATTAAAAAGCGAGCCGATCGTATTTTCCGCCCTCCAAGTAGAATTCAGTCCGTTCCTCAAAAAAAGAAACACAGAGAGAAAATTTCGCGCGTTTTTGTAAAGCCATCCCAGCTTAGCGGTTGCAGGTATTGAAAATACACCTGTATCACGAGAAAGAGCATTTATTACCGATTCTTACGGTACATTTTTTTTTTTTTTTTTTTTTTTTTTTTTTTTAATACGGTATTTTTATATTTTTACAAAATGTTTTAAAAAGGGTCCAAAATTTCTCTTTTTCTCGATCGTCATTTTTGAATCGCCCTGTACGACAGAGTAACTGTTCCATTTCTTAACAACGGGTATATTTAAAAAGGTCATTTAATCCTCTTTCGAACCATATAAAAATTTTAACAAAATACGGATTAGCGATCCATATATTTTTAGATTTTACGAAACATCGATTTTTTCACAAAACATTTTATAACTCAAAATCTTTTTGAGATAAATCTTTTTTTTTTTTTTTTTTTTTTTTTTTTTTTTACATAGACCTCGATTAAAAGAATCATATTTCAAAAGATTGAAAGATTTTTTCAAAAACTGAATCCGTTATAAATTTTTAAATTTTCTGCATGCCTGCAGTTTTTGATGACATTCTGAATCCGCGTTTGCGTTCGAACAACAGTGGAAATTCTCTTTCAACCCCTTAACGCGCGCTGTCCTCGCTGCGAGGACGCAAAATTTAAGATCCAGCTGCAAAAATTCATCCCGGAAATTTTTTAGCAAAAATTTACGTTTATAACATAGCAGAAAAGGCCGATTTTTTAAATCTTAAAATTCAAAATTTCTTTTAGTTTAATTAAGTTCATGAATTCCGGTAGCAGTATAATTTAAATGATCCGAATTGTCTTGCGCCGCAAAGGGTTAAGTTCGCAGACGATATTTCGAAAGTAGAGCGAAAGAGAAAGATCTTTTTCAGATTGAGGTCACATGTTTTTGCACTGCGATTAAAGATTGCAAATTTCAAAATTCTTCAATTTTTCTTTGTCGCACACGGAACTTACTACACAGAGTTTTTCATCACAAGACAAAGTTGTAGTTCAAATTTCATCGATTTCGGAGAATAAACAAAAAATTTACATTTTAACTGCAAATTAAATTTTATTCTAATACGCGTATTTCAAATTCTAATTATGATTAAATTATTTTTAATTAATACATAATTCGAAAGATATTTTAAAGTTCTTTTATATTAACGAAAGTGGAATTCGAGATTTCATCTTATTTACACGTTTTGAGGTTTACCGATTAAGTTTTCTTTTGTATCTCAGCTACTAATTAAAATAATTTCATAAGTAATACGTCATTTGAAAGCGTTGTTGATTTAGAACCGAACAGTAGATTATCTGTAGAGTCCGGTTACATGAAGCATTTTTTAAAGAATTTTTCCACTTCTTTCCACGACACTAAATGTAATTAAATCAGCATCATTTTTCAGATGCGCAAAAATACCTTTTCCATTGAAAATGTTTAAATTACCTTTCATTTTTCTTACAGGATCGCATAAAAGAATTCGGTTACGTTCCAGAATAAAAGTAGAAATGAATAAAAATAGATTTTGAGTAATACTATCCATTTTTAATACTTTCTTACATTGTTTTATGGACCTCAATTTTATCGGTTTGACTTTCTGTTTCTCTGTGTGATTTCTGACCGTCCTTAATAATGAATTTCTGGTTAGATGTAAGTGTCTTCCAAAAGTTATGTAGTTTTCTTAATATATATTCTATGGCTTGGCTATATAAAGCTTCTGAAAAGTAGGTACTAAAAATTTTTTTGCTTGTAAATAGGGGCATTTTTTTTTTCTTTTTTATCGGGCCGTGCCGGGTCGTGCCAATTTTGTCGATTTTTTTTTCCGGATTATGCCGGACTATACATTGCAAAAAATGAACGGTTCGGGCTGGATATGCAAAACTTTCGTACGAGCTGGGCCTCTATACAAGTGTTATAAAATGACTATTATAATATCAATGAGGAGATTTTTTTTTAAGTAATAAAAATTGATTCGATTTTTTTTTTTTTTTTTTAATGAACTACTGTTTTATTTTCAATAGTCAACATTAGAGGAAATAATCTATTAGACGAACCATCGTTGCTTTAAGAGAATAATCAACCTTTTAGATCTTGTTAAATGTTATCAGTAAGTAATATTTTTAATTGAAATCCATTTCCGAATTTTTATTTTAATAAATTATATGGAAAAGTGTGAACTTTCTATAAAGTGCTCTAAGCTAAGTCAAGTCAAAATCACACACACACAAAAAAGTAAATGAAAGTTAATAAATTGAAAAGTTCTTCAAAAGAAAAATGGAAATGTTTTAGCCTCAGAATATTCGCGGAGAAAAGATTTCTTTTGAAATTTAAGAGTATGCAAAACAATTAGAACAATCAGACAACATTTAAAAATTTCTTTAAAGCAGATAAGTAGAGGTTTTACGCTATCACGCCCATCTCCAGACCAAAGGGTTTCTACAGTTTGTCAGCCAGCAAGTGCCCCAAAGCTAATAATCGCCGGTGAAAAGGTGTGCCCCTAATAAAAATGTGACGCCACTATCATCGCTACGAAACGTGCTCAACCGTAAGAATCTCACCCGCAAAACCATCCTTTTCAGTGGATCCGCAATCATCACTCTCGACGTCCTTTTTTCCACACAGAATTAAGTGAAAAACCTCCAAACGGAGAATAGGATTCCATTATAAACTTTTCCCATCCACTTGTCGGGGAACATCGAAAAAGGCACGTGATTAAAAAAAGGATTTCCCCCGAACGACAGATCCTGGAAACGGGATAACGCCTCAACAACTCATTGATCAGTCACGTATTACTCCAGAAATGGTCGGGGGGCAGGGTGTATCACTCTCTAATAGCCCCCCTCACCCCCTTCAAGATCTCTTGAAGCTGAAGAGTCGATGGTCATTTGACTAAAGCAGTGCCAGTTAGTTCCTTTCTGTAAATTTGATCATGATTTTTCCGGCTGGCAATAAGATAAGCGAAGCCACAGAAAAGCTCGAGATTATATGAAGAATTTTTTTTTCTTTCTCTCGGACTGATGGTTGTTTTTTCTGGGCAAATTTTTCACGCTTTTAGGAAATTTCTCGGCTGTACATTGAAAGGCGAAGGAGGTGGGAATAAGAGGGTAAAGATGATGCTAGATTTTCCCTAAAACTACTGAAGATATTCCCTTTGCACGATGCAATGTGTCGCTCTCTTTCTTCTTGGTGTTAAAGAAAAGCGTTTAACAATGAGATGCGACTTCATTTTAACGCAGTTATTTATTTAGTATTTTCTTGCTATTTTCCTTACTACGTTAAATAAAAGAATATACTTCATTAAAATTATTAAAAGCTCAGTACTTTTCTACAAAAAGTTAAATTGAAAAGAATTTTTCTTCCTGCATTCACATTTTTTTTTTCTTTCATAACAAATTTGTGAAAAAGAAATATAATTATTAATTTGTAGACTATGAATATCGCCAGAATAATATGATTAACAATTAAGAAAACTTATTTTTGTTTTCTAAGTAATATATATAGAATTCTATACAAAACAGAATTTAGTTTAGGACGACAGGACTTTTGTATTTTATTTATTTTTTTATTTAAGTCTATTCTTCTATCTGAAGACATGTGGTAAGTATGGTCTAAATATACAAAAAGCGTTAAAGAGAGAGAGAGTGAGTTTCTTTATTTTAAAATACAATGTTATATTCCTTAGCCAAAGGTTCTTATACTCATTTCTTAAAATTTCTTTTTTTTTGTATACGTTTTCTCTCATATTTATTTTTAATATATTTTTAAAACTTGCTTTTAATGTTTGTTTTTTTCTTTTTTAAACTTGCAATAAATAAATAAAAAAATAAAAACCATATTAAAGTAGTCTCTTTTATCTGAAAGCAATATACTTGATGTATTAATAAATAGTAATAAATAAATAAATAAATAACACGTAACTTGCATCTCATTTAATTTCCATGTTCATATATGCATTTTTTATTTTTTTTCAAACAACTTTATTAGCGCGCAAGGAAAAAAAAAAAAAAAAAAAAAAAAAAAAAGAGTGAGGCAGAGAAAGAGAAATGAATGCAAAAAGAAAAAATCCGTATGTAACATTTGGAGGTATGTGTATCTCTCACTTATTTGTAATGCATCCTTAACTACATTTCTCATTTAATTTTCTTTTCTAAAATTGAGAAAAAATTTCATTTTTCCAAAGCATACTTTTCTAAGATTCTAAGATTCTAAGAAGGAAGGTGGCCGCTCACCACTATGCAGCGGTTTTGAGCGTTTTCAACCTTTAGAGAGGGGCTCTAATGGCACTGTGGAGATTTAAAAGAGCCCGTCTCTAACGGTTAAGCCTCTCCTGTTGTTTATTGCATAAACAAGAAAAAAAAAAGGGGGGGGGGGGTTACAAAGGTCGCTAAAGCAGCAGAGCTCTCACGCTTGAATTAATACCATTTTAAAAATATTACTTATGTTAAAATCATATAAAGTTTGATAACGATCCCGCCTACTAAATTTGATATTTATATGTTCATTTATTTAAGAATTATTCGCAAAAGAAAGACACGAGAAAACAGGTTGTAACTTTAATTTTGCCCGCCATTGTATCATGAAATGAATGTCACGGATACTTTACCTTTGAGTGATACACACTAAAACCTAATCAACCTTAATTATTCCAAGTACCAGTACCAATTGAATATCATATTGCCACTTCTATAATTATTATTATTATTATTTTACATGTTTCCTTAATTAGTTTAGCACGTCAATTCATGAAACCAAATTCTTTAGCAAAATTTAACGCGACAAAAGGTAAAAAAATTACACCAAGCTTGAGTTTTATTTTTAAGCCAGTTTTCTACATTTCACCGAAGAAAATTTTTTATCAGTTATTAATTCACAGTATGATGGTGGTCTGTGGGATAAAGCCGATTGTCTACACGAAAATCCCCAGCCTCTGTTGAATGCTTTGATATTTATAAGGAGTCCTAGCCCGTATCAACGCAAGTTGCGGAGAAAACTATAGAAAACCCTTAACAGCTAGCCCACAAGCAACACCGAGCTGTATTCGAGTGTGGCACCATCAGTTTACCAGTTAAGACAGCAGAAAATCTTGGTCATAGACCAAATACCAGTTGAAAATATTTTATTTCTGCGAAGTATCTATGGTGATATTTATATAAAATTGTGGTGAATTTTTAGAAAAGCCATTAAAATAATAATAATAATAATAATAATAATAATAATAATAACATAACCACTTACCTACTCATATAAAATTATATAGCAAATTACAGAAAGTTATAAAATACAATTGAAAAAGAAGTTATTTCTTATTTTTCTTTAAAATCTATCTTTAATCAAAAGTCGAAAAGATTTTTAAACCAGTTTTAAAATCTATTTTTTAAAAGAAAAATACATATTTTGTCTTTAGTGTACTTTTAGCATTACAATACAATTTTATTTTACATGTTAAAAACCAAATTCGAACTAGAAGCTAATTTTCCGATTTTTTTTTATAAGTTAAAAGTTGAAATGTAATAATTTGTCAAAAAATAAAATTAAAACTTAATAAATACATTTCAATATTTTCCGAAAATATATCCAGAAATTCAGGCTTTAAATTTTATCAAAACAATGAAAACATCTAAGGCAACTAATAAAACTAAATAAATAAATAAGATAAAATAAATTAAAAACAATAATTAGTAATTAATAAATTAAAAGAAAAAAACCTGAATTTCGAGCTGAAATTTCGAGCATTGCAGATTACAAATATTTAGTAACAGTACGTTTTAGTGTAAAATATTCGCAAGAAAAGGATTGCAAATCTACAATATTGTAATTTCACTACAAGAGATTCTAATGTAAAACAAATTTAAAATTCTGTAGTAGAAACTTCAAAATTTATTACCATGTTTTTATTAACTTCGATTCTTGTGTGTTTGTTTGTTTATCCGGTACAAATCTTGCCATCGATTTTTAACTAACTTCCCTACTAGCTAGACATTTGAAACTTTCAGAATAGCTCAGAACCCGGTGACAACACAATACTTCGAAGCCCGATTTTCGAATTTTCGATTAGTATTCTATTAATTTAAATATAGATTTAATTTAAACCTCCTAATAGCTATAAAAATAGTCATTAAAATATTAGCTATAATTTAATTGTCCCCCCCCCCCCCAAAAAAAAAAAAAAAAAAAAAAGTTTATTTTCTTTCGACATAAAAATAAATACATTTAATTAAACGTGAATGTTAAAAATTGTAAAAAGTTAAATTATGCATCTCACAAAAATTTACGTCATTATTACGTAAAAAATACGTTACGTCACGTAAAAAATACGTTAAATTTTACGTAAAAAGCACTTTATACGCATTGATAAAGTGCTAATATAGTTCTACATCTACAGCTGTGATTTAACAGAAAATTTAAAAACATGGTTTATAAAAAGTTTTTTGTCTTATAATTATTTCTAATTAAATTATTTTAAGCACATATATATAAAATGAAGAAATTTTTAATGCACAATTATTAGCAATTTACATTAATTAATATTATGTTTTATACTTTATTTATTTTCATTTTATCCTTAAATTTATCAATATTATTTTTTCCTTTCGAAATTCTTTTTTATTTACATATTTTTCAATATTATATGTTTTTTATATTACATACTAGTAGGCTACGCCTACTTCATTGGTCAGTATATTTAAATGAATTTTCAAAAAAATTAAATCACTGTTTTGTTTTTTTTATCTCTCTTTATAAATAAAACTAAAATTTATTATTATTTTTTTTTTTTTCATGACTTTTATAGGGATTTTAATTAAAATATTGAAATTTCGAATTAAAAAAAAAAAAAAAAAAATATGAAAATTAATTATAGCTTACAGCACTCAGGGATACTGTAGCTTTTGATTAGCGAAATTTTATTTTTTTTAAATCGTTTCAGGAGTTCCAGAGATTACCTTCCGCACACATACACAGTTTTCCTCTTCATATATTAGTATAGATAACATAAACATAATTAACATACAGAAAAATAAATCATTTAAATTTTCATAAAAAACATATTTAAACTATTTCCCTTCAAGGGGATTCAACTCGTAAACTCTGGAACTCTGGATTCGGGCCCGACGCTTTACCTTGGAGCCACGATTTTCAACAGTTTTCGTTGCAATATTTCATTCTTTTTTTCATGGATTTTATGGGGATTTTAATTAATATATTGAAATATCAAATCAAAAAAATATTTATCAAAATTAATTATAGCCTATAGCACTCAGGGATAGTGTAGCTTTTGATTAGTGAAAATATTATTCCTCCACACACAAACAAAGTTTTCCTTTTCATATACTAGTATAGATAACATAAACATAATTTACATAATGAAAAATAAATAATTTAGATTTTCACAAAAACCATATTTAAACCATTTCCTTTCAAGGGGATCCAACTCGAAACTCTATATTCGGAGTCCCATGCTCTACCTCGAAGCCACGGTGTTCAACAGTTTTTGTTGCAATATTTCATTCTTTTTTTCATGGTTTTTATGGAGATTTTAATTAAAATATTGAAATTTCAAATTAAAAAAATATTTTATTAAAATTAATTATAGTCTAAAGCACTCGGAGATAATGTAGCTTTCGATTAGTGTTTTTTTTTTTTTTTAATCGTTTCAGTAGTTTCAGAGATACATATAAACAAAATTTCCATTTTTATACATTAGTATAGATTATTATTATCATTATAATTATAATTATTATTTTATTTTCCAAATATATCACCGTTAATTATTACTTCATATTTAACATTAGATATACTGAACAAACATTTTAATTATTCCCCCAATTCTATTTAATGCCACGACTTTATTTAACAGAATTACTGGTAGCATTTAAATATTGAAATAGTCAGAAATTTTTATGAGCACTTATCAGACTCTGTTGCTAATTCGCTCGCCAATATTAAATATGCGCCCTCAGTTCAGCGACAAGTTCGCCTTTCAAATTTCCCCCACGGTCCGTTTTTCCCCTGCGGCCAACAGCATATTCCCTACACGCAAGAAAAAGCGACAAACATGGCTTGATGCATGAAAAGACGCATTAAGTGCCGGGCGCTTTTATTTAATCTTGTTTTACGCTCCACTTTTTTTATACTTCGAGAGGGCCTAGCCGCCTCCTCAAAAAGCACTCTCTTAGCACCCGTCGAGTGCTAACTTTATTAATTTTTTAATAGCAGAAGCAGTGCTGGAGCTCAAATGAACTTTCCCAATCAGTTTCCATAATTTTTTCGAATTAGGAGTGCAAAACACTCGAAGTAAATATTAGGAGATATCGTGCAGAAATGGCGCAAGTCAAAAATACAGCTGCATTATTTTTATCACTAGATATTAAGAAGGGTGTGATTTAATGTCCAATAAAAGTTGCAATGGGAATACATTTATATTTATTTATTTTTCTTAACTATCTGTTAGGATAGTTAGTTTGTTGCCTTTTAAATTTATGCATATTGTACTTATATTCATTTTGATAATTGTTTTAAAATTTAAATTTGTAAAAACTGTGCTATACAAGACGAAAAATATGTAAAATGTATGCACTGTTTAATAAGTGAATATATATATATATATATATATATATATTTCTAAATTTTATAAAAGTCATTTTACTATGTATATAACTTTGTTCTTACAGGATCATGAAAAAAAAAAAAAAAATAATAATAATCTGGTGTGTCACTCACACGACTTTCTCTTACCCTGAAATTTAATACTATAAGTACAGATTGAAGATTAAGAGTTAAGATAACGTGTACTGTTTTGTAGACCTATGTTAAAACAATTCAAATTAGTCTTCGGAACAGCTTTACTTAACAAATAATTCTATGGGAGGGGGCTACCGACTCCCTCAACCCGTTTCATTATTGTATCTACATTCATACAGAATTCAAATCTGCTATTAAGTTCAAAAGTTCATTTTAAATTATTTAGACAACTTTCACATGCATCATTCTTTGATACTTATCAATCTTGAACAAACTTTTCAAGTAACAAACATATTAATTTCAAAATACATCATTTGGATCGCCTGAAATTATTTGTTTTTAATTTTCTCTAACAAACACACAAAGATCAAACTATAAAACTTGACTTCGGTATTCAGGAAGCCTCAAAACGTGTAAATATACAAAAAACCAAGCGATGCATATTTAGCTTAAAAAAATACATTATTTACCATATGACTATGAGAAATTAATTCCAATTCCTGAGCAGCTTTCCTGGACATGGTAAAATATTATAGTAAAGCACTTCCACTAACAAATAAAAAAGAATGCTATGGCTTAAATATTGTCTTCGGAAAGTTATGTACACATCGCATGGTGCACATAAATACAATCCTATATTAATAACCTTTGCCACAACCTAAAGTACACTTCCATCAATTTTCAAGTATTGTCGTACTATAATCTAGTTTCTTTTGTATAGCCTGTAAATAAACAGTGAATTATTTCCATACCATATTCTACATGAAATCTGTTTTTACGCATATGAAAAATATATATTCGTTTCATTTGGTTTAGTGCAGTCTATAGATATTAAACTCTACTTACCTGCAATTTTTCCCATAGACGTAATGTATTTGAATTCTCTTGGGTGTCCCTGTACACGAACCATTTGCTTCATCTCAGCGAAAAGTTTAGTGTAGCATCCCTATATTATACTTATTTAGAATCCCAAGTTTGAACTTTCTGCTATGATTTATTTTTGAGGTATGCTGATAACAGACACACACACACAGACCAATTGCTAAAAAGATGATTTTTGGATTCAGGGAACCTCAAAACGTGTAAATATAACAAAAACTCACTTTCGAAAATTTGACCCAAAAACAACACTTTCTCTACCTTATGGGTAAGAGAAAGTAAAAAAATGTTCTGAATGCATTTTTATGTCACATTTACAACTTTACAAGAATAAAGCTTGACTTGCATCCTAACATTATGGTCATTTCTTTTGGATATGGTGAAGAATTTAAAGAAATGGTATTATAAAAATATTGTTTTCAATTTTCATAAAAGATGTTCTCTATTGCGTAGATTTTACTCTCGAAACAAGTGCCATCTTGATTTAAAAATTATGCCAAAAGGACTAATTTTTAATACACCGTCTTGTAAATAAATAAATAAATAATAAATAAATAAAAAACGAGCTTAATAAAAGAAAATACTCATTATCTTTGAAATAACATTAAAAATAATAATAATAATAAAATAAAGGCCATTTTCTTGCCTAACTTTTAGTTTTATTACCTGACTACTGTAAGTTTGTAAGATAGTGGAAGTATCATATTCGGTCAAAACTTTCAACATCAAGTTTTCACCTGATATATATGTTTTAAGTTCGCCCGAGTAAAAAAAAAAAAAAAGGATTTTTTGAAAAATGGTGAACGTAGAGCGCATGTGGAATATTCTGACTATCATATGTGCAAAAAAAAAAAAAAAATAATAATAATAATAATAAATAAATAAAATAAAAATAAAAATAACGTAGAACAAGCAAATTTTTTTTCCATGCATAGATATTTTTGCCAAGTTTTCATGAAAATTGAAAAACGAGAAGCGGGATTGAAATTCAATATCTTAATCTCGGCTCTAATAATTGTCTTGAAATTAACTATATAAACATTCTTTTAGGTGTTCTTTTGTGTATATTAGTTCGTTCCTGTTAAAAAAGACTTTGGTGATCTAGTTACGTAGATCAAATTCAGGCTTCAAATGTAGGCGTCTCAAAAAACTGATCTAAAACATTTTTTTTTTTTTTTTTTCTGATGTCATTTTGTTTGTATTAGTTGGTTCGGAAAAATTAGTAAGAATCGGGAGTATCAGTATTTCGAATTCTGCGAATATTCACACAAGCAAGTAACCCGAATTAATGTTGTTTTTGTTATTACTATTATTTTCAAGTAGTGTGTTCAAAAATATAACCTCGATTTACACAAGCATTTTAAATAGTCTTATGTAAGGTGCCTATACTTCAAGAGCAATGGATAGTCTCTAAGTTGCGTTTCGCAATTTGTTCAGTACTGCGAAATCAAATGATTATTCGTCTTACATTATAACTGCTATCCGTAACTGTAAGGTATTGTAAATGTTTTCCTTTACTGTTCAGTTTGATGTTAAGTGTTTTCTCAGTCTTTACGTTTTTTAGCCATTTTTGGAAAGTATTTTTTTCATCCTCTTTCAAAGTTTTTATATTATTGTGTAGTTTTTAGGGTTTTTTCCCCTCTTTCTATATTTAAATAAATTTTAATTTTGTATTCAAAACTATAGTGATTAAGTTCTTTTTTCTTTTGGTAAGATGTAGGGAGCTAAGCTACTTTTTGTTTTTGCTAATACTTCTTAAAATAGCTCACTGTTTCCACCCTGTATTGACGAGCTTCCCTGACATTGCCCTGAATATATATATATATATATATATATATATATATATATATATCTATATCTATATATATATATATATATATATATTTGTGGGGGGGGGGGTCAATTAATATTTTCAGACTGGTTTCATTTATATGTTTTATGACTACATTAATTTTCAAATTTTTACTTTATAATTCCATTTAAAAATCTTCTATTTGTTGCATTTTCTTATGCATTGTATAGATGAATTTGTAGTTTTAATATTACTTATTTTTATTCATTTTTTGTTTTTTAACCTTTCAAATTATTTTTCCCTCTCTCCATCTGCAATGATATCGCCACCTGTAGCAAAGGATTTCTTACTATAATCACAATCAATTTAACACCAAGGCTGAACTAAATATCAAGTTTGGTTAAATTTCGTCCATTGGCTCGCGAGATAGAACATCAACAAATTTTTTGATGTACAAACACAGATAGACTTATAATCACACACAGGAAAAAAACTCAGCAAACTTTTTTAAAATCGTCAAATCATGTTGAGGACATCCCAAAGCGTGCAAATCCATTGAAAACTGGAGGTCGAAAATTTTCATGAATCCATTAATTACATTGCTCTGCAGAAAAAAAAAAAAAAAAAAAAAAAATCGAGCTCTGATACCATTTTTGCTGATTCTTATGTAAAATGACCTCCTGAATCCGAATATGACTCCCATTTTACCCAGTCACCCACCGTTTTCTAGATACACCACCCCCTCCCTCAATTTCTCTCCCTTTTCGATAATTTTATGACCATGAATTTGATTTCAAGAATGAAAAATAATTACTTTAACAAATAAAAACAAAAAAATAATATAAAGTTTTAAAAATAATATTAATAACAGATTAAAAAAAAGTAAGATATGTAATGCATATTACTTACAAACTTTGAATAAACACCATAAAATGCAATAAACTCGCAACAATTGTTTCGGGTCGAAAAAACACACGACCCTTCATCAGGCGCTGCGTTGCCGCTTTGACTGCAGCACTCGTGCTTACTTTATTCGCCTGATGAAGGGTCGTGTGTTTTTTCGACCCGAAACAATTGTTGCGAGTTTATTGCATTTTATGGTGTTTATTCAAAGTTTGTAAGTAATATTTTTTACAACGCCAGTTTTGTGGTGCTTTTTTATTAAATATGTAATGCATAATTTCAGTGGCAACCCCCCTCCCCCCAAATTTTTCCCTTGTCGCAATAATATCCATGTTTTAGAATTTCCCAACTCGGTAGCATCTCAGAAGATATTTAACGGTTAAAATAACCCTTCCCTCTCCTAAATACACGGAGTAATATTAATCCTAAATATCAAATTTATAGCCACAAAATCACCGAAAAATGTTTTAAAAAAATGGTGGGACATTCCTTTACAACGGTGGGTGATATGGAAAAATGGTCGTCATATACGGATTCAGGAGGTCATTTTACATAAAAATAAGCTGAAATGGTGTCAGAGGCAATTTTCATGACGAGCAGTGTTATTTCTTATATATGTATAGAAGAAAATGATAAAATAAATAAACATAAAAAGAAAAATAATAAATGAAATGAAACACAAAACAATATTAATGTAAAAAATAAAAATAAATCTGAATATAAACAGTTTAACTCAATCCAAACGATTTCTTCATCAAATATTAAATAAATCACAACACCAAACTTGACCTTCTTACAGTTTAATAAATTTTAATGAATTTATATCAATACTAGTAACAGGAATTTCACAGAAACAAGAGAGATTATGTCAATAAGTGATCTATTTTTCAATATCAATATAAAATTTCATTTAGTAAAAACGTGCTCGAATTCATTGTAACACATTTTAAGAAATATTTATTTAGGAAGAATTCTAATGCATTGTTACAAAATTGTAAATAATTGTGTTTATTTTTGTATAAATTCTCTCAAAGAGGCTTAGTAAGTTGATAAAGTGATAATTTTGTGCATTTCTAGTCGTTTTAGCGTTGAAATAGCCTTATTTTCCCTTAAAAACGCATTAAAAAGCCCCAATAGGGCAGGTAGGGGATTTGGCGCCAAATTTGGCGACTTTTTCCCACCTTGGCGATTTTTTTGGCGACCTTGGCGAGAAAATCCTTATAAGGGATATACCAAATATGGAAGCTCTAATCCCATTGGCTGATGAGATATGGAGATTTCTGGAACGTTCCACACTTTTCTACAGGGGTATATAAGCCTGCTTTCTTCACCAAGGCGAGTCAGTTCAGTTCAGTTTTCACCCAGCTTCGCTTAGTACTTGCATTGTTTGAGCCTCTTTGAAAGAGTCTTGCTTTAAGTGTTATTGCTATACAGTTTGTACTGTGGATTTGCTATTGACAGCTGTTGTTTAAGCTGTGTTTATTGGTTGAATTGAAGCTGATACTTGGGTTATAGACGTGTATTTCTCTGGAACTTTCTGTGAATAAATTACTGAATTTTTATAAGTTTCGCCTTTCATTCTCGGACAACTCACGAACCCCCAAGTACGCAACATTTCTGGTGTCAGGAGCGGGGTTTGTCTGTGAATGGTGATAACGAGAGCTAAGGAGCAAGAAAAGAAGAAATTTCTAGAAGGTCTCACTGCTCAGATGAATGAGTTAAGATCTGGATTGATAGAGAAAATGGAAACAGGACAGGAAAAGATGGAAACCGGATTGATCGAAAGAATGAAGGAAGGACAAAGAGAGATGAAAGAAAGTATGGAAGCATCGCAAAGAGAGATGAAAGATAGCCTCAGTAAAGAAATGAAGGAAGGACAAAAAGAATTGAAAGACAGTTTGGGTGAAGTTCAGGGAGAAATTAAGTCAATCCAAGAAAAAGTTGAATGCAATCAAGAGGAGATGAAGGGAGAACTTTCAGCAGTAAAGGAAGTGATTGAAAGTAAATTATCGGATATGGAAAGCAGAGTTGATGGAATAGAAGAGAAAGTTATAAAGATAGAAGAAAATTTTGAAGAGAAAGTTTTGAAAATAGAAGAGAGTTTTGAAGGGAAAGCTATGAAGATAGAGGAAAATGTTATGAAAGTAGAAAGGAATTTTGAAGAGAGATTTATGAAGATAGAAGAGAGTTTCGAGGAGAAAGTCATGAAGAAGGTAGAGGAACATCTTGAGAGAAAAGTGGAAGAAAAAATAGAATCCATGCCCAAGGAAACTGAAAAGAAAGAGAGAAGAATCCAGAATCAGGAATTTATTAAGTTATCCACCTACGACGGCAGTTCCTCCTGGCATGTATATAAGACGCAGTTTTCCATCGTAGCTGAAGCTAACGGCTGGGACTCTACCGCCAAGTCAGTCCACTTAGCAGCAGCATTACGGGGAGATGCAGACGAGACACTGCGAAATGTTTCTAAAGAAGAAAGGAACGACTTCGAGGCCCTGACTAGAGCACTGGAGCTACGGTTTGGAGAGAAGTGTTCTAAGGACTATAGTCGCCTCCAGCTAAAATCCCGTTACCAGAAAACGGGCGAAAGTTTGCAAGAGCTGGCAGCGGACATTCAGAGATTGTCACACCTAGCATTCTCAGACTGTCATGCTGACACTCGAAACGACTTAGCCCTTCAGTACTTTATCGATGCTGTTCGGGATCCAGAAATTCAAAAAGCGCTGAGACTCTCCAACATCAGAGACGTAGAATCAGCTTTAGGCTATGCACTTAGGATAGAGGCAGCCCAACAAGCCTCCCGCAAAGACCGCCATACGATAAGAGCAGTCTCATTAAATGATACGCCTGCTTATGAAAATGAAATGAAGAGAAGTATCGCAGAGATCTTAAAGAGATTGTGCAGCCTGGAGAATAATAAAATAAAGGATCGGCAGATGAAGTGCTGGGGCTGTGGAGGGGATGGTCATGTGAAGAGGAACTGCCCTGTACGACCAACTATAAGAAATCACCCGGCTTCACCATCACTGCAGGGAAACTAAGAGGAGGCCATCTCGCGGGGCGAAGGTTGCCTGAAATTAAAGAGCCCCAATTTACAGTATTTCATGTTTCATCGATGAGTGGCGGCGATAATGGACTTCACGTCTATGGCCAAGTTAACAACACCACCTGCCGGATGATTCTGGACACGGGAGCCAACGTGACCATCATTAGAGCGGATTTGACTCAAAAACTAAAAGAGAAGATCATCTGGACGCCGCCCTGTGTTAAACTCCAGACTGTGACCGGAGACAAAATCAAAATATATGGGAAAATGAACTTTGACCATCACTTTTGGGAATGCCAGTTACCATCATATGGCATATGTGGCTGATATAAGAGATCCTTTAGTCATTGGAATTGATTTCCTAAGAAAATTTAACTTCAAATTGGACTTCAAGAATAATGAACTGCATTCGAGTTCGGAAGACATAGCTGTGTTCAATACTGAAAATAAGGACATTCAGCAAATTTGCCAGATAACAGCCAAGTCTGAAATTTCCATCCCCCCACACACAGCGACAATAGTTTCAGGAACACCACCTACAAAGCAATACTTCCGCTATGGACTGATTGAATACCCGAATACCAACAATAGCCCAAGAGGAGTTCTGGTAGCTTCATCTCTAGTTGATCTCTCAAAGAGTACTATTCCTGTGAGAGTCGCAAACATCAGCGATAAGGTCCGAACAGTGAAGAAGGATGAGGTGTTAGCAGCCTGCACTCCTGTAACATGCATAAACCGCCCCACGCAATCAACCGAATCCAAGTCTTCAGAACAATTAATAACGGAATTACTCAAGAATGCAGAGTTAGGAAAGGAACAGAGATGTGCTGCGGAGAAGCTACTCCAAGAATTTAAAGACCTTTTTTCTCGAACACCTGAAGACGTCGGAAGAACGAACATCACGCAGCACAGAATTGATACAGGAAATCATCCTCCAATCAAACAACATCCAAGAAGACTTCCATTTTCTAAACAAGAAGAGGTCACTGAAATTCTAAATAAAATGCAACACAATGACGTCATCGAGCCATCAACGAGTCCTTGGGCCTCTCCCATAGTACTGGTGCGGAAAAAGGATGGTTCAACAAGATTTTGCGTGGATTATCGTCGTTTGAATGACATCACGAAGAAAGACAGTTACCCTCTTCCCAGAATTGACGACACATTAGACACACTTGCTGGCAATAAATGGTTCTCTACTTTGGATCTGAAGAGCGGTTACAGGCAAGTAGAATTACATCCTGATGATCGTGAGAAGACTGCATTCACCACGGGACAAGGACTGTGGCAATTTAAAGTTATGCCATTTGGATTATGTAATGCACCTGCCACCTTCGAACGCCTGATGGAGACAGTGCTAAAAGGACTTCCTATGAAGCCTGTCTGGTGTATTTGGATGATATTATCATTGTGGGGCGCACCTTTGAAGACCATCTACGAAACATCCGAAAGGTGCTGGGGAAACTCAGAATGGCTAACCTCAAATTGAATCCAGGCAAGTGTAACTTGTTCCGTCGTGAAGTGAGCTACCTCGGCCATATCATCTCTGCCGAAGGTGTGAGAACTGATCCTGAGAAGATCTCTGCAGTCGAGAACTGGAGTCGCCCTGAAAATGTACACCAACTACGAAGTTTCCTGGGGTTATGCACTTACTACAGGAAGTTTGTCAAGGGTTTCTCAAATATTGCCAGACCACTCCACAAGCTGACGGAAGCCAAACAGAAGTTCCTGTGGACAGATGAATGTGAAAATGCGTTCAAGCGACTTAAAGAGGCCTTAACATCATCGCCTATCTTGACGTATCCACAGCCCGACAGACAGTTCATACTTGATACAGATGCCAACCATGAAAGTGTCGGTGCTGTTTTGTCGCAGGAAATTGATGGTCAAGAACATGTAATTGCCTATTGGAGTAAATGCCTGTCTAAACCAGAGCGAAATTACTGTACCACCAGGAAAGAGCTACTCGCCATCATAAAAGCCATAGAACATTTCCATCATTACCTCTATGGCAGAAGATTCCTGCTCCGGACTGACCATGCATCTTTAACGTGGTTGCTCCAGTTCAAGAACCCGGAAGGACAGATTGCCAGGTGGATACAACGCCTCCAGGAATACGACTTTGAGATACGTCATCGTAAAGGGACTCTACATGGTAATACAGATGCCTTGTCACGGAAGCCCTGCTCGGAAAGCTGCAAGTACTGCTCTAGAGCCGAACAGAAATACCTGCCGATAAATCCGGTTGCCTGCCAAGTTACTGTCTCAACACCTTCAGAACAAGATCCCGATCCATGGAGTGACGAAGAACTTAGACAAGCCCAGTTGGAAGATCCTGACATAAAGCAAATATTACAGCTGAAGGAGACGACCAGTAACAGACCTACCTGGCAGGACATTTCCAGATTTAGTCACATTACGAAAAGTTATTGGGCACTTTGGGACTCTCTTCATATCAGAAACGGCGTATTATACAGAAAGTGGGAATCTGATGATGGGAAAAGCTTCAGATGGCAGATTGTATTACCAAGATAAAAAATTCCAGATGTTTTAGAACAACTGCATAATAGCTCTACTGAAGGCCATTTTGGGGTAATGAAGACTCTGCAGAAAGTTCGGGAACGCTTCTACTGGTGCAAGGCAAAGGAGGATGTGGAGAAATGGTGTAAATCCTGTGATGCTTGTGCGGCACGTAAAAGCCCGCAGAAACGAAGTCGAGGAAGACTGCAATGGTAACGTGGGAGAACGGATTGTACTCGACATCTTGGGTCCTTTGCCCCGGACCTCCAGTGGAAATAAATACATCCTCGTCGTGATGGACTATTTCACCAAGTGGCCTGAGGCATATCCCATTCCCGATCAAGAGGCATGCACAGTCGCGGATGTCCTAGTTCAGCAATGGGTGTCAAGATACGGCACGCTGCTACAACTTCTTACCGACCAAGGTAGGAACTTTACCTCTGCTGTTTTCAAAGGACTGTGTCAACTACTCAGCATAGACAAAACCCGGACAACACCCTTACATCCCCAGTCGGACGGCATGGTCGAGAGGTTCAATCGTAACATCCTGAATAACCTCTCTCTTCTAGTATCAAGGAACCAGCAAGATTGGGACTTGAAGTTGCCATTGTTCCCGCTGGCTTATCGAAGCGCTGTCCATGAAACCACCGGCTATACTCCAGCTCAGATGCTCTTTGGACGTGAACTTCGTCTCCCTTGAGATCTCTTGTTTGGTTGTCCACCCGATGCGCCTTCATCGCCCGAGGAGTACATCCAAGATCTCCAGGCACGATTTGAGGACGTACACAACTTTGCTCGGGAGCGGATTCACATTGCAACGGAGAAAATGAAGACAAGGTACGATCTAAAGGCTACGCAACATGAGTTCCAGGAAGGAGAGAAGGTCTGGTTGTGGAATCCTGTTCGACGCAAAGGATACTCTCCCAAGTTACAGTGCAACTGGGACGGACCATACACAGTCTTAAAAAGGCTGAATGATGTAGTGGTGCGGATCACTAAAACACCTTCATCAAAACCGAAGGTGGTGCACTATAACAGGCTAGCCAAGTACTACAATTAACGGTAATATTAAAATTTAAAATGTAAATACTGGTAAAATTTGCGCATGCGTAATGTAAATATTTGTATATAAATACTTGTACATATTTGTGAATTTTGTAAATATTTCTCACTTGATTTTTGTTTGTATTTTGTCGTCATATGCAACTTAGTTTTTGTATTTTAGATTGTGTAAATTTGGTTAGTTTCGCCTCTTGACCAAGGGTTGCACTGCCCTGGACGTGCAGTCCTTGGGAGGGGGGCAGTGTTACAAAAGTGTAAATAATTGTGTTTATTTTTGTATAAATTCTCTCAAAGAGGCTTAGTAAGTTGATAAAGTGATAATTTTGTGCATTTCTAGTCGTTTTAGCGTTGAAATAGCCTTATTTTCCCTTAAAAACGCATTAAAAAGCCCCAATAGGGCAGGTAGTGGATTTGGCGCCAAATTTGGCGACTTTTTACCACCTTGGCGATTTTTTGGCGACCTTGGCGAGAAAATCCTTATAAGGGATATACCAAATATGGAAGCTCTAATCTCATTGGCTGATGAGATATGGAGATTTCTGGAACGTTCCACACTTTTCTACAGGGGTATATAAGCCTGCTTTCTTCACCAAGGCGAGTCAGTTCAGTTCAGTTTTCACCCAGCTTCGCTAGTACTTGCATTGTTTGAGCCTCTTTGAAAGAGTCTTGCTTTAAGTGTTATTGCTATACAGTTTGTACTGTGGATTTGCTATTGACAGCTGTTGTTTAAGCTGTGTTTATTGGTTGAATTGAAACTGATACTTGGGTTATAGACCTGTATTTCTCTGGAACTTTCTGTGAATAAATTTCTGAATTTTTATAAGTTTCGCCTTTCATTCTCGGACAACTCACGAACCCCCAAGTACGCAACTTGGTTTAAATTCTTTTGTTTTGTCCTACACATTTTTTTTTCATTAATGGAATATTAAAAATCACGCTACATAAAAAGCGCATAATAAATATAAAAAAGAAAAGAAAAGATTTCCCAAATCTATTCACAATAGATAAGTAACCTCCAACATCTTATTCTATTTTGCTTACTTATTTATTTATTTTTACTATTTGCTAGATTTATTTTAGATTTTATTGTTACTCTATAGTCATTTTCTATACATTAAGGGGACAGCCTACTTTTAAAAATGAGAAATTTTTGATCAACTTTCAGAATTTTTAAAATAATTTAGTGTGTCACTCACACGACTTTCTCTTACCCTGAAATTTAATGCTATAGTTACAAGTTAGAGATTAAGAGGTAAGATAACGAGTACTGTTATGTAAACCTATGTTAAAACAATTCAAATTAGGATTCGACATAGTTTTATATGATAATTAGTTCTGTGTGAGGGGGGCTACCGCCCCCTCAACCCCCCGTTTTGTTAATGCACCAACATTTATATGGAATTTAATTCTGTTATTAAAATTAAAAGTTTACTTAAAATTATTCAGACAATTTTCACACGCAACATTCCTTGAAACTTATCAGTTTTGATCAAACTTTTCCAGCAATAAACTTATATTAACTTGAAAATAGAACTTTTGGATCTCCTGAAATTATTCGTTTTTTTTTTTTTTTTTTTTTTAAGTTACTCTAAGTGACACAGACAAAGGTCAGACGTTAAAAAACTTGACATCAGTATCCAAGAAGCCTCAAAACGTGTAAATATACAAAAATAAGCAACGAATATTTAGCTTAAAAACATACATTATTTACCATATGTCTATGAGGAATTTGTTTCAATTCCTGAGCAGCTTTCCTGAACATGGTAGAATATATGGTGTTCTATCTATCCTCCCTGGTGCATTTTATGAGATGGCGCTGCTAGCGCACAAAAAGCACTACAACTTTTCTCTCTGTAAAAAGTTTTGTTTTGGATTCTGCCATGTTCGAACGAGAGAAGTGTGTTCGCTTGTAGATAGTTCCTCGTTATGTTAATAAATAGTTTATTTTTCTACATTGGAGTCATTAATTCAAAATACGCCGACACGCCATTACATAACTGAGTGTTAAGCAACACACCTCAGTGGTGACCCGGATAAACTGTTCTTATTTTTGGATTATAAGTGTTTTCGTTTCTGTTTTCAACATGAGTGAAACAGCTGCAGTGAAAATCCCTGCATTCATCCCTACGGACCCGGCCCTGTGGTTCACGATGGTAGAATCAACATTTCAACTAGCTGTGCCGAAACCAATAACGGATTCTAGAACAAAATATAACTATTGTGTTGCGAATTTACCTCCAGAAATTGCAATGACTGTGCGTGACGTAATAATTTCACCTGATAATTCCGATCCATTCAAAAACTTAAAGGACGAAATAATTCAACGTTGTGGTGAAACAAAATCGCAGGAAATTCGCCGATTATTAGCTGGTGAACAACTAGGGGATAGAAAACCGTCAGAACTACTTCGCGTCATGCAGAGAAGAGCTGAAAACCATAAGGTATCCGACACTCTTTTGCTCGAACTATTCTTGCAACAACTGCCTTCAAATGCGCAATTTATTTTAGCATCAGTGCAAGACCTTACACCCATTAAAGCTGCCGAAATAGCTGATAAAATTTTGGATGTATCTCCACCACAGGTAGGTGCTGTTAGTACAACTAATTCTTCGAGTGCTGATTCCGAACTTTTAAAAGAATTAAAACTTTTAAGAGAAGAAGTGGCTTCATTGCGACGTTCCAGAAGTCATTCTCGTTCACTATCTCGATCTAATTTTCGGCACAAAAGCCCAAAAGTTAATAAAGAATTTTGCTGGTATCATCAGAAATTTAGCTCTAAAGCTAAAAAGTGCGTACCTCCCTGTACTTTTTCCGCGGGAAACGACTACGGCAAGGAGTAGCGGCGACATACGCCTCGCCTTCCACTTCTCGTCGCCTTTTTGTGCGAGATAAAAAGAAGCAATCTAAAATTTTTAGTGGACACAGGAAGTGACTGTTCATTAATTCCAGCATCAAAAATAGACAAAATGTCTATTCCAATTCAAAAATTTGTTGCAGCTAATGGTACTTTAATTAATGTATATAAACGTAAATTATTATCTATTGATCTTGGTCTAAGAAAACAGTTTGTTTACCCTTTTTATGTTTGTAATGTTTCAACCCCTATTTTAGGTGCTGATTTTTTACATTACTTTAATTTAAAGCCAGATCTTAGAAAACGTTCTTTATTTGATAATGTCACAAGCTTAAATTCTCATTGCGTTGTACATAATTCTGATATATATTCAGTGAAATCTATCATAAGTAATGATATTTTTTCTAATCTTTTAAGTGAATTTCCTAACATCAGTAAATCTCCTAGCCCAAACCAAATTGTGAAACATTCTGTTATGCATCATATCCCATCCCCAACATTGCTGATTTTACTAGTGAACTTCACGGAACCACAATTTTTTCACGTATTGATTTAGTTAAAGCTTTTCATCAAATTCCGATTGCTCCCGAGGATGTTCACAAAACTGCCATATGTACACCTTTCGGACTCTTCGAGAGCACTCGGATGCAGTTTGGTTTGTGCAATGCTTCCAGCACATTTCAGAGATTTATTGATGAAGTTACAAGAAATTTAAAAGGTGTTTATCCATTTATAGACGATATTTTAATTGCATCCAAATCCCTCGAAGAACATATTGAACATCTCAGAGCACTATTTTCCAGACTTGATCATTACGGCCTTACAATTAAGCCCTCAAAATGCATATTTGGTGTTCCCACTTTGGAATTTTTAGGTTTTACAGTGTCAAAAGATGGTCTTTCACCAACTTCTGACCGTGTTGAAGCCATTTTAAAATTTCCAAGACCTACAACTATTACTCAACTTCGTAGATATTTAGGTATATTTAATTTTTACAGACGATTCATTCCCAGAGCTGCTGATATTTTAGCACCCCTCGTTAAATTCCTCGAAGGGCACAAAAATAAAAGGAAACATCCGCGTTCCAATGCCAAAATTTCAATGGAGCAATTAGAATGGAACGACGAAGCAAATTTTGCATTTACGAAATCAAAAGAAGCAATTTCTCATGCAACGCTTCTAAAACATCCTATTCCTGGTGCCCAATTAAGCTTATGGGTAGATGCATCAAACGTCGCTGTTGGTGGCTCTGTCATGCAAATGTCTGATAATCAATGGGAACCTATAGCATTTTATTCTGGCAAATTAAGTAAGTCTCAAAAGAATTGGTCGACATATGACCGTGAACTTTACGCCATATATTCCTCTATAAAGAAATTTCGTCACTTACTAGAAGGTAGAAACTTTTTCATTTACACTGATCAGAAACCCTTAATATATGCTTTCAAACAAAATTCTGAAAAGTGCAGTCCTCGACAGCTACGTCATCTCGATTATATATCCCAATTTTCTACCGATATCTGATATATGAAAGGTTCTGAAAATCATGTAGCCGATGCATTATCTCGCATAGAGATCAATCAAATTTCCCCAACTGTACTTGATTTTAAAGAATTTGCTTCTGCACAATCAACTGATCAAGAACTTCAAAAACTTTTGCAATCCAATACCACATCCTTACAATTAGAAAAACACTATTTTCCCCTTGAGGATATTGACCTATATTGCGACACATCTCAAAAACATCCCCGTCCATTCGTTCCACAAAGTTTGCGAAAATTAGTTTTTGAAAATTTGCATTTCCTTTCACATCCAGGTATGTCAGCCTCCATAAATTTAATTGCTAAAAGATTCGTATGGCCTGGCATGCATAAAGATATCAAATCTATGGTTCGCAGTTGTGTTAATTGCCAAAGAGCCAAAATAACAAAGCACACCAAGTCACCAGTTGGAACATTTGCCCTACCGGATGCCCGTTTTGCCCATATTCATTTAGATTTCATTGGCCCTCTTCCCCCATCAGATGGAAATCAGTATTGTTTAACAATCATTGACAGATTTACCAGATGGCCCGAGGTAATTCCGACCCCTGATATGACTGCGGAAACAACCGCTCGTGCCTTATTGCATGGTTGGATCTCTAGATTCGGATGCCCAGTCACTATCACCACAGATCAAGGTCGTAATTTTGAATCTACTCTATTTCGAGAACTTATGCATATCTTAGGCTGTAAGCGCATTCGGACTTCGGCATACCATCCCCAGTCAAATGGAATTTTAGAACGCTATCATAGACATTTAAAAGATGCTCTTAAGGCACATAATCACACTAAATGGACTGAAACCCTTCCAATTGTTTTACTAGGTTTGCGCTCAGCTCTTAAAAATGACATTAATGCAACACCTGCACAATTAGTATATGGTACCACTTTACGATTACCCTCTGATCTTATTACTGATAAAAAACAAATTGACCAAACGATTGATCCCAATTATGTTTCCAACTTGGTACAAACAATGCAGACACTTAATCCAACTGCTACTTCCTTACATAGCAGTCCTAGTGTTTTCGTAAATCCTGCATTGTCGAATTGTACACATGTATTTTTAAGATCAGACAAAGTAACTCGTCCATTAACACCGCCGTATACTGGACCTCACCTTGTCATAAACAGAGATAATAAAAATTTTGTCATTGATATAAATGGTAAAAACACAACAGTTTCTATAGATCGCGTGAAACCCGCCTATAGATGGTCAGATACTGTTGTGACAGATAATTCTGTTCCTAACCAAGAACCATCTGAGCCAACGCCTGTCAACAAATCATTCGAAATACCACCAGAGCCGACTCCTGTCAACAAAACACGTACTACACGCTCTGGACGTAAAGTCACTTTCCCAAAACATTTGGTGACTGAATATGTAATATAGTTTTGTATATATTATCTTACACTTTTTAATATTATATATTGTTCATTGTATTTCTATTTTGCATTACTTACTATGTTACTATTACATATTATACTGTATCAAGCATTTATTGTATTGAACTTTTGCATTTTATCGTTCACCTTGTTCACTGGGGGGATACTCTATGGTGTTCTATCTATCCTCCCTGGTGCATTTTATGAGATGGCGCTGCAAGAGAAGGCGCACACCTCAAATATTTTAGCAAAGCACTTCCACTAACAATAAAGAAGAATGTTATCGCTTAAATATTTGCTGCCCTGTATATCTTTTGAAGATTATGTACAGACCACAAGGTGTACCTAAATATAATCCTATAATAATAATAAATGGCGCAACCTAAAATACACTTCCATCAATTTTCAGCTATTGTCGCACTATAAACCAGTTCTTTTGTGTAGCTCTGTAAATAAACAGTGAATGATTTCCTTACCATATTTTACATGAAACATGCTTTTACGCATATAAAAAATACACACTCATTTCATTTAATTTAGTGCAGTCTATTTATGTTAAACTCTACTTACCTGCAATTTCCCCCATAGACGTAATGTATTTGAATTCTCTTGGGTGTCCCTGTACACAAACCATTTGCTTCATCTCAACGAAAAGCTTAGTATAGCATCCGTATATCATACACATTTAGGATACCAAGATTGTACTTTCTGCTATCGTTTGTTCTTGAGATATGCTAACAGACAGGCACACACAGAGACCAACCGCTAAAAACATGATTTTCGGATTCAGGGGACCTCAAAACATGTAAATATAACATGTAAAACTCACTTTCGAAAATTTGACCCTAAAACAATACTTTCTCTACCTTATGGGTAAGAGAAAGTAAAAAGAATGAATGCATATATAAACATTTTTTTTTTTTGTGTGTGTGTGTGTGTGTTAACTAGTATGATATTACTCTATTGATTAAAAATATTATTTTGGTTTATTTTAAAATAAAAATATTATTTTATTGCAGATTATTAAAAAATATATATATTAAGGTTGCTTTCTCACTGTGCGCAGGATATCTCAATTACAATTTCCTTTACCCTTATAATTTTTACGTTAAATGAAACAAAACATTCAAATTAAGAATCTGAACTAAAATGTGTTAATTATTTTAATAATATGAAGTTTAATTAATAATTAAATATGAAATACGAAATTACCATTAAAAATTTTATCATTTCACAATCGAAATTTTTTTCCCTATTGAACAGAACTTCTTATTTTCAGTTATTTTATTCATTATATCAAAATGTATGGTTGAGAAAAATTTTAAGTTCATATCTCAAATAATTATTGAAATATCATGCGCGCAGTGAGAAAGCACCCTTGAATTTTTTTAAAAAATAATCTGCAATAAAATAATTTTCTATTTTAAAGAAAACCAAAATAATATTTTTAATCGATAAGTAATGTCATACTAATTAACACACACACACACACATTAAAAAAAAAAAAAAAAAAGAAATGTTTGTATATGCATTTATTGTTTTTTTTTTTTTTTTTTTTTTTTAATTCTGAAAGCTGATCGAAAATGTCTTCATTTTCTCCATTTTTAAAAGTAGTCTGTCCCCTCAACGCTCATTAGACTATAAGAATATTTTTATTTAAACTTCTTTAAAACCTAGCAATGGTAACAGACATAAAGCATTATTTCAGATTTCAGTGAAATATCAGAACAATTATTTACATGGCTCATTTTGAAAAAATAATGTAATTCCAATTTTCAAAATGTTTCGATAAATATATCCTTTTTACAAGACATTTTAAATATTTTGCCACCTTTTAAATTTGTTTAAATCCGTACACTTTTAGCATTATAAGAAACTCTATTTATTTATTATTTTTGTTGATTAATTAACTAGACTCATGCATAAAGAATTGACCTGCATCAAAAACATTTTATTAAAACGAAACTAAGTTTTAGCATGCATAATATTAAGGAAAAGCTAACTCACCTCTCTCCTGCATTTCCCGTATGCTTGAAGTAAATGGAAGCCACTCATGAAAAGAGATGTGAAGTCAAATCACTGATATACTTGATTTTAATTATCGAATTTAATAGAGAATCTTGATGAACACAAAAACAGAATTTTTCTTTGTTTTGAGCACAGGTTTAAACATTCCGAATACGTATAAAGGCATTTTTTTTATGCCTTGAATGAATTATAAAGAATAAACAGAAGAATACTTATTGTTTTAATAATATAACAATTAATGGATTACTTGGCTGTACGAATTCAGCCTGAATATTAGAATGTCAATTCAAGAATAAAGTTACTTCCGTTTTTTGAATAGTTCAGAGAGAAAACCAGAATTAATAATAAAAAAAGAAAAAGAATGAGTTTTGTTTCTCTTTCTGGTCACATGACTGTCTACTTCTGATCGGCTGTCGCCTTTACCGCTTCCCATGAATCAACAATTTTGATAATTAAAAATGTGATAAATATCCACTCCGTTACTGTCAGTAAAAGAGAGGATTTTTACTACATTTTTACTTTCTTCTATATACATAAGAAGAAAGTTTTGGATTCGTGAAAATTTTTGAAGCGTTCTGAACCCGATTTAACCATTGGTAGAGAATGTCTGTCTGTCTGCGTGTATCACAAATTTTGTAGGCGAATAAACGAACCAATAAACGAAATTTAACCAAAACTTGGTATTTAGCTTGACATTGATTTAATAATTTGATGTCGATTACTGATGATGATTTGAGGATCAATCGCTCAACAGGTAGCGCTTTTAGTGCTTTTGAGAGCATTGGTGTGCCTCAGAAGGTTTCCAGGTAGGCGCTGTGGTATTCCACAGAAGCACGTGTTTGTTTCGATACACAAATAAATGTATTTACTCTATTTTATCATTTGTTCTCGAATTGTTTTCCGATCAGTAATTGAGTATGCCAAGTTTTGGTAAAAGTTAGTATCTCAAAAACGGCTCTAACGATTTTTTTTTGAAAATTGTTACACAAATCCATTTTAGATATTCTTTGTGACAAAGGATATCTAAAATGGATTACGTGGTTATTACAGGAAAATTAACAGTCATTTTGCTTAGGTAGGTCAGTTTTAGTTCTCGGAAATTAGTGTTTCAAAAAATAACTGTACCATTTTTTTTTCTTATTTTTTAAATAGCTATGTAAACTTTGTTTTATATGTCTTTACGTGTGTATCAAGTTTCTCTTACCAGAAAAATGTTAAGTTTCTACTTCGTTAGGTTAATTTTATGTCTGCTGGTGACATTAACTCCAAAAAATACATATAATACGTGTAATAGTGGGTAATGAAAGTCGGTGTGGTTGCTTCACACCAGATTTTTTTTCTTACCTTTTAACTTGATATGTAAGTTATGTTTTATGTCTTTAAACGTGCATCAGCTTTCTCTTACAGGAAAATTTTTAGGTATGTACTTTGTTAGTACAATTTTATATCTTCAAGTCACATTATCCTTAAAAAGTGCATATAATTCGTGTAATTGAAGTCGTGTGATTGTTTCACACGAGATTTTTTTTTCTTTTACCCCGTTAAAACTTAAATAAATAAATAAATAAAAATAAAAATAAAAATAACTTTTTTTTAAATTTCTCGGATCTATGATTCAACTATTCGTTTTAACAGTATTGGCAAGTTCATTTGAAAGATATATTTATATTGAAAATTTACACACCTTGGAGGATATTTTTCCCTATGAGGGGTGAACGAAGTTCTTACATGCACACAACTTTTTTCCCCTAGTTTACCACTACTATTATCAATAATTCATGTTAGTTTCACAATCATTTTCGTTAAAAAGAAAAATTCTCATCATGTACACTTATACGAAATTTTGTTTTTATTGCTATGTTAAAAATTTAGAAAAAATTATATGGCAGCGCCACGTGTTTAGCGATTGGTTCGAAAATGCAATCAACACGAATTTAGGTCAACTTCGAAATAAATACCAAGTTTGGTTAAATTTTGTCCATTAGTTCGTGAGATACAGCGTTCCCAAAATTTGAGATACACATATACAGACAGACATTTTCTAAAAATAGTCAAATCATGTTCAAGACAAAACGTGTTAATCCGTCGAAAAGCAGAGAGCGAAAGTTTGAAATGAGAAAAACAAGTAAAGCCATTATGGGATTTTAACGCAATTGTTGGAGTTTTTTCTTTTTTTATAATGAAAGATGTGACAAAATGAGATACAATTAAGCAAATATATATATATATATATATATTTAAAAAATATGGAGTTACACCACTTTTACAATGAGCCGTCCATATATATATATATATATATATATATATATATTAGGGCGCCCCTCAAATGTAAGGGAATTTTTTCTTTCTTTCTTTTTCTTTTCTTTCTTTTTTTTCTATTTGACCCTAAACACGTTTTAGCAAAATATCAGCTCTCTCGGATAATGTTAATACGTACCAAATTGACGGGAAAATCCTAATATCTATATTAATGTGTTAAATCTATAATAATATAAATATCTGCATTAGAGTGTTGAAAAGGGTTTAGGGTTAAATTGAAAAAAAAAATTGAGGGTATGGCTATCGGATTACAAATAAATAAATAAATAAATAAATAAATAAAATAAAATAACTAAAAAATATAATAATAATAATAAAGACAAAATAAAGAAATGAAACAAAATTCCTCTATTTAAGGGACAACCTAACCTAATACATATGTATACATAGACACACACGCACATATATACATACATATATATACATAACCACACGAGACAAAAAGGAAAAATTAAGAAATTAATTAAACTTCTTAATCAAGTAATTTTAAAAATAAATGGCTAAATTAAAAAACATATTGATATATAAATAAATGTAAATGTGTGTATTTGTGTACTATTGAAGATAAAAAAAAAAAAAAAAAAAAAAAAACATTATATGGGCTATCAGTTATTACAAATGCTATCAGTTATTACAATCGTTGACTGATAATTTGCGTTATCTGTTGAAAAGTATAAGACATTTTTGTTATATTCCAAATTTGAAATTCTACTGAATGAACTAACATGTTTCTCTTCAATATTATTAGCAATACTAACAGCAAAAAAAAAAGGATCGATATATCCTGACAAAGACAGTTACTAAAATCATTGTAGTTAATATATATCTAAAAAAACCTTTTTAAGCATTCTTTGTCTTTAATGAAAGGCTTTGGAAAATTCATAGATGTTTTTGTTATATTCCAAGGTTGAAAATATCCCAAATTAAATTAACTTATATGTTTTCTCTTTAATGTTAGTAATAACAATAATAATAATAAAAACGGAATCGATATATTCTAATAAAAATAATTAGGAAAATCACAGTAGTTAATTTATAGGTAAGAAAAAAATCTATTTTTAAGCTTTCATTGTCTTTTATGAAAGGCTCATTATATATTAAAGTATTGACCTCTTTTGTTTAAATTAGCATTTATAAAACTCATTTCATTGACATTTATAAAAATGGTCACAGCCGAAAAACGACAAAAAATATTTCCTTTTATTTGAATACACTTTTATAGTATATGTAGAATATAATAGAAATAATTAGAAAACTTTAAAACTCACAATGGGAACAAAATCTCCTCCATATATTGCGTTGTATTAGGGAAGCTGGAACCAGAAAGAAAAAAAAAAAAAAAGTCCCTTTTACTCTTTTATCACTTTGTATTTTTTAGATTATTTAATTTATCAAAAGGGAAAAAATTATTAAACTGAAGCGATTATATACATGCAAAACCATCGAACTCCTTTTCTAACAGTTTTTTCTAGGTGTTCTAAAACGCTTTGGAATTCCGCGGAAAGGAGGCGATTTTAAATTCAAAACTCTCTCTTGCTGTCAAGTTGAATTTTTGAGTGTTTGGTAAATAATGAAACATAAACCAAAAAACTGTAACGAAATTGCAAAACTTCAAGTATAAAACGTTCTAAATAAATCGGAAGAGTAAATACATAAAGATTAAAATATTAAATGGTTTTGCCTCATCGATTGCTTAATGGAAGCAGAAAAAAATATTAACTTCTTCTACCACCAATTTCGTTCGATCAAGTAATACGCGATTATTTAAATTTCCGGATGCAATTAAGAGTCGAAATTAAACCTCGGGTAAACCTTACATCTCATTAAAAACATGGCAGTACCTATTTTTACCAAGAAGCTTGAAATCCACATGTTCTAATTTAGGAATTTTTTTTTTTTTATGCTGCAACCGTTCGTACATACTTTACGTGTTGTTAGATATAGTGGAAGAAGTGCGTTCGAGGATAAAAATTATGACGAGTCTTTTAGGGTTTTTTTTTTTACTTTTAATTTAGTGATTTTTGACGCCTTTTTTTTTCTTCTCTGTCTACAGCGTATGGATATTAGAAAAGATTTATTCTGATATTTACATTTTAGTTTCAGTGCAGTTTGGTAGGTATAGAGGTAAAAAAAAAAAATAACATTTTAAAGGAAGTTTTAAAAATGCGCTCTTGATATTCTGAACTTTATTAATCTGAATTGTTGGATTACCCGAGTTGTTAAAAAAAAAAAAAAAAAAAAAAAAAGATAGAAACATGTATTGTGCAATCAATGATAAAGTAATTCTTTTGAAATTTAGTTTACATTTATATAAAAATGATATAATTTGTATTGAATCAATAATGACCTAGCTATTTTTGTGTTCTAAAAAATTCCTAAATGATGTGAAATTGCTTTTGTATAGGTAAGTAAGTAAAAGTTCGGGTAAATAAAGAATAGTTTCAAAACATAAAATTTAAATTTGAAAAAAAAAGTCTATGAATGCTATTTATTAGAGAACGATAAGTAGAGGAAATGAATGAATGTAGATAGCAACGAAAAACTGGGAGAGTTTTTCCCTTATACGCTCAGATGCAAGTGTACAATTTTATTAAGCGCCTGCTTCCAACTTATTCTTCAAAATTTATTTAGTTTCATTCTTATTTGCTCAATTATTTTCTAAAAAAAAAAAAAAAAAAAAAAAAAAAAACAAGATGTTATTCAAATTATATTTAACATTCCTAGACTTTAGCTTGCAACCTCTCTTTTCTTTTAATAATTCAATTTAGAATTCTTTCAAAAAATGTACAGTGGCAAAGAAGCGCAGTTTCCAAAAGCAATATAACCCTCACAATCAATCTTCGGCATACTCATTTAAATTGTACACTGGGTAATTCAAGTCAGTATTTTAAAATGTAATCTGAATGCACGACTTATTCAAATCATTGTAACCTAATTAAGTTGTTAAAGATTAATTTTAGGTTGAGGTTCAGTGGGTTTTACGTTGCACTAGAGCCACACTATGGGCAATTGGCGACGGTTTGAAACTCACTCCTGAGGGTCTGGAGAGCAATTACAATTTTGATCCTCCACGGAGTGGGATGGCTCTACTTCGGTGATCCCCACTAGAATAACTCGAATGGTTTGGTTGGTTGGTTGGGTTTTACGTCGCACTAGTGCTGCGCAGATGGGCAATTATAACTCGGACGGGGACATGAAAGTACTGCTGTCAGGAGGATTTAACGTGCACCAGCCATCATTAACCCTTTTAGGGGCGGTAGTATATATTTTACACCACCTAATTTCAATTCACAATTTCGAAAACTGTCTCCAGAAATTTTTAATAAATTTTTACCTTTATGACTTAGCCGAAAAAATTGATTTGTTTCTTATCATCTAACTCTGTTATCAAATTCTGGTGGACACTTGATATTAAATGAACGTAATTAAATTGCCCTGAAAGAGTTAACACACGACGGTCTTCGGCCGTCTCGGGTATCGAATCCGCAATCTTTCAATTACGAACCCAGATTATTTTGATTTATTAATCGTATTGAAATGTGTAACCACCGAGAATTTTATTAATAAATAGTTTGTTATGTTTCTTTTACTTTACTTTCTTTCTTTTCTTTTTTTTTTTTTTTTTTTTTTTTGTTCATTCATTCATTCTTTTTTTTTTTTTTTTATGTAATCCAAAATTTAAGTACAGAATGAATTAAATTCAATGGAATGGAATTATACTATTAAAGATTAATATAAGATTTTAATCGTATGAAAAAAAATGTAATCATCAAGGTTTAAACTAATAAATAGTTTGCCATGTTTTTACTCTTTTTTTTTTTTTTTTTCCGAAATTGAAACTGCGTATTTTACCTGAGTCCTTTTAGCATTCCCTTATTCTTCCTATGATATATTTTACATAAAATATAAAACGACAAAAATAGCGCTCCTCCAAACCCGAAACCACTCTCGGATGCGATGGAAGAACAGATTAGCAGCTCTTAGAGAGGTGATCCCCCTAATCCTTATTTACATACGTGCATCCCACATGTCCACTCCGGTTTGAGGCATCTTTGTTTCCGCAAAACGGGAAAAGCCCCTATCGAGTCCTCGACAGGGCTTTTGGCCCGAAGCTGCGCGAACAAAGGCCCACATTCAGTGATGCACTGCAGATAGGCACGGTTACAGCGTCAAATGCCTCTCAGAGATGAGGGGAGAAGGACTCGGATGCTTTAATTGACGCACGCGCTTCTCCTCCGGAAGATAGTGATGGGGCAGATTATTTTCACAGATTCTTTTGTTTCTCGTCAAGAAGAAAGAGGGCGTTGTGAGAGGGGTTGACAAGAGGGATTTGCGTTTGATATGTCTGTGAGTTCTCTTTGGATTCGGAGCTACTTGAAAAAGATGCTCGCAGCTTTCGCCAAGACAGAGCTGCGGTAAAGGAGAGAGAGAGGGGGGCAAAAAAAAGCGACATCTATCAAGTGAAATACGGAACAATTAGATTCAGTTTTCTTTTTATTTCAATTATTCTTTTGTTACAGATTCACTTAAAAGAAAGGACATTTTTTAATCTTAAGGTTTAAGATTACTGAAATTATTTTTAATTTAATTTTCGAGCAATTTGTGATGCAACTCAGGAAAGACCAGCCTCTTAAAAACTATAAAAGAGTTCTTTTGAAAAGACTTACCTTTCTCGGCCATCGATAAGATTAGAAAATTTAAAGAATAAAATTTATCTGTAATAATGATGTCCTTAATACGGAATCAGATTCAAAATCAATAACGACCTATATTAATTATGAAGGTTGAAAAAAAGAATTTAAAATATTCCATCTTCCCTCCCTTTTTGTAATCAATGCATAGCATTGTATAATAAGAATATTTTAGAGTCTAACTTATAATTTATATGATAAGTTTAACAATTGTTTATTTTGTTAAATACGTAATTACTATTTTTTTTACTCATTTCCCCTGTTTTTAAATATATATATATATATAGTAGTGGGAAGACGCAAACACAGCTCGACGGCGGAAGTGCCCCAACCGCATACTGCCATTAAAACCTTTTTGATGCATTTACATTTTTTTTAAATTTTCTGTGTAATTTTACTGGTTTCAATTCCCATTATGTTTCACTCTTAGGAATGTGTGATTTATTGTCTATGAATTTTTTCGGTGTTTTTCCCATATAATTCTAAACTGCGGTGGTGAAGGAGTATAATGCAACATAAGTCATACAAAGCATTTTCCTATAAGTTTTCTTCTAGTACTATCAAAATTAATAGTCGTAAATTAAAAAAGTAATAATTTTGCTTACATGATTGAAATGGAAGATCTTTTGTTCACGACCGTTATAGGGTTAAAAACGACGTCCTTTCTTAGAACTTATTCCATAGAAAAAAATCCTTTTTAATAGAGAAAACTGCCACGTTTTACTATGATTGTGTCGTCCTTTTATTTACTAACGATATAATAAGGAGTAAGAAATAGTAATCTTAACTCCAAATAATACAACTAGCAGTTCTATCAGTTGGGGAAAACTTAAAAAAGAAAGTTTTAAAACAAAGCTAATTAATTTGACCTGTTGACTAGAGATTTGTTATTCTAATTCCTGATGAAGGCAAGCTTTGTTCAAATCTGTTGAAACATTCTATGGAAATTACTGCAATTTTCCCCGTGTGAAGAACGGGTAGAAAAGCTAGACACCCTCTCTTATGCCGTTAAATTTCAGACGATTCTTATATTTTGCCTTAACTAGGGTCTAAGAGGAGACATTTTTCTAAATTTCCTGCTTCTACAGGAAACAACTGCGATTTTCTCCGTGCGAAGAATGGGTAACAATGTTAGACACCCCTTTCACACCCTTAAGGGTTAAATTTTGTAAGATTCTAATCATTCACTTTAAATTGGGCCTACTAAGAAACATTTTGCTAAATTTGAATTCTTTATTGGAAACCACTGCGATTTTCTCCGTGCGAAAAACGGGTAGAACTGTTAGACGCCCTTTTTTACCCCTTAAGGGCTAAATTTTCAAAAATTCTTATCTTTTCCTTTAATTAGGGTCTATGAGAAGACCTATGAGAAGGTCTATTTTGCTAAACTCCAAGCATCCAGTGGAAACAACTTCAGAAACACCGTGAAAAGGTTAAAAAATTTCGACTTCCCTTTTAAAAATTCAAAGGTTAAATTTTATTAAATCCGTTTATAGCGAGCCCTTATTCCGTGAAAAGAATTAAATGGCCAAAGAACGTGTTTGAAACTTTGGCGATTTCGTTTCGACGTTAATAGATGAAAGAGTGAATCAACGACATTTTGCCATTATATTGAGATATGCGAAAAAGCTTTTCCACTTACAGATAAATATTTTATTTGTCTGAATAACAAATAGAAGATCTTTTCTTAGAACAACAAAATTTCCTTTTTAAGAGTGTTGCCATTCGAGAGTTATGTTTTACAAATGAATTATTTTTGAAATAATTTATTTGTAGCAGCCGATAACTGTCCAAATTTTTTAGGCTTACTGATAAATATAAGAAAAAAAAAAGTATGAGACTTATTACTATAAAAAGGATTCATTTAAATACAGTGACCAGCGAAGGGAGCAAAGCCAGCTAGTAAATTGTATAAGGCAAGTTTTTACCAAGTTGCTCTAAAATGAACTGAAAAAACTGAAAAACTGATTTCGTAAGATGAATAAAGTATGCAAATGCCAAAAATTTCAAAATAGTGCTTAATTGTATCAGATCAAAAAATGAGGCAAAAATTAATAGGCATGAGTGCAGTGTGAAAGTAACAACGCGTTGTAGCAGCCTGAAAGTGACATTAATAATAAACCTTGACAAATGAGCCATTAATGATGTTTATCAAATAAATAACAAAAAATAAAACAGGAGACTTGTTTAAAAAGAAATTGCTTAAATAACGTTTTGTAAGTATCAAAATATATTTTTGCTTTAATTTTTAAAAAATATAAATAGAAAATACGTGACGAATTTTATTCGACAAATTTGTTGTCTATTTTTCTACCCTGTGGCAGAATTTAGGTGTCACGGTGGCATTGTCGCAGAAAAGAAATTGTCACTTGCAGAACGATTTGCTCATAAAAATTAAAGATAGTCCTAGATTTCAAAAGAAAACGGAAACATCTTATGTCTTATATTTAAGAATTATTCTACAGTATATTAATAATTTTGATATCTTTATAAATAAAAGGACATCTTACGTGTAAATTAGGAAATATATTATTATTTTAAACACTGTCTTGCTGAAAGGGTTTATATTTATACAAACAAGATTTGTCGCAGAAAGCATAAAAATATTCTGCCACAAGGTTTATCTAATTTTGTCACCAAGTGTTGCTATATTGCCTTGCTGACATGAACCTTAGGAATAAAGTGTATACGACTTTATATTTAAATAAAATTATTATATTTATGATTTTTTTTATACTTTCGATATTTAAATGTACTTTTTATAATTAATTAATATGTAATTAACTTTTACCAAACACTTTTTCTTTTTCCATTTGAGCAGTTTAAATTTTAATTTTCCAATGATAAAATTTATTTTCTGTCTTTATCAAGACATTTCCTCTCGAAAATTCGTAAAATATTTAATTAAATAACAAAATTTCAATACTTGATCTAGATCAAATACAATATTATCTCTGTACAGTATCTCGCCATATCAGTAAGTTTTTTTTTTTTTTTTGGTGTGGGGGGGGGATTTAAAAAATGACATGAGATTATTATTGCTTAAATAATATATAAATTAGTTAAAATTTTTAAACGATCCTACCAAAATTAGAATTTGTTTAAAGTATGTGTAAAATTAATTTTCGTATGTTGATTCTGAGTTTGATTCCAAAGTAAACTAGTATGTTGTGGCCACCACACCACATGACTTTCTTCTATATTTTCCAATACAAAATCACTCAGTAAAAACAATTTAATAAAATTATTATTTTAAAAAATTATCTTCCATGATAATGCAGACGATTTCCATATTAGAGAAGTAGTATAACACTAAATATCCAAAAACAAGTCGAATTTATTCTCAATATTACATAAAAAAAAAAAAAAAAATTAAAAATGAAAAAAATCGATAACTTTATTTTAAATTATCGCAGATCGATGGTTCAACCATTCGTTTTAAAGGTATTGGCGAGCTCTTTTGAAAAATACCCATCATGAAAATTTACTCCCCTCGAGGGGGGACTTTCCCCCGGGGGGGGGGGGGGGGAGGCAAGGCTCCTACATAGACAATTTTTTTTTCCAGTTGACTATCTCTATTACAAATAATTCTTTTAAATTTCATGATGATTATTAAAAAATAATTCTCTTTATGCACATTTATACAAAATTTTGTCCTATACCTCCATGTTGAAAATTTAGAAAAAAGCGGGATGGCAACGCAAGCAGTAAGGCAATTTTTACCAAACACTGATAGGCACTAGTGTATGTCGTAACTATATACCAATTTGTATGAAATTCTGTGCAGTAGTACCTGAGATACAGTCGCCTCAAAATTTTGTTACACACACACACATAGACTGGCAGACAGGCAGACAGACATTTTCTAAAAGGGTCACATCGTGTTCTACAGCTCCCAAAACGTGTAAATCCATCAAAAACCTGCGGTCGAGAATTTTTACGAATTCAATACTTTCTTCTATTGAATATAGATGAAAGTAAAAACATGTGTAATAACGGTAATAATATTTATTTTTAGAAATACTTTCCAAATTTATTTATATAACTAATTACAGTGAAACTTGAATAATTCGAAATTCTGGATAATTCGAATTTTTTACTCGGTCCCTTGAATTTGGTATTAAAATAATGTTAAAAAATCATGGATAATTCGAATTCTGTTTTGGATAATTCGAATTTTTCATACGATTACCATTAAAATATAGTTGAACCTCGTTAACGTGAACATCAAGCGGGATAAAAATTTGTTCATGTTACCAGTATCAGTAACTAATGTTCATGTTATAAGTAAGTAATTTTCATATAACTAATAATAATTTTGACGGTGGAAGCAGTTCATGTTAAAAATAATTGTTCACATTAACGAGGTTCGTCTGTGTTACAGTAAAATTTGTTCCTGAGATTTGTCTCAGCTAAAGTGCATTATTATTTTTAACAGTCTTTCAAAAGAATGATAAGGAAATACAAGAGTATTTCCTACCTGGGTGCATCATAAGATATGGTCCATATACATGAACTTTGAGGGGTTTTTTTTAATTGAAAGTCATGTCTGTAGAAGATTCTATTTTTGTATCAGTTGTTAGGTTGAAGTCGTATGTTACGACACAAAGATTGTACTTAAAGAAGCAATCAAAAATATCTGACTATTTTATAAAAAGTGTTGAATAAATTAAACTCGGGGGAAAAAAAAGTTATTTAATATGGGGTAGGGAGGGATGTAGCAGTATTCTTAGATATAAAGTTTATGTGTTAAATCTTTGATCGTAGTTTTATTTATTTTTTAATTTATCTCTTCTTTTGACAAAATAGTATATGTAATTCGAATTTTTGGATATTTCGAAATTTTCTCTGGTCCCTTCAACTTCGAATTATCCAAGTTCTACTGTATATATATATACAAGGTGATTGTAAGGTCATTAAACAAACTTGGAAGGAAGATAGAGAACATAACAAGGATTGAGAATTGTATAGGAACCCACGACCGCAAACGATTTTTCAAACCCTTTAAGAACTAGATGTTTTTGTTTCGAAATGCACGTGGCTCTCAAATGTCTCTTTATTTGAAAAAAAAAAAAAGTTTTTACAGGCTAATGTTTGTACACATAAATAAATTCTGTTTTTTATTGATGTATTTTATCGCACTGATTGCATTAATACGAACACTGTGCATGATTTTGCGACATAATGAAGCATACAAGATTTTAAAATTTACACTACTGGTGGAGTAAGTAGTACACAGTAGCCAAAAACATCCAGTTTTTAAAGGGCTAAGGTAACGTTTGCGGCCATAATTACCTAAACAATTCTCAATCCTTGTGATGTTCTTTACCTCGCCTTCAAATTTATCCTATGACCTTTGAATCACCCTATATATAACTTCTATTCTCTTAAATATAAGATTTTTCACCTACATGGTCTGTAGTTTGTCTCTCATTTATGTAATGCATAAAAAAAAAAATGTTCGTTGTATTCAGTTCGTATTACTCAGTTATCTTTATGGTTACTTTCATACTGCATTTAAAAAAAAAAAAAAAGAAGAAGAAGAAGAAGAAGAAGAAAGAAATGTGTCAGAACTATGAAAAAATTTGTATAGGAGAAGGTGGCTTAAAATGATCCACTTAAGGAGAGACTTGTGTAAAATAACATAATTGTTTAAATAAAACTTTGACCATTTCCTAGTATGTTTTACACTATATTTTGCATTATAAACATATTTTAATGATGTTTTAAACCCAAATTGAGTAACAAACAAGAAAGACAAATCATGCAGCACGCATTGATTATTAACACTTTCCAACTGTATGTAGTTGTTGTATCGAATAACTTTTAGTCTGAAAAAGTTAATCATATCATATTCTATACAAAACATTATTTTAGAATATTAAAAATGTATGTGAATGTTTTTATGATTTTTACAATAGAAAGATTTCAAATATAACTTTAAAAAAATTCTGTCCTAAAACTTAATCCATTGACATTTTATTTTATTTTATTTGTTTTCGTTGTTGTTGTTGTCTCTGTAAACAAACTAGTTGCACAAGATCTATTAATGTCATTTTAAATAGGTAACATTCCATAGTGAACTTGATTGTATCATTTTTAAAAAATTCTAAAAATATTTACCGACGCTAGGAGCCGGAAACAAACAGATAGAAAGGTAGACATTCGGGCAGACAGATACACAAATTAAAATCATATTCCCACTAAAAATATAAGAAAGTGTTAAAACGCTTAATGTAAACGAAAGTGCAATTCTAGCAAATTTTTATTAATAGCTCTTAATGTAACTGAATATTTTTGTGTAGCCCTGTAAATGTAATGCTAATCATACTATATTATATAGAAGGCACTCTTTTGTGCATACGAATGAATTATTTCAATTGCAGTAAGCTTTGAGCAAAGTAAAATTATTTAAATTTGGTTTATAAAAATAACTCTCACAGAACGCAATGCTTTGGAATACTTTCAAGTGCCCCTGTACATAAAAAAGTTAGAAATGTACTCGATTTTACATAGGAAACATCCAAAAGGGAACTTAAATAACATATTAAAATTTCATTAAAGTTTCTATACAGTAAAGGTATTAAAATATGGTTTATAGAAACTCCTCTCGTAAAACGCAAAGCTTTCGAATATTTTTGGGTGCCCCTGTACACAAACCAGTAAAGGTATAAACTTCATTTTCAATAGGGAACACCCGATAGTGAACTTGAATAACATATATCAGTTTCAAAAAATTCCATAAATATTTAAGGGAGTTAAAGCACGGGCAGACAGACAGACAGACGGACATATACACAAATTGAAATCATATTCACACTTGACAAATGTTAGAAAGTGTTAAAAATGCTTAATGTAAACGAAAGTACAATTCTAGTAAATTTTTATTAATAGCTTTTAATACAAATGAATATTTTTGTGTCACCCTGCAAATCAAATGCTAATCATGCTACACTCCTTCTCATATTTATAAGGATACTTTATGTTTTGAAATAACTAATGTAAAACTAATTTTCAACAAGATTATACTAAGTGCACTTAATATATATAGTATTCTAAAAACCAAAAGTGCTATAATTTTTTTAATATGAAACAAACTTAATAAACTGGTTGGCATAGGTGGACTCTGCTCAGTTCCCCATCATATGTATGTTCTCATAAATTTCTTGTACAGAACTTATTATATACATGTTAAGAAAAATGAATTTGACCAAACGCTTGACACAGTGTCAGAACGAAGTCCTCGCCTAATAGGCTACCCACCATTCAGTTCGATATCTTATTCTAATCTATTAATTTATTTTATTGGGGTCAACTTAGTAGTTTATTTTCATGCTACTATTTCCAATGCAACTTTCCTAAAAATGCGAATTTTTATGAAATATCTCCCCATTTTGCTATGTTGATAAAATCTTAAATTTCGAAAAACTTACGAAATTTTCCTATTAGAATATTTGTAGTCAATCATGTTCATACAAGTATCATAAATGTTATTAAGAAATTGTCTGATATATTTATGATCCTTAAAATGGACGTTTATGCTCGATTTTGCCTTATTCTGCCATTAATCGTAAATTCCAAATAACTTACGAATTTTTTAAATTGGAAAAATCATACTCCATGGTATTCATGTCAGTATCCTAAATAATATTTCGAAAGTGGCTTGACATCTTTACGAGGAAAATATCCCTCAAGATTGACGTTTATATGAAATTTTGCTCTATTCTGCCATGTTAAGAAATTCGTAAATTTAAAATAACTTACGAAATTTTTATATTGGAAAATTCATAGTCATTAATTCTCATGCCAGTGTCCTAAATAATATTTCAAAAGTAGTCTGACATCTTTACGATGAAAATATCTCTCAAAATTGACGTTTATGGGAAATTTTGCCCTATACTGCCATGTTAAGAAATTCGTAAATATCCAATAACTTGCGAAATTTTCAAAGTAGCATATTAATAGTTACTGATGTTCATTCCGGCATCAAAACTGATATTTTAAAACTGGTCAGACATTTTTACAGTAAAAAGTTTCCATTTAATGCACGTTTAAGTGAATTTTTGTCCTATTCTCCCATGTTAAGAAAATCGTAAATTTCGAATAACTGCTGAAGTTTTTAAATTCGAATGTTGCAAATAAATAGGGTTCTTGCCAGTGTCGAAAGTAATATTTTAAAACTGATCTGACCTCTCTGCGACAATTTGTTCTTGAGATATCGTGTACACAGACTAACAAACTAACGTACTAACCCACTAACAGACTAACCCACTAACAGACTAACACACTAACAGACACCCTACAGACAGACACCATACAAATTTTGTCATTTTCGGATTCCTCACACCTGAAAACGTGTAAAAAAGTAAAAAAACCGAGGTCGAAAATTTTCACGATTACCTAAGTCCCCATATCTATAGTATGATGGGGAACTAAAAATAATGCAAAATATTTTTTTCTCCATGTTTTTAGATGTCCATCATTATAGGGACAATCACGATTTTTTCATTTTGTTTAACTTACTAGCGTATAAATTACAGTTGACATGTTAACTACTGGGCTAGATTAATTCATATATAAGCCTTCAATTTTTCTTGGACGAACATTACTGATAATTCCTCGAAAAAAAGAACGTTCATGTAGTGAAGTATGATAAATGTGTTTTTAAGTGGAAGGATAATTTAAATCCGCCGAATTTCTAATGAAAATCGAAGATCTAAAATTTCTGAAGGAAATGTGATCAAACGTTGAACTGTTTGGTTCGATAGGAGAGAGATCTGATGCAAAATCAGAGTTGTTTTACAGAGATCGAAGACTCTTAATTCTTCTTACTGTTCTACTCATTATGACTGCTGCTGAATTTGCTCGTAATTTTTAACGAAAGGTTGAGGCCTACATTTATGCATGTTTAAAATAATTAATAATATGTTAAATTGAATAAAAAACCTGTAATAATCAATAAGCATTTAACGGGGGAAAGAACGTCTGTGTTACAGTTGAATAAAGACAATATTAAATGGCAAAATGTTGCATTTTCGGATGAAAAACATTTTATTCTTGATTAACCAAATGGTTTTAACAGTTACTGGCACGATCTGAAGATAGCGAAAGACAGAGCAGATTTTTTAAAGGCAGGTATGAATCGGGCATTTTAAAGGTGGATCTATGGTGCTCTGGGGAGCTGTTTCTACTGAAGGCAGAATGAATTTAGTAATTTTTTCTATTATTATGAACATCAAGGGAATATCCGCAAATTTTAAACGTGGAATTCTCAGATTTTTGTTAGATTTTAGGGGGGAATAATATTTTTTTTCAACAAGACTTACATTTTTGCTCTACTTCTAGGGCAATAGGAAATAGTTTGAAGAAAGAAACTTCTGTATTATTGCCTTTCCCGTGGCCTAAAAGTTGAAAAAACCTTAACTTATCATATTAGAAAAGTGCATGCAAGTGGAAAGCAATTTTAAATAGTTTAAATGTATTCAGAATATCATCTGTGCTGTATAAAATGGTATTGAAAATGAATATTAAAAGAATGTATATATATATATATATATATATATATATATATACCAGAGAGAATGTCTGACTGCTTCACCCTAAAAAGAGACCCCATAAAATATTAATTTAAAGAATAACTGAAAAAAAATTACTAAGATTCGAGCTGTCCTTGTAATTGTGAACACCTGAAAAATCATCTTTTTGACCGTATTTAAAGTTTTTTAAGATAGAAAAACGATAAAACTTTTTAAATATAGTCTATTAATGAAATTCAAATTAATAAAAGATATATTTGTTTAAATAATAGTGTTCAGTGTTTATTTAATATAGAAAAACGGGTGTCCTTATAATTATGAGAACCAGTGTATATTCTATGCAAAGCATTCTTTTATGCACACAAATAATATATTTCAATTTCATAAAACTTCGTAGAAAGTAAAGTTATTAAAATTTGATTTACAGAAATATGTCTCATAGAACGCAATGCTTTGGAATACTTTTGAGTGTCCCTGTACATAAACCAGTGGTAATATTTACTCCCCGGTGGCAGAATGTTTTGAAGCTGTCTGCGACTGGCTTTTAAAATTTCATAATCTGTGTGCAAAATTTGCGTGTAATCAGGGGTGAAAATGGCTTACACTCAAAAAGCCTGAGAGCTGATGGGGACGGGGCGGGGGGGGGGGGGGGGGGGGTTAACATCAGTGGTGATCTCGTGCAACAATACACGAATACAAATTTTACTACAAAACAATATAGTATAAACAATGGTATTCATTCAATTCATCTCATTCAATTAAATATTTTATAGCAATGTTTGACACAACACAATATAAATAATTATAAATAATAAAAGTATTAGTTTTAGTTTTGATACAGAAATTTTTGTAAGTGAATTGTTATCCGAAAGTTGCGGACAAATTTTTTCTCAGTGCAGACAAAAACTGTCCGCAAGCCGTTTTTCTGTGTCTGCGACTATGTCGCCGTGTCGCGGTTTTTCTGCCACTGGGATCAGGACTATGAAAAAATTCGTATAGGAGAAGGTGGACTAAATGTGTAAAATAACATAATGGGCTCTTCCCACCTGACGTCAGAGGTCACATGATAGAGGAAAAATAAATAGCAGACAAAGTCTTGTTTATCTATAGTGATTGCTGAAATAACATATTTTCTATTCTTATTTTTGATCAATCGTATTTAATCTGTGTTATTTTTTATAAATCATAATTTTTAATCCATTTTATATCATTAATCATCATCTCTTGTTTGCTGTATACATTTACAATCATCATTTAGTTTATGTTTGTTATTGATGTTCGTGAAGAACATGTTTAATAGTCTGATTTTTGGTACTTAAATCAGAGACAGTGCAATATCGTACTGCGTAAATCCATTTAGACCAGTAACTAAGTTAATTAACTTGTTGTAACACCTTTATGCAATTAAATTAAATGAAAACATTTTAAAATTTCAAATTATAATCCATAAACATTCCACAAGAAGCTATTATTATTATTATTGCTATTATTATAGCTATATTATTGCTAGATCAGTTAATGTTACAGTTACACTACAATATACAAAAATCGATTCTTATAGGTAAAAATAAATAAACACATAAAATGTTTTTTAAAAATTATTAAAATTACAAATACAATCATTCTACTGTTTACAAATGCACAATATTACTTTTATTTTATTTTATATTAAATATTAAAATTTTTGTTCTTAAGAACAATATTCAATTGAATTCGATTCTCAGAATTCGATTATTCGTTTTCCTCTATCACGTGATTGAGCAGACGACGGTGGGAAGAGCCCATTGTTTAAATAAAACTTTGACCATTTGCTAGTATGTTTTACACTATATTTTGCATTATAAACATATTTTAATAATGTTTTAAACCCAAATTGAGTAACAAAAAAAAAAAAAAAAAAAAAAAAAAAAAAATGGATTTTTGAAAAAGTATTCAAAGGATTATTTTACCCTCACCAAAGGATGAAATGATCCTTAATTTAAAAATAGATGTAAATTGTTTTTTATCGGCAAAATAAAAGGATACAAAAGTAATTATGACAATACATAAAAAAATAAAATAAGCAAACCAGGTCATATTTCTATACAGAAAAGTATGTGCATCTAAATAAATAGGAAAGTTAGTTCTTACCTTATGACAGATGTTATAAAATCTACTTTTAAAAAAAATTCTATTCAGACGCGTAATACTGCGATCGCTTGAATACCGCCATTACTTTTTCTTGATTTGATAAAACTAATTTATGTATTACCCTGCGGATAACGCTATCTGTCTGGAAGAAAACATATGTAGTTCGATTTGCCCGCTAGGATTATTTTAGATCACTTTCCCCTATAACTACTAAATAATGATAAGTTTAAATTTTGTTAAAGATATACATTCACATTTTGTAAAAAAAAAAAAAAAAAATCGGAAGTTAAATGTTATTAACCGAAATACAACATGAAAAATTATTATATCAGGAGTTGAATTAAAAACAATGTAAAATATTTTTGCGAGAAAAGCAAATTATGGGTAAGTTTCGAAAATTCTCAAAATCAGTCTGAAATTGGCTCACTAGTCATGTTATGATCAAAGTTTCTTTCTTTCTTTCTTTTTTTTTTTTTTTTTGTGTGTGTGTGTTTTCTGATTTCAAAATTTCTTCTAGAAGAACAGAATTTCAGAAAAACTATTGTATCATTATGGTGAGATGTTTACATTTGAATCAAAACAAACCAATTGTTTTGTAAAAGAAAAAAAAAATGTGATTTTGCACAAAAATAACATTATATCATACATATTACGTACTATATACTATAAATTATGCATATTCTCTACATTAAATAAGTCTAAGATAATTTTAAGGAAATATTGGTATGAAAAATTCTGGAGGGTTGGTATAGTTCCGTACTCTCTTTTTCACATTTCTTGAAAACGTTTAAAATTAACAAAGAAACTTAGAATTCTTTTTTTAATTAAAACATAACAATTTAACTTTAATATTTAAATTTTTAAAATATATTATAAGTTCTTTAATTATCTTGTTAGTTTTGAATGAGCAGTGCATAGTCTGATATTTAAGAGGCATTATTACATTTTATGTACATTATCTAATACGTATTGTAGGATATTTAAAATAATTTATTTATTTATTTTATTTTATTTTTCTTTTTTCAAAATAAATATTCTAAATTAACTTCGATAAATAACCAGAAAGAAAATATTTCGAAATTTTCAAATACAAATCTCTATTTTGAAAAACTTATTTATGCAATCATAGGATTATAGGATTGAGGTTTCCAAATTTCAATTTCACTGAGAAAAAAAATATACCGCCTAGATCTAGAATGAATAAGTGGCCATTTTCTAAATCCCTTAACTAGAAATGTAGATTTCTGAGCTATGCGCATAAGGCACGACAATAAACTGAATAGACGAAATGACCGAGAATTTCTACCTTACACATTTCTAGATGGTGAAAGAATATTCTGAATCTTTTGTATTGCAAGAAATTCTCTCTTGATTTTCTAGAATCGGGTAATGAACCAAGATTATGGAAGTTGAAACTCGCCTCTTGTAGTCTCATTTATTTGCAGAGATTTTTAAATAACTTTGCCCTCGATAATATAGGCGAATGCTCTAGAAATCTAGACTCGCCTTTCCAGAACTCGCTTCTTAAGGCGACTAGAATTTATAAGGATGGCATGGAACAATTTTTTCTCACATTTTAGAATCTAGATGTCAGTTACAGAATTTTTGTTTCTCAGTGTTTGTAGTTCAATACTAATTTTATAAATAGGGCATTTGTTCAATACATTCATTATTGCTCAAAAAAAAAAAAAAAAAAAAAAAAGTGTGTGTGCTAAATTAGTCTAAGTAACATGGAAATTGGGATGGAAACGCCCTTTTTAGCAATGTGTAACTGAAAAAGTAATATCGGAATTTTTTTTTTTAAATATAATATACAGTCGGCAACAAAAGTGTCCGGACACTAGCAAAAATTCCTATGTAAGAAAAGTACACTTCATACGGTTTTGTTAAATAAATTCTTGTCGAATCCTGTTCTTAGTCAGTCTAAGAACATGATTCGATAAGGATTTATTTAACAGAACCATACGAAGTGTACCCTCGATAATATAGGCAAATGCTCTAGAAATCTAATAGACTCGCCTTTCCAGAACTCGCTTCTTAAGGCGACTAGAATTTATAAGGATGGCATGGAACAATTTTTTCTCACATTTTAGAATCTAGATGTCAGTTACAGAATTTTTGTTTCTCAGTGTTTGTAGTTCAATACTAATTTTATAAATAGGGCATTTGTTCAATACATTCATTATTGCTCAAAAAAAAAAAAAAAAAAAAAGTGTGTGTGCTAAATTAGTCTAAGTAACATGGAAATTGGGATGGAAACGCCCTTTTTAGCAATGTGTAACTGAAAAAGTAATATCGGAATTTTTTTTTTTAAATATAATATACAGTCGGCAACAAAAGTGTCCGGACACTAGCAAAAATTCCTATGTAAGAAAAGTACACTTCATACGGTTTTGTTAAATAAATTCTTGTCGAATCCTGTTCTTAGTCAGTCTAAGAACATGATTCGATAAGGATTTATTTAACAGAACCATACGAAGTGTACCCTCGATAATATAGGCAAATGCTCTAGAAATCTAATAGACTCGCCTTTCCAGAACTCGCTTCTTAAGGCGACTAGAATTTATAAGGATGGCATGGAACAATTTTTTCTCACATTTTAGAATCTAGATGTCAGTTACAGAATTTTTGTTTCTCAGTGTTTGTAGTTCAATACTAATTTTATAAATAGGGCATTTGTTCAATACATTCATTATTGCCCAAAAAAAAAAAAAAAAAAAAAAAAAAAAAAAAGTGTGTGTGCTAAATTAGCCTAAGTAACATGGAAATTGGGATGGAAACGCCCTTTTTAGCAATGTGTAACTGAAAAAGTAATATCGGAATTTCTTTTTTAAATATAATATACAATCGGCAACAAAAGTGTCCGGACACTAGCAAAAATTCCTATGTAAAAAAAGTACACTTCATACGGTTTTGTTAAATAAATTCTTGTCGAATCCTGTTCTTAGTCAGTCTAAGAACATGATTCGATAAGGATTTATTTAACAGAACCATATGAAGTGTACTTTTTCACCTAGGAATTTGTGATAGTGTTCGGACACTTTTGTTACCGACTGTAACTAAAGAATAAAAAGAAAAATAATTTTTTTTTTTTTTTTTTTCAGTTTTCTATGTAATTTGTACATTTTTCTTAAAAATGGATTTAAAAAAAAAAAAAATGGAGAACAGATGTTTTTTTAATCTTTGAAACACCAGCAAGGAACAAAGAAACGATTTCAAAGTGAATAAAGATTTCAAGATAAACTACAAAGTATTTTTTTTTTTTTTAAAGATATCACGATGATAATATCGGTAACAGTGCTTTAGATGAGTATCTCTCTTCGTACTATTGTACGATGACAAAAAAATTGCTTTCAAATAGGAACATCCCTTTACCAATTTCAAATTGTTACCCTCTTATATCATATGTTTTGAAATAATTGTTCAATACTATACCTCTTGTAAAAATTGCCCTACAGTCACATTTTCCGTGATAAAATAAAACAAAACAAAGTGTATATTGTTCTACTGTTACTTCGTTAATTATGTGATTATAGGTAATATTTTACCTTTAAGTAAAAAATAAAAACACTGATATAAAGTGCTGCTATTTGAAAGTTTTTGCATGTTTCATATAAAGAATTACTTATTTCTTTAAAATATTTTAATTTTAGTACGTATCACTAAATTTTTATTTAAATAATTGAAAAATTTAGATTTTTTCTTTTTTTAAATAAAAATAAAAATATTTCATTTAAAATAAAACGTGTTAAAAATGGGCCCTTTGAAATTTTATATTAAGAAAAATGCATTTAAAAATCGTTTATCTCTAATTTAAACTAAATTAAAAATTTTAAAGAAAAATTTCAAATACTAATCCTTTAGATGTTCATAAATATGTGAACTCATATTTTCAAGTTAGCTTAAATATGTATTTCTTACGAAATTTTTTGCAATAAATAATTTTCGGTCGCTTGAAATTGTTAGCGATTTGAAAAATGAAATTTTCAAAGGTTTACATTCAACATGAAATCTTTTAATACTCTTAAATAAAAACAACGTTAGCTTAAAAAAGAAAAAAAAAAGAGTTAAGTAAATATTTTGAAATTATCGAAATACATTTATAGAATTACATTTATCAAAATACATTTATAAATTTTAATCAGATTAAGTTTTTTTTTTTCTTTTCTCGGAGCTATGTGGTTTTTCAAACCATGTGTTGATGTTTATTAACCTCCTTATTTTACTACTTATGATATTTGGTCCTGTTTTTGCTTAACATTTCGATATATATCTTCTCACTTTCTCACGATTTGTTTCCTGGTTTCTTCGCATTGTCGTCTGTTTCAAAATTTATAAACAAATAATTTAGTTGTTTTTCTTTCTTTATAATTTGAGTTTGTTACTCGGTCCCTTGAATTTTGTATTACAATAATGTTAAAAAATCGTAGATAGTTCGAATTTTATTTTGGATAATTCGAATTTTTCATACGATTAACTTTAAAATTTTACAGTAAAATTTTCCTCCCAGATTTTTCTCAGCTAAAATGCATTATTTATTTTAATAGTCTTTCAAAATAAGGATACGGAAATACAAGAAAGGCCCTACCTAGTGCATCAGAAGTTATGGTGCATATACATGAACTTCGAGGTTTTTTTTTTAATTGAAAGTCATGTCTAACATAGAAGATTCTGTTTTTGTATCAAGTGATAGGTTGAAGTCATATGCTATGACACAAAGATTGTACTTGAAGAAGATATAAAAAATATCTGACTATTTTTTTTAAAAGTGTTGAAAAATAAACTCGTAAAAAATATTGATTTAGTGGGAGGGGGGGGGGATGTAGCAGTTTATTCGGTATAATGTTTGTGTGCTTAAATCTTTTATCGTAGAGTTTTAATTTTTCAATTTATCTCTTCTTTTTGACAAAATAGAATACTTGCCAACATCCTAATTAATATTCTGTAGTGTTGTTAGTCCGGCGCTTTTTTTCACACCAGTAAATTTTTAGAGTAATATTTTGCAAATGCAATTACGATTAAATAAGAAGAAAAATACCTTAAAAAGGATACTGGTGGGAAAAAGAAGACGGGGCTAACAATACTATGGAATATTAATTAGTATGTTGGCAAGTATGAAATAGTACATGTAATTCGAATTTTTGGATATTTCGAAATGTTCTTAGGTCCCTTCAACTTCGAATTATCCAAGTTCTACTGTATTTTTTTTTTTCTTCTTTTTCCAACCGGAAATTTTTTATAATCTTTTTTGCAGTTTCCTTGAGTTAAACATGCTGATGATTTTTTTTTACAAATAAAAAAACCGCACAAGTTGACATCTATGAATATCAGTGCTTAATTATCATAGTATCAAGTGTAAATTGTACTCGTTTAAAGCGAAAAATTCTACAGGATAAGGCGTACGTTTTCCACAACAATGCCACATAACTGATGATACTCAACCACAGGTAGCGTAGAGTTTGTTGTGCCTTAAAAACACTGGATTACTAAACGAAAGCAAAGTTTTTCTTTTTGTTCCTTAGTTTCAATCAATTTTCTATGAAAATATATTTGTCATATAGTTAGTAACTCTGCACTAAGAAAAATTCTGTAACTGACATCCAGAATCTAAATTGTGGCTCTAGAAAAAATAGTTCCATGTCAGCCTTATAAATTCTAGTCCCCTTTGGAAACGAGTTCTATAAACCCCTAGTAGAATTTTAGAGCGTTTGCCTATATTCTCGAGGACAAAGTTATTTAAAAATCGCTGCAAATAAAGGCGAATACAAGAGGCAGGTTTCAGCAGCTATAATCTCCGTTTATTACCCAATTCTAGAAAATCAAACGAAAATTTCTCGCAATACAAAAGATTCAGAATATTGTTTCACCATCTAGAAATCCGTAGACTAGAAATTCTCAATCATTCCGTCTATTCAGTTTATTGGCGTCCCTTATGCGCACAGTTCGGAAATCTATATTTCTAGTTAAGGGATTTAAAAAATGACCACTTATTCATTCTAGATAAAGGCGGTATGTATATATATATATATATATATATATATATATATATATATTCTCAGTGTTGCATGAGCATATAAAACTCCAAAGTGTTCAAGTTTTGCATACATGATTTAAAATAATAATAATAATAAATAAATAAATAAACCTGAAGAGAAAGTGTTTACATTACTAACCCAAAATCTCGTGTACTATATATTAAAATAAAAATATTATAAAATGTATAATTACAATTTGCATAACAAAAGTTTTTTCAAAATAATTTTATAAACTAAATTTCTTTAAAAAATAAATAAATAAATAAATAAATAGATGTTCTCCTTCACATAAAAATCTGCAGTGTTAAAATTTATAAATATGTAAGTTAAAAAATTATTAATTAAAAAGTTTCTTGTGTTTGTCATTAGTATGGATTTAAAATTTGCTATATAAAATTGTTTGCATCAATGACTCTTATTTAGGATATTCTTTATTTTCAGCAGACGTTGAATATTCTGATGGATTATTTATATATTTACTTTCGTCTAAATTCAAAATTTCTCAGTGCAAATCCCTTATTTTTATGCTTTCATTCGATTCACCATGCTTCACTTAATATAAGGCGATGGTGGAAGATATAAATATTTTTTATAAATTATTATTTTAGAACTGTAAAAATTTGCTTACATATGCATTGAAATTTAACAATATTAATTATATTATAGTTTCTGGTAAACTATTTAAATTTAATAAAATAAAATTCATTTTTTTTTTTTTTTTTTTTTTTTTTTTAATGTTTCCTACTAATTTTTAATTTATTTCTTTCATTTTACATCATCATTTTTCAACAATATGATCTAAACTTATTTGGATATCACTTTCTGGATTTGTTCATAGTTTATTAAAAAAAAAATATGTTTTCCTTTTTATGCTGAAATTGAATTCAGATTTTTAACATGCAAAGATAGAAATATTTTTTAAATTTAAAATATCAATAAATCCATAAAGATATAGATATGTTAAAATAAACCCAATATGTTTACATTAGTTATTAAATAATAATATTGTAAAATAGATACAAAAATTTAAAAGCTAGTTAGCAGGATACGTTAATTTTTTTTTCTTTAAATATATTTATGTTCTTTAACTACGTTATTTTTTCAAGTGTTATCTTGTTACAAATGATCATATAAAGACCATTTAAATATATATTTATATAAATAGATTTTATCCAAATAAAAGACATATTTTGGTGCTTTTTTTTTTTATTTTAAGATTTGACTTGAACATTCATTTCTTTTATAATAAATCGGACACTGTGATTATTTAAAAATGGAAAATGAAAGCTTCCTAAAATAGCAGCACATTTTTTAAAACAAATTGTTTGTTGAAAGTGGGGCAAAAGGGTTGGCAGAAATTTTCCGGTTAATTAACTGCCAGTTAAAAAAGAGTTAACTGTATTTATTTATTTTTATTTATTTATTTTTTATTATTACTTTTAAAAATATCCGAGTATATATGTTTTATTTTAAAATCATTTTTTATGTTCTATTTTTTGTATAAAAACGCATGTCAATTTCTACATTTTTGCCGATTTTTATCTTTTATCCACCCCTCCCTAAATGTATCCCGATTTTCCTTGAGAATACGGGGGGAGGGGGTTGAACGTTATTTTACAGTATTTTATGTTATGCAGTCAGTACTGATGAAGGCTAATGTCAACTTTTCTACTTAATGTCAACTGATGTCAACTAATTGATGCCAAACTTAAAACTTCAGTTAAAATTGTACTTATGATAAAAAATTATTTTTTTTTTTTTATATGTAAAAAAAAAAAAAAAAAAAAAAAAAAAAAAAATCAATTTGAAAATTATTGCAGTATTTTCTTATAGAGAATTTTTTTTGTCCACATTGTTGGTAAATAAGTAGTTTTTATAATAGCTTGACACATTTTACATTGTATATCTATAGACATACATTTTTATTTTGTTTTTGCTTAAAAATATTGTGTAAGAAAAGGAAATATCCTTTTAGAAAATTACTAACATCTATAATAGTAAACAAGGAAATAAAAACGTGCATTGGCTGATTGTTTCTACTAGATTTCCTAAATGTTTGTAATAAGCCCTTTCATTTTTAGCATACAGTAATATTAATTTAACTGTCAGACAACCACGTAATAAATATGGACTTTTTGCTAAAATCTGACATGCTAAACAACTTCATGTATCTCTCAGAGTTATTTTTCCTACTTAAAACAAACTTTCAACATCTTGTCAGCTTCCGAAGCCAGACTTCCGCACTCGTTATTTGCATAAACAAATAAATATATAAAAAGAGGTAGCTTGTTATAGACATGTTGTAGAAATTTAATCACTAACTCCCCCTCCGTTTTTGAAATAGAATAATTAAAGAAAAAGAAAATAACCTTAGATATAAGAGATTAGATTACTAGATTACTAGTTGTTGTCGCTCTTTTGTGGTTTCAAAGGGTTTTCTAACTATAGATCACAACTTTGTTTATCCCAGTCAACTTTCACTTCTTTGCCACTAAAAGATCCCGCATTGTTAGCTTTGGCGTGAGTCTTAATGAAATAAGAAAAATAAAAGTCAAATTCTAGTGTTCTAAGAGGAACTTGTTATACAAACGACAAGGTGCAGTTTTTCACTTTGTCACAAACTGACTTCTCATTCTTCCACAAAGCCTACTACTGTCTGAAATAATTATTTTCTCGGTTCGAAAGAGTTAACAGTTTTGTCTCTTTAACATCTCTTATTCATTTTAATAAAATTTAATTTTACGCATTAATTAAATAAAATTTATGAACAGAATGAATTAGTTAATACTGGTATAAAGTTTTAGAAATCATTTGCATTGTTAAGTCATGTTAACTGTTTGATATCGAAATATTTAGAAAGATGCATGTGTATGCGTGCATAAATCTTAACAGTGTGTGTATGCACATATATATATATATAAGTTTTGGCATCATCCTTTTCTCCTGTCAGAGTTAATTGTTATACATGTGGTTGCTTTGCTTCATTCATGTGTTCACTTTGGTTTCCATTAAGATTAAATTTAATCTTTGTTTTAATTTAATATTTCAATTATTTCTAATTCTTTTTGGTTTTGCTGCATCGATCGGGGTGTGAAACGATATTAATTGCTATGATTAGCAATATCGTTGTACGAAATCGTTGCGGCTCTTTAAGCTTTATGAAGCATGCACCCCTTGATAAGTATGTTTCTACGTTTAAGCATTTACATCCAAATATTTCTGTGATTTATTATTTATTAATCGTTTTCACTCTCATAAGCTTAATGGTCATTTTTATTATCATTCTGGTAGGCGTAAGTATTTTAAGTTACTATCCTAACTCATTGGTTCTTAATCTACATTGCAACTTTTTGTGTAATTCTTTCCTCTGTGTTAAATTCAGTTCTATATTTTAGTGTGCTGTTATTGTCTTAGTTCTATTAATAGCTGAATTTTATGATTTAATCTTATTACGATATCTATTATTTATATATATATATATACAGGGTGTTCCAAAAGTCCCAAACCCCCTCCTAACTCGAAAATGACTTGGAATTATGAAAAGTGGCGAAACACGTGTTCAATGCATTCGAGAGGGACTCTTTTGGTGTAAAACGTTTGGGTCCGGGGGGGGGGGGGGGGCTAGGGGGGCGGCTAGGAAGGGCATCTTTAAAATTTGAAATGGGAAGGTATACGTCCCTGGAAACGTCTCTTCAAAACAATGGATTTGATATAAATAGTTTCGTCCTACGATGATTATTAAAAGAGATCTTGATTTTTTACACTTTTGAAATGGAGATTTTATACTTATGTATCCCCTTTAATAATCATTGCAGTACAAAACTATTTATATCAAATTCATTGTATTGAAGAGACGTTTCTAGGGATGTATCACAAGACATACTTTCCTGTTTGAAATTTTAAAGTTGCCTTCCCTAGCGGCACTACTACTACCCTCTCGCCCAGGCCCAAACATTTTTGGGCAAAGTATGTCTTGTGATACATCCCTGGAAACGTCTCTTCAAGACAGTGAATTCGATATAAACAGTTTTGGCCTGCAATAAATATTAAAAGGGATACATAAGTATAAAATTCACATTTCAAAAGTCTAAAAATATATCTACCTTTCTTAATAATCATCGTAGGGCAAAACTATTTATATCAAATTCATTGTTTTGAAGAGACGTTTCCAGGGATGTATCACAAGACACACCTTCCTGTTTGAAATTTGAAAGTTGCCCTCCCTAGCGGGCCCCCTAGCACTCCCGGGCCCAAACTTTTTTGACCAAAAGAGGTCCCTCTAGAATTCATTGAACATGTGTTTAACCATTTTTCACAATTTCGACTCATTTTTGAGTTAGGAGGGGTGTGTGGTACTTTTGGAAAACCCTGTATATAGTTATCAAATAAACGAAAAATTTAACTGGCGATGTTAATTGTTACACAGCAAGAAATAGCAAAATTTATAATGATATAATAATACAAAATAGTTTTTAGCTGTTAACAAACAGTTGAATATTTCATACTTGAATATAGAATAATGACTCAAGCTTTTTGTAATAGCGCAGAATTTCTAATTAGCAATGCTCTCTTTTATTGATGCATATTTAGTATTGTTTCTGCCATATACACTGGTTTATTCCATTAATAACACTGGTCTGCGATGCAATTTTTTTTCTTTAAGTTAACGAATTTTTCTGGTGTATTTTTGAATGCTCATTAAGGAAAAACTATATAAAAATTTCCATCACGTACACTTTTGACAAAACATGGGATTTTTTAGCTTAAAGTTTCACTTTTTCAATTCCCATCTAAATTATTTCCTATAAAATCTGGGTGATGTGAGTGAAGAGCAAGGAGAGCTATTTCATCAAGACATCAAAGAAATGTATAGGAGGATTAAGGATGATGGCATGTTATTATGTTAGCAGATTATTGTTGGATGCTGCGTAGAGTATCCCTCACCCCTCTTCAAGGTCCTCAAGCCTTGCACAACAGAAAAAGCTCTAAAGAGAGCTTCGTTGTAAAGAAACACATTAAAAAGATAATGTGTAAATAAAAGACTATTTTAATATATTTTATACGTAAATAGTTTCGAAATTGCCATTGCCTCTGTGCGAATTCTTCCGATTTTTATTCTTACTTTTTCAAAAATCCTTACGTGATTGTAAGAAAAGACAAAATTTTTCTGAATTCAGTGTATGAAAACACATTAGAGGCACCTAATGCAATGAATATATATACATATAACGCGTGTACCAGAATAAAATAGACTGATATAAATTGATGTATAACTAAATTTATTTAAGTGAAACCCAACTTGGTTTTACACATAAACAATACAGATAGAATAATAAACAAAATGCAACTTATTAATTTATGTAAATAATCCCTGTTGCTGTTTGCCATTCGATGTAAGCGTCTGGTCCAACTTAGACAACTTTCCATTATTACGTACTTTCTTATTCTCTTTACAGCTCGTTTTAGTTCTGAAATCAGTATTTTTTAATATTTTATTTTATCCCAGTTCATCTGCTGTACAAATTCATCTTAAATTGAGTAGTCCAGTGGATTTAAATCCTTTCTTCAACAGAAAAAAGGATTCTCTTAGTCTAACCTTTTCTGAAATTGTGTCGCACCCAATTAGCGAATTTGATTCTTTTCCGCTTTTGGGTTTCTATGAGTTTAGGTTGTAGTTGGTTTTTGTAAGGTCTTAATCCAATGTCATTTTTAAGTATTTGCTGTACAGATGATACTTTCAGATACAGATGATGGTTTTGATACTTTCAGTTCCCTAGCAAGTTTTCTTATGGATATACTCTTTTTACGTGTCAAGCGACTCTTCACTTTTTGAATCAGATTTTTAGTGCGGACAATGCGTGAACAGTCTGGAGGTTGAGATGTTTTAATATTGTCACTCTTTCTAATCATATTACACCATTTAAAAACAGGGGCACAACTTAAAACACCTTTCAAATGACGAAATATTTTGCTTCTGGATTCTCACTTTTGAACTTGGAAAGTACCAATTTTTGTACTTCTTTCCTCTTCATACTATCCTGTAGTTGCAATGTAATTTTTGCTTTTGATTTGTTGCACAGATTTTACCAATGTAATTGGGAATTTGAATAAAACGTATATGTCTATATATAATATAAAATTTCCATGCATACATACAAATAGTAATAATCTATTTTATTCTGGTACACCCGTTATATATGAAAAGTACGATTTCGTTAACCTGTGTAATCGGATTTTTCTTTTCTTTTTTAAAATTATTTCATATATTTTAGTATTTCCTATAATTTTGGCATAGTTGTGTGCATTTACATTACTATATACGCTGTTAGATACGTATTATATTAAGATAATTTGTCAAAATTAAAATCATAAATTTCACACAATTACAATCAAATTTATTAATTCTCCTCACAAATGACATGTTCGACCGGAAGAAATTTTTCTTACCGTATTAAAATAAAATTTTTCTTATTGTTGTAAATACTTTTTCACATAAAATATTTTTTCAATTTTCGAACTTTTTCATTTTTAAATCTTCAGGGTGGCTAGTGTTAGAGCTTTTCCAAATTCCCTGACTTTTCCATGACTATTTTTCAGCATTTTCCCTGACTTTTTCCTGACTTATGCTGTTTATTTTCCAAAAACATTTCACAAAATTAACGAACAATTTAACAATTTAGATTAACGAGCTTTCAAATAAGGCTTATTTCTACAAAATTTGTCAAAATTCCCTGACTTTACATGAAATTCACTGACTATTCCGTGACTTTCCCAGACTCACTTAATTTCCCTGACTTTTTCATGATTCTCTGACTTTCCCTGACTAGTAGCCATCCTGTACTTACCTTCAAATTTAATTATATCTTACAAAATTTCTAGGATTTATATTCAGGGTGCCTACTGTCACAATTCCTTTCGTGACTCATCTACCACTATATTTATATAACAAACTTTAACAGCATGTTTCCATGATTAATTAAGGGATTTTTTTTTAATTACATAAATATAGTGATGGGAGAGTCACGAAAAAATGGCAGGTCAGTAGACACCCTGGTGTTTAATATGAAAAAAGTGTTTTTGACACGACCGTAGCCAACTTGCCATTTCTGATTTTTTTTTTTTTTTTTTTTTTTTTTTTCTGCAGTGGATGAAAATTTGTCTCAGGTTACAACGTTTCGAAAAAAGAGTTGCAAATAATGGCCAACATTTTATCCGTATCAGGTCGATTTTCTGACCTTTAGCTTCTCAACAATTCACTTTTCCTAGAGGTAAATTTCTCTGACAGTTCATTTGCCGGACAACTCTCTTTTCATTATTTTCACTATCTTATTTTTTAAATATGTCTTAATAAGATAGAGGACTTGTAATTAAAAAATATAAAAGCAGTACTGTATATCCACAATTCTATTTGTGTACAGTAAAAATTTTATACATTAAGATCTGTAGATTCAATTTGCTTGAGATTCGTTTTAGTATGTTTAAAACAAATCACATTAATAAAGAAAAGACAAAAGAAACTGTTATAGGTTACGTTTCAACGTTCTAAAACTGACGCGAAATCTTTTGACTAACTAACTTTGAACTCTCACTGACGGACGAATTTCATGACCTAGTATTGAATTTCATGATTTTTTCATGACTTTCATGAGCTAGTAAACACTCTGAACAGGGAAAACTAAATTTCAAAACAATGAAATGGATCAATGTATTTCTTTGGGTGGGGGTAGGTTGAACCCATGTGAAATATCACTACAAACTAACATATGTGATAAATGTCTTTTTTTATGAACACTTAGGAATAGCACTGACCACTTAGGATGAACATTTTCATTCAAAACTGGACACTTAGGAACACATCCACTAATAATTATAATTATAAAAATCAATACAGAAATACAACATTGGTCAAATCCTCTTAGTAGACGCAGTTGTTGTTAGTTTCGAAAGAAACATAACAATGTTCTTTCAGCTTATGTAACTTTTACCTTTTATGTCTGGTTAAAAAAAATCTTCTACTCAATTTAGATTGTTTGTGAAAATCAATTTCATATAGCGGTTCGTCAACTTTTCTTGTTAGATTGTTTTTCTAACAATTTTGTCTTCTGTTTAGAATTTAATGGTGCTAAAGCAATCAAAGCCAAATCACCATTTTTAGGCTCCTTGGATTTCACGTTGACAAGAACTATTGTACCATCTCCTAATTCGATGTTTTTATCACTTGATTCGTCAAAGGAAACGACGTGTTATAAAGCCTGATCTTCAGAACTGTCTTGTGTGATATGCATATTAAAGTTGTTTTTGCACATAGCTTCTGATTTTTGTTTATAAAGTTTCTGATTTGTCTTTCAAGCACATTCTTTTTCTTTCAGAAATGCTTGTAAAGAAGTTTTCGCCGAACGTTCCCAATCCTTTTACGATATTTTTAATCCTGCTTTTCGTTTTAGCAAAGGAAGAATAGCAGCAATGTTAATGAAACTGCTATCAATAAAAATTGCAGTAAAATATAAAATATTTTGCACGGGTTGAGGGTTCATTCAGATCATCAGGTTCATAATCTGATAGCTGTTTTTCTTTATGAACTGAATTACTTACATCGAGTGTTAGAGTTGAACTGTATATCATGAAGACGCCTGCTGTCTGGAATTCGTGATTCAAAATTATCTCAGAGTTAACTGGTGAAATTCCTTAAAAAAAAAAAAAAAAGATATATTTTCCTGTGAAAGTGCTTTATGACTTGCTCCAGAAAACATTGAAGAAAATCATTTATTATTCGCATCTCTATTATACATTAAAGAACGTATAACTTTAATGATGGGGCAGGTTGAACTTAGGTTGTAATTGCCCCGTTTCTTGTGGATCAATGTACCTGTTTGATAGACATTTTAAAATATTTACTTTGACGCAGTTTTGAAGCAACATTTAAATTTAAAGCTGTAACACGAATCATTACCTATACCATTATCTACCCCCCCCCCCCCCCCTGAACACGTTTCCGCTTTCAGCCCTTCCATTGCTTTTGGCATCACTAATATTTTAAATTTGTATTTTTTTTTTTTTTTTTTTTTTTTTTTTTTTTTTTAGATTTACTTTAATATATATTGTTTTATTTTTATTGTAAAGTAAGAAATAATTATTAAATATGTTTTTTATAATCAACAAAAGAGTAAGAGATATCATATTTTCATGCAAAATTGAACTGAATTTTTCTTAAAAAGCATTTTTCTTAAAAAGATAAACAAAAAAAAAAAATTACGCGATGGAACTATTGTATTTATGGGTTTCAGTGTGTAAAAATCTATAATAAATAGTTAAATCAGATAATAAAACAAAATAAGGAAATAATATTTTAAAACCTGGGAAAGTGCTTACAACAAAGCTGAATGAAGCATAAAATAGTATTCATTCGACGCAGAATTTGTTGTTGTCACTAATAAACTTAGAAGCATATATGCTTCTAAGCTTATTGTGGAATTAATATATAACAGACATAAATCGAATAAAGTATATTAAAAATAAGCCCTACTTTTATAATGTTTTCTAAACTTTAGTGGTATTTTTAATTATATTTTATGATTTTTTTTTTTTTTTTTTAAGTACTATATAAATTTTATATTATAAATTTCATGTGCGATTGGTATTCCATGGAAAGTGAAATAGCAAATTTGACTTTGATACTAATCACCAATATAGGTGCCTCAAGGGATGTAAGGATTTTTTAATTAGTAGAAAAGATTAAATAATTTGTATTACATTAAATATTTTTAGTTAATAATGCTAAGTTCTTTACGCATTTGTTTCTCTTTTTAATTTGAAACTGTAGTTGTCAAATCATAACCAAATGAAAAGCAATAGAACAAGTTCGAACACAACGCCATGGTAGTTGTGTATTTTTCCAATCGAGGTACATAAGATATAATTTGATATTAAATAATTTTGTAGCATATAAAAAAGGCTACTATAATATGGATCTAATAACGAAAGAAAAAAAAAGCTCGAATCTGTTTCGAAGGTTTATATATATATATATATATATATATATTTGTTTAGTAACATTCAGGAAACAACGTCAGTTACATAATTATAGTATATCACACATAATTAGCGCATGTTATTGTCGTTACTCTTTAAAATTTTCTTTTTTTTCCCTAAAATTATTCAATACGTTCGTAATTTCCCTCTAATTAGTTTTTATTTATTTCCTTTCAACACCTGATTTTTTGGTACATTTTATTACGATTTTCGCGTCACAGTTTCATTAGTTTTTACGTCACTGCAGCGTACATTCATCGCAGCACACAAAGGTTTTTATTATGTATCTCATTCCAACAACATACCGCGATCGCAATCATACTGAATGCATATGTATCATGCGCATCCGCGACACGTGTATTATGGTTTAAGTATTCCATTTAAATACACTGGGGGCGGCGTGTGTTAACACATACTGCCACTTCAGTAGACACCAAAATGAATGAAGGTACATCGCTCGCCTGTCTACAATGTTCGTTTTTCGAGTGTCTAAAATTTCCGATGTAGTTTGAATAGGATGAGCTCCATCCTTTTGTATGTGTGAGCTCTGTCTGAAGGCGATCAAGCGAAAGGGATTGCCCAAATGGAGAGTGGAGTGGATGACAGAATAGTGGATGCGGGCGATGGGGTAAGAGCTCTACAAACTCATGCGGTCTGAAATGGTGCTTTTATCATACTCTATTACCGGGGGGGTTACATGTGTTGCACGCTGTTATCTGAGATCCGACCGACACTAGAGAATATAAATGTCGTTATCACAAATTACTATTCTTTTTCAACACTTGTGATGAGTTAATGATTTTGCTTCTATTTCTCTTTGTACAAATTTATGTAGATATGTATGAACTTTCGTTCGCTGCTCGATGTACAATGAAATTTCAACAATTATGTCACAATGCAGGTTGATTTTCTTGAATAGCTTTAAAACTAAGTTATTCATGGAGGTTACTTGACCCCTTGTGATTAGAGAAAGCAAACAATTATTTATAAAAAAAAAAAAAAAGAAGGAAAGAAAAAAAAAATATTAGAAAAATTAAGATGAATTTTATTTTTATTCAGTATTGTAAGTTTTAAATATTATTTTTGGGTTTTGTTTATTCTGTTTCGCGTATTACAACCTCTAAGCACATATACATTTGTATTGCAGCTATATTTTTCAATACAAATAATAAAGGTTGAGCTCGAGAGTTTATTTTTTATTTATTTATTTATTTATTTATTATTATTATTATTATTATTTTATTGTCACACTAGAGTTGAGCAAGTAGGCAATTACACATAGTGGAAGATGTATGTTTAAATTTTACCGTTTGCGTATAATTTTAAACATAATATACGAAAACTAGTGATTTCATCTCCGTAATTTCGAGTGCATTTTTTGTTTATTTAAATTGTAGTTAGTCTTAAGAAAAAAGAGTTTCTGATATTTTTAATGAAGAATTCTGTAAAATTTTAAATTATTTATTTAAAATAAAAACGTCGCATAAGCTTGTTATAAATCAAGAAATTCTTCGTTGTTAGGCAAATGATAAACCTCAAAGAAATGTGTAATTGAGATATTTTCCAAAATTGTAAATGACATTCATTAAATCATAAATGTGCATAAGATATGCATTTTATTTTGTTTGTACACACACACACACACACACACACACACACATATATATATATATATATATAAATTAGAAATTGTCAAACAAGGGCACATCAAAAATAACAAAAAATGCAGAATTATGCATAAAGATGAATAAAAATCATTCCAAAAGATTCGCGCAACAGCTGATATTTGGTTTCATATAGTGCAATGTTTGAAAAGATTTTCAATATATATACATATATATATATATATATATATATATATATATATACATAATATTAGGGTATCTCTTAAATACGAAGGAAATTTTGTTTTTGTTTTTTTATTTTTTTAAATCCGATACGTATTTCCTCTAATTTTTAGATTCTAATATAGATATTAGGATATTTCCGTCAATTTGGCTTGTGTTAACATAGTCCCAAAGAGTTAATATTTTTCTAAAAAGTGTTTAGGACCAAGCAGAAAAAAATTAGAGGTTATGCACTCCGGATTTCAAAAAATAAAAAAACAAAAACAAAAACAAAATTTCTCCCCTCATTTAAGGGACATCTTAATAAATATATATATATATATATATAATATAGGAGAGAGAGAGAGAAATCGACTACGTTTCTTGCGGCCATGGGAGCCTCTGCGCAAGTGCTAACGCAACGAGTCCAGTGCAAAAATAGGGGTGACAACACTTTTACTGAAGAATGAATAAGCATTAAGGAAACACGGATTGACCAGTTGTTTACCAAATCCCAACCTGTTGGTCAATTTGTCACCTCTCCAAGCTTTTAGAATCGTCCTCTATGCTAGGCGCAAGAAACGTGGTCGCACTATATATACATACACAGATGGAAAAAAAAATCCCAACACCAAGAAAAAATTATTGTACAGTAATGAAATTTCAGCAATAAATTTTTCTAGGTAACATATTTAATTGATTAAAGTTTCAAGATCACAGGTAGAGCCATTTCAAATGTGAAATGTTGGTACATTAGTAACCGGTGTAACCGCCAGAATTTTGAATGCAAGCATGCAAACGTACATGCATTGTGTTGTACAGGTGTCGGATATCAGTTTGTGGGATGGAGTTCCATGCCTGTTGCACTTGGGCGGTCAATGCAGGGACGGTTAATGCTGGTTGTGGATGACGCTGGAGTTGTCGTCCAATGATGTCCCATACGTGCTCGATTGGAGAAAGATCTGGTGACCTAGCAGGCCAAGGCAACATGTCGACACTCTGTAGAGCATGTTGGGTTACAACAGCGGTATGAGGGCGAGCGTTATCCTGTTGGAAAACACCCCCTTGAATGCTGTTCATGAATGGCAGCACAACAGGTTGTATCACTAGACTGAGGTACAAATTTGCAGTCAGGGTGCGTGGGATAACCACGAGAGTACTCCTGCTGCCATACGAAATTACTCCCCAAACCATAACTCCAGGAGTAGGCCCTGTGTGTCTAGGCCGCAGACAGGTCGCTAGCAGGCGTTCACCTGGCCTCCTTCTAACCAACACACGGCTATCACTGCGACCAAGGCAGAACCGGCTTTCATCAGAAAACACAACAGATCTCCACTCCGTCCTCCAATGAGCTCTAGCTTGACACCACTCACGTCGCAAACGGCAGTGGTTTGGAGTCAGTGGAATGCACGCTACAGGGCGTCTGGCTCGGAGCTGTCCTTGAAGTAACCGATTTGTAACAGTTCGTTGTGTCACTGTGGTGCCAACTGCAGCTCGAATTTCAGCTGCAGACGCAGTACGATTAGCCACAGCCATAAGCCGAACACGGCGGTCTTCCCTCTCAGTAGTGCCACGTGGCCGCCCGGAACCCGATCTTCTTGAGGCAGTACCTTCCCTTGACCACTGCTGTCAACACTCATGCACAGTGGATACATTCCTGCCAAGTCTTTATGCAATATCCCGGAAAGAAAGCCCACCTTCTCGTAGCCCTACTACACGACCTCGTTCAAACTCAGTGAGCTGTTGATAATGACTTCTTCATCTTCTTAGAGGCATCCTTGACTAACATTAACCCACTACGTCAAATCTCAACTGTAAATAACGATCACGAACCTTACAGCGCTTATTTAAAGCAAACCTCATTTGCATGTTCATAGTGTCGCTCCTAGCGCCACACTTATGCGCGTAGCTCGAAATTTGAATCGACGTCATCTTTCAGATGTATAAACACGCCTACCGAATTTCGTTTATCTAGCACAGCTCCTTCCCGGTGTTGGGATTTTTTTTCCATCAGTGTATGTATATTAAATGACTGTCACAACATTTTATTTGCTTGACGCTGCCCCTATTCATTCAAAAGTTTGAATTGTGTGTGGAACTTTAGAAGTTTAGAGAGCCAATTTTCAACAGAAGGAACCCAGCTAGAAATTGTTTTCACTTTTTTTGGAAAAAAGTGTAGACTGTGCACAATTTGTGCATAAAAATTGAATATTTTTGAATACTTCGGAAAAAAAAATGCACTTTTTGTGCAAATTATCTGCATTTTTTATACATGCAAAAAAGTGCATATTCCATGCTGTAAAAACTGTGCACATTTTTTGCATATAATAAGTACTAGCTTTTACAGAGCCACTTTGTTTGTTTGTTTATTTATGTGAAAAATACAATATTAACTCCTGTCTCCACAAGGTACAGTTGCACAAATAGATTTGGATTAAAATTTAGTCAAGTAAAATAATTTTATGACTTTACCTTTTCATTTAGAGGTCATTTTATCGTTTAAAATTTGATTATTTCCTAATGCTTAAAACAGAACCATTCAAAAAACAATATTTTATCTTCTTTTCATAGTAAAAGAAAAAATAGTATGTTCTTAGATTCAATGCATACGTACATAAAAAAAAAAAAAAAAAAAAAAAAAAAAAACTGATAAGTTTGAAGAAATATATTGTATAAATAAGATAGGGATTTCGACTATAATGAAAAACGGTTATTTTAATTTAAATGGTTTATTATAATTTTAAGTCTAATAAGCGAAACTTCTAATTATTAAAGTAACTCAGTAGTTTTAAGCACATTAAACGTTTATTTCCCCTGCAGTTTCATTTTTAAAATGATTCCATTCTTGGAACTAATAGTATTTTTTGTTTGTATGTGGAAATAATTTACAGTAAATCAAAATACAATAAAAATAAATTTCTAGATGTCTTATATTAGATAATTTTCTTTGAGTTTTACTGTTGATTCTTTTATAAGACGCAAATATCACAGAATTTTTTATTGAAAATTGAAAACTATAATTGTTAAATAAGAATTCAAAATGAGTTGACTAATATCTGTGGTTATAGAGCAACTGTATTCCAATGAAATCTTCGTCATATCTTGGAGCAGGAACATAAGTAGTTATTCTTTGTTAATATATTAAAAGTTTCCACGAAATCTCTTTCAGCAATATTTATATCGATGGCAATGAAAAAGTATTAATAGAACTTTTGTATTAGTCTACTTTCAGAACATATCCATGTTGGATGTTTGCCCGAGTTGTTTCACTTTTACTACTAAGTTATGAAGTAAGTCTCTTATATTACTGGGATTACCAAAATACATGACGGAAACAAAAAGAGAACAGAATATGATCCTGTTCCATGACTAACGATTGTTATGCACTTGTCTTTCGGCCGTAATTCTTAGATACCGAAGACAATTGGAGACACTTTTAGCATCGAAAAATACTGCTGACTAGCACCATTTTTAGGGTTATTCCAGCTCTAAATCAAGATTCAAGCCTTTATCGGGTGGTTTATTTAATGGGAAATATTGTTCTCACCAGGTCTCTTGCAATTCACCAATTAAAAATATTTTTTTAGTCTCTAAAAAAGATTCGAGAAATAGGGGAATTAATACACAGAAATTAGAAAAGAAATTTTCAATCATGCAGCATGATTTTTGTAGTATTATTATTAAAGTTAAGTATTATTTAATAATTTCTTTATCAGAAAGATACACTTCAATAATAAATTTTCCTTAAACAGCAAATAGGTACTTCTAAAAAAGGTATGGAGTGTATTAGAAATTGTACATGTGGCTAAAGTAAAACTTATAAATTGTTACAATCTTCATGCGAAGCAATTTATCTTACTTTGAAAAAAAGAAAGAAAATAAAGGTATTATTTACGTATTTTCAAAAAATGGTGACTCAGTACCTGTATTTCAAAAAACATCAAACTCTTATTGTAGTGTATTTAATTATTTCAATAATTTCATTAAAGCAAATCCACACAATGCTTAGAGTACAAAAAAAAAAAAAAAGGTCTCCAACTTTTGTTTGAAATACTTTCCGTGAGGGTCTTTCTATGGGATACTAGTCCGTATTTACGCAAATTCCGGCAAAAACAACGGAAAGCTTCAAACGACTAGGCCAATGAAGGCGATCTGCATGCGAACTTGGTATACCTTCCGTCTGCCAGCTTCGAGCGCAAAACCTATCAGTGTTTGGTTAGGCATCAAGTTCCAACGTAAGGCAATAATAACCTATGTAATAAGTACAAAACTTTGAATAAACATCATAAAATGCACCCTAACCTATGTACCATGCCTTTAGTATATCCATGATAAGAACACTTATAAACGCAATTTGGAAAATCCTGTCCCAATAGTGCGTTTAAAAATATCATATGAATACGAAGCATTTTCTGTGTTGTATTATTTCTAGTGCAATTTTTACAGAAAAAATCCACGTTCCTAATCCTTTTAAATTACGACTATCGTTTTTTTAATGCTGAAACAATATTTTATTCAACCAATGTATATAATATAGGACGGAAATGTTTTAAAACCTAATTACTACAGTTACTTTACTCATAATTATGTTTAAGGTAACTTACTACGTTTGTTATAATCACTTCAGGGATAAATCATTAAGTTGCTTAATCTTATTTATATTAAAAATTGCGTAAAAGTATGTTGACATTTCTATATTCTATGGTGATGTAATCAAGATCAATTTATTTAATAAATAAATAATTAAAAAGAGAATTTTTTTAATTTACATGACGATTCTTTATTACAATGGCAATAAAACCACGATTAAAGGTTTGAAGGTATCGATTTAACGTTATTTTTTGCATATTAAAGCTCATTAGATCAGGACTTCTGGCTTAATATTGATTCCAAACCCATACGAACATCTATACTAAACCTGGATTCGAGCCCGATACCTGGTACCCGAGATCAGAGCACTAACCATCTGTGAACCAGCTGGGCTTTAGACTAAAAAATTCTATTCATAAATCGAAAAAAAAAAAAAAATACAAATATAACTTTTATTTATTTATTTATTTTAAATCCTACCTACGACTGTCTGCGGCATCCCTAGTCGACGAGCAACCTAGCAAAATGATGAGAAATCATAGAAATGAAAATAAAAGTTAGCGCCCATAGCGTTGTCAGTAAAAGATTTTAAATAAGGGTTAATTTGTGATATTTAGTGCTTACGAATTTAAAATTTTTCATTATAATGTTCAAAATATTACACAAAATTAATCTCTATTTAATAAATTTTTCATTTATTGTGCATTTAATCTGTATTCCTAAAATTATTCCTCTATAACAATTATGTAATAACATAAAACATTAAAATAATATAATTTGTACTTTTAAATAGAAAAATTTTTTATATTTTAAAGTAATTAATTAGTTTATTCTTGGCTGGTAATGCTCTTTTCATTTCTTTTCTTTTTCTTTTCTTTTCTTTTCTTTTTTTTTTTGTTTTATGTAATAATTATAACAAATGAATATCATTAAAAATTGAATTTAATAATTTTTAGTTCATTATATTTAATGCTTTTGTGAATTTAGAAAATTTCCTTGTGGTGTTTAAAATATTATAAAAAGTTAATGCCTAAATAATGGGTTTTTATGCGTATTTTTAAAATTACTACACTGTATGCACGTGTGTATATAATATATAAAAGGTAACAAACCACTTTAAAACACGTACATAAAGTACTTTTATTAAAAGGAGCATTTTATTTTACGTAAATTTAATCTATGCATTCTTTTCTCCTCCCCCTGTACTATTAAAAACTTAGTTGTTAATGACAGAGATATCAAAAAATCTACTGGCGGGGTTTATAAAATTCCTATCAAATATAATGATGAACTTTTTTACTACATAGGGCAAACACGTCGCACACTTAAAGCAAGAATAAATGAACACATTCGGAATGTTAAAGAGAAAAAAAGTTCAATTCTAGTTGACTTTCTTTATGAGCACCCTGAAGCTATTCCTCTGTGGACCCAGTCCGAAGTTATTTCAGCCTCTCGCAACTTTCAAGACCTGCTAATGACTGAAGCGGTGAATATTATCACGTACAATAAAGTTATTAACTCCAAGGATGCTGCATCACTTCATAAAATTTGGCACACGTTATGCTCATAAAAATATTGAAAATGGTATTGAAATCTTTTTTGACTTGTAGTTCCTGTGTGACCTTCGGTGGACTGTACTTCCTTTCTTGGCAGTGTAGTTCCTGTGTAACCCTTTATGAACTGAAACTTTTTTAACCGTAACTGCAACCGTATTGAAGCTTCTAAATTATATATTGCTGACTTCTATGTAGTTTAATTACACATGATGATGCCATTGTTATATTGGCGAAAAGCTTTGTGTCGTGTTTTTAATAAAAATGTTTTATCTACTTGGTTTTCAAAGTGGTTTTATACTTTATATATATATATATATATATATATATATATCTTAATATATATAAATCTCGTGTCACAATGTTTGTCCTCAATGGACTCCTAAACACTTAACCGATTATAATAAAATTCGCACACCATGTGCAGTTCGATCCAACTTGAGAGATAGGATAGTTTAAATCTCAAATTATAGTCGCAATTTTAATTTATTGCTAATTATTTGTCTGCTATTATTTGACAGTCACAATTATCTGTTAACTCCAAATGATTCTAACAGATGTCGATACCTTTCGACTGGGTTGAGTAAGTAATCAATAGATGGCGCTGCTATGGTAAATCTACGAACGTGTCATATAAGCTACATTTTAACAGCATAATTACCACGTGTTGTTGACGCTATAAAATTCTCCTCAAAATATTTACAGTCTTTATTTGTAACAGATTACTTTCAACTTTCATATTTCCTTTCAAAAATGAAACGGGGAAAGTAGAGCGTGGAGCAATTACTCTGTTTCATATGAAAATGAAAGCTGAAATATATTTGGTGCTGCCATCTACACAAAGAATCTTCAACTTTTTAACCTATTAATAAATTTCGTATAATTCAATTATTTCCACTTTTTAAATTTTTGGTGTTAGCATAGCCGGCCACGTGTTACTTAGACTGAAGTGTAAATTGAATTCATATTATAATGAAGATAATACAGTGAAATTAATCCTGTTTTTTACTTATTTGTGCTTCATTGATCAAAACTTTATAATTTAATCTGTATATATATATAAATTACGTGTCACGATGTTTGTCCGGGGTAAACTCCTAAACTAAGGAACTGATTTTGATGAAATTTTGCACACTGTGTGCAGTTTGATCCAACTTGAGAGATAGGATAGTTTTTATCTCAATTTATTGTCACAATATTGTTTTATTGCAATTATTTGTTAATTATAGACCTTTATTAAAGTTGCTCCAAAATATCTGTGAGTTCCATTAATTTAATTGTTGCCAAAAAAAAAAAAAAAAAAAAATACGAGTTCATTTTCTTTCGACATAAAAATAAATACATTTAATCAAACGTGAACGTTAAAAAATTATAAAAAGTTAAATTATGCATCTCACGAAAATTGACGTCATAATCAATTTAAAGATCTTATACACATTGATAAAGTGCTAATGTAGTTCTATCATAGATATAGTAATATATATAGATCTCTCATCCCCATGTTATCGTAGAAAGATTTTTGATGCCGAAAAAAGATAAAAAATAAAAGCTTTGGAAACAGCCATTAAGTGGTATTGAAAAAAAAAAAAAGAAAAGAAAGAAAGAAATATGAATTTGAAACTGTATCTGGAGTCTTCTATTCCCCTTTAGCAAATAAATTATTCATAAATTTTATTTGCTAAAATATTAGTATGTATTCCCGTGTGTATTCACTCGGGGAAAGACGGCCATATTTTGGTAAAAACGTCGTCTTTTCCCAAATGAAAAGGAATAACTTTTTTCTCCCCAATGATCACTCTATTCTATATATGCTATACTATATCTATGAGTTCTATACGCAAGCGAAGTGTGACTCACTGACCGTCTGTGCAGCCAAGAAAAAGATTTCCTATGTTAATTGCCCACTGGATTTTTTGTAAGAAATTATTAAAAATCGAGGAAATTTATTTCCCGATTTTAATCCTTATATTTGGGTATAGATATGTATTAGTTATCGCGGGTGTTAGATTGAATTATTTTGCTGTCAAATTGACAAAATTTTAATTTTAAATTTTTAAACTCTGTCGCCCCTGGCTTTTTTTATTATTATTATTATTATTTGGCGATCAAAAGCGTAACACGAAAATATACATGCCAGATGTATGCATTGTACGAAATGTAATATGTATTATTCATTGTACGTATGTATGACATGTAATATGTATTGTACGAAATATTGTTTCATATTATTCATTACTCTTTTAATATAGGTTGTTAAAATAACCATGATTTTTGAAAGGAATTAAATATTTTCGCCAGATAATTTGGCGATATTCTTTTTTTTTCGCCAAGGATGACAGAAATGAAATCTATTCCGCTGCAAAATATTAGTATCTTACATCAGATATTTTATTTAGACATTTGAAAACAAATTTGACTTCAAACTATGATAGAATATTTATCATTTTCCTTTTAATTTGTATATTATTAGTATATTAAAATTTAAAAGCATGGTATATAAAAAGTTTTTTTTTTTTTTTTTTTTTTTTTTAAATCTTATAATTATTCTTATCTTAATCCTCAATGTTTCCCATCTTTATTGACTTGAATTTACTATTAAAATTTTAACATACTCAAAAACTTCTCATCACTTCGTTAAAATACACTAAACTTTTCCAAAATCTTTTTGTATTTAAAATGATACATGTATTTACTTTAAATGTCCAATATTTCATAAGATTTCCAATTTTAAAGTTTTAAAATATTTATCAAATTTACTTATTTTTCTGGTTTAGCCTTATTGTTTTCCCTTTTATAACTACAGCTGTTGCCCTCTTTAAAATATTTAAAATGATGAGGTCATTTAATAGTAAAATTATCCATTATAGCATATATTATATTTCACTCCTCCATAAAAATTGATTTTAAAATCGTCTGTTTCTTTTATACTTTTATTTTAATAGAATTTTAATAGAATTTAATTTATATATTAGTCATTTTAGCAATTTTATCCAAAGTAGCATTAGAAATAATATATATCACTTCTCCATTAAAATTTATAGGACCCTACAATAAAATTAATTTGTGCTTAATATCAACACTACGAAAATTTTTATCAATCGCTTCCAAATTTTGACCTAAGTTTCAAATCTCAACCCTGTGGGTTTTTACATCGGCTACAACGTTTTCGTCTTTGTTCGTAAATAATAATTTAACTGTACTAAATAGTTTACAGCCGTATCATTCAACGTATAACTTAGTCACAGCAACGCGTGGCCGGGTCTGCTAGTATATATATATATATATACACGTGAAATGGTTTCTAACTTTAAACTTTAAGTAGTTTTTAATTTTAATTAAATAGAAAATATTTTTATAGTTTAAAGTAAGTAGTTAGTTTATTATTCTTGGCTGGTAATGTTCTTTTCATTTAATTTCTTTTTCTTTTCTTTTTCTTTTAATATAAATTATAACAAATGAATATCATTAAAAATTGAATTTAATAATTTTTAGTTCATTATATTTAATGCTTTTGTGAACTTAGAAAATTTCCTTGTGGTGTTTAAAATATTATAAAAAGTTAATGCCTAAATAATGGGTTTTAAGCGTATTTTTAAAATTACTACACTGTAATAAATATGGTAATGTTATAAAACATTGAAATAATATAATGGTAGTTTTAAATTAAAAAATAATTTTGTGTTTTGAAGTAATTAATTATATAGCTTATTTTTGAGCATTCAAATATCTTTTTATGAATGAATTAAAGAATTTTGTGCATACATAAAAAATAAAATTGTCGAACAACTAAATTCATAACCATAACGCTATAAACAGTATTTCTTCGAATTGTACGAGAAAAATATTTCTTAGCATATGTTAGTTTTATGTCAAATTTAATTTTTTTATTACTAAAACAGAAATTTTTTGTGATAGGTCTGATTTTTTTTTTATTTTTCTTTTCTCTTTTACACCATTTTTAATACCTGAATTCCTCATTTTTATTTAAAAAACTTAGAATATAAAAATCCAAAGACACTACAAATATTTCTCTGAAATTCCTGACGATTGTTATTATTATTATTATTTTAAGAATTATTGGGTTGTTCGATAAATAATGTCATTTTTTAAAACCTTCGCTTCTAAAAAACAAGGCTTCTTTGAACGTGGAATTTTTCAACTTACCGAAAGATGGCGAAAGGTCATCAAACAAAATGGTCAATATATCATTGATTAATGTCTGTTGTTAATATAAATAAATTCACTTTGAAAAACATGAAAAAAAAAACGACATTATTTATCGAACAACCCAATAGATTCTTTTATCCAGATCTGAAACTTTTTCTACAAGTTTGAGAAATGAATTTATACAATCAAACTAAATAAAGAAGCATCACAAAACTGGCGTTGTAAAAATTATTACTTACAAAATTTGAATAAACACCATAAAATGCAATAAACTCGCAACAATTGTTTCGGGTCGAAAAAACACACGACCCTTCATCAGGCGAACAAAGTAAGCACGAGTGCTGCAGTCAAAGCGGCAACGCACCAACGTGGTGCGTCAAAGCGGCAATTGTTGCGAGTTTATTGCATTTTATGGTGTTTATTCAAAGTTTGTAAGTAATAATCAAACTAAATACCACGAACTGATATTTTATATACAGTCGGCTGCAAAATTATTCGAGCACTAGCAATAATCCTTGCCAAAAAAAAGTACACTTAATATAGCTTTGTTAAATAAATCCTTGTCGATTCATGTTCTTAATCAGTCTAAGAACACGATTCGACAAGGATTTACTTAGCAAAACAGTCTTAAGTGTACTTTTTAAATATAGGAATTATTGGATAGTGCTCGAATAATTTTGCAGCCGACTGTAATACCTGCAGTACTTATAAAAGTTATTCGTAAGTTTGTATTTAAAATTAACTTCAGTCACGGTGAATAATTGCTCCTCTGTTTCTTGACACACAAAAATGCTCCCGACACAAATGTTTTATTGCAGTATATTTATATGAAGCATAAAATGAACAATGTCGTCGGTGCGTAAGTGTACTTATTGAAATGATGCGGAACGCGAGTTAGATTTCTGAATAAATCCGATATCCCTTTGAAGAATAGAGCTTTAAGATTTATGAATCTACGATTTGTTTCGGATGAGATAAATAAATGTCCTGTTTTCGAGTTTACATCAAGCACTAGCATCAAACAATCACAAGAATTTTCTCGTGATTGTTTTTACCGCTGCTGAGCTGTACATTTTACCACCATGAAAAATCAACACGATCTTTATCTTGAAAGTTAATTTATTTCTTTCCTTTAATTAATTTTATCCGTCAAATTTGACTGGATTTTTTTTTTCCGCGTCTGCTTTTGTTTGGAAAAAAATGTTAATTTTTTTAAACTAAACTTTTACTAAATAGCGTAGTTACCAATATCACTTTTTTAACCCTTTGCGGTGCAAGACAATGCGGACCATTTAAATTATACTGCCACCGGAATTCATGAACTAAATTAAACTAAAAGAAATTTTAAATTTTAAGGTTAAAAAAACCGGCCTTTTCTGCTATGTTATAAACGTAAATCTTTGCTAATTTTTGCGTAAATTTCCGGGATGAATTTTTGCAGCTGGATCTTAAATTTTGCGTCCTCGCAGCGAGGACAGCGCGCGTTAAGGAATTAAAGGTAAAAATTCACCTTATGTAATCTCAAAAAAAAAAAAAAAAAAAAAAAAATGCTACAAAAAGTAAGGAAAAAACCTTTCATTACTTTTTGTAGCATTTTTTTTTTTTCATTAAAAATTTCATTTTTTTGTATTAAAAATTATTGATGCAAAAGAAATGTAGTGCTTGGCAGTTACGAAATAGATATATTTGAAAAAAAAAAAAATGAAATACAATTGGTACATAAGCTATAATTTATTTCCTTTAATAATTTTCTCCACCAAACTTTAACCCTTAAATGCCTGATTATTTTTTAAATCAATTTAAAAATGTTTTATTCTTACCTTTATTAAATAAATCACGGGAAAAATACTTTAAAAAATCATACGTTATTTTAACTATGGTTTACAGCTAAAAAGCAAGTTATTGTCAGTGGGCAAACATGAGCATTAGAGCTTCAATATTATTCTAATAATAGTTTAAAAGACAAAATTAGGTATGTTGCCGAAAGGCAACGCACGGCATTTAAGGGTTAAATGTTAAAAATGAACTACTTAAAAATGAGAAGGTGAATCTTCTCATACCTTTTTGAGAAGATTTTTCTCAAAAAATATGAGAGCCGTTGCTTTCTCAAAAATGGGAATATTACGAAAAATAAGTATGATTACTAATAATTGAATTTCATGAAAGGCGTTACGATAAATGCTTTTAATTTATTTTATAAATTTCTTAAATAATGTACACTGTTAAAACACACTTCTCAATAATAAGCGGAATCTTCTCAAAAATAAGCAGGATTTTCTCAAAAATAAGTAGAATCTTCCCATTTTTGAAAAGTTTCTTCTTATAATATCTCCAACGAAAACTTCTCATTTTTAACATTCCTTTTCCTTACTTAATTATTCATTTCTGTTCATTTTTGTGATATTGTAACGAAAGTCTGAACGCCGTAGCTCTGAGATAAAGCCTCGGGCTACGAAACCAGGGTTTGTGGGTTCGATCCCCGTCAAGGAAGGTGGTTTTTGTTTAAATCTAATTTTTTTTATTTTTCCTTTATTCATTCTGTTATTATGTGTTAAATATGATTGTGTTAATTATTCAGTTAATATATAAAAGGTAACAAACCACTTTAAAACACGTAGATACAATATTTTTGTTAAAAACGACACAAAGCTTTTCGCCATTATAACAATAGCATCATCAGGTTTAATTGCGTTACGTAGAACCAGCAATATATAAATAAGAGAAGTTCAAACGGTTTAAAGTTACGGTTACAATTTCTAGACTTTGCGAATTCTAGAATATTCCGTACTAGAAAATTCATTAATTGTATATAAAATGACGTAAAATTTGAAATGAATATTTAAATGAGAATTTTTTTTTAGAAAAATGAGAAGTACTTACTCGGAGCTATATATTATGAGAAATGAAACTTCTCAGAAATGAGAATTCTGCTTATTTTTGAGAAGTGTGTTTTAACAACAGAGATTTATTATTATTTCGCTTTTGAATAGAAAAAATATCATATTAATTAACGAAACTTTCACTAAATAATACAGCTGCCAACTTTTAAAATCTTTCAACATAAATTTTTCTACGTAAAACATTTTTCCATATATAATCGCAAAAGATTATTTCAAAAAGTTATAAAAGATTTCTATTAAAAATTACCAATGACTTAAAATGTGTAGTAATATTGGCGACTATGAAATCGATATGTTTCAAATAATTCAGCTATAATTGGTATAATCTGTTTTATTTTTAATGTAGTATTAATTTTTCATTTTTCTTTCTATTTCAAATGCATATAGAATTTTATTACGTTTGCTAATAAAGTTGTTTAACTACAGCATGTTTCCTTTTCCCATTTATTTCAATGCTTGTGGTAGAAAAGACATATATAATAACATTTTAAAAAATTAAAGGAATTCATTTTGAATGCTTTAATGTTGAAAAATAGAATTTCTTTCAGTATGTTAAATGGAATATTTGTTTTCTGTATTTATATAAGTATCAGAGCATTGGGCTCGTAAAGTAGATTGAAACTGACATACATACACACACATATATATACATATGTGCCTGTGTGTGTAAAAAAGGCTTTTATTTCTTAACTACATTTTAGTTATATTATATAAAGGTATTCAAATTACCAACAGTAGACACTTTTAAATTTAAACTCTCAAATACTTTTCTCTAATTAGTTCAAGATTAACGTTAAAATCCTTTACTATTTATGTCTGGAGTTACAAATATTTTCAGCTATCAATTTTGCAATAAGATTGTTGATTTTAACTGAAATATTTTATATTTTACTTTTCTCTGATTTTGATTTTGATTTTTTTTTTCTTTTAATGTCGATAAAAATAAAAAATTGTCTTGTCTCTGGTTGTTTGCAACCAATTCCATGTACCCTTTGCTTTCACATAACTAAAATAAGTACACAAAATTTATTTATTGTTCTTAAAAAAAATTAAAAAAATATATTAACATGCAATATTTTTTATGTGTCAAAATGTTACCATGACCAGTAATAGACAGTCTTGCCTATGCTCACTACTGGCTCAGTGAGCTCTGTATTCTTCCAAATTCGAAGCGTGAAATGTATATTAATTCATTTATTTTATTAGTAAGATTTTTTTTTTTTTTTTAGATCTGACTTTATTTATTTATTTATTCATTCATTTGTATTTATTTTTTTTATTTTTTGGAAAATAAGCGCAGAATTTAAGTAAAAACCTAAAAGAAAGACCAATTAGCATTAGTACTTATTAGATCACAGTGCAAGAGGGTGACTAAAATGTTATTCAAAAACTAATATTTCTTTTAGATAAAATAATGTGTTAATAAATTTTTGCTAAATTTTTCAGAAATAATTTATTTACAATTTATGATTCAATTTTATTTATTTTTTCGTTCTTTTAAAGTATTATTGACTCCTCAGAAAATACTTTTTGTTAACTATATATATTGTTTCAATCAGTCCGCATTTTCTTTCCCCATTTCTGAAAAAATTCAAAGGTATCCACCACTGGAACAGAAAAGGTGACCTCTGCTGGATTTTAAAGTGACCACTATTGAAGTATTTTAAGCTCCCTGTAAAATTAGTTTTTCGAGTAAAAAAATAATTTAATTAGCGCTTTTCGCAGTATAATCATATGCAGAAAGGGTAATTGAGGTATTAAAAACTATTTATAGTTACAGTTTCGAAAATGAAAAACATTACACAAAATGTCCTTACAATGACCACCACCTGTTCGCTTACCCTAATAAATCCCTTGAAAAGACTTTCTGAAATATTTTTCCATACCGTTATCTTTCATATAAATCGCGCTAAAAAAAATTGATAATCATATCAAATTTTAATTATTACGCCTATATCTTGCGATCTTCTAAAAGTAAACTGTGGTTTATTAAAACTCTTGTATTAATATATATGCAGGTCTTCCAAAAGTTCCACACACCCCTCCTAACTCAAAAATGAGTCTGAATTGTGAAAAATGGCGAAACACGTGTTCAATGAATTCGATAGGGACCACTTTTGGTGAAAAAAGTTTGGGCCTGGGGGAGGGGCTAAGGGGGGGGGCGCTAGGGAGAGCAAATTTCAAATTTCAAATAGGAAAGTATGTCTTGTGATACATCCCTGGAAACGTCTCTTCAAAATAATGAATTTGTTGTAAATAGTTTTGCCCTACGATAATTATTAAAGGAGATACATGAGTTTTTAAACTTTTGAAATGTGAATTTTATACTTATGTATCCCCTTTAATAATCATTGCAGGGCAAAACTATTTATACTAAACTCATTGTTTTGAAGAGACGTTTCCAGGTATGTATCACAAGATATATTTTGCTCAAAAAATGTTTGGTGGAGTGCCGTTAGGGAAGGCAACTTTAAAATTTCAAACAGGAAAATATGTCTTGTGATACATCCCTGGAAACGTCTCTTCAAGACAATGAGTTTGATATAAATAGCTTTGTCCTGCAATAATTATTAAAGGATATACATAAGTACAAAATCCACATTTCAAAAGTCTAAAAACTGAACAAAAGTCTAAAAACTGTATCTCCTTTAATAATTATCGTAGGGCAAAACTATTTATATCATATTCATTGTTTTGAAGAGACGTTTCCAGGAATGTATCACAAGACATACCTACCTATTTGAAATTTTAAAGTTGCCCTCCCTAGCAGCTCCTTTAGCCCCCCCCCCCCTCTCCTGGCCTAAACTCTTTTCAGCAAAAGAGGTTCTCGAATTCATTGAACATGTGTTTCGCCATTTTTCACAATTCCGACTCATTTTCGAGTTAGGAAGGGGGGGGGGCTGACTTTTGGAACATGCTGTATGTATATTCTAGTTAAATATTATATTCTAATTGCATACTGACTGATTGATAAAAGCTGTTGTTATATTTAATTGTTAAACACGTTACCTTTTAATAGCTGACATCAGCAGTTTTCCTAAATTTTACGCTAACACACCTTTAGTAAACACACACACACATATATATATATATATATATTTTTTTTTTTTTTTTTTTTTTAACTTTATTTTAGTAGCTTCAACTTTTAGTTTTGTATTTTTTTGGTAGTATATGTTATCTTAATTCAATGATGTAATTCCCATAAATCCTCAAATCGGACAAAAATATTTTTCTATTTTACCACCAAAGCAACAGTTGAAGTATATTCAGTGTAGCACACATTTTTTATTAACTTGTCAGAACACTATTATTGTTGATATTACATATTGATTAAGTTATTAAATATTTCAGTTAAAAAATTTTTACTCTGTTTAATTAAAAAAAAAAAAAAAAAAAAAATACAAAAATTCAAACAAAATGATATGTATAAAAAAATTTCTTTTGTTTTAATTTGTATTGATAGCATCTTTTAATTATACGAAATAGATGAACTCTTTACAGCATGTTGCATCTTAAACATCCCTTCTATAATGAGCTTTCCTGGGAGATATCCTACTAAATTTTTGTAAGATTACATGAGTGTGACAGAAATATTTTAACTTTGATTCAAACTAAAATATTTTCATGGGACAGTATATCTTTAAATGATTAGAAAATCGAATTTGAGATTTTTACATATTTAAAAATATAGTTTAATTTTCAATAATATGCTTATATATCAGTGAAAAGGTAAATATTATTCTTTATTTCTAATGTAAATAACTTGTCTTTAAATAGCTCTCTTAAAAATTCATTTATTTTTTAACACATATCATATCTCAAAAATCAATTTGAAGTATACACGATGAGAAATTTTAGTAAAATTTGGAAAGTTGACTGTTAAATTAGACGGCTAGCTTCCTTCTTTGAGAAAAAGGTACAGTATCTGTATTTACAACAAATTTTTGTAAATATCAACTTGTTGACCGTTTATTAAAAGCAATTTCCTTTCTTTGAGAAAAAAAAATGTCGTAAAAGCTTTACAAGTGTAACTTAATTTTTATTGTCAGTGACTGGCACATATTTGCCGGTCACTGACCATAATGTAATGTGAACATCTTTACAATGTAGCTTCAAAAACTTTGCTTTTGTTCACATAATCATAAAAATTAATATGAAGCATGCAGACTTGTTCAATTTGAAATACATTATAAGATTAAATGTGTATAAAAGTTCATGGATTTTCAAAATTTTATAATTAATAACTTCTTACAGAGACAATTATAAGGATTTTAATTCAAATTATAGTCTTGAGCATTATTTTTTAAAATTAAGATACAGTCTATGCAAATCACGTGAAATCTACAAGAAATATCTAACACACAATGAAATGTAAAATATTTCAAGTATCATTATGAAACTTACCCCTTATAATTTTTTAGGTATATTTTTTGGAAATTTGATTATTATTTTTATTATTATTTTTTTTTCAAGCTTACTTTTTAAAAAATTCTTTGAAAATTACATGCTTCTAGAGTTATTACTTAATAATATTATAGTTTTAAAAAAATTAAAGAACACGCTTTTATAGAAATGTGAACTAAAAAGCACAAAATATCTATCTTAGTATTAAAATGTAGGATAAGAGAAAATCGTGTGAGTGAAACACCATAACATTTACATACATTGAAATCTTTAATTAAAATAATTTAGAATTAAACAAAAATCATTTTTAAAAAATCTCCCCTGACTGGGCTCGAACGCTAGACCTTTAGGTTCGTAGCACGGAGCTTTACCTCACAGCTACAGCGTTCACGTACGGAACATCTTTTTTTTTAGAATATAGATTTTTTGTTTGCTCCCAAAGCGGTTACAAACATACAAGCATACAAACATACAGTCGGTAACAAAAGTGTCCGAACACTAGCAAAAATTCCTATGTAAAAAAAGTACACTTCATACGGTTTTGTTAAATAAATCCTTATCGAATAATGTTCTTACGCTGACAAAGAACAGGATTCGACAAGGATTTATTTAACAAAAACGTATGAAGTGTACTTTTTTTACATAGGAATTTTTTCTAGTGTTCGGACACTTTTGTTACCGACTGTACATACAAACGTACATACAGATGAAGCTAATAAAAGCGTGTTGAAAAAGAATGTTAAAAGTATCCTAGTTTCTGTATCTTCTGCGACTGCTATAGGTAAAGAAAGAGAAAAATGGAAGGCATGAAATAAATGGCATTTTAAACTAGGTTTTCTCTTTTATTTTTTCTCCTTGTAACATTTTAACATAGGTTTAAAAAAAATGCCTTTTCCTCCTTCGAGTAGAGTTTCTTCTTGTGGTCTCAAATTTTAAACGCTCATTAGTCAAAGTACCTAAAGGAACAAATATATCCTGATGGGGAAAGCCGGTATCTTACTTTACACTGTTTGTGAAAGGCCCATGATAACTGTGCTGGCTAATTACCCTTTAAAAAGGTTCTACGAGATTCTAAGAAAAAAAAAATTAGTATTCATTCTTGCCAGAAATAATGATAACATCAGTAATGTGTGTAAAATGAACCCTTTATTTCAAATTGCAATTAAAGGGTTACGGTGAGAATGATTGACATGTTGCTTTTGATGTAAAGCCGCTTAGTAATGATTGACTTTTAAGAGGTATATTGCATTATTTTAAATTTACAACTCTAAAATGTTAAAAAAAAAAAAAAAAAAAAAAAAAGTTTTTTTCTTTTTTTCTTTTTAAGTAAACTGCTATAATTAGTACATGAATAAATTTGAAAATCAGGTTAAGATAGTTTAACCAGATTTCAAGAATATTGCAGTTCATATATAATATTATATTACATACAAGCAATTTTTATTTACACAATAATATTATTTATTGGACAAAGAACTAACGAAAAGGAAAAATATATTGTCAGGTGGGGATAATTATGACCACTTATAATATTCTTTAACTATGTACATTTATTTTTATTTTTCTAATGAAAATATTTTTTTTTAAATAATTAGGGAATAACTTTAACCTTCCAATAATATCCTATTAAATTTTTACTACTCTAGGTTTCTTCATATGAAATAAATGAGAATAGTTATAATTAAGTCACCAAAGCACAGAATTATAACTTTAGCCGTTCAAGAACATCCTTTTAAATTTTTACTTCTCTAGGTCTCTTTATTTGAAATTAATAAGGGTGGTTACAATTACCCCACCAAAAGCACAGCATTACAAAATGTTGGGGGTAATTATGCTCGCCAATGGTGAAATTATAAACACTTTGGTTTTTCTTTATATTGATTGATATAAATACTGCTATGGGCATTGAGATTACTAGTGTTGTTTTAATTTAATGTTAAATTATTTCTAACTGTACGTAATTCTAATATTTGTTGTTTTGAAGTTAAATACAAAATATTAGTTAAATACAAAATGAATAATTTCTATTTATTAAATTAAAACAAAACGACATCTTGCACTTGAGGTGTTATAAATTATTTTAACAAGTCAAAATAATTGTCTAGGGCTGTTCAGAAAAAGCAATTGGTTCTGAAAAATAAAATAAAATAAAATAAAATAAATAAATAAATATCTTTTATTATTATTATTATTATTATTTTTATTTTTTTGCAATCATTTGTAGCTCGTCTCTATATGTTTCTAAAAATCAAAACACCTGTAATTTATTTTTTTAAAACATATAGACAAAGATGATGGGTTACTTCTAAATCTAGATTCATCTGTGTTAAAAACAATGGCTCACTTCATCGTTATTTATTTATTTTCTTGATATGCAGATTGCGTCTGTTGGTACAAATTATTAATAATTTCAGGAGTTTGTTGGTCTCTTTTATTGTTTGAAGGTTACATGCTTTCTTTAAATATATATATATATATATATATCTTTAACATATACAATGTTATGTTATTACAGTCATAAATTACCCCCACTTCCTTAAAACACATTGAGTAATTATGATCATATATTTTAAAACATTCAGTTGTGTTAGAAAAGGTTAAATGTATATCAAAGATACTTAAATGCATTGCTAGTGTGCTTTTAAATATAAATTTTCTGACCTGAAATATTTTCCTTCTTGACTAAATAAATTTTAGCACTGAGTTGTCAAATTAGTTTATCAAAAATTTCAGTAGGTTGTAAAATTAATACTCGTAACTGCTTTAATATGCTTCAGATTAATGATAAAGGATATCTATCATGGAAAATGCATTATAAGCGTCACATCTGTAGTTTCGAAAAGAAAGTATCGCTTACAGTTTACTTGAAAATGGCACTGATCTTAGTTACCCCCATGGTCCTAATTACACCCCCCCCCACACACACACACACACACCTGATCCTAGATACATTTTACATTAATATATTTTTTCTTCTGGACAAAATAAATTTTAGCACTGAGTTGTCAAATTAGTTTATCAAAAATTTCAGTAGGTTGTAAAATTAATATTCGTGACTGCTTTAATGTGCTTCAGATTAATGATAAAGGATATCTATCATGGAAAATATATTATAAGCGTCACATCTGTAGTTTCGAAAAGAAAGTATCGCTTACAGTTTACTTGAAAATGGCACTGATCTTAGTTACCCCCATGGTCCTAATTACCCCCCCCCCCACGCACACACCTGATCCTAGATACATTTTACATTAATATATTTTTTCTTCTGTACTAAATAAATTTTAGCACTGAGTTGTCAAATTAGTTTATCAAAAATTTCAGTAGGTTGTAAAATTAATATTCGTAACTGCTTTAATGTGCTTCAGATTAATGATAAAGGATATCTATCATGGAAAATACATTATAAGCGTCACATCTGTAGTTTCGAAAAGAAAGTATCGCTTACAGTTTACTTGAAAATGGCACTGATCTTAGTTACCCCCATGGTCCTAATTACCCCCCCCACACACACACACACACCTGATCCTAGATACATTTTACATTAATATATTTTTTCTTCTGGACAAAATAAATTTTAGCACTGAGTTGTCAAATTAGTTTATCAAAAATTTCAGTAGGTTGTAAAATTAATATTCGTGACTGCTTTAATGTGCTTCAGATTAATGATAAAGGATATCTATCATGGAAAATACATTATAAGCGTCACATCTGTAGTTTCGAAAAGAAAGTATCGCTTACAGTTTACTTGAAAATGGCACTGATCTTAGTTACCCCCATGGTCCTAATTACCCCCCCCCCCCCCACGCACACACCTGATCCTAGATACATTTTACATTAATATATTTTTTCTTCTGTACTAAATAAATTTTAGCACTGAGTTGTCAAATTAGTTTATCAAAAATTTCAGTAGGTTGTAAAATTAATATTCGTAACTACTTTAATGTGCTTCAGATTAATGATAAAGGATATCTATCATGGAAAAATAAGCGTCACATCTGTAGTTTCGAAAAGAAAGTATCGCTTATAGTTTACTTGAAAATGGCACTGATCTTAGTTACCCCCATGGTCCTGATTACCCCCCCCCCCCCACGCACACACCTGATCCTAGATACATTTTACATTAATATATTTTTTCTTCTGGACTAAATAAATTTTAGCACTGAGTTGTCAAATTAGTTTATCAAAAATTTCAGTAGGTTGTAAAATTAATGCTCGTAACTGCTTTAATGTGCTTCAGATTAATGATAAAGGATATCTATCATGGAAAATACATTATAAGCGTCACATCTGTAGTTTCGAAAAGAAAGTATCGCTTACAGTTTACTTGAAAATGGCACTGATCTTAGTTACCCCATGGTCCTAATTACCCCCCACCTGATCCTAGATACATTTTACATTAATATATTTAATAATAATAATAAACTCTTCTGAATATTTAACATTAAATTTAAGTTATCTAAGGGCTTAATACAAAAGTAGTACAATTTATAAATACCATAGAGATCCATTAAATCATTTTGATTAAAAAGCGCTAATTTATGATGTAGCCGAACATGTAATAGCAATTCAAAAATCAATCAGTTAGTTATAATAACGATTTCAAAAAATGCATTTAAGGTTTTAACATTTCATATCGACTATTTTATTTTTGATAAGATAGGATAATATATAAGTACTGTCCTTAACTATAAATTAGATGGAACTTAAATGTCTGACCATTTGTATATTGTAACTAGACTTATCTACTATCAAAAGATTGCCATAATATTCAATAAAGTGTATGATTATCGATTATTTCAAAATTTATCGTGTAAATTTTGAGTAATCATCGGTAATCAGGTGTGTATACGAAGTTAACAAGAAAGCATTTCCAAGTATGAAAATTACAAAAATTCGTGGACGAATGAAAGAAATTTCCCTTAAAATTACAGTATAAATTATGTTCTTAATTTTCGACAGATTTATTTTTTCGAATTAAAAAAAAAGAATAATAATAAAAAGAATAGAATAGAAAAAAAAAATACTGAAATATTTGAATAAAACTATTTGTTGTTCGCGGCTACAAATATTCTTAATCAACTTTGTAAATTGATAACCATGTTCTAAGCTTATTTCTCAGCATCATAATGACAGGCCAAAAAAAGAAAAAAAAAAAAAAGTTTTTCTGACTAGATGTCATTTAACTAATTAAATCAGCACAAAAAATTACATTTTTCTCTAATTTAAAAACAAATGTTTATATGCAAGGGTTAATTGTGGTGTACCTTATTTATCAGTATAATGCCAGTATGTTTTCGTTTTATCTTAAATAAGTGTCATAAAACGAAATATTTGTTAGCAGTATTACAAAGGAAAGAAAATTTCAGAAACGCTGAGTAGAAGATTTAATTAATTGTATAGAGTCTTTTGAAATTTTCTCATGGTTTCTTTTATTCCTTTTGAAACTTCTTCTTCCTTTATAAACCAATTGAAATCATCACGAGTGACTGTGATTATAATGCGTCGTAAAAATTATTCACGTACTCCATTCTTCTGGAGACATGGAGTCAAAACATGCTTGTCACACTGAAAAGAAAGTTGCCGATTATTTTTTGATATTGGTTCCTATTGTTTAACAATTTATCACGATAAGGATCGGTTTTCTCACGAGATAGGATCTCCTGGTAGTATTTTATGAATTCCTATGAACTTCTATATGTATTTTTTCTTTTTTGACTATGTAGTATTACCATTTAAAACAATACTTATCAACTGGTATGAAATGAGAAATTTTATGTATAACTATTGAAAAATTAACATTTAGTCATTCCTATAGAATAAATTATCATGTAATAATAATAATGATGATGATGATGATGATGATAATGATAATAATAGAAGAATAAAATGATTATCGATATCTTTACGCAAAATAGAGTGTCGACTTAACATTTTTTAAAAATTTCGTTTTCTAAGTTCATTAAATTATATTTAGAAAATATATAATTAAAAACCTTTTTTTTTTTTTTCTGCCTATTCGATTATCTATACTTAGAAATGGTCTTCAATAACAATACACCTTTAAAATATTGATAGAGAAAACTGATTCTGGCACAAACTGTACTCCTTTTCATTTAATTTATTTATTTTGTTTTATTTATTTATTTTTAATTGAAAATTTCTTTCGGTGCAGCACAGTGCACACATGCCTTCTTTCAAGACGAATTCATCTGTTTTTTTTTTTTTGTTGTTGTTGTTTGTTTTTCCCTAAAATAATTTTATGCATTTTACTTTCATATCTATTTATCAACAAATCCGTGAACTGACTTTTTCCAAAGAATACAAATCTTTAAGCTGCGAAAAAAGGTCTTTCAAAATATAGAAAAATTATTATTTCAAATTGTTTTTCAGTGAGAATTAGTGATTACTCCTTCTTATAAGAAAAAACTCTCAAAATTTGGTAAAAGTGTTAATCTAAAGTTTTTTTTTTCTCTCGAGAAGGAGTTAATGCAAAAATCCTAAGCAAAAACTTTGCGTTATTTTTTTTTTAAATTGGGTGCCTTGTGAACCCAGCATACCCTTATTCATCATAATACATTTGTCATGGCAGATAGGAGCAGACGTCTCTTGAGATATTAGTGGGGTAGTGTTAAGTTTTAAGTTTTGTTAAAATGTCTCATCATTCGAAATTGTCGAAGGTGCTTTGTATATCGAGTGAGAGGCGAAATCACCAATGTCCATGTTCTTTCGGCATTGCGAGCTCTTTTTTACATTTCTGACCTTACTGAATCCAAAATAATTTGAATAATGTAAATGATGATTTGTGTCCAGAGGACGTTTACAAACAAGTTTTGTTGTGTAGTAGAAGTTAATAAATTTAATGATAATATTTGTGTTTAGAGGAGGACTTTCCCGGCTTCAGTACAAAACTCCGATATAAAAACAAACAATTGTATTATGCATGCGTTCTCTTCAATGATGAGTTGCTTTATGAAGGTGTTTGCATTTTGGCTATATTTGAGGTTTTTCTGAAAGAAATTTAGACTACCAAAAGACAGCGGGAAAGAGGAGCGTGTGTAAGTGTGTCATCACCATTTTTTTTTTTTTTTTTTTTTTTTTTTTTTTGTCTTAAATTAAGTCATGTGCGCACGTAGAAGCAAATCCCCCATGTATTGCGATGAAAGCGATGTTGACTGAAGGGACGTCGGGGAAGCCAATCGTGCTCGAAAGTGTTATTAACACTTTCAAGTGATGTCAGATGGTCGAAAATTATTTCCCCAAACAAGTCTTCAAATTTCCCCAAATCAGGGTTTTTTTTTTTTTTTTTTTTTTTTTTTTCGAAAAAATCCCCAACTTGATTTCTACTAAAAAGGGAAAAGAAAAATTTTTCAAAAAAAAAAAAAAAAATCTTTATTTATCAAGCAGATTTAAGCTCAGATTTTTCCCCAAATGAAGGCAATTTTTGAAAAAAATTCTCAAATAACAATAAAGCTATTGAAAGTCACTAGTCGTAGGGATAAATCATTAAGTTGCCAACATTGACAGAAAGTTGAAGAACTCCCCAGATTTGTCCCCCAAAATTTTAGAATTCCTCAAAAAAGTCCCCACAAATATTTGGTCCCCAAAATTGTCTCCAGCAGCCTCAAAAATCCCCAAAATGGGGACAAAATCCCCAATCTGGCATCACTGAGTGTTTATCTTATCGGGTAATTGGACTATTGGTTGAACACACAGCCTACAGCAAGGGAGCACGGGTGAGCAGGCCTGTAATGCTTTATTGAAAATAACAGAGTTTGTTATAGTAATCGCCAAATCGATGTACAGACTCAAGGCTAAGTTACAAAGATGCTATATTTTTAGCATCTTCATTTTCATTTATTTCATGATCAGACACCGCAAACCTGCTGTCGTAATGAAAACATTCCGTCAAACAAGCATGCCTAGAGGACTGCGAGAATGTTTTCGTATTTCCTGCAGATTATCAAACAACAGCTTCTGTTCTAACATTCATTTACTAGTACTATCAACAAGTTGCAGGTGATATTCTTCTGAGATCAGAGTATATGTTACCATCCGATAGTAAAGGTAAAGCAACCCATTCGTTCGTAAGATGTACCGTTTGGAATTCATTATACGATGGGTGTTCTCAATGATTGAGCTTCTCTACGACACAGTCGTAATGGAGAAAATGTTTTCACTTTATCATGAAAGATATAATCTTCCCACTTTACTTTATAATGAAATGAGTAGACATAAAGAATCAGTGATAAATTTAACTGGCAGAGGCTTTAAAATATTGGCTTGAAAATATTTAAATACATCCCTTACTGAAGCATTTTTAAATGTTAATGAGTATTCTCATTATACAAAGGTGTTCATTTTATTTTATTTTATTTTATTAATTTAGGGAAGTCTATAAACTTACTAAATGTTTAATTATAAACCAACAATGATTCATTTTCCTTAATGGGATCGTTCTAACGGCTATCCCGTACCCGGAAGTGTCATAATTTCCGAGGTGGGACGACCATCTCTACTCGTCACAGATGAGAATCTCTTTGAATCTTTATTGCAATCCAATCTTTAACCCGTGTCACTTGTTTAATTAAGCTTTTGTTTTGTCTTTAGTTGCGAGGGATCATCGTTCTGGCTTACTGCCCGAAAGGTGATGCGCCAAAAAGCGGTGTCTTTGACGGCGAGAAGGAATTATAAATTAGGGACAGAAAGTAGTAACTTGGATATTTATCGAGACCTACATTAACAATGCTGCTCCAGGTTCCCCAAAGAAATGAGATATGGGGGATATTTTGCCTTGAGTAAGTTTGTAAATACAGCCTGTCAAAGTGGCATCCAAACTTGATGATTCCTACCAGTGATGATAAAAAGTTTTTTGTTGAACTTTGACAACCATGAAAAATAATTCTCAGCATCTCCAAGTTCTTGTCATTTTATTCGATGTCATTTCAGTACTGCCTGAGATACGAAAGATGTATTTATGTGAGACACATTACAGTTCAATTTTCAAGCTATTTCGTGATAAAATATTTGAACTTACTATAGTAAATAATTATATATGAAATGCTGTATTATTAAATAGATAGTATTCGTAGATTTGTTCTTACTATATTCTGTTTAATACAGTAAATTAGGGTATATATAAACATATTTGGCATCAGCAAAAAAAAAAAAAAAAAAAAAAAAAATGTATACATATATTTAATTTAAGAACTGAAAACTAGTTGAAGCAAGGGCAATATCCAAACAAGTGAAACTGAAATAACAACATATAGGAGCAGAGGTCACCATACTTAAAAGGGGTGGAGCGGGTTAAATAAGTTTTATGGCCGTCCAACTCCCCCCAAAAACTCTGCAAGACCATATGATACGAAAGGAAAAGTTAAGATGAAATTTTTTATATTATTAAGGGAAAAAAATATTTTATAATTATTGATATTTATAAAGCGACGAAGAAATACACTGAGTAAGCGCGGGGGGGGGGGGGGGCAGCGAAGTAGTTGTGCAGGCATCTACGAAGCAATAAAGTAAGGTTTTCTTGTAATTTAATTTGATGCAAATAGTTCTGCTTTGCGGTGTTTATATACATAAGTATAAAATCCACATTACAACACTCTAAAAACGCATGTATCTCCTTTAATTATTATAAAATTACTAGTATATAACCCCGTCAAAAATGACGGAATGTGAACGATAAATCTTGAAAAGAATGTTTAGATCATGAAGATTACCACGTGATCATTCAAATGTATTTTCAGTTTTTGTTTATAAATCAAATGTGTTTCGATATTTTCTAATTTTCGTTCTGAAATTAAAAAAATTCTACCCGATCAATAAATATGAATGGCAATAAAAAAACTGCTGGTTGGCAAAAGATATAGGCCCAAAAACACAACAGCAACAACACATCCCAGTGTTCCGTTAAGTGCTCTATTTAAAGTCCTCATAATAAGAATAATCTAGTGTGTCACTCACACGACTTTCTCTTACCCTGAAATTTAATGCTATAAGTACAGGTTGGAGATTAAGAGGTAAGATAACGTGTACTGTTATGTAAACCTATGTTAAACAATTCAAATTAGGCTTCGGAGGAGTTTTATATGATAATTAGTTCTGGCCCCCCCTCAACCCCCCGCTTCATTAATGCACCTACATTTATATAGAATTTAATTCGGTTATTAAAAAATAATTCAGTTTAAAAAAAAATAATTTATTAAAATTATTATTTAAAAACGTTATCTTGTATGATAATACAGACGATTTCCATATTAGAGAAATATTATAACACTAAATATCCAAAAAAAAGTTGAATTTATTCTCAATATTAAAGTAAAAAAAAAAAAAATGTTAAAAATGAAAGAAATCAATAACTTTATTTTAAATTATCGTAGATCGATGGTTCAACCATTCGTTTTAAAGGTATTGGCGAGCTCTTTTGAAAGATACCCATCATGAAAATTTACTCCACTCGAGGGAGGACATCTACCCCAGGGGGGGAGGCGAGGCTCCTACATACACAATTTTTTTTTCCCAGTTGACTATCTCTATTACAAAAATATGTATTCGTTTCATTTGGTTTAGTGCAGTCTATAGATGTTAAATTCTACTTACCTGCAATTTCCCCCATAGACGTAATGTATTTGAATACTTTTGAATGTCCCTGTACACGAACCATTTGCTTCATCTTAACGAAAAGCTTACTGTAGCATCCCTATATGATACACATTTAGAATACTGAGTTTGGAATTTCTGCTACTATTTGTTCTCGAGATATGCTGATAACAGACACACAGATAGACACAGAGACCATTCGCTAAAATCGTGATTTTCGTATTCAGGGGACCTCAGAACATGTAAGTATAACAAAAACTCACGTTCGAAAATTTGACCCTAAAACAATACTTTCTCGACCCTATGGGTAAGAGGAAGTAAATAACGATTCACTTCATTTTACCAAAATACTTTTTTTAAGACTATCGAAGATCCTGTTTCCAAATACGTAAGCGAAATGTGACGTCACTGACCGTCCGTGGATGCAAGAAATGATTCCCTATTTTAATCGTCCATTGTATATTTTGTAAAAAATTATTAAAAATCGAAGAAAATTATTTTCCGATTTTAATACCCGTATTTGGGTATAGGTATGATATCGTATCCATGTGTTAGACTGAGTTATTTTGCTGTCAAATTGACAAAATTTTAAATTTCAAAACTGTGTCATCTTTGGCGTTTTTTGTATTTGGCGATTAAAAACATACTACGAAAATATACATGCCAGATGTTTATTTTCGTAATACGTATTGTACGATATATTGTTTGATATAATTCAGTTAAAATAACCATGATTTTTGAAAGGAATGAAATATGTTCGCCAAATAATTTGGCGATATATTTTTTCCGCCAAGGATGACAGATATATTAAATCTATTCCGCTGCAACATATGAGTATCTTATATCAGACACTTTATTTAAACATTTGAAAAGAAATTTGACTTCAAATTATGATAGAATATTTATCATTTTCCTTTTAATTAGTATATTAGTTGGATATTTATTGTGTAAATATCATCCTTTGAAATGAAATGTTTATGTTTTCAATCAAATATGGAAGTTTGCTATTTTATTTTTCTAAAGTTTTAAAATTTAAAATTTAAATTTTATCAATTTTACAGCAAAAACAACTTAATCTAACGCATGCACACGATAACTAATACATATCTATACCGAAATATGGGAATTAAAATCGGGAAATAATTTTCCTCAATTTTTAATAATTTTTTACAAAAAATCCAATGGGCGATTAACATAGGAAATCTTTTTCTTGCATCCACTGACGCCCAATGACGTCATCACTTTGCTTGCGTATTTTCTAACTAACTATCTAATAATTACAGACACTCCATGCTAACCCAAATTCACCTCTACTCTATACTCCCAACCAGCTATCTCACCCACAACATCGCCAAAATATCCAGGATCCAGCTAGGGACTTTCTCATTCTCAACCGAACATTTTATCTTGACTCGATATTATCACCTTAGACTACCCTACTTTCAATACTCATTTCAACTGGTGACCTTTACTTGCCCAACCAAACATTCTATCCCAACTATAACTTTACATTAATTTCAAAACTAAAATCAACTGGCGACATTTACGTACTGAACTCGACGCCAATCATACCATACAATGTAAACAAATAATGAAGCTTGATAAAAATATTTAAAGACTTTAATATGTTTTTACAAATATATTTTAAGATTTTTAAGGCTTTAATATGTTTTAGAAATATTTTAAGCGTTTTTTTTTTTTTTTTAATGAAACAGTCAAAGAGTCGTTCATTTGCAATTAAAGAGTTGTCCATTTGGAATTTGTATTTTCTGAATGGCAACAAATTATGTTTGTTTTTATTTGGCATTGCGTTGTTTATAATCATGAAGTTACATAATTCTATTTATAGGTTCATGTTTATAATAGCCAGTGATCCGTTATATTTAATTAAACATTTAAACATTACAATTGAATAGTTTTTCAAGGTTTTAGACGGAATAAATAACAATATGTGCGATACAAAACATGTATGAAAATGATATGTATGTTTTCGTAAGTTGAATTGAACAAATGGGGGAAAAAAAAAAAAAATGGCTGCCAAAAGTCTCTGTTTTGAAGCGGTGCAAACCGGAATCGTGAATGACAGATGAGGATGAGGGTCATTATATATATTAATTATTCAAATATTGTAATATTGCAGATTTTCTTAAAATTAACAGTTTTTATTACTTCAATTGAGCTTTTCACGTTTTTTCTTGCCGTTTTTAAGTACAGTGCCATCTATCAGCAAATATTTGAACTATTATTATTATTATTATTATTATTATTATTATTATTTGCTTAAACAAAACATTTATCTCAGAAACACTCTAGTACAAACCGCATTCTTTTTGATCATTTACTTGAACTTATATTAAAGTTTACAATGCGTAAATAATTTTCGGCCCACTTTCAATATTAAGGAGGCGGAGACAACAACAGCTCAGTAAATGGTCATATACGACAGCGGAACCAAAAGGTTAATGTGAATTGAATGTCGAAATTTTAATTTTAAAATGCAATATTTATCAAGGAAATAATAAGTTTGATTGCCATAGGGTCAACAAATGTGACCTCACTTCAAATATTTTAACAAAAAACAGTTATACCATTTTATGAAATTTATTTTAAAATAATTTTCATTTTTTTTTTTTTTTTTTTTTTTTTTTAACAATAAAATATTTTTAGGGAAATTTTTGGGTTATCAGAATGTCCGAATGCAAAATATTGCACCAAAAGCAGATTTGACAAAATGTGACTAAGCTCGTTGTGCATATAGTGAAATTTAAATAAGAACATAGAATGCTGAATGTTTTTACTTTGTAGAATATGAATAAAATATATTAAAATTCCATAATGTAAATTATTATAATGAAGTAGAGAGACAGGGGTTAAATGGTATAGGGGTACTCCGTTTGTACTCCGTTTCTATTTCCTGCCACAGTGGGGGTAGAGCAATATCATTTCACTCTTTGGAAGTGTATGTATAGGTGCACAATCCACCGTAAATTCAGTCTGCTTGGAGATGTTATGAAAGAGATCTCTGTTTCATCATTTTTCTGACTGCTAAGCAAATTTTTTCATTGCATTTTTTATTTTATTTTATTTTATTTATTTATATATTTACATATTGGTCTGGTAAATCTGTAAATCAAATTGAAGTGCTGCTTATTTCGGTTTTCGAAGCAGCGATTAACTATGGTTGCATGCAAGTATCATAATCTTTGTTTCTTATCTTTAGGATTCTGTGGTATCTATCATATATTGGGTATCCCTTTGGGGCAAGTTGGCATAGTTAGGTATGGTGCCAATTGGCCTAGCAATAACATAGCTATGGTAACTTGGCTTTCCTTAAAGGTATTTCAAAGGCTAAAAAACTTCTCTAAAATGAAGAGTTTTTTACTTCCAGCCTCCTTCTTACGGACGCAGGAGAACCTCAAAAAGATGTTAAAAGATCACGTAAAACAACCAATAATAAATCCTCCATAAAATCAAAGGCTTCCTCATCACCTTAAATACAAAATAAATGGCTTTGTTTTGGTAACATAGTAATCCCGCCATTACCTTAAGAAAACTGACGAAACCGATGGCAATGACACCGATGGTATACCCACCATGGTCTAAAAAGAGGAAAATGGAAATGGCCAATGATTCAATTTTGGCCAATGATTCAACGAGAATGATTAAATTTTGTACGACCAAAGTAAAACTGTGCGAAAATTCAACTTACCTGAGTTCAACTTACTTGAGTTAATTCTACATGAATGACTAGAGGTAATACTACGCAAAATTTATTTTGGTAGACAAATTCTTTTTTTTTTTTTTTGTACATACATTTAATCACAAATTTTTCGTTGAAAATTATTAACATTTTATTAGTAAAATAAAATATTTTTCCTCGAATATTGCTGTATTATGCCTAAGTACGTTATGCCCACTCACCCTTACGCGTATACCAGTTGACCCCGTGTACTACACTATAAAAAATATGTCCTATTTGCTGCCAGAAATTCTCTGTAATTTGAGAAAATACGCGTAATTTACGAAAAAAATACGTTGTCAGAACGAATTTTCTCAAATTACAGAGAATTACGTTCTGACAGCAAATCTGACAGCAAATAGGACATATTTTTTACAGTGTAGGCTAGTTGACATTGTTGCAGGCCCTTAGGAAAAGTGTTTGCACTGTTAAAAATTTTTCTGTAAATTTACAGAGAATCTATTGGTAATTAATTATATTAAGTCTTACGTAAATTTACAGAGAATTAAAAAAAGAGATTCTGTCAAAATGCAGAGAAACTATTCTGTAAATCAATCATAGTCTCTGTAAATTTACATAGATCAAAATATTCAAGTCTCTGTAAATTTAAATCTGTGAAACATCATAGTCTCTGTAAATCTACATATGTAAAAATATGCAACTCTCCGTAAATTCGAGCATGTAAAACCATATAAGTCTCTGTAAATTTACCATTGTAAAAATAACCACGTCTCTGTAAGGTTACATATGTAAAATCATCCAAATCTCTGTAAAATTACATATGGAAGAGCATCCAAGTCTCTGTAAAATTACATACGTAAGAACATCCAAGTCTCCGTAAATTTCGTATATAATATTATGAAAATCTCAGTAAATTTATCCATGTAAAAATACCTAATATTTGAAGGCCCCACCATTGGCTGAGAAGCTCTGCTCTCAATGTTTGAAGGCGGAAGGTGCATAGTTCGATCCCAGGTTGCGATTTTCGACCTACCCATTCGGAATTTTCCGCGGATTTCTCCAAAACTTGTATAAATATGGGATAAGACATTTTAGAAAGACCTACACTTACGGCAATCCTCACAGGTCTAGAAACCTAGCACATCCAATCGGCTTTAACTAACGCCGATTAAATATTAGTATGTTTACAAGCGTATCGAAGACACTCTAAATTGGCATATACTTAAAATAAATTCCATTATTATCAATTTACAAGTACAAAAATATCCAACAGTAAGTTTATCTTCATGAATATAGGTAATCATCTAGTAAATATGTTACATAAGTACAGATTCTTATTCAACTTAAGGAAAAGAAACTTAAAGTTGGATGTTTTTGCACTTGTAAATTCATAGCCTTGGGATTTATTTTAAATGCGCGTCAGTTTAGAGTGTTTTGAATAGGCTTCTAAATATATTATTATTATTATATTATTGTGGTGGTAAAATCACATTGGTTACTCCAGAGTTCTAGGCCTGTATAGAATGCCTTATGTGTAGGTCATTCTAAGGTGTTCTATCCTTCATTTACAAAAGTTTTTTAAGAAAACCTTGGAAAATTTCGAATGGGTAGGCTGAAAATCTCAACCTGAGATCGAACTTCGCACCTCCCACCTTCAAACTTTGAGATAAGAACTCCTCGGAAATTGATGGGACAAGAAGACTAGACTTTAGTATATATATATATAGACATGCTATATATTTATCAAAACTACATTAAAATTCAGAGGTATAAAGTTGGTTAAGCTTGTATTACCTTTGGTAGGATTTGTAATGATGCGTTTTAACAGGTTTTTAACTACAATTTTTATTGATGTTGTGGTACATTTTGCATAAGTTAATAAAAAAATTAAAAAAGAAGCTGATTTATATTATGGTACTCCTAATAAAATTATCTGAAATAATTGCAAAATATGTCATATGTTTGCTTAATATTGCTCGGTTATATTTAGTCCATACCAAAATAAAAACTTAATTCCCTCATTTATGTAGAATATGACTCAATATGTAGAATATGACTCAATAGTGAAAGATCTCACAGGTCTAAATCTAAAATATTGATTTGATAATTATGACTGATATTGATGGTTTTTGCTCGGCTGAAACCGAAACTAGATTTTACTCTATCACATTTTTATCAATACAGGGTGCGCTGTTTTTTTTTTCTCCATGACTCTTCCATTAATACAATTGGACGGTTACTTTTATAGTATGATTCCATGATTGATTACAATTAATCATGGAATCATACTAGAAACTACCGAAAGAGAAGGAATTGTGTCGGTAGACACCCTGTATTGGCAAAGGCTATGTGTAACAGAGGAAAATTGGCTTCCTTTTCGGCTACAGCCGAAAAGGCTGTAATTAAAAATATTAATTAAAGTATTACATTAAAAATATAGGTATCAACTAAAATAAATTAAATTTTGCCAACATTATATTTGTAGATCTGTGTTAACAACCTCAGTTTCTTTCATTCAAAACATACATCCACTTTGTAAATACACTTAAAAAAAATATTTTAACAAATATATGTATATGTATATATATATTACATTTTGATTAGATATTAACTTAAAACAATTAAGAGTGTAATTAAAACACTAATCGTTTAAAATGCATTATGCTCTTAAAAAGGTGTAAACTTTCTAAATTGGGGGGGGGGGGGGGGGAGGAAGAAGTACTAAAAATTTGTTAGGTACATCTTTCCATACCTTTAGGTATGGAAAGGTTAGGTACTTTTCCATAATGACCGTACACTTTCGATTTCAGACATTTTTTAAAGTATTTCAAAAAATGTTAAACAAATCATTTTGAAACTTCAGAGGTGTGAAAGGAGGACCGGTAAAAAAATTAAAGTAAAATGAAAGGCTTCAACCTGTAATAATTAATGCTTGAAATACGATCTGGTAGTAGCATGTGATTATAGGACTCTTTCTCATTAACTCTAAATTTATATGTCTCTACCGCATATAATCAGGGAGATAAAGGTTTCTTTAAAAAATTGCAACAAATTTTCCTTTTTTTTTTTTAGCTATAACACGAAAAGTATGAAAAGACAGTGCAAAGTTATTTTCAGGAAACTCGACGGACAATAATAAACACTGCATGCTGCAATCACAATGAAAAAAATATTAAATATCTAATGAAATGAGTATTTTTACTAAATTTCTAACTGCGCACGCGTAAATGTTCAGTGACATTTCCTTTTCAAAATTTAACAGTCAAATTTATTGAGCTACTTATGTAAAAACCCCAAACAAAAATCGTGTAAACTCAAAAAGTTCTACGTCATAGAATAAATTGAATTTCTGCTGTTCCCCAACAAAGAAATTGTTAAGAGGGCTTTTCCAATATTTATTTACAATCACAGAAAATTGCATTACTGTTCATTGAATTAAAATAAAAATGTGAGTAAAACTCTTTATACTTTAGCGTTTCTTCGAGAGAAACTGAAGACCAGTTCATTCTTTGGCGTAGAACTTTTTGAGTTTACACAATACTTGTTTGGAGTTTTTATGTAAGTAGGCTGCTAAATTATACAAATGAAATTTAGCTAAAACTTAGTCATACGCAGTTAAAAATTATTTAGTAAAAATGCTAACATTTCATTATATATTTAATATTTTTTTCATTCTAATTGCAGTATGTTGTGTCTAATGTTGTATATTGGGTTTCCCGTATATAGCTTTGTACTGGATTTAATACCTTGCATGTTATAGCAAAAAAAAAAAAAAAAAAAAAGTTCAGCAATTTTTTAAAGAAATCTTTATATCTCCCTGATTACATGCGGTAGAGACTTAAAAATTTATACAGAAAATGAAGATGAGCCCCATAATCATGTGCTACAGGCAGATTGTATTTCGAGCATTACTTTATACTGGGTGATGCCAAATACTCTTATTTTTCTTTATTTTTTTACTGGTCTTCTTTTCACTTTTGGCACAAACAAATAACTGAAGTACATGAGGTACAACATGTTTTTTACACTCCTGAAGTTTCAAGTGTACAGTACTTTTTGAGTTATTTTAAAACGCATCTGAAATCGAAAGTGTCCGGTCATTTATGGAAAGGTAGTGTAGTAAATGAATTTGAGCTTTTAAATACTCACATTGATTTTTATATTAGCTAAAGAAAAGAAATTACTAATTCATTTCCATATAAAGGTCTCTCTAAAAACTATGCATACAATTTTTGTAGTTTATTAAAAAAGCAAATTTGTGCAACATATTAATGCAATGCATAACTTGTCACTTAAATCAAGACTAACAAATTTGATGCAAATTTTATTTCAAACTGTAACAAATTTTGACCATTTTTCAATATTCTGTTTTTAATAAAATTGGTTTCTAAAAGTTATTTTATTGGAAAATAAAAATTCTCATTTCAGATCAGATTTCTAATACGTAATCGTAGAAGTATAGGAACATATTAAAGTTTCAATACCTAAATAATTTTATTTTTTATAATTAATTCATTGCAATGTGTAGAATAATTTCCTTAATTACTTCAGTTTCTGGGATATAAATATTTTTAAATAGACGGCAAGTGGAGAGAAAATGTTCGTACGTATTAAATAGTATATAAAGAAATATAGAGCTTTTAATATTTTTAAATATTAATTTAGGGTTCAATGCAGATGAAAATCGGGTACTCTTTTGGTTTTCGTCACTAGTTCCATAAATTCAAATTTTTAAAAAAATATAACTTTTTGTTAAAGAAACCATTAGATTATTTTGAATTAAAAATATTTTGACTTTTTTTTTCTTTACAAAAACAAATTTTAAAACATTTTTCTTCTACAAAATAGGATCTAAAGAAGAAACAAATTCTACGCTTTTACACATGAAAGCAGCATCCTGGTAATTTACTAGAATCATTGCAAAAAGCTCACTAAGAAGAAAAACATCTTTAATGCAAAGAAAACATACAATTAAAAATAATTAAAAAATAAAACATACTGAATTAGATTTAAATTAAACTTTATTTTACTAACATAACACTGAATGTATCTTGTTTTTCTAAATGAGATTAATAAAAGATAAATGGTGAAAAATTCTTTAAGAGGATAAATATTTGGTATTTGTAAATGTCTTTGATGAGGGTATTTTACGGCATTTTCTATTTTCATATTTCTTAGACAACTTGTTTCGTTTCTTATATCAGGATCAATTTCCATTATAACTAGAAAAAAGAAAAATGATGAAAAATTACTATTTTAGGAAAACACTTTAACTATAAATTTTTAAAACAAAATCTGCATCCTATGACATTTTAAGCAAATAATGAAAAGAAAGGATTGTAATTCCATGGCACTAAAAAAAAAATTAAGTATACATAAGCGAATTTTAAAGTGTATCTTATATACTCCATCTGAATAGAATCTAATAAAAAAATCATCTAAAGAAAATAAAAGTAGATATACATGGTATTTTAAATCATTAATACAGGAAAAAATCACTTATATAATGAAATCATACGATATTTAAGCACCATTTTATGAACGCCAGTGTAGCAGGAATATTTTTGAAGTATTTTATATTAAAATCAAGTATGAATTGGATTGGATTCGGGAATAAGGCCGATTAACTGCTGTAGGTCTTAGGCCTACTTTGAAAAGACTTTATCCCCGAGCTTTTAAAAGACTCCCCCCCCCCTTCCTATATGAAATTTTAAAGTTTGCCCCTGTGTTCCCCTCCCCCCCTTCTTTTTTCTTCTTTCTTTAACAAATGTTCGAAACTGGGGGGGACTCGGCCTTAGTTCCAAGCACTCTCATAACTTTATAATACTCCGAATTAAAAACTGTCCAGTTATTAAAATCTTCCCCTTACAAAGAAGGAAAAGAGAAAACATGTTTAAGAAAAATTATTTCTGTCAATGCAAAAACTTGTCTGAAATTTTTTGACAATGCATTATTAAGCAGAATCTATTAGCAGCGCTGCCAGATTTGGGGACTTTTTTATTCAACATTCACCTCTAAATTTTTATTGTAACAGTTGCTTAATCACTTCGAAGAATAATCGACTATTATGTATGTCCTATTCCCCTTCTCAAAATTATTGGTGATAGTTGAATAAAAAAGTCCCCAAGTCTGGCAACACTGTCTATTAGCTATATTTCAGTGAAACTGTATTTTTAAATTGCAGTTGCTTCACAATCGTCTGCGTCCGCCTCCCTACATAAACATGTAACTGCAGTATTAGCATGCTTATGATTATGGTATATTCATCCAGGATAATTCAAAAATACAGATGAATTTTGTACTTAAAAGTAACGTTTTATGTGGATCGGTTATTTTGAGATATAAATTAGTCCGCAACATATAACAGCCTGGATAAAATTTCGTATTAATTTAAACATTTCCTCACTCAATTTAATATACACTCTGTACTTTGAATCCTTATATATCAAACTGTATTCTGAAAAATATTAACTTGTCAGAAAATTTAATTTGTCCCCCAACCCACCCCTCTATTACCATTGCTCGGCAACTGCAACAATAGTTTTCTTTTTCTTACATTGTGGTTTTTTAACTTGTGCATATATATGCATACATATACACACGCAAGCAGATTTTCAAAATTTTCAAAAAGCAAAATAAATAACATTGGACGGTTTAGAATACAAACCGTCCTCCCCTCCCTTAAAAAATAATTAAAAAAATTGTCTGATAAAACTCCCATCAATAAAATCTTTATTTTGTATTTCGATTTTTAAATTTACTTATTTTTTATTATTTAAACTATTAATTAGATGATGTGGAAATGACTTACTTTTTCCTCAATTCCATTTTGATTTAAGGTAATCTATATTATTTTTCAGTCTTTCAGCAAATGCCAGCAAACACTTTTAATGACAGGAAAAGGCTGTAAAAAGAATATATAAGAAAACATATAGAAGTTTCAGACGAAATTAAACTAAAAACTAATAGGATGTGGCCACCACATGACTTTCTTCTATATAATATTACACAAAACTTATACAATAAAAAATAATTATTAAATTATCAAATTCTTTTCAATTTTAAATGCAGAAGATTTTTATCTGATAGAATTATCACTAAATGCCGAAAGATGTCAGTTTTTTTCCAAATCAAAAGAAATGACTTCTTTCCAAGTTTTTTTTCGTTAAAAAAAAAAAAAAAAAAAGGAAAAAATGGATAACTTTGTTTTAAATTATCACAGATCTATAGTTCAACCATTAGTTTTAAAGGTATTGACGATATCTTTCGAAAGATACCCATATTGAAAATTTACTCCCCCTGGGGAGTACTTAACCCCAGGGGGGGGAGCGATGCCCCCATGCAAATTTTTTCCCCTAGTTAACTACTACTATTATCAATAATTCATATTAATTTTACAATCACACGATTAAGATAACTCTCATTATGTACATTTATACGAAATTTTGTCCTATATTGCCATGTTGAAAATTTAGAAAAATGCGATCACAGCACCACCTGTTGAGTCATTGTTCCATAAATCTAATCAGTACTAGTTAATGTCATGGTCCAACTAAACACCAAGTTTGGTTAAATTTCGTTCATTGGTTCGTGAGATACAGCGTCCACAAAATTTGTGATACACACACACAGAGACAGACATTTTCTAAAAACAGTCTAAACTGTCTAATCCTCAGAACAAAATTTTCTGGTTCTTTAAAATCCCCCCCCCCTCCCCACACACACCTCACAAAGAAAAAAAAATGTGCTTAACATGATTTTTTTTTTTTTTTTTTTTTTTTTGTGTGTGTGTGTGTGTGTGTATGTAAAAAAATAATTGTATATTTTCTGGTCCAGTTTTGATAGGGCAGTATCAATTAGATCTATTTTAGCGAAAAAGTAGTTTTAAATTACAGCCAATTGTCATTTCAGCTATCTTTGCCTTACAGAATAAATTTGTGGACGACATATTGTCATGACTGTAGTTACGGCACAAAAGTACAAAAAACATATGTGCATTAGTTATACTTTTGAAAGTTGTAGTTTTGAATTGGTTCGAAAAATGTAACCTTGATAAAATTTCGCATTCATTTAAACATTTCTTCGTACAACTTAATGTTATGTTTTCAGTCTTTGAATATCAATTTGTACACAGAAAATTAACAAGTTTGAAAGTGTAATTTAACTCCTTCCCCATTCATTCCCGCTGCGGGTAAAGAAACAATTTTATTAGTTTTTCTATGTTGCTTGTTTCTGCTTTGTTACATCAAATATATAAATATTGTACACACAAACAGATTTTCAAACATCTCAGAAAACAAAACTGAAAATATTGTGTTGGTATCCATACAAATCATCCCCCCCCCCACACACACACGCACACTAAAAAATGTTTAGCATCAAAGATCTATATAATTCGCAATAATATTTCTGGTCTTTATGGTTCTGATTCAAATTTAACCTTATTCCTTTCGGAGAAAAACATTGCTCATTTAATAAACTTTTCTGGCCATTAGACATATGGTCTTCTCAAAAAATAAAGAAAAGAAACGCTTAAGAAACAATGTTTTAATTCATACCAAAATCTTGTCGGAAAGTCTTCGGACTTTGTGTTGATAGGACAGTGTAAGTTTGACTTATTTCAACAAAAAAATATTTTTTTAATTGCAGTTAACCTGTAATCTACGTCTCCGCCCCGCCGTATAAGCGTGTAGGTGTAGTGTCGGCAACGTATGGTTAGGAAACATTTATCTAGTGTAATTCGACAATCCAGTTGTTTTTATACTTCAAAATAATTCCGAATTAAATTGAACTTTTTTAAACTTCGATTTGAATTTATTCACAGAATGTAGCCTGTGTAAAATTTAGTATTAAACATTTCTCTACTCACCTTGATTCATAAACTATACATTTAATCTTTAAACATCAATTTGTGAGTAGATTGTGCTACTAGTTTGAAAATTTAATCTAATCTCCCTCCCCTCCCCCCTTCCAGTATTATCGCTGTGGAAAAAAAATAATTTTATCGTTTTTCTTGCATTGTTTCTTAATTTATATATTAAATGTTAACACTCACAAAAAAAAAAAAAAAAAAAAAAAAAAAAAAAACTAAAAACATTGCTCGGTTGATGTACAAATCCCCTCCCCCGAAAAAATAGTGTTTAACATCAAATACTCATATATAATTTGTAATAATGTTTCTCTGTTTTTATGGATGTGCTAAACTGTGTTTAACAACCTCCCCCCCCCCCCCCCCACACACACACTTTTTTCATCCTTTACAATAACTGCTTTCTAACAAATTAATATATCTATGTTTATTTTGTATATCTTCTGCTAAAGCAATTTTCTTCTAAACTCTAGAAGAAAAAGCGGCTCAGATTATAAGAAATAATTTCTATAATTTTGCCCTCCGCCGTAAATACATAAAGTATTATATAACAGAAATACGAAGCTAGATACTTACATACTAGATTCTAAGTATCTTTAAATTGAATAACTCTGCTTATAAGTTTCAGGATTTAAATATAAAAAAAAATAACCGCTAATATAACTAACATGAACAGCCATTGTTTTTGTTGATTATTAAAATAGGATAAAAGATTATATAAAATTTAACTTACCTAATTATGAATTCCAAATGAAAACATGAATTGCTTTAAGTTCTTCAATACAGACAACAACAACAAACTTTTAATGTGTAGATACGAAGATAAACATTCCGCAGAAACAATCTAACTTTCCCTAACGTTTCCTTTTCCCTCCCCTTTTTACGTAATAGTACACTGCAATGAAACAAGCTATTCAGTATATTTTTGCATTCAAAACTTCTAGTTATATATATATATATATATATATATATTTACTTTAATATAAAAATAATTTAAGGTTATGCATTTACATAGTTTTTTATTTAATGTATCAGTCAAAATCCCTACAGGGAAAACGTTGTTTTGAAAAGGGAAATATCTGTAAATTAAGAACTGAGTTTCTTGGTTCAATGCTTTTAACAGAGAACTCATGTAAATTTACGGAGAGTCTCAATACTTTTTCTGTACTTTTACAGAAATTTTTGGCAGTGAACCGAGTTTCTTGATTCACTGCTTTTAACAGTGAACTTATGTACATTTACGGAGATTCTCTATACTTTTTCTGTATTTTTACCGAAATTTTTAACAGTGTGGGGTCACTTAAACAAGTATTTAATTGATGGGTCTTGCATGATCTTGTAGCCAAAGAGTTAAACTTTCCGATGAAATCATAATTTTCAGAATAATCAGTATTTCCCCCAAGAACAGGAAAGTAAAAAACCAAAATATATTCCAACTAGCCCCAGTCTCCCCTACTTCTATTTTTTTAAATGTCCCTTGAGAATAAATTATATGCATGTCATATTAAAAAATATATATATATATAGAATGGTACATATTGATGGCATGCTTTTAAAATTTATTTGCGCAGCATGTTGAACATAACACTTATTACAAAATAAGTGGAATACATTGCCATAATGAATTATTAAATGATTATTTGTAGCGTAATTAACTTTTTCATTTTATCTGTTTCAGAACAACCTTAACTGTAACACTACACACCTCTTCTCTAATGCATTTCACAAAATATAAAGAAGCAATAATTTAAAATATCTGTTGATTGGTGTACATTAGTTTGATATATTGTTGGAATACACTGGACATTAAACTTGAAAAATAATATAGTGTGAAATTAGTACCTAAATTCGAAAATGTTTCGTAGTTTATTTTAAGTCTAAGTAACTTTTTCTTTGCTTTTACTTTTTTAAAAGGTGACACTATGGAATGCTCTTCACACCGGCCTTAACTTCAACAATGCACATCTCAAACAGCTATTGCGAGGAGATAAAGCCCCATAAGGCTCCAAAAGATTAACTTGAGCACTTGAAAACTCTGCCTGTGGACACCTGTATGGAGAGAGATTGGAATCGTCTCGTCGGTTCTCGGGCATTGTTCAAAAAGTGATTCTGTACAAAATATGAATCCATCTACACTACGTTTCCATAAATTACCAAACACTTTCGATAGCAGATGTTTTTGCCAAATATCTCAAAACGTAATTGACGAATTATCTTGAAACTTCAGGAGTGTAAAGAACATGTTATATATCATATACTTTAATGGAAGTTTTGTCCGGAAAACAAGAGTGAAACTAGTAAAAAATTACGGGAAAACCAAAATGTTTAGGTTCACTTGGTAAAAAGTGTTATTTGAAGTGCATTTTGGCCGTAGCATATGCTCATGAAGTTTTTTCTAATTATCTGTATAAATTTGTAAGATGCTACCACATGTATTCATGGAGATATAAAGTTTTCTTTAGAACTTGTGGTGGAAAAAAAATCCCCTTTTTCATTATAATATGCTTGGTATTAAACTTAATGCAAAGCCGTTTTTAAAAAACTTCACAAACTACACTAGACAGAGTATATTGTAATCAGAATACGTAAATATGAAATATATGAAATATCTCATAAAATATGAGCATTTTTACTAAACATATATCATATAAATAGAAAAAGTTGTCGCCAATAGAATAAACTGATATTCAGATCCCTAAATAATAATAATAATAAATAAATAAATAAATAACTATAAGGGGTTTTGCTCAACATTTTTATTTTGATGTAATCAATAGTAATATAGTGTTCTCTGGTTGTAAATAAATAATGATAAAACCCCTATCATTTATTTTTTTATTTTATTTTATTTTATTTTATTTTTGTTTTATTTTATTTTACTTTATTATTTTCTCTTTCTGAGAAAGAGGGAGAGAAACTGAAATACAATCCATTCTTTAGCCGAAAACTATTTAATTTGCACGATATTTTCTTGGGGTTTTACTATAAGTAGCTCAGTATTTTTGGCTAATAAATTATGCAGATAAAATTTTTTTAACAATTGTGCACGCATAGTTAAAAATTATTTAACAAAAATAATCATATTTCATTGGATATTTAATATATTTAATACTGGCACGTTTTGCCCACTTCTCTGGTCATTATATTAAAATGAATTCTCAAAATACCATACCATTAAATAAAAAAATCTATAAAAATAAATAAACAAAAAAAATAATTAAAATCAGTCAAAATTTAAGTTAAAGTTCTCGCTACCTTCGGTAGTGGTTTTCCAGCTCGCCACAAGGCAAGTCTAGAGCCTGAATACCTTTGGCGGCGCCTTACCTGCTTCTTACTCCTCCTCCCTCGTGGGTAAATTTGAAAGTTTTGAAACATCCCATCAAAGTGCATATTGCGTACCCTTAATCAACACCCACACACAAAAATTCACCATTCTAAGTTAATTTGGAGTAGATTTAAGCTTGAAAACGTATTTTTTGTTCCGCCCGGCTCAAAGGGGGGGAGAGTGGTTAATTTCGCAAAATTCCTTTATATAGTGCATGTTGTATACGCATATTTAACCGACACATAAAAAAATCGAGATCCTGAGATTATTTGAAGCAGAGTTATGCTTTAGAACGTGTTTTTTATCCCCCCCCCCGTCTCTTAAAGGAGGGGAAGGGTAGGGATTTTCGCAAAATCTCTATAATCCCACACATCAAAAATCTCCTTCCTAAGATAATTTAGTGCAGAGTTATGCATGGATACATGTGTTTGTCCCCACCCCACCCCATAAAGGGCGGTAAGGTGGAATTTCATAAAATCCCTTTGTACTGGGTGCTGAGTGCACATAAGCAGCCCACGCATCAAAAACTGCCATTGTAAGATAATTTGGAACAAAGTTACGCATAGAAACATATTTTTTGCCCCTTCCCCCCCTCCCCCCAAGGGAAGACAGGACGGAATTTCAAAAAATATCTTTGTAGTGTGTGCGTTGAATACGCATATCCAATCGACCTATCAAAAAATCGATTTCTTGAGATAATTTTGAGCATAGTTACTCTTAAAAGCGTGTTTTCGTCCCCCCGGCCCTTAAAGGTGGGGAGGGAACGGAAAATTTCTCAAAATCCCTTTATAGTGCGTGTTGGGAACACATAACCAAGTCTCATATAAAAAATAGCCTTTTTAAGATAGCTCGGAGCAGAGTTACACATGGTAACATGTCCCCCCCCCCTTCAAGAGGGGTGCAGGGGAAAATTTCGTAAAATCCCTTTATAATGCGTGTTGGGAACGCATTACCAACCCACATTTTAAAATTAATATTACTGAGAAAATTTGAAGAAAAGTTATTATATGTTAGGAAACTTGTTTATAGCCCCCCCACCTCCCCAAGGGAAGAAAGGGGGGAATTTCGCAAAATACCGTTACAGTGGGTGCTGGATACACGTAAGTAAGCCACACACTAAAATTTGTGACCTTAACTCCTATAGATTTCCCCGTATGAATTTAGTGCTAAAAGGGGGACTCGAATTCACCCCCTCGCAACTCCCCCACAAAATCAAAAATCGCCAAAAAAAAAAAAAAAAAAAAAATAGTTTTTGGAAATATCTTTGAGAAGACGCTTCGCGGTTTTTTTTTTTTTTATATCTGTGTGTTATTATTGGTAGAGTTCTACTAGAGAATTCATATTTTGCTAAATTTGTCTTCGAAAATCGTTTTTCCCCCTCTCCCCCTTAAAAATCCAAAATTCCAAAATCGCAGAAAACGTACTCAAATCTAATCTCCCCAACTGCAATTTCTTCACCGTGAAGTAATTTAGAGCCGAGTTATGCTTATAAAGGTGTTTTTGTCTTCTGTCACCACCAGGGAAGGGGTGGGGGAACGGGGACGTATTTCGCAAAATTCCGTCTTAGTGGGGAACAGGGTCCTAAAACCATCCTGCTCACCAAAATTTGTGACTCCATCTCTCATAGAATAGCCACGGCCGTGTTAGTCAGTGAATCAGTGAATCATCGAGTTTACTCTTATATATATATAGAGAGAGAGAGATTTTTGTATTTTGTTTGCAGTATGCTGTGTCTAATGTTGATGCCAAGTTTGCTAAAAATGGTTTTTCATTGGGCATGAAAAGCCTTTCTCTCTTGAAAAACCATTCTCTGCATGTTATAATTAAGAAAGGGAGCGCACACACCCTTTTTTTCTCAGGTTTTTAAAGAAACATTTATATCTCCATAAATATATATGGTGGCCTTGTAAAATTTCATACAGAAAATTAAAAGAAGCCTCATAATCACATACTACAGCCAGAACGCATTTCAAGTATTACTTTTTATTGAGAGATCCCAAACATTTTGCTTTTTCTTTAATTTTTTTCTGGTCCCCATTTTGTTTTCGGAGCAAAATTTTCATTACATGTTATTTACACTCATGTCCATAAATTAAGGATAATTCAGATTCACACTGAAATCGAGCTTTAATGCAAAAATTTCATCTGTAGAAATACCGCACACATCTTTAAGAATAATATGCAAATTATTAGAAGCCATCAGATGACGCTGATATGATGTTACAATGACGAAAGTGTAAGAAGGGGGTAGATAAGGAATGGGAGCAAAGAAGGAAAATTGTTCACAAGCGTTCTGTGTGCCGCTCAGTGCCACAACCGAATAGTTGTGAGACAGAGGACGCATGCAGATAATTTTTTACGTGGTAGAATTATCGGCCGACTAGAATGTGGGCGTACTCAGATAGAAGTATCGGGGAAACTTTGAATCGCCCAAAGTGTCATCTCTAGGCTTTGGCAACGATTCCAAAATGATGGAAATGCTAGTCGACGTTACATTACTGCTCGGCAACGAGTTACAATTCCGAATGACCACCGGTATTTGGTAGTAACTGCCAAAATAAGCAGATAAAGCACAGCATGAGACCTGTCTCGTCAGCTGTCTGCAGCCACGAAAGCCACAGTTTCAAGACAAACCGTGGATAGACGTTTGGGAGATATTGGTCTATATGCTCGCAGGCCTGTTAGATGTGTTCCACTCAGGGCAATGCACTGTGCCAGCGGTTAACTTGGAGTAGAGAACATGCAATGTGGACAGCGGCACAGTGAGGTTGTGTAATGTTTTCCGACGAGTCCAGGTTTAGCTTGCAGCGTGATTCACAACAGACTTTCATTTATAGAATATCAGATACCCATTACCACCAAAACAAAGTCATTGAACGACACCGTGTGGGGCAGAAGTGCTCGTTTGGGGGGGGGGGGATCATGTTGGGCACCAGAACAGATCTGCATGTTCAAATCGGAAGAATGATAGGCCTAACGTATCGGGACATCAGTCGGGAACAACATGTACGTTTGTTCAGGGGTGCCATGAGCCCAGAATTTGTGTGTATTGATGACAATGCGCGTCCTCACCGTGCAAACGTTGTACACGGATGTCTACAATCTGAAGCTATCACTCGCATGGAATGGCCATCATTCTCACCTGACTAGAATCCGATAGAGCATGTGTAGGACATGCTTTTAACGACGAGTTGTAGTCCGTCAACCACCTCTTACATGTGTACCGGAACTTCGGAGAGCATTTCTTACTGAGTAGAGTAACCTTCTCCAATATAAGATCAATAATTTAATACACAGCATTCCTAGGCGTTGTAAGGGCTGTATTTCATCATCTGAGAGACATACAATGTATTTACCATCATACCAACCATGTAATGTAACTTTTTGTAAGGGAGATATTTTTTATAATTGCTTCAGGAAACAAAAATCTTAATTTTTATAAATGGTATCCTACATAAACCACCTTTTTTTTGTTCGTGATCGTTTGTTTAATAAATGGACTTTATGAATAAGTCATGTCTGTTTTGCTTCTGAACCTTTATTTGCCTCAGCTAGCATTATCCTTAATTTATGGACATGAGTGTACATTTCTGGAGTTTCAAGATAATTCGACAAGTACCTTTTCATACATTTGACAAAACCTCTGAAATCGAGAGTACTCGGTCATTTATGGAAAGTTGTGTATGTATAGATCATTTAATATTTATAATCTGTGTGTGGTATTGAATACTCACCATTTTATACTGTATTTATTGTTAATATTATCTTCAATAAAAATTAACTCAGCATTTCGTGCAGTCAATACAAAAGTCCTGGAAAAACCACACAATTATAAGTAATATTTTGAGTAAACTAGCATTACATTTTAACAAATCTCATCTTATTAAAAACATATTGTACTCGTTTATTTTCTAAAGTTGTTAAAATGCATATACTTGTATAATCTCATGTATTTTTTCTGTACTACTGTTATACCCTTTTACAAACGATTTTAATATACACTGGTGTCCAAAATTAAAGCAACAACCTGTTTTCTCGTTTTTTTTTTTTCTTTTGCGCCTAATTTTAAAACAAATGAACATATGAACATAAAATTTAAATGGCATATTCGGTATCATACCGTTAATTAAATTTTATATAATTTTAGCATGAGTAATAATTTTTAAACTATTATTCATTTTATTTTATTTTATTTTATTTTTTTATTTATTTTTTTTTTCGAAAGTATGCTTTGGAAAAAATGAAAATTTACAATAATTTTAGAAAAGACTTCAAATGTTACTCTAAATCTCAATTTTTCTTTCTGTATTAACTTTTCTTTTACTTTTATAATAGACTTTTTAAAAATATATAATTAATAATTTGTAAACTATGAGCATCACCAGAATAATAAGAAGGTCGATAAATTGTTTTATACAGAACATCTTATCCAATTTCTATGTTTATATGTATACTTTTTAAAAAGTTATTCACATGCGAAAAAAAGAAGAAAAAAGAAGAAACAGAAAAGTGAATATAGGTAAAAAGGTCAAGTTTCAATCTAACACATGGATGCATGAGCGTCTTCACCTATCTGTAATGCCTCCTTGTGACCATTTTTCATTAAGTTTTTTTTTTTTTTTTCCCTAAAATATTGAAATTTTTCCTTTTTTCCCAAGCTTAGTTTTGAAAAAAAAAAAAAAAAAAAAAAAAAATGAATATTTAGTAGCTTAAAAATTATTCTTATGCTAAAGTTATATAAAATTCGGTTAATGATATGAAAACGAATATGCCATCCAAATTTTATGTTTATATGTTTATTTGTTTAAAAGTTATGTGCAAAAGAAGAAAACTAAAAAACAGGTTGTCTCTTTAATTATGAACACCAGTGTAATAATGAATAATGTTCTTCGTACACTGTCAATAACTAATGCAGATTACATTTTATATAATAAGTTATTAAAAATATATTTTTAAGACTTATCAGGGAAGGAAGTGGGAGCTGATTACGTTTTAGAATTTTATCATTCCTTTTATTGTCAGTGACATAAGTACGCACTGTCCTTTTTAATACTACAGGACTACAGTGCGGCCACATATCCTAAAACTAGAAGTGAGGACGTGTCCAAAATGTTGGAGGGATGCCAGCTTGGCCGACAGTTTGAAATTTGGAAAACATCCAATAATTCCACGCTCTGTTATCGCTCATTTTCTCTGAGTCAGTTGACTGTCACCCCTATTTTAGCACTGGACTCGTTGAGTTAGCACTTGCGCAAATGCTTCCATGGTTTCATGAAATGTGGTCGAAGAATATTTCTTTCAAACAGCGACTTTGCTTTGTCACCATTTATTGTATTACACTTTTTTTTTTTTTTAGATTTGGATAATATTTAATTTAGAAACTAAATATTGTGCATGGAGAATGAAATACAATGGTACTGGGTAATTTAATTTAATTTAATTTATAGAGACGTCAATGATATAGTAAAAACTAGTTTTGAATTTTCTTCCTAATAATAAACTAAACGGAAAACGGATAATATTTTAACTGGAAACATTTTGTATATTTAGACCAATTGAAAGATGTTTTTCCCTTTTTTACCCTCACGTATTAAGTTAAAAAATATTTAAAATAAAATTGAGAAAAAATTGTACTAAAGCAATGAAGCAACTTGGACTTCTTGGGAAAATTTAAAATTTGGCACCGAAGTAGCTGGCACGTTTCTTGCAAAAATCTTCATGTGCAATTGCAATAGATGATTTAATTCCTCGCTAAAATAAAATCAAAAATTTTAAATCTGCCAGGGGGACCGATATTAACTGTAACTAAAAATTTCTAACAGATGAACGTAGAATCTCCATTGCTGAGGAACGCAATGCAGTTATCGCATGCCTTTATATGGAAAAATAGACCATAAAAATGTTCTGTCGTACTAAATTAAATTCTGTGTATAAAAAATGTAAGCAGATTTTTTTTTTTTTTAAGCCGCATTTTTGTTACTACGATAAAAGAAAAAATCTAAAAATAACTGAATATCAGTATATTTATAACGCTTCTCATCAGACTGCATTGCACCTAATTCTAGCGTTATCGTTATCTTTTCTTTCCTAGCTACTCTCAGTGAGGATTAAATAGATACATTGTATCATTCGCCGATTATTTGCGATATTTGGGTGTTCTGAAGGTCGACATTCGCAGCATGTGAGACAAAACAGACCGAATTGGACGCGACAGTAAATAAGAAACCCGACTGTTATTCAAGCTAATCTGTCTGGACTCTATGAATAGATGTGAATAGTGATAATACAATTCAACGTGTCGTTATGTTGAAAAAGTAAGCAAACACTATAATAGAAGAATTTGGTAGATCATATTCTTACAATGTAATAATGCATGCTAATTTATGCACAGTAATACGCACAAAAATTTATGTTCTAATGATTAAATAAAGAGCAAAAATTAATGCAAAGAAAAATAACAAATATTTTATTAGAGTAATGAATTAGGTTTATTGCAGAAGATTAAAATGTGAATTTTAGGTCCTTAATGAAATGTACAGTGGGTGATCAAGTTATTAGAAAACTTTTACTTTGACATTTTTTCTATTATCCAAAACAATACTAAACGAAATGGCCTGAAACTTCGTATATGATAAGAACTCACTGGGATTTGATATAACGCCGCTACAGCTAAGGTCTACTTTTCATTTGGACACACCTTATAGGTTGAAAGCTAGATATATTGAGCAACCTTTGTCAAAGGCTCATTTGAATAGAGTAAAAATTAAGCAAATTGTCGGCAAAAGAACGAGCTAGATTTTAAATATTTTCCGGAGTTGAAATTTCATAAGGGGTTTTGCACATGCTGCATATTTAATTTTTACAAAAGTTTTTTTTTTTTTTTTTTTTTTTTTTCTGTAAAAAAAAACCCTTATAGGCTTGTAACTTTAACATGTCTTGGTTTATTTACTGAGATTCATGAGTTCATAAGGGGTATCTCACAAAAGAGATCTTTTGCAACGTGATTAAAATAATTGGATCTTCAAATTAAATACGCGGCATGTGTGAACTGAAAACCCTTATGAAATTTCACCTCTGGAAAATACCTAAAATCTATAGGTCGTTCTTTTGCCGACAATTTGCTTAATTTTTACTCTATTCAAATGAATTTTTGAAAAAAATTGCTCAATATATTTAGCTTTCAACCTATGCTATAAGAATTTTAACTTGTTAAGAAAAATGTTCTTGTTAAATTAAATTTGTATTACAAAAACTTATTATTATTTTTTTTTTTTTCGTTTAATACATTTTTAGTTTCATGAAGACTAAATTATTTACGAGTTTGTATTCTGTATTTTGATTCTATTTAATAATTTTGAAGTATTTTATAAAGTTCATCTTGATTCCTTTTTATTTTATGAAGTTAGCATTCTGAATTTCTTGTCATCAAAAACACCTGAAACAAAACTAAATATTTTCTGAACTAAAATAAGTTATTTATAGTCTTTATCTGTCCCTTGAGTTTTTTCCGAAATTTTTCCCATTTCTTGCGAATGAAATGCAAACTATTCTCATATAGTATCAACATTCTTTTTTATTTTTTCAAAAGCTTTATCAGAATTTTAATTAATAATGAATTTTAAATTAATAATGATGTATTCCACTTTTAATTTTTTTTAAGCTAAGCTCTAATTAAAGCTATTAAAAAAATTCAGTGAAATACATAACTTTTTTTTTTTTTTTGGTTCAGAAAAACAGAATAAAATTGATTATCATAGCTGAATTAAAATGCTTGGGGAAAAAAAGTTTGGAATGAAAAACTTTAATATTTGCTTAAATTTCCGTTATAAATGTTGCAATATTTCATGTTTTCCAGTATGTGTATAGAAGTCCATTTTCAGTAATGATGTCTATAAAGAACTGAAAAAGTCTCAGTCTCGTAAATTATGGCGATTTATTAAGTACAGTTGATAAATAATGATTAATCGAGCTTTGTAATAAGCAATTGGAATTCTTAAAATAATTCTTTTTAAAAATATAGCAATAGATAGAGTATAATATAAAGTATTTATGCCTACTATAAAATTTAAATTTATAATTTTCGTATGTTAATATTTAATGCAATTATTAACGAGTGATATGAAAAAATTAAAGGAAATAATACTTTTAACTCAAATTTTAAAAGTTATAAAATCAAATTGTTTGTACAATAATTTGTGCTCATGATATTCTACATTTCCTATTAACATTTAGTTGTTGAACAGAAACTGCATATTTTTATGCTACCATTCAATTTATCACAACCATTTTTTTTTTCAAACCGCTTTTTTATAAAGTAAATTTCTGGAATAAATACTTACGATTAGATTTAAAAAAAAAAAAAAAAAAAAAAAATGAAGAAGAGGGTGTTAAAAACACCGGTTACTAAAGATTTTACGGAATAAATTAAGAAGTTGGAATGTTACTGACCTTATTAACACAATTATAAACATTTAGTGCTTAAAAAAAAAAAAAAAAAAAACACGTACAATATGAGCTAAAAGTTTCAAGATTGATATAAAAATTAATATATAAAATTTTGAAAATTGAATGAAAATGCTATACAGCTAAAATAAAAACGAAATATCTATTTTTAACGACTGTAGAGAAATCCTTGTATATAGAATTGGAATAATACTAGAAACCTTTGAATATAACATTGCAGACGGTTACAAAATTATAAGACCACGTCATATTTTGTTATTTAGGTAATAATAATAATAATAATAATAACAATCAATGAAAATTAGAAACACTCAATGCTAGTACATTAAGTTTTTAGTAATATGAAGCAACTAACATAAAAGGAATTAAATTAAAATAAATAAATAAATAAACGTCAATAAAACAAAAAAGTGTCACAAATAACTGTTTCAAAATTATAAAACTACATGTAAAAAATTACAGTTTTCAAAAATTTAGTAATATTTTGCCAGATCTGGTGGATTTTTTATTCAATAATCATCAATAATTTTCAAAGTGATATTGGATATACAGTCGGTAACAAAAGTATCCGAACACTAGCAAAAATTCCTATATAAAAAAAGTAGAGTTAATACTGTTTTGTTAAATAAATCCTTGTCGAATCATGTTCTTAGACAGTCTAAGAACATTATTCGACAAGGATTTATTTAACAAAACAGTATTAACTCTACTTTTTTAATATAGAAATTTTTGCTAGTGTTCGGATACTTTTGTTACCGACTGTACATAATAGACTATCAATCTTCGAAGTGATTAGAGAAACGTTACAATTAAAAATTATTGGTGATTATTGAATAAAAAATCTGCCAGATCTGGCAACAATGCGCACAATTTGGCATTGAGTTAAATAATGTTTTAAGAAAACATTAGAGAATATCTTCTCATTTCCCCATAATGGTCACTTCTAACTCATACGTTGAATGATATTATTATTATTATTATTATTATTTCCTATATTTGGCGAGACAAATATATGAAAATAACAGCAAATAACCCCACGGGTTTTCTATGGCGTTTAGGTCAGGTCTTCGACTTAAGCAAGATAAGGTAACAACCTTTTTTCTTTTAAACCCCTCTTTTTTGTTGATTTAGATGTAAGACTGGATGCATTATGTTGAAACTTCCATTTTTCACCTCTTAAAAGTGGTTCGAAAGGTTGAAATAGCATCCGTTGGAAAATGTTCAAGTCCATTTTTCCTTATCTGTTTGGAGATCGCAGTTTCTGCATATGAGATAATGCCCCTCACCATAACGGAACCGCTTTTTATTTGCCTACCGTAGAACTCGCCAGGATTTAGCCTTAAATCCTGCCAGTAGTAGAGATTTCCATCTGAACCACCTAAATTAAATTTTTTCTCGTTCAAAAATAATATTTTGTTCCTTGTAGAGTTCTAAGGCACGATTTAAGGCAAAATCCTCGACAGTTCTATAACAGGCAGTAAGGCGGTTCCGTTATGGTGTAGGGCACTATCTCATGTGCAGGAAAAGACCATGTCCAAAGAGTTGAGAGGAAAATGAACTTGGAGAGTTACGACGGATGCCATTTCGAAGTCTGACACTCTTCGGACTACTTTTAGGAGGCATAAAATGGAAATTTCAATAAGATAATGCTCTCAGGCGTAATCAACTCCGTCTAAATAAACAAAAGGGTGGCTTAAACGTAAAACTCCATTACAAAGTAAGCAGTCTGACCTCAGATTTTTTTTTCTTACAGAGCCTCCCCATGTTTACTGCTGCCAACAATCATGTACAGTGGATACATACCTGCAAAATCTTTTCGCAATATCGTGGAAAGAAAATCCACCTTTTCGTAGCCCAATTATACTGTCTCGCTGCTGATGCTGTCTTCTTCGTCTCCATAAAGGCATTTTTGATTCAAGTCCACTCACCACATCCAATCTGGACGGTAAATAAGGCTCAGGAAGTTTGTATTGCGGATTTACAGCAAACGTGACTGCATATTCATAGTGACGCTACTAGCGCCACTCTCATTCTTTTATCGTGAAGTTTGAATGGATGTCATCTTTCCGATGTGCAGTCATGCTACCCAAATTTCATTGATCTAGCACAACTCTTTCTTGGTGTTGGGATTTCCTTTTCCGGTAGTGTAGTTGCTATAGATTTTCATTATCCAATATAAAATACAACTTAAAATAATGAAGTTAAAACATTAGCATGTAATTATCGAGGAGAATTGTAAGATATTGACACTGAAAGAAAAAAATTATGAAGCCCTGAAACACTTTTGACACCATTTGTTATACAAGCTTTTCAATTCATTGAATATTTACACATCACGGTAACACAAGTCACAAGATGTTCATTTTATTTTCAGCTTAACTGTTTCTATCTGAAATACTTAAAAAAAAAAAAAAAATGTTGAGAGCATTAATAAATCTAATTATATGCGTTTCATCAATGGTCTTTGCTTATAGTTCTTCCTTTCCTCCCCTTAAGTTGATTGCTTCTTGTTTTAGAAACGCATTTATCTGACATGAAGATATTTTTATCCCGCAGCATGAAGGGAAGGACACAATTTTTCAAGCCTTCAATCATTCGGCACAATGCAATTTTATTCTTCTCCAGTGATTCATCAAATAAATAATCAAAGAGGTTGTCTGATGACAACTTTAAATGGTTTCCTTATCTGTTTTTTGGCTCATTTAATTGGGGTCTCGAGTGTGTAAAACTTTTTCACAGCTTCTCTAACTAAATGAAAGAAATAAAAATTCCGAGTACACATGTGAGATCTGAAAATAGCATCGTATGACAAATTAGAATTTTTCTTTTATAATTTGATAGAAGATTCGCCTTCAATCATTTGAGTACAGTGAAAAAAATCATATGACATTTGACAATGGTTCAAAATTTTCAAACAAGATACATTTTTAATTGTTTCATTTGTTCTTCTAGCGTCTCCAAAATTGATTAAATAGATATATAACATATACTGAGTATTTCTTTAATAAATAAGAGATTAAGGATTGACAAAACGTATTGCTAAAAACATTTATCACGATAAACCAAGTTCACATGATATCTCATCTCAAGTCGAATTAAAAACCCATGTAAAAAAATTCCTAACCCTTACCCCTTCACATGCATGTAAGATCTGAAAATAGCATCGTATAACTAATTAGAATTTTCTTTCAAATTTTGTAGAATGTTAGAATTCAATCATTTGAGTACAGTGCAAAAACCATAAGACATTTGACATTAGTTCAAAATTTTCAAACAAGGAATTTTGTAACTTTTTTTATTTGTTCTTCTGATATCTTCAAAATTAATAAAATAGTTATAGAACATATACTGAGTATTTTTAACTAATAAATTAAAGATTAAGTATTGACAGAAAATATTGCTACAAGCATCTTTTCACGATAAGACCAAGCTCACATTTTCCACATACCTGCCAACGTACTATTTATATAATATTCTATAGCATTATTAGTACACTTTTTTTTTTGTTCACACCAGTATTTTTTTAAAGTGTTTTTCTTTTTGTTAATAGTAATTGCTCTTGGAGACAATTACTCTAAAAATAAAGTGGTGTGGAAAAGGGGCGGGTTCTAACAATGCTGCGGAATATTCATTAAAATGTTGGCAGGAATGCTGCATATATATATTCAGTGTAAAAAACTGGAGTCATTATGTATCTCATTTGAAGTCGAATTAGACGCCCATACATAAAACTTCCTGTAGCTCATTCCTTACCCTTTCATACGCATGTGAGATCCGAAAATAGCATCGTATAGCAAATTAGAAATTTTCTTCAATAACATTGCTCTGCATGAAAATCGGCCCCAGCACCATTCCTGCAAATTATTATTTAAATTGACCTCCTGAATCCGAATATGACGCCCATTTTGCCCCATCATCCACAGTTATTTCGGACGCCCCCTATTTTTATCACTGTTCGGTAATTTTATAGCTATGAATTTGATTTGGAAGATTATTTTAGCTGTTAAATATCTTTTAAAGGGCTACAGAGGTGAAAAATAAATTTTAAAACATGAACACATACTCTCCAATATCCTAATTAATATTCCGTAGTATTGTTAGCCCCGCCCTTTTTTCGCACCAGTAAATATTTAGAGTAATATTCTCCAAATGCAATTACAATTAAATAAGAAGGAAAATACTCTAAAAAGATACTGGTGTGAAAAAGAAGGCGGGGCTAACAATACTACGGAATATTAAGTAGCATGTCGGAGAGTATGCATGAATATTTGTAGCAAGGGGAAAATTTTGGAGGGATGGGGGATTGGTACTGAAATTATAAAATAAAATTTATTTTATTTTATTAATCTATTATTAATATTACTTATTATACATTATATTTTTTGTTTTTAAGTGTTAAGATAATTCTTCCCGCCCCTCCCTCCAAATCAAATTTATGGCCATAAAATTACCAAACAATAATAAGAATTAGGGGACTGTGTGGTGTCCCGAGAAAACAGTGGGAGATAGGAAATTTGGGTGTCATATTCGGATTCAGGAGATCATTTTACATAAGAATCTGCAAAAATGGTATCAAGTCTTGAATTTTTTTTTTTTTTTTTTTTTTTTTTTGTAGCGCAGTGTACAGTCGGCTGCAAAATTATTGAAGCACTAGCGATAATTCTACTTAAAAAATGGGCACCTAATACTGTTTTGTTAAGTAAATATTTGTCGAGTCATGATCTTAGTCTTATATTATGTTTATTAAAAAGTAAGTTGATGATAAAAATTAGCGATCATACTAAAAAAAAATATATATATGAAAAGTGTGGATGTGCGCTTCAATAATTTTGCTGTCCATCTGTAACTTGTTAGAAGGTTAGCATTCAATCACTTGAGCAGTGTTGTCAGATTTTGTGACTTTTTTTATTCAATGTCCACCACTAAATTTTAAATGTAACAGTTGCTTAATCAGTTCGAAGATTGGTCGTCTATTATGTATATCAAATATTACTTCTGAAAATTATTGGTGACTGTTGAATAAAAAAATGTAGCAAAATCTGGCAACTCTGCACTTGTGTACCGTGAAAATTCATAAGACATTTGACATTGGTTCAAAATTTTTAAAAAAGAAATTTTTTTATAGTTTTATTTGTTCTTCTCACACCTCAGGATTCGCACTCCCCGCTTTTTTTAATAGGTCATTTTCAGGAATGAAAGATTTTCACCTTTTATGCCACCACTAATTTTACAGATGTCTTTATGGTATGTTTTTATAGTAATGTGACATTATTAAATAGGATAAAGGTTATTGTATAAAAATAGTGGTAACAATAAAGACGAAAATTTCTCATCCCTGACAGTGACCTGGAAAAATGGTGCGGAGTACGAACCCTACCTCTCCAAAATTAGTAAAATAGATATAGAGCATACTGAGTGATTTTTACTAATAAATAAAATATTAAATAAAAGTGTACAAAAGAAATCGCTACAAACATTTTTCACAGTAAAATCAAGGTCAATCGATTTATTCAGTGAGAAACACCGGAGTCATGGTTCCTTATTTCAAGTCTAATTAAACGTTTATATTAAAACCTTCCAGTAACCTTCATATCAAACACATTGTCCTGAATTAACGACATGGCTTCGTTTGAAGTACTTTTTACATCATCGACGTTATTTCTTCCTTAACAATTCCCTCATAGAACAATTTTAGTACCGTTATTCCAAAATGACCTTCTGTGCCGTAAGAGCCGTTGTCCGGCATGTGGGATTGTCCTACTAATGGGATCGTCTTACAAGGATCCCTAATGGGCCTTTCCAAGGTAAACCACGAAAAAGTAAGGATTTCCCTGTACCAAAAGTTTGAGATACATTCCTTTAGCGGAGGATCAAAGTTGTGATAACATGTCTCTGGGCCTTAGGGGTGAATTCCAGACCTTCGCCAATCGCCCACTGCATAGCTCCAGTGGGACGTCGAACCCATTTAATCTCTACCTTAACCTTTCCCCTTTAATGAAGAAGATAGACGTCATAAATCTGGGAAATAAACCAAATATTAATCTATTTATGTTGAAATTAATGGAATAAAAAAAGTATCACTGGTAAACCCTTATTCCAAAATTAAAATTATTGATGAATTATTTAAATTTACTGCAAAATCAAAAGGGACTTTAGAAAACACAAAATTCTCTAAGTACATATTCACATATTCATTTAAATCCATAATCTTAATCCTTAATCAAATATACTTTCTTGACAAAACTAGGATTGAATAAGAATATGCAAAATAATCTAATTATGCTACAGGGAAATAAAAATTGAAGGATATCGTACCCCAAATAACTTAAGAATATTATTTAAATTATAATAACAGGAGACTTGGCGTTGGAATATTAAAACCCGAATAAATTACTACGTCAGAAACGCCAAAGAAACGTCTTTGGCGTTTCTGACGTAGTAATTTATTCGGGTTTTATTATTTAAATTGTCAGAACTTTCGTTATGCCAGGGATCCTACTCTTTCCCTTTTTTTTTTTTTTTTTTTTTTTTTTTTCAAAAAAACTTTCAAAGATGAGAAATTTCTGCAGTTTTTTGTTACCACACTGTAAACGTAAACGTCTTAAGTTCAGTTTAAAAAGTGTCTTAAACGAGTGGTCATTTTTTAAGCGAAAAAAAGAAAGACTTACTTTTTGAGACACCGTTGTGCATATGAAATTAAGACATTGCAGATGTCTTAAAACACCGCCATGTTAGGCTTAAAAACATTACCATTTTTAAGGTTTTTTAACAAATAAATAAAGGTGGCTTATGATTCTGTTTTTATGATTTTAGAATTTTCTAGAACATTAATAAAATGTCATTTAATAATAATAATAATAATAAGTCCCTGTTAACCGAGAACGGACTCCAACCGCCGTTGATCTTCGGATCGGAAAGCTGGTGTCGGAAGTTAGCGTCTTTACCAATCATGCCACCGCAGGACATAATTCGATAAAATGAAGTGCAGTTATATATTTTAAGGGGATTTGACATCTTTGACTTCGCACTATCGAAGATTTCTTACAATAGCTAATATTTCCATTTAATATTTATAATCTTAACTATACTAGGTATTTGTTTTCAATAAAATATGTACTTAGGCAATAATTTTTATGAGTTTTGATATAATTTTTTACATATTTAAAATCTTTAAATTGCGTTTTCTCAGTCTGCACTTTTCCATGAATTTGTGATTTTCAAAATGATGAAACTTCTACTGATAATTAATGAAAAGCTTAATAGTTTTTTGGATATTTCAAAGTACCTACTCACTCTCAGAAATGATATCCTCAATTTTGACGATTCAGACATTCTCGGGCTTAATTTCGTTGTTTTTGACAACCATTTCGTCAAGCGATCACGTGATTTTTGAGGAAACTTGAACTCTCAAATATTTGACGAAACTGTTTACTCACAATAGCATGTGCTAGCTTTTATTACCACCATATTGGTTTTTTTCCTGTGTTATTTTGACTTTACGTTACAATGACTTTTAATTGCCGGTGGTTTGGTCGGTAGGGCGCTGCCTTCTGGATTCCCCGGTTTCGAATCCCGGTGCGGGCATGGATGTTTGTAATGTCCTATGTCTACAAAATATTGTGTGCGCTTGTTTCTGTGAAAATATGGATCAATTGAGACATAAGGCATTGTAACTATAGGTCTCAAAGCTGTTAAATAAATGTCCAAATAACTTTTATTTGCTTGCTCTGTTTTATTTATATTTTCATTAAATATAATTAGGATTTAATGTCTAAAGCAACGAACTTGGAGGTAAATTTACAATCCTATGATTTGTATTTTATTCTGTATCACGAAACTAGGATGAAAAAATGTATCTTTACTTTTGACGAAATTCGTATGTCAAGTGACGAAAGTAATTTTCTCAATTTGACGAAATATTCGCTCGGAGTATTTCCCTGGAAACGGTTTCGTGAAAATTAAAGACAATTTCGTGAAATTTGAGTTTCCATTTCTGAGAGTGCTTAAAAGAAAAAGTTTCTCTTAAGTCTTTTAAGTCTTTTCTTAAATATTAGTTGAAATTTTAGCATTTTGAAAAATCACGAATTCAGGAAAAATGTAAACGGAGAAAACGCTGTTTAAAGATCACACACACACACACACATATATATATATATATATAACAGAAACTTTGCCTTAATATATATTTTATTGAATAAACTTAATAGAATTTAATTTCTAAATCTTATAAATACGTGAAAATTCCAGCCCTTGAAGTTTGGAAAATATGATTATCAGAAAAATCTCATATTACCAAAAGTTCTCAAGCTGTTTTTTTTTCCTATAAAACAGATTTAAATCTTTGATAGTTTCATTATAATTTCAATTTTAGAAAATATTTTTTCCGCTGCAAAGTCAAAAATTCTTTTAATCAAATAAAATAATTATTATTCGTGTTATTATTATTATTATTATTATTTTTAAACTTCATCTTAATATAATGATCAATAGAGGGCGCTACTACTCTTCTTTTAAATAATGAATGATGCGATGTAAAATCTTGTATTTTAAGATATTTTGAATGTCTAAATTTCAGACATTTTTTATATTAAGACATTTTACATTAGTTCATTTCCACCACCATTTTATTAAGTTACACAAAGTGTCTTAAATAAAGATATCTATCATGTCTAATCTGTTTTTTAAGATATTTAAATACTCTTTCAGACATTTTATTGTCTTACTTTAAGACTGCTTTATTTGCAGTGCACTTCTTTCATACAGAAATTGTATCGTATTTTTTATAGTAATGTATCGATAGAAATTAAATCGATAGAAATTATTGCTGAAAAATACCGGAAGCTAAAAACGCGGAAATTTCTTATCCCTAATAGTGTTCTGTAAAAGGGCCGAGGAGTGCGACACTTGGTTACAAATTACACTTTAAATAATATATGCTTTGACATCTAAGTGCAATAAATGTGAAATAACTATTTGCCAGAAATTGGCACATTAAAGTGTAGATTGTTCCAAAATGTTTAACCAGTAGTGCTGACAAACTTTTATCTTATAGAATCTTAAGAAACGAAAGATAAATCTCAAATATATATATATATATATATATATATATATATATACAGGGTGTTACAAAAGTCCCCCCCGTCCTCCACCTAACTCGAAAATGAGTCGGAATTGCGAAAAATGGCGAAACACATGCTTAATGAATTCGAAAGGGACCTCTTTTGGTGAAAAATGTTTGGTAATAGGAGAACTAGGGGGGCAGTAAAGGCACTCCTACCACCCCCTTGCCCGGGCCCAAACTGTTTTGGGCAAGGTATATCTCATGATACATCCCTGGAAACGTCTCTTCAAGACAATGAATTTGATATAAATAGTTTTGTCCTGCAATGATTATTAAAGGGGATACATAAGTATAAAATCCACATTTAAAAACTAATGTATCTCCTTTAATAATAATCGTAGGGCGAAACTATTTATATCACATTCATTGTTTTGAAGAGACGTTTCCAGGGATGTATCACAAGACATACCTTCTTATTTGAAATTTTAAAGTTGTCATTCCTAGCAGCCCCCCTAGGCCCAAATTTTTTTTACCAAAAGAGGTCCCTCTCAAATTCATTGAACACGTGTTTCGCATTTTTCCCAATTCCGACTCATTTTCGAGGTAGGAGGGGGATGTGGGACTTTTGGAACACCCTGTATATATATACTCTCGAATTTAAAGAAATATTAAGTCAATTTAATTTTACCCGAAAATCTGAAAACAACCGTCCTAAAAATAAAAAGGACAACATACAGGAAATATTTTAAATTAATTAATTGATTCAAATTGATTGAATAAGGAAAATAAAGTATTTTATTAAGGAATAACAAATAAATAAGCGTAAAGCATTACATTACTAATATAAGTTATTAAAAATTAACAGCAAAAATTATTTTCATTAAATTTTCAAAATGTTTCAATTCTTAAGGGGATTTTCTACTTATCCTCGCCAGAAACCAACGCCAATATCAATTTATGGAAGTTTCACCAATTACAAATAAATTATTAACTAATACATGTTTTTATGTTTCGTTTTCAGATTCATAAAACTCAGAATAGTTAAATTGGTCATCGTTTTCTGAAAATAGATTTTTAAAATTTTATTTTGAAGGTGTAAAATGCAAAGTGAAAATTCGAATTTCTGAATCGAAAAACGTAATTTAAAAATATGTATTAGTTAATGAGTTTATAATGGGGCAAAGGGCCCTCCATGGTCGAGTGGTTATGTCACCACACTGCTAATCGCCTTCGAGCGTAGGAGAGCGGGTTCGATTCCCCCGCTGGGTCCTGGGTGTTTTTCCATTTCTTCGTGTTGTAATTCTGTCATGTGCTATCTGTAATTATCTGACGAAGATTTACAAGCGGACTACAAGTCAAGCATACAAATCTGATGTATATGCTATCAATAAGCAATGGGGCAAAATTTCCCATAAAATAACATTGGCGGTGGCTTCCAGCAACGATAAGTAGAGAGTTTCCTTAAAAAGAATATCACTCATAACTAAACTGATCGAGGGCATTTTCCAGTACAAAATTCAAATATGGGATTAATCTGTCTGGACTTCACGATATGAAGAGTTCTAATAATAGAATCTGTACAGATCTAGTAGTCATATTTTTGTTGTTTTGTATTTGAAAAAAAAAAATAATCTGAAAAGAAAAATGTGTACCGTCATTAAAATAGAATCGGGAACTCTTATTTATTCTCTTACAATCGGCAGCAAAATTATTGAAGCGCAAGCGCTAGCAATAATTCACATTTAAAATATGTGCACTATGCTATTTTGTATTGTAAAATATTTGTCGAATCATGCTCTTAGTCTTTATGCTGTTTATAAAAAAATATGTTGATGATAAAAATTAGCGATCAAATTAAAATATATATATATATTATATGAATAATGTGAATGTGTGCTTCAATAATTTTGCTGTATAGACGCGTTACACAAATTGTTTGTAAAATTTGCATTCTTAAAAAAAAAAAAAAAAAAAAAGAAAGAAAAAAAAAATATGCGTTTACGACTTGTTAAAGAGTTCCACTGAACTATTCTTGTAAAGAAGGTTGAAAGATGAATACTTCAAATTAAGAGAACGCTTTGATTCACTGCAACGTCTATATAATGACTTCAAGCTAATAATGATTTAAAAAAAAAAAAGAAGAAAAAAAATCTCCCCTCAAATTGTTACCAAAATAAATAAATAAATAAAATAAATAAATAAAAACTTTTTTTCCCTCCGTTTTCCCAACCTATTACTGCTACATAAACTGGGAGGAACAGGTGAAAAACCAACTATTTTTCATTACGTCTTATGGAGCTGCAAGGTATGTCTGGTATTTCTAATTCAAGAAAATTAGAAACGCGGCACACAGAGCAAGAGGGGAGAAATTAAAAACAGTTAAAAACGACCTGAAGCGGAGTCGCGCTGTAAAACAAAGCATCAGACACAAGTCATACAGACATGAGAATCGTCGCCAACCTTCCAAGCTGAAACCTAGCACCTTAGCTCTTGCGTATGCCTTTGATCCATCAATGTCACTCTAGACCTATCTCCACTCCGCCTGACGTTAATAGATGGGAAACGACGCCATATTGCCTACATTTAATGTTGCAAAACCAAATCCGCCTGTAAAATACCATTGTTTTGTAGAAAAGTACATTTTCTTTTTCTTTTACTTGTGTTTATTTCTAAAACGCCGTTAGAAGAACAAGGCTAAATCTAATTTTGTGAGAAAAGGGAAAACAAATTTTATAGTATTTAATGCTTGTTTTATTTGCATACAAAGTTTCTGTTTAAAAGTAACATCTCTTTTTTTTTTAGTTTCATTATTGAACCATCCATCTTCACACTTGGCTTGACTTAAATTGAACTCAGAAAAACACGAACAACTAATTAACATGCCGTTCATCCTCTTGCTTATATTAATTAACCAAGTCGCGTAGTGAAAATAGAACATAAGAGTGTACGGCAATTTTGTTACTAGTTCAGTCGTTCTAGCCAAATACCAGACAGACCACCATCGCTAGTCATGTGGATGTGATAGATTTGTTTCGCACCAAAATGCTTCCAAAAAAACTGGTTAACGAGACAACCTGAACATTTGCAAATGAATCGATATTTTTCAAACGATTGTAATACAGACCAACCGCGAAGAATCACGTGTCTTTCGTTTGAAAAATGAAAGTTATTATCAACTGTTTTTGCCATACGTTTGTCGTCTGTGTTAAAATTTTAATTAAAACTTTCTTATATCTTTTTTTATTTTCTCTTACCCATGCAATGGAAGAAAAAACATTTTATTTGAGTCAAATTTTCGAAAATAAATTTTTGCTCTTTTTATACATTTTAAGGTTCCTTGAATCCGAAAATCACGTTTTTAGTGGTGGTGTTTCTTTCTGTCTGTGCACCTTTGCGTCTAAGATGAGACTGATATCAATATTTTTTATTGAAATTAGATCAATCACACGCCGGCAAGAAAAATAACACAACTCAAGAATGCGGTATTAAAAAAAAAAAAAAAAATCAACTTAAAAAAACGATAAAACATTATGTGCCGGATCGTCAAAAAATGTGATCCACGGATACGAATATGAATATGGATATTACTTTTTCTGTATCCGCGGATACGGATACGGACCTTTCAAAAAATGTATAATAATTAAGTATGTAATTTTTTTTTTTCTTCCATTATCCAACTACTGTAGGAAATGGAAGTATTCTTTTCTGTCGAGAATTTCGATAACGATTTTTCGCCAAATTTACATGTTTTAAGGTCTCCGAGTCCAAAAAAGTGGATTTTAGAAATTGGTCATCGTGTATGTGTGCATAAGGGGTGGGGGGGATGTGTGTATCTGATGAATTTTCTGACTATCAAATCTAAAAACAGATAAAGGTAGAACGGCGAAACTTCATATTTTAACTTTTGTAGGGAAAAAAAAAATAATAATCTGCAAAACGGTTATAATACATAGGGGAAGGTGGGATACCTCAGACCTATTTTCACTTTTTTCTAATTTTACTTTTGTAATTATTCGCAAAAACTAAATAAAAATAGCTTTTTAAAATACTGTATGGTGTTATATACAACATATATTTATTCCAAAATTTTATTAAAATTATATGAATTATACTTTTTTTAAATTTAAAAAAAAGTGCAATTAGGTCCAAGGTACACCACTCGTAGTGTACCTTGGACCATTTATTAAAAGATACAGAAAAACTCAATTTTAAGTAAGAAAATCTATTTATTAATCAATCCCATACATATGAATTCAAATAAACATTTTTTTTTTTTTTTTCAAAATCATTAATCTGTCACAATCGTATTGTTATTAAGTCTAATTTGAGTCTGAAAAGTGGAAAATATTAAATATTAACTTTAAAAAGTTTACATTAAGTCATTTTGTGATTATTGGTAAAAATCCTCACACTTATTTATAATCAAGATTATAATTGGAAAGGTCAGTTCCAAATGTTAACTTTTGGAGCTGTATTTCTGATCAACCACACAATATGACAAGTCCAAGGTACACTACTTGTGTCGGGTTCAAGGTGCACCACTCTGTTACTAAAAACGAAATTACTAATAATGATGTTCAGGTTGGGCTTAACTTGATTACAAGCATATAGGGTTATAGCTAGAAAGCTACTTTATGATGCATAACACAATTTCAGAATATACATTGTATGTGTGGGTATAGAAATATATAAAAGTAGCTGAGAAAAATTTACTTTTGTAAGGTGAATTTACTTTTTTAAGAACTCTTCAAAAAGTTGAGCTTCCAAGCAAACATAGATTACTTCACTAAGACCCCTTATAGTAAATATTTTAACCGCATGTAATATTATTTATATATCTAAATAAATAAAGCTAGAAATGACATAGGTCTGAGGTACACTTATGTCCAAGGTACGCCACTTTCCCCTATATATATATTCAATGTCGCTATATAACCCCCCCCCCCCTTTTAGGTATCCTTTCGTATATATAAGTCGGGTTTTTCATTAAAATTTATAGACATTCTGATTAAACAGGTCAATTTTATATATCACCTATTGACTTTTGGCTTTGCAGCCAACATAGAATTTCGACTAAATCAATTTATGCATTTCGAATTAGGGTTGATTAAATTTATAATCTCGGATTAAGGATTTCGAACGAGTTTATTTAAATTCAAATTTTTCAACTTTTACTTAAACACAAATCAGGATATAATTAAATGAGAATAAGTTTAAATCTACTTACCCCTCTGCCAGCAGTCCGGGATTAGTAAAACTAGTACTGCTAATACATAGACTCTGAAACCTACGATATCCTTCAAACTACACTTTATTTGATACATGACTGATTTAATATTGATTATTAATATTTAAGAATGATGAATGGAAATATTATGAATACGATTATAAGATTTCTAATAGTTCAGATTCTATTGTTCCGAGATACCTTGTACCTCGTCCGGATTCGAAAAAGCGACTGAAACAAAACTGCTCAGCGCCGTTCTAAATCAGTTCCTATGTGCGCACCTTCTCCTTCTCTTCCTCCCCGACATCCTCCGGGGGGGGGGCTGAGCATGGCAGACTGGCAATCCGATTCACCGGTCTTGTGATGACTCCAGATGGTGTTTTCAGACTCACAACTCGAATGATGCCATCCTCACCAGGATGGACTTCCAGAATTCGGGCAAGGGTCCAGTGTGCTGGCTGAATTGAGGGTTCTAAGACCAGGACTAGCTGACCAGGTTGCAGATGTGTATTGCCGCTCGTCCACTTTCCTCTTGATTGGAGTGCCGTCAAATAAGACTTGGCCCATGTACTCCAAAATTGCTTCTTGATCTGCTGGACGAGTTTCCACCTGGAAGAAAAACTGGTACACAATGGATTAGGTTGGTTAAAAGAGTGTTCAGGAAGCTGGAGAAGCGGAGCCCCAATTAAGAAATGTCCTGGTGTAAGCACTAAGAAATTGTTGGGCTCGGTGGAAAGTGGGACTAAGGGGCGAGAATTTAAGCAGGCTTCAATGTTACTTAGAATCGTAGCACACTCCTCAAACGATAGGCAACTGCCTTTACATGCTTTAAGTAAATGGCGTTTAGCCAATTTAACGGACGATTCCCATAGGCCGCCAAAGTTAGGCCCGTAAGGTGGCATAAAATGCCAATGAATTTGTCTATTTGCTACAAATTCCTGAATAGTGTTGGTTTTTGAAAGTGTCACGAGTTTCTTCAAATGGGCATGGGCACCAACAAAGTTGCGTCCGTTGTCAGAATAAATGTCAGTTGGATAGCCTCGACGCGCTATGAATCTTTGTAGGGCATATAAAAAATGTTCAGTTGCTAAGTTCGTGACTAATTCGAGATGAATTGCCTTGGTGCTCATGCAGATGAATAGACAAATATAGGACTTAAATTTTGTTTTTGTTCGTTTATGTTCACACTTTGTTTGAATAGGGCCTGCATAATCAAGGCCAACATGTTGAAATGGTCTACAAGGGTTGACTCTTGCACTGGGAAGGTCACCCATCATTTGTTGAATTGGGGTCGGTTGGACTTTGGCACATGTGACACATTTACGAAGCTCTTTTTTCACAGTGGATCTACCATCAGGAATCCAGTAAGACTGGCGAATGAGATTTAATACTAGGTCGACACCTCCATGAAGACTATACGTGTGAAAATGTCTTATTAATGTCGATGTAAAAGGGTGATTCTTAGGTATGAGTATTGGATGTTTAGTATCATAGGGCAGAGTGATGTTTCTATCAATTCTACCTCCCACTCTCAATAGATTTTCTGAATCAAGAAACACATTGAGGTTTTTTAGTTTACTGCTGTTTGCCACGGGTTGGCCGCGCTGCAAAAGGGCGATTTCTGAAGCAAAGGACCTTTGTTGGACGAATTTAATAACCATTTTTCTAGCTTCTGAAATTTCTTGTACTGAGACTGGTCCTTTCAATTTTGTAGCATTTCTAATATTATTTATAAATCGCTTCATAAATGCAATTACACGAAAAAGTTTATTACTTGATGAAAATTTTGAAACCAAATCCTCTATAACGGATTCTTGCTTTGGAATTGACTCTATTAGTCCAGGAATTCCCACAATTGTACATGGGACTGAGGTAGCAATCTTGGACTCATGATCTGAGACCGGAATCTTTGACCAATCAGGTCCAGACCACCACAAGTTAAAAAGGTTTAATTTGTCGGGTAACAGCCCACGGGTTGCACAATCTGCTGGGTTAAGTTTGCTTGGTAAGTGATGCCATGATGTGGGGTCTGTGAGAGCCCTAATTTTGGTTACTCGGTGTAGGACATATGTGTTGCCCTTTAAGGGTGGATTTAAGATCCAACTACGGGCGATTGTTGAGTCTGTCCATAGGAGAATGTCCTCAACCTGATAATCCAGCGAGCTCTGGACGACTGCCAAAAGTTCCGAGAGTAATACAGCCGCGCATAGCTCCAACCTAGGCAAGGTAATGGGTTTTAAAGGAGCTACACGGGTTTTAGCTGCAATCAATTTTAAAGATGAGTTCTGACTTGGGCGTATATAAATTACGGCAGCATATGCCTTTGTGGACGCATCACAAAATCCCAGAATCTGGAAAATAGGTTCAGACTTCAGGTCTAAAAATCTGGGTACTGACATGGCCTTAAAGGAAGCAATTTTTTCATAAAATTCGTTCCACCTGGTTTGAATGTCTGGTGGTAAAGGATCATCCCAACCAAGTTTTAGCTTCCAAACATCTTGTAGAAGCAATTTTAAAAGAATAGTGGCAGGGGATAACAGACCCAAAGGGTCGAAGATGCGTGCAATTACGGACAACAATTGTCGTTTAGTTTTAACGTTTTCTTCTGTGTTGACGCCAACCTGCAGTGTATCCGATGTTAAATTCCAGTTTAGTCCTAAAATACGTTGGGATTGATCGGGGTTTAAGGATAATTCCTGATTTGTTGATTTTAAAGGTTCTGGGACCTGAACTAGAGCTTCCACATAATTTGAAGCCCATTTTCGCAGCTTGAAGCCCCCAGCATTAAATAATGCCTGAAGGTCTGTGACCAATGATTGAGCGGCTTCGATTGTTTCAGCCCCTCCAAGGAAATCGTCCATATACAGGTTGTTGCGGGCAGCCTGCACAGCTACGGGAAAATTGGGTTCTTCATCGTTTAATAGCTGTAATATGGTACGCAGGGCTAAAAATGGAGCACAGGCTGTGCCATAAGTAACAGTGTTCAATTTATACACTCTGAGTGGATCTGAAACATTGGCCCTCCAAAATATTCTTTGAAAGTGTGTATCAGGCTCTGCGACTAGAACCTGCCTAAACATCTTCTCGATATCACTCGAGAGGGCAACTTTATTTAAACGAAATCTAATTAGATTGCTAAAAATACTGGATTGGAGTTTTGGCCCTTTGTACAAATAGGAGTTCAGGGATTTGCCATTTGTAGTTAAGGCCGACGCATTGAACACTACCCGTAGTTTTGTAGTGCTACTATTTTCATTTATAACTCCATGATGGGGCATATAATAATTGGGTTGACGATTAAGCTCTTCAGCCTTTAGTAAAGTCATATGACCTAAATCGGAGTACTCACACATAAACTGAGCATACTCCTTTTTTAGTTTGGGATTCTGTGCAAATCGATTTTCCAGTTTCTTAAACATTTTTAGTGCACAGTTGGCACTTTCCCCCAAATCTATCTCATCATGGAGGGGTAATTTTACAACATAGCGGCCTTCGGGGTTGCGCTTGGTGGAAGATTTATATAGTTCCTCTGCCGGATCGGTTCCGTTTTCACTCTTAGAAGATATTATGGGCTGATTGTCAAAGAAATCGTTCAAGTTAAGGCAGAGAAACGATGAGCTATATGTTGATTCTGGTTCCATTCCATCCCTTGAGAGGGGGCCACTGAGTAAATACCCAAGTGAACTGGGAATGGCAGATGGTTCTCCTGGCCTTCCCGATATCGGTGTGCCACAAATTAGTGACGCAAAAATATCTGCACCTAATAAAACTTCGATGGGTTGTTGCTTGAAGAAATTCATGTCCGCTAATTGAAGATTGTTTGTATGTGGCCAAGACGTCGTTTGCACCCGGAAATTCGGCAGAGGGGCAGTAACCCTATTTACTACTAGCGCTTTTAAGTTCCTATACTCGTTAGCGAAATATGGCGAGAATGAGAATTCCGTAAAATTTAAAACAGTTTCTGCGGAAAGACCGTTTATGCCTATAAGTCGATGAGAAGTGCCAAACAAAGGCAAATTTAGCTTCTCAACGCAGTCCTTTGTTATGAGACTATTTTGTGAGGCACTATCAACTAACGCCCGACATTGAATAATTTTGCCGTTAGGTGACCTAACCTTTATAAGGGCGGTAGCCAATAACACCTTTAGGTTACTAAAATTTGCATTAGATTGTGAACTATTGGCCACCGACGTAGTAACAAGGCCGCCTCCCTGATCTGCAGAATTCTGTGTATAAATGTGCAGAAGAGTGTGATGTGAACCTGCACATACTTTACATTTAATATTAATTCTACATTGACGCACTTGATGATTAGTTCGCAAACAATTTTCACACAGTGATTTTGATTTAACTAAGTCCCATCGCTCTTGAACACTAATTCGATTGAATTTGGGACATTTAAACAATTGATGTACTTGAGAACAGGCGACGCATTTATTTTCTTTGACTAGTATTGAATTATTGACATAAGATTTTTTTACACTACTACCTTCTACTGGCTTCTTAAACATTCCTGGTTTATTTTCAAGCTTTGTTTGACTCGTAGCTTCCCTCTCTATGAATGTACGAAACGAATTTAAATCGGGAATAGTTTGCGTATTCTCTAGACTGAGCTCCCACCTATGCCTAACGGATGAGTCCAATTTTGAGATCATGAAATTTATAAGAATAAGATCGCTAAGAGGATTAGATTCCAATCCGAGGGTCGATAAATTTCGCACCGCTTCGTTACAAGTATCTATTAAATTGAAAAACGATTTAGGATCATCCGCTTTGTTTACTTTTACTGAAAAGATTTTATTTATTTGAGTTATAGCTAATTGACGTTTATTTTCGTAGCGCTGAGTAAGAATTTCCCAACAGTGTTTAAGATTTTCCGATTGTAACGAAAATCCACGAATAAGTTTTGATGCACTACCTCTTACACACGATTGGAGGTATTGTAGCTTTTCAACCTCACTAAGGCTGTCATTATCCAGAATAGATGATTTAAATAAATTTTTAAATGACAACCAAGATTCATTATCCCCGTAAAAATAAGGAATTTCAAGTTTAGGGAGACTAATATGCGAATTAACAGAAGTCCCGGGTTTGGTACGTGCATCATTATTTACATTTGGAGTATTTGATTGCGATTTACTCTCTAATACAATGGATAATTCTAACAGAATGTCCCTATTCTTTAACACCTCTTCAGAGTTTTCATCGTTTTCCTCTTCGGAAAAATTTGTAACTATATCCTCGAATTTAACCTCCAGTGCATTTACCTTATCTTTTAAGATTTTTAATCTGGCTTGATCGCCTTTATCACAATCATTGACTTTCGATTTTATAAATTCTATTTCTTTAATTACATTTTCAAATTTTATCACTTCATTAGATTTTGGGAACAACGCACTCTGTTCGGTGTCATTCGCCCTTGTTTTTCCCTTTCTACCCATCTTATGAGTAAACTAATTACAAACAATTAAATTTAAATATGAATTAATCGATTGAATTAAATTATTCTGCAGATCAGGAAGTAAAACAAAACAAAAATATAAGAACAAATGAAAAGAAACACACATAATAGAATAGTTCCTTTTTTTTTTTTTTTTTTTTTTTTTTTTACTGAAATAAATAAACTAATAAAATATTAAATGCACCCTTTTCATTCTCATACACTCATTTATTCAACAATTACTTAACATGAAAGTTTATTTCTGAAATTCCAAACCAAAACTTTCGGTTTGAAACCCAAACTATTTTGAATTACGTTTTCTCTCAAAACCAAACTTTTAAGTATGCATGAAAACGAAACTACTTAACTACTTTGAATTACGTTTTATATCAAAACAATTTAACTTTGTATTAATGATTTATTTCCACAAATTAATTTTAATTTACTTTAAAGTTCTTATACAGATAATTTAATCCTACGTAAACAAAAGAATTTTTTTTTTTTTCCATTTTCAATTTTTAATTTTTTTTTTTTAATTTAACGAATTAAGATTAATTATCTAATTAATAGGTAATTAAACCTCCGTGAATCGACGGACCACTATGGCTTTGCAGCCAACATAGAATTTCGACTAAATCAATTTATGCATTTCGAATTAGGGTTGATTAAATTTATAATCTCGGATTAAGGATTTCGAACGAGTTTATTTAAATTCAAATTTTTCAACTTTTACTTAAACACAAATCAGGATATAATTAAATGAGAATAAGTTTAAATCTACTTACCCCTCTGCCAGCAGTCCGGGATTAGTAAAACTAGTACTGCTAATACATAGACTCTGAAACCTACGATATCCTTCAAACTACACTTTATTTGATACATGACTGATTTAATATTGATTATTAATATTTAAGAATGATGAATGGAAATATTATGAATACGATTATAAGATTTCTAATAGTTCAGATTCTATTGTTCCGAGATACCTTGTACCTCGTCCGGATTCGAAAAAGCGACTGAAACAAAACTGCTCAGCGCCGTTCTAAATCAGTTCCTATGTGCGCACCTTCTCCTTCTCTTCCTCCCCGACAACTTTTTAAAAAATGATTCAACGGTCTTTCTTCAAACACACCATACTAGCTCCTTCTTAGACGTCCTGATTTGTTAGTTTCCAAAGAACAGATCAGTTTGCTAATTTTTTGGTGACAATTAAAAGTGGAGACAAAAGTCGGTTAAAAAAAAAAAAAAAACAGTTATAACGATTTTATTTAAATTTGCTGCACAAACCACTTTTTAGATGTCTTCTCGCACGCATTATGTGGTTACTGAAATAGGATTGATGTGTGTCCTGATTAGATAAGTCAGCTTTAGATCTCGGAAATTAGTGTTTCAAGACAACCATTCTACGGATTTTCTTTAACATTGTTATATAAACTCTTTTTTATATGTTTTATGATAGATGTATTAGTCTGCAATTACAGGAAAATTGTTAGGCATGTGATTGATTAAGTCAATTTATGTCTTCTGACCACACTATCTCAAAAAAATATTTCATAGCATATATATACATATGTGCGTGTGTGTCTTCTTATTGTGCATTTCCTACAATATACATTTTCTAAATAAAGCTTTTATTCATATTCCATTCATTGTTTCAACAAACACTTCATCCTTTCTTCTATACACATAAGATAAAAGTAATGGATTTGTAAAAAATTGTCAGTTTATTGTTTTGATTGGGTTGTGATTTTTATGGGTTGTGATTTAACCATTTTTAAAAAACGTCTGTATGCCTGTGTATGTAAATTAATAAAATTTTGTGAGAACCGTATCTTACGAAAAAATACATAGGATGTCACGAAAATATATATTTAGTTGGATCACATAAATTTGTGCGGATCAGATTTTGATGTATATCGACCTGCGAGTGGCACTGTCATGCTGTCATAACCCCCACTTGCGTAAAGGCTATATTTCAGCTTCTACAGTACATATTACGCATCAAATTTCATATCTAAGACGGCTATTATCAAAAACTATGCCAATTTAATTAGTGTGCATATCGGTTTTTAGATGGCACACTATGCTGTAATTTTTCCTTTTTACGAGAAGGCAATATTCTAACTTTTATATCAAACTTGATATATGAAAAAGCTGAAATGAAAATCTACGTTGGATTAATTTGAATGCATATCAGCTGATAGTTGGCGTGGTTATGCAGCCTTTTTCATGTTTTAAACAATTTTTCCACCAATTATTATATCATTGGGTTCTTCGGAAAGTAATTTCGTTTTTCTCAGCAGAGGACTTAATTGTATTTTTTTTCACACCATCTTCACAATTAAGCTGCATCACCATTATATATTGTGACAGCTGATATAACAAGGCTTGCTTGTGAAAAAGTTCGTTTTCTTCTGCTCAATAGGCTTTGATTCGTGCCCTATCAAATAAAGAAAATCGGAAGCGACATTTTCGACATTACGACTATATTTGGAAATTGCTGGAAGTACTGTTCAAATTGTATTATGTGTTTTTCACGTTTTTCATACTGTGCTAATTTTAAGTACTCTGTATTATGTGTCTATATAATTTACAGACAATACGCAGGGCTATCCAAAATTAAGTTAATTCATTCTTCTCTATTGCATGTAATTAACGGAAGTGCTTTAATAAAATTTTATTAGGAAAAAATAAGCATCGTCACTATTCGCTGTAGATCATCTTAAATTTTTTATATTAATAAATAATCTGTTACAAAATCTAAGAGTTTAAAATTTGTAAAGCGGAAATGTCTCAGTGAAAGACAAAACTTCAATACTTTTTTATTTATTTATTTATTTATTTATTTATTTATTTTACGAAAAGAATTTTTATTTATTTATTTAATTGTTTAAAAAAACTATGCTTAAGAGGAGATCGCATGATCTATATGTAAACCATTCTAGTTATACTATATATATATAATTTAATTTAAAAAGCTAATAACCTTAATTTTCCTGTTAATATCATCAAATAGAACAAAAAAAAAAAAAAAAAAAAAAAAAATGATTCGACTTCTTCTGAGGAGCCATGTACAGTCAGCCAAAAAAAAAAAAAAAAAAAAAAAAACGCCCCCCCCCCCCCACCTAATTTCGCCGTAAATTATCGTAGAAACATTTGACTGGTACCGATCGATTTGTAATAACGTCTAGTTTATAACGGTATAGTTACATTTTGCCTAGGGGTCGTCTACATATTAAAACTAGCATTAACTTCATTTTTTTTCAATGGCAACCCCTATTTTTGACCTCATATTCAGATTTCTGAGATCAAGGCGGTTCGGAAAACATACCTATTTATATACTTTAAATCAATTCTAAATAGAGTTACACGTGAAAATGTATTAGGGGTCCGTCTATACATTTAGAAAATATAAATCATGATCTACCACCCAGTATACATTATTTATTAAGTTTCACACCTATTGGTTTCTATTGATTAAACAATAGTTGACTTCATTCGAAGAAAATTAAATAGCTTGAATAGATATTAAAATATCTATCAAAAGAAAAAAAAAAGGTAAATGGTTTTAAATTTGTTTGAAAATTCAAAATTATTCTAACTCAAGCTGCCGTATAATTGTCTGAAACGGTGGCACTCAACCTGGTTCCCACGGCCGTTTCACAGTGACAATGGAAGTTTGTTCTGATACAGCAGTACTTTCATTTTCTTTAATTTAATTGACTTTTTCATGGCTGCCAATATTTTAATTTATTAAGGAGTACTTTTAGCCCCGCCTTTATTTCGCACCACTTTAATTATAGAAAATTTTTCTTCAATATATAACTTCGATAAAATAAGAAAAAATTACTTTAAAAAAATAAGTGGTACGAATAAGAGGCGGGGCTAAAATTACTCTGGAATAAATTAAAATATTGACAGCTATGCTTTTTAAAAATATTAAAACAGATTTTTTTATTTTTTATTTATTTTTTTTTTAATTAATTATATTTTTCATGACATTATTAAAAACTTTTACATAAATCTCCACGATATTCTTTTGCTTTTATATTTTATAATGTGTAACAAATTAATATGCAAAATAATAAATCCTACTACTTAATGGGATGTTCTAAAATTCTACTCTTAACACAGATACCGAAGTGGACGGTGGGTGTAGAAAGGCTGACTACCCTTAATCTAAATCTTCAGTTGAAAAGGTCAAAATGTTACATTACTCTATTAAAAAAAAAAAAAAAAAAAAGAATAACAGTGGGCTAAAAATACCCGGAATAAATTAAAATGTTGTTTATTCTGGTTTTAGTCAGGTAATATCACTTGTGCTAAATAGCTGGATCCGCCCTCTCTTGAGATCAGGTTCAGCTCATTATTAAAATATTGTTTTTAATATCTGCCCCACCAAAATGTTCAAAACACAAATGCCAATTTTCATATATTTTGAAATCTTCCCGTTTCAACTTTAAAAGCATTTAGATTAATTTATTTTATTTGGAATTTTTAAATTTAGACGATTAAAGTCTTTTAAATGAAATTTCAGGATTCTGTAAGATCAATATCTATACATAGCTGCCAATATTTTAATTTATTCCGGAGTACATTTAGCCCCGCCTTTAACTCGCACCACTTTATTTCTAGAAAAATTTTCTTCAATACATAACTTCGATAATATAAGAAAAAATTGCTTTTAAAAGATAAGTGGTACGAATTAGAGGCGGGGCTAAAATTACTCAGGAATAAATTAAAATATTGGCAGCTATGTCTATATATTTTAAAGTAATAAAACTATTCCTTTGTTTTAAATTTTTATTCCATAATAACTGTGACTTTGATTTCGTGATTATGAAATTGAAAATAAATGCTATTGAGCTATGTTCCAATAATAATACTCTCCCAATAATACTCTTCCAATAATAATCTTATAAACTTAAAAAAAAAAAAAAAAAAAAAAAAAAAGGCAATTTTTCACTATTTGATTCTGTATTAAAAAACTTTTAACAGAAATTTTATATTTTATTATGTTACATTATGGGGTAAATTTTAAATAACACAAAGCTTACAAACGGTACAGTAATCAAATGCAAATATGTCACAACAAAATTTAAACAGAAAATTCATGGTAAAAAATCTTTTTAAAATTAGTAAATATTCATAATGATAATAATAATAAAACGATTGTCGAATGCATAATTGCTGTTTCATGCAATCAGTTTCGCTGTACCGTGTTTTCTAAAACATGATATTTAACTAGAGATGTACGTACTCTTGAATATTGAAATGCGAAAAAAAGTGCAACAGGGTTAAAATAGAATTTTAGCAGCGAAAAACAAGAAAAAGATATTTAATACTTATGAAGAAAGACTTAACATATTAGGATCTGATATATTCCTCTCTTGTACCGTAAGCCACGCCTTTTCACAAATTTTTTAAAACTTTATAATATAAAACAAAATAATTTTGCATATTTGTAATTAAATCATTTAAGTTTTGTCTTCAATAATCGATGTAGTATATACCATTGTGATTTATGCATACCAGTGTCAAATAGAAATATGCAAATTAGTCTTTTTTTTTAAATAGTGTTTCAACGAATCAGAGGCGGAGCTTCTTTTCTTTTGAAATTCTTACACAATCCCTCGCCTATATTGTGATAACTATACAAAAATACGCCAATTTGTATAATAAACATCGAAATATTGCTTAGGAAACAATAAAAATAACATAAAGGTAAAGTAAAATAGTTTTCCGTCAAATTATATACAAACATTTACTTATAGAGGATACAGATTATAACAAGTGACGGCCCCCTAACAGGAATAAAAAGTGAAATATCACTGTAACTCAAAAAATAATGTTAGGAACGAGTTGTAAATTTGGAAACCCATGTTTTTGATGATGCCCGTTCTATTTGTGCAAAAATTAACATAGGTCATAATTCATAATTTTTTCAAATATGAATTTATTAATAATTTTCATAATTCAAAAAATGTTTTTTAGCAAAAATTTGCATGGAATATGTTTGGGTCACTTCATTCTAACGAATAAAAAAAACAGAATTTAAATATCATAATTATTTCGGAAGATATGATTTAATGTTTGTCACATTCATTTAACATTAGCATCCCCAAACTTTGACAGCTTATAACTCTATGAAAAATTGAGCGAAATATATAAACTATACTATTTTCCGTGATGATTTGATCCAAAGAATTCAAATAAATTATAAAAAAGGGGGATTACCATTGAAAAAAATGAAGTTGATGTCAGTTTTAATATGTAGACGACCCCCTAAGTAAAATCTAACTATAACATTATAAACTAGACATTATTACAAACTGATCGGTACCAGTCGCATGTTTCTACGATAATTTATGGCGAAAGTAGGTGGGGGGGGCGTTTTTTTTTTGGCTGACTGTACATTGTTATAAATATTCATTTATCCAAAATAAAGTTTTGGAGAAAAAAAATTCTCGCCGAATCGAAAATATATTTAATATGATTTTTAACAGAATTAAACTGGTTATTTTATGCATGCTTTTTTTTATTATTATTATTCTGTTTCAAACCTTGGATTAAAAACATGTTTTTTTCTTTTTTTTTTTTTTCTTTAAGTCGCTTTTAAATCAAGGAAAACATTAGTTATCTAATAAAAGAAATGACCTGGAAAATTTTGTATAAAATATACGAAAATATTGTAAACATATTTGTGCATACATATTTAAATCGTAAATATCAAAAGCCTTGAAATTCTTATTTTTAGATCCCGCTTCTTTTCCCAAGAGAACATATTTTTGACTCGATTACTCAATTAAAAGAAAAAAATTCCACCCATTTTTTATCCTCAATTAAGCAAAATTGTTATATCTATAAATCTTTAGTTAAATTCTTGAATGCTCGCCTCTTTCTTGCTGTTTCTTTTTCCATGCCTAAGAAAGAACGTGCTTCTTACAAACCCGTTAAACACGCTCTGTAATTCTTTTTTTCTTTCTTTCTTTCTTTCAGGTTTAAAAGAATGATTAACAGTGCGCGATTAATTTTAAAAGCACAAGCGCACTGTGTATATTTTTTGAGTTTACGCAGAAAGGGGGGGGGGGGTAAATATTGCTCTTTTTTTTTTTCGTTGCGTGATTCGGCATACTACCATTCCAGCTGAAAATAGCAATAAAGTGACGCTAAGAATTTCCGGTTTTTGGCACAAGACGAAAACTAGCCTTTTGAGTGCTTTCTTTTTTTCTGTTCAAAACATTCTTTTTTTCAAAGTAGTGTTGCCAGTTCATTATGACAAAAATATCAACTAATTGGGCATTGTGACCGGATAACAACAAGACTTTGTTTTTTTCCTTTCCTTATCACAATCTGATAAAAAAGAAATTACCTTCCTTCTTTTCTATTTTTTAATCTAAATGAAATTTCTTTAGGCTTATCTGTCTCCTGAAATGTCCGCGAAGAGTTTTATTAATTGTTTGTGTAGGTTTTTTGGCTGCCTGTGTGAGCGAGTTTGATGTATTATTATCTAGAAAGAAATTAGTACCTTGGCATACCCGACATTGTTTCAAACTCCTTTTCGTAATTAAAGAATCTAGGTTCGGCTGCAACGCATCATCAATGTCGTACATGATCAAGCAGCAGACGGTTTTTGTTTTTGACTCTTTCTCTCACTGATTTGGCTTTTCATCTAATTTACAATTTAAAAAAAAACTATTAATTGTCGCTCCGAGTCGTTTTAAGCTTAACACTTTGGAACTGCACATTAAAACGATAAAATATCACTTTGTGTTTATTTGTGATCTTTACATAATACATCTCCGACAAAAACAAGTAATTAAATATAATAATAATAATAATAATAATAATAATAATTAAAAAAAAAAAAAAAAAAAAAAAAAAAAAAAAAAAGAAGAAGTGTCGCTTGAATTATATACATTTATTGTTTTAATTGGAATAGTCATATATGTCAATCATGACTTATATTGCACTAGCGGAATTCACCCTTTTCGCTGATCTTTATGTTTAAATGAATTAAATATAAACAAAAATCTAAAAAAATATATAATTTTGAAACGAAATTCCTGTGAATTCAGCCCAATCCTCGGTACAGGTCGTCGTTGTCTTCACACCATCTTTCCTGTCCGCAAATACACAGGTTTCTAGTCCCCAATGTCTGAGGCACCTTAGCGCTACACGCGTGCAGAACAAGACAAATTTGAACATGAACGTCGGTTTATGTTCCTTCTGCCTCCGGCGTAGTCTATTTCGCTTGCACTATCCAGGTACGTTAGTGAAAGAAAATTTTGACAAAAAAAGAGGCATTACTATGATAAAAAGGCAGAGTTAACTTTGGACAAAACATCAAAGCAATATAGTTTAGCAGAATGAAAAATAGACACAGTGAATGCAATAAACAAAATTCTGGGTTAAAAGGTGAATTAGTATGATAAATTGAAAAAAGGAACCGTTTAGCAAAAAGTTCAAAGAAATACGGCCAGTACGATGAACGATAGATACAAGTGATGTGAGAAACAAAATGGCGGCTTGAAAGATTTCGAATTACAAAAACATTTATGTTTCTAACAGTCTTTCTACTAGTCAAATCAAAAAATTCGATACCGATAAATTTTCCCCGAAACGTAGGTCATTTTGTAAAAAACTGCGCGTAAATATGTCCAGTAGTTTTTAATATTTTATACAACCTCTGACAATAAAGTTCGGTGAATAGTCTTGTAACATTAACGCAGATGAAATATTAACGAAAGTTACCTTACTGTCCTTTGAAATAGTCACCTCCCATAATTATGTACCGCTGAGATCTGCTATACATGTCCTAGAAACTTTGCAAGAAGTTTTCTCTTGGGATGGTGTTCAAAAGCCTTGTCACGTGTCGTTGGATGTCAGGAATATCGTCAAATCTCTTTCCTTTTAAAGCGAGTTTTGTTATATTTATTTGGTAGGTAGTGTGAATTCTTTCTTCATAACAGCCGTGAAGATAATCAGAAGAAGCGTTATGTCCCAAAAATAACACAGGCAAGCGAAATCTTTAATGCAATCATTTAATAGAATTCTAAGTCATCATATGTCTTGCAATTTCAATAACACATAAATTCCTTTGAAGAAATTGACAGTACAAATAGTCACCCGAAACATCCAGAATAAAGTTTTTTATGCATAATATATGGAAGGATGAATATGAATTAACATTACAGGGACGGAATGGACACGGGGAGAGACGCAAATCAAGAAACGTCTTTACAGGAACAGCGAAGAGGCAGAAGTGATGAAATTGTTGGCTGGATACATTACACAAAACCACATAAAAATGAAGCCAAGACAACACCCAACTTTTTCAGTTACAGCTAATTTAGTGTAACTTTTTAAAATATATTGGCGATTGATTTCTTAGCCAAAAAATCCGTTATCAGTTCGTGAGAATCTGGCAAACCAACTTTAACTCTTGACCACAAGAATTTTATCGTTAAATTTTTATTCATAAACCTTAGTCTAAAACGAATACGCGATTTCTATTTATAAGTAACAGATGTGAGATCTGTTCAATGTTCAAAAATGACATCAGGAAATATTTTATTCTGTTTTATTTAATTGGGATGAAACGAATTGTTCTCCACAGAATTAAGCGATTGAAAGATCATCTCTTGCTTTTATTATTATTATTTCTTTTAAATGAAAGGAATAATTTAGAATATGTGATTTTCGATATCACAAGTTTGAGTCGTGGGAATAGGAAGAAGTCTGGAGGATTTAGATCTGGAAAATATGGTAGATGTTCAATTTGCACGATCCTCTAAACGTGCCTTCTTCTGATCGTCAGTCAAGTGATGTGGCACAAGACGGCAACATGTTTTTCTCATCCCTAAATTCTGGGTAACGATTTGTCGCACGGATTCACGGTTATCAGCAGTTCATCAGCTATCATGCGCACAGTTAATCGACGATCTTTCGTGATTAATTTTCTCACTTTTTCAATGTTTTCGTCACTGACGGAGGTCGCCGGTCTTCTGCTACGGGAATTGTCAGAAACACTTTCCCGGCCCTCTCGAATACGGGTAAACAACTCGTATACACACTTCATGGACAGTGCTTGATCTTCATAAACACGTACCAGCATCGCATGAATTTCTTTCGGTTCTTTTCTGAGTTTCTTTCGGTTTTTTTGATACCAAGCTTAAAACAAAAATTTAAATTGGTCAATTTTCCTGTTCACAGTTAAGAACCAACGCACTGAACAAGAACTTTGTAAAATAAGTCTTACACGGAACACAAACGACGCCCAACTGAACAACGGTGGGGGCAGATGGTCAACACCTACCACTACACAGGTGCAGCGTTTTGTTTCGCCAGTGTTGCCAGATCGGCCGTTCTGACATCATTCACCGAACTTTATTGTCAGAAGTTGTAATAAAGTTGAAAAGTGTTCATGACTTCATTTTGTCTACCTGCCTGTCTGAGCTTTAACGTCTGTAAATATTTTCAAAGTATCTTCAAACTAATATACATGATTCAAGCTTACTATTACATGTTCCCTATTTAAAATAGTATAAATACTACGTACTAGCAAACCCGTACGAAATTTTCGCACTTTATTTGTTCTCTTATTTACCTTTAAAATTTGAAATTCATAAATATTATACCAATTTCACCACCTAATTAAAATTTTAATTTTCCAGAAGCTAAATTATTATAAGAACCAAATTAATATTATACAATAAGGAAACCAAAATCATTTAAAGAAAAGTTTCAAAATAAAATTCATGGTTGACCACCCAGTTTTCATACTTCTGTAGGCAGTATAGTTTTATTAAAGAACCCCTATAACTCCTTTAAAATTTTTATCACTAAGAGTGCGATGACATTTTATTTATTTTGGCATAATTTTTTGTTAAAAGAAAAAAAAAATTACTAGTTTGATTATACTTTTTATGAATGCGTTCTTTAGTCAATTTATGATGATGATTTATATTCTGTATGTATCTTTAAAATAATGCTTGTAAAGATTCTGAAGAAGCAACTTTTAAAAATACGTTTTTCCATAAAATAATGCCATCATACAAATGTCGTCATTTTTTCTTATTAGTTCATTGAGCTGAGTCCGCGTGCTTTTGTTTATTTTTAAATATTATTTTTTTAATCGTCGCGTATTTTATTAATTTCACCACTATTGTATCATTTCGACAAAAAATAATTGTAACTGCGTCCACGTTAGAGAAATATTTTACAGATGTTTGTGCACAAGGACCTTAAAGAATACTAAGGCTGTACTCTGTGAAAGACGTTTTTATAAATCGTATTTGAATACATTTATGCTGCACAAATCATAATGCAATGGTTATTTATTTTTCAAATGTACAAAAAAATATTGTAAATATGTTATGGATTATTAGTATTAAAGATTACAAGGCCAAACAAAATTATCTAGATACATTAAGGGCTATAAATGAAAATTCTTCAATTGCATTTTCTTTTGTGTTTAGGGTTTTGACTTTTTTTTTTTTTTTTTAGTTCACTGTGATATGCTCTCTAGTGAAAATGGTATACATAGCGTAACTGGTTTGAGTACAGAGATTCATAAAACATTTCCGATGCATTACCGACTTTTAGGGGTAGCCCCAGACCGTCCGCAAATTGCCCACAGTGTGGCACTAGTGCTACGTAAAACCCACACAACTCAACTCAAGCCTCAATGCATTACGGTCTATGAGATTTATACATACAACACAATGAAACTGATATATACTTTTAAGGTACACAACACCCATTTTCCTCTAAAATGACGTATGATTAGCATAATTATTAAGTTTACAGGTCCCTACAAAGTTGTTTTGATTCATTGTGAGATATAAGGGGAAATTCAGAATGAAATTTTTCAGTTTTGTCAGGATTTCTTAAGTTAAACATATGGTGCATATGCAAAGTTTAGATAATGCACAATACTACATAAAAGCAATCTTTGCATTGCTTTTCCTTTAGAAATTTTTTTATAAATATTCTTTTACTGGATTTTCCACCGCATTGCTAAAAAAAATATACTTTCGTAGACTTGCTGTTTTTAGACAGAACACTAAAAAGGCAATCAGTACATGCGGAATACAGAAAAGCAACCTTTGTATGACTTTTCTTCAAAATAAACAAGAAGAAAAAAAAGTTTTTTGCGAGTTTTCTTCATATCTAATTAAAAACTAAATGTTTTTTAAGTTGTTCTTATAGATATAAATATGTTGACGGTTAAACAATTCAACGGGACGATATAATGGAAAGTGTTTCCAATTTATGCTAACCGCATGATTTCTCGTTCTCGTTTAGTTTATAGTGAACACATTTACAAGTATTGCATTTTACATGTAACAGAGTTTTTAGACCATGAAATTTTAATTTTTTATAAATTATACATTATTTATGTATTTAATGAATTTTCATGTATGTCTTTTGTTTAATTATTTATAAGCATTATAACACTGTAGAAATCACAGCACATACAACTATTTCTAATAATGTTTTTTTAAACAAAAATTTTATATGAAACAACGTTAAACAAATGAAATATAACAAAAGTCTGAGGGGAAAAATGTTTTATAATTATATCTAACTTTCTTTTTCGATAACTAGGAGACTCTGTCCCCAGCTCGCTCCGCTCACCAACCCCCGACTCACTTTACTTATTAACGCATGCAGAGCTCTGCCCGCCTATTCGCTGCTTTGTTTTTCACTAAATAGGGATATTAATAGGGCACAGCATAAGACAAAATCAGAAAAATATTATACAAATCCGAATGTTCAATGTCAAATTGAAATACATAATATTTAATACCACATTATTTATTTTTAGGAAAATTATGCTGAAAATCAGTAATTTTTTTTTTCTTCTTGGAATAGAAAAAATTTCATAATACCTAGACCAATTTGCATTACAGCTTTAGTACATGACCCTTTTTATTTCTTTTTTACAACCATGGATCCATGTCGCGGTACCCCAGTCCGTTAAGCGCCGAGCTTGCAATTGGAAGATTGCAGTTTCGATACCTGAGTCGGCCAAAGACCGTTATGTACACTAATGGTGGCTGGTGCACATAAAATCTGTCGTGGCCTCAAAGTCCTCCATGTCCCCATCAAAACTATACGCCTGGGGATCACCAAAGCGGAGGAGCCATTCCCTCCTTGGAAGATCGAAATTGTGATGGCATGTCTCAGGAATATACCTAGGGGTGCGGCCCAGACCGTCACCAGTTACCCATAACGGAGTACTGGTGCAACGTTAAACCCAACCTACCTACCTAAAACCATGGATCACATTTTAATTTTCCCGTGTAAAATGACTTCATGACAGAAGACCAACGTCACTGGGTGAATTTTTTTTCAAGGTGGCAAGTAAAGTACCTTCATAAACCCGTCGTTTTTAGTTAATAACTTCTTTAATTAAAATGATAGAAATTTCTAAGCAGCTGAAATGTCTTCCTTCGAGTATTCGGGACACATTGGTGCCTCTCATGACGCTGTGTCTGTAATTTCTGCTGTAGGTATAGTATGATGCGCATATTTGCGTTATGGGGAAATGAAAAAATATTCTCTAATTTTTCTTAAAACATTATTTAACTCAATGCCAAATCGTGCGCTAAGTTGCCAGATCACGTGGATTTTTTATTCAATAATCACCAATTTTTTTTTTTTTTTTTTTTTTTTTTTTTTTTTGTAACGTTTGTCTAATCCCACACCCCTTTCTTCTCACGTAATAATAGTTGGCTAAATCATGAAATATATATAAAATTAGCATCAATCAGTAAAAAGATAACAGTTGTTATTTAATAGTGTACAAGAATTGTGTTTTCGAAACCATTAAAATTTTATCTAACTTCAGTTTTTTTCAACAAAATTCATCCTTTTAATAAAATATTTTTATTTTGCGTGTAATGTTTCACATGTTCTAAATTTCTGGTCATTAGAATCAATAATTTTTCATTTAAATTTAAATTTATTCAAAGTTCATCCTCGGATGATAACTAGCTTATTTGTTAAAATTCAACAAAAAATCTTTTTACACAAAATTTTTTACACGCTCTTACTACTTACAATTTCAAACGAAAATGTTTCAGCTTTGTGATTCCTAAAATTCTGTGCTATGTATTATGCAATTAATGTTAAAAAAATAATAATAATCTGGTGTGTCACTCACACGACTTTCTCTTAAACTGAAATTTAATACTATAAACACAGGTTGGAGATTAAGAGGTGAGACAACGATGTTATGTAAACCTATGTGAAACAATTCGAATCAGGCTTCGGAAGAGTTTTATATGATAATTAGTTCTGTGTGGGGGGGGGGGGCTACCGCCCCCCTCAACCCCCCGTTTCATTAATGCACCTACACTTATATAGAATTTAATTCGGTTATTAAAAAATAATTCTGTTTTTAAAAAATAATTTATTAAAATTATTATTTAAAAGAATTATCTTTTATGATAATGCAGACGATTTCCATATTAGAGAAGTCGTATACAAATATCCAAAAAAAGTTCATTTTATTCTCAATATTAAAAAAAAAAAAAAAAAAAAAAAAAAATCTGTTAAAAGTAAAAAAAAAAATCGATAACTTTGTTTTAAATTATCGCAGATCGATGGTTCAACCATTCGTTTTAAAGGTATTGGCTCTTTTGAAAGATACCCATCGTGAAAATTTACTCACCTCGAAGGGGGAGGCGAGGAGGCTCCTACATACACAAATTTTTTTCCCTGTTGACTCTCTCTACTACAAAATATATATATTCGTTTCATTTGGTTTAGTGCAGTCTATAGATGTTAAACTCTACTTACCTGCAATTTCCCCCACAGACGTAATATATTTGAACACTTTTGAGTGTCCCTGTACACGAACCATTTGCTTGATCTTAACGAAAAGTTTAGTATAGCTTCCTTATATGATACACATTTAGAATACCAAGTTTGAACTTTTTGCCATAATTTGTTTTTGAGATATGCTGATAACAGGCAGACACACACACTAATACACACAGACCATTTGCTAAAAACATGATTTTCGTATTCAGGGGACCTCAGAACATGTAAATATAACAAAAACTCGCGTTCGAAAATTTGACCCAAAAACAATACTTTCTCTTCCTTATGGGTAAGAGAAAGTAAATAATCTAGTGTGTCACTCACACGACCTTCTCTTACCCTGAAATTTAATACTATAAATACAGGTTTCAGATTAATAGGTAAGATAACGAGTACTATTATGCAAACCTGTGTTAAACAATTCAAATTAGGCTTCGGAAAAGTTTTATATGATAATTAGTTCTGTGTGATGGAGGCTACCACACCCCTCAACCCCCCGTTTCATTAATGCACCTACATTTACATAGAATTTAATTCGGCTATTAAAAAATAATTCTGTTTTTAAAAAATAATTTATTAAAATTATTATTTAAAAAAATTATCTTTTATGATAATGCAGACGATTTCCATATTAGAGAAGTAGTATAACACTAAATATCCAAAAAAAAAGTCCATTTTATTCTCAATACTTAAAAAAAAAATCTGTTAAAAGTAAAAAAAAATCGATAACTTTGTTTTAAATTATCGCAGATCGATGGTTCAACCATTCGTTTTAAAGGTATTGGCGAACTCTTTTGAAAGATACCCATCATGAAAATATACTCCCCTCGAGAGGGGACTTCCCCCCCCCAGAGGGGGAGGCGAGGCTCCTACATACACAATTTTTCTTTCCCTGTTGAATATCTCTATTACAAAATATATATATTCGTTTCATTTGGTTTAATGCAGTCTATAGATGTTAAACTCTACTTACCTGCAATTTCCCCCATAGACGTAATGTATTTGAATACTTTTGATTGTCCCTGTACACGAACCATTTGCTTGATCTTAAGGAAAAGTTTAGTGTAGCATCATTATATGATACACATTTAGAGTACCAAGTTTGAACTTTCTGCCATAATTTGTTTTTGAGATATGCTGATAACAGACAGGCACACACACAGACATACACACAGACAACATTATTTTCGTATTGAGGGGACCTCAGAACATGTAAATATAACAAAAACTCGCGTTCGAAAATTTGACCCAAAAACAATACTTTCTCTACCTTACGGGTAAGAGAAAGTGAAAATGATCTCTTTAACATTACATTGTATTCGATTTTAAAATGCTTTCTACAAGTGTCTATAATACAGTAGGATTCAAGAGACTCCTTTCGCACTCTCTTAAAATAGATAAGTTCATTCATCATGCCAAGTAGGAGCTGTTTTATTTATTTATTTATTTTTACTTCCTTCTATATTCAATAGAAGAAAGTATTGGATTCGTAAAAATTTTCGACTTCGGGTTTTTGATGTTTTGAGAGCAGTAGAACATGATTTGTTTCTTTTCTTTTTAGAAAATGTCTTGTCTATATGTCCGCCCTCCGTCCGTCAGTCTGTGTGTGTGTGATATAAAATTTTGTGGCGGCTGTATCTCAGGTACAACTGCACAGAATTTCATATAGATTGGTATGTAGTTACATTTTAACATAAATTAGTGGCTATCAACTTTTGATAAAAATTGTGAAACAGGTTGTGTTGCCATTCCGCTTTATCTAAATTTTTTACATGGTGGTATAGAACAAAATTTTGTATAAATGTGCATAAAGAGAATTATTCTTTAAAAATCATTATGAAATTTAAAAGAAATATTTGTAATGGAGATAGTCAGCTGGGAGAAAAAAAAGGAAAATGTGCGTGTGTAGGAGCCTCGCTCCCCCCCCCCCTCGAGGGAAGTAAATTTTCATGACGGGTATCTTTCAAAAGAGCTCGCCAGTACCTTTAAAACGAATGGTTGAATCATCGATCTGCGATAATTCAAAATAAAGTTATCGATTTTTTTCATTTTTAACAAAAAAAAAGTAATATTGAGAATAAATTCTACATTGTTTGATATTTAGTGTTATACTACTTCTCTAATATGGAAATCGTCTGCTTTATCATGGAAGATAATTTTTTTAAATAATAATTTTAACAAATTATTTTTACTGAGTGAATTTGTATAGGAAAATATAGAAGAAAGTCATGTGGTGGTCACAATATACTAGTTTTAATTCGACTTAAGTTAAAAATGCAGTTCTTTGAGCTAATTAGTAGCTTTTTGTTTAAGTGAACTTGAGCTATCGATATTTAAGATACAGTTCCCGCCGCTTATTAAAATCACATTCGTTCTGAGCCAAAGTGAAATATTAATCGGCTGATTTTTATATCCGGCGAACGTTCCTGCCTTTAAGAGCGGACAATAGCTACTTCTGAAATCGTTTCCAGTAAAGGTATTACTTCCCTGTATTTCGAACGAAACTTCAAAAGGTAACGAATAATGGAATTAGTAAACAATATTAATTAATTTTTCGTAGATAATTAACTAATTATTTCTTCGATATAAGTAAATGCCTTCTAAGTTTCCGTGCACTTTCGTTAGAGGAAAATCATCATTACTTTACCAAAAGTTCACGCTTCTTATAAATTTAAAATCTTTCCGTTTAAACCTCATGAATTATAGTAATTTGAAAATAAGAACTAGAAATTGCCTTCTAATAATTAGAAAAAAAAAAATCATTTCAAATCAAATTTCTATTTTATTACAGCGCTTTGAAGAATACGTTCCTTGAAATTGTTACGGAGATAAGTTATGGGGCGTGTTTAATTTGTAACTGTGCTGCAAGTGTAAAATCTTCAACAATGAGCGATAACGAAGGATTTGTTGTGCTTTAATTTCTTTTTCTATTTCCAAAAAAAAAAAAAAAAAGTATTTTTTTTTTTTTTTTTTTTTTTTTTTTGTATGCATAAATGATATTTTTGGCTGCTGAGGAGATATTTTTGAGTTTATTAACCGGAGATGCTGATTTTATTAAGCGACGTCTTTAACAGTTGTTTGTATTGATTTGATTCCGGTCCTGGCGATTTGATCAGATTAAGCGGCTGATTTTATTAAGCGGAGGTTACTGTATTTCTACTCATTCAACCACTTGTAAGCGGCAACATCGCTCTCGCTGCAACGCATTTCTTCAGTAGCACGCAAGTAGAACGGTCAACCATTGTAAAGTAATCCAGTTTATTAAAATTATTTGTATTAAAATCATTCATAAAGTAAATTGCTCAAATATAATAAATAACTCAAGTTTGAGTACATTATGCTAACTCATTCAATTTACTAAATTTTACTCAAAATGAGAAGGCGCGTTTCTTCTAGGAAAATGAGTGAAAATTCACTCAAGTTGAGTTTTTTTCATTTTTTCAGAGCATTTTAAGGCAAATGAAGCGAAAAATATTACAGCTAAAAACGTGTTTATGAGAAACATATACAGTCGGCCCCGCTTAAACGAATATCTACCGTTCCAACTATATTAATTCGATTAAGCGGGGTATTCGATTATGCGGGGAAGACTAGGAACGCAATTACATGTATAACTATAATGATTTTATGCTTACATGAAAAGATACCTCTTTCTTATTCAAATATTTAACAAACTTTTACTAAGTTAACATATTATAGTAATTTATAAATGCAATTAATCTTGGAATGAATACAAAATAAAGTGTACATATATAATTTTATTTTTAACTAAAAAAAAAAAAGTTATGATTGATTACTTTGACATAGACTTAACTAAAAATTTTTGGATTTCTTTTTTTATCGATTATAATCGCTTCTATCAGACTCAAAATGAAGATGAATGATATTAAAGGATTTTGCAACTTCATTTATCGTTGGAGGAGGATGTGCTTGATCTTTATCGCTTTCGTTTAAACATGTTATTAGAAGATTAAACTCTTCATCTCTTTCTATTTCTCCATCTTTATCCACATCAATGAGTTCATAAAGTTCTATTTCAATCATCTAAAAACTTTCAAAATTTGTGAATTATAATTCCTAGGGATAATTTGTATTTTAGTTTCTAATTTCATAATCAGTTGCTGATTTTATAAAATTGGCTTTTGCAAAACAATTTTTATCACCTTGGCAGGAATATCGTCTCATGTTTATAGGGCATGTCTTAGTTATGAAAATTTTATAAAAGAAGAACGGATTTATTTTTTTTATTTTTTGAGAATGAGAGGAAAAATATGCCTAGAAATAGAGGAATTTTATATAAGAAACGTTGAGTATTTATGCGATTAAGCGGGATGGCATTGTAAAAAATATTTCTTTAAACGAGGAAATTTAACACTATTTCTATGGGGAAAAAATTGGTTCTATAAATTTATATTCTTATAAGCGGGGTATTCGATTATCCGTTACCCGATTAAGTGGGGACAACTGTATATATATAATCATACTGAAAATGAATTTGTAAATTAAATACTGTGTTATATGTTAAAATTACTATGTGCTAATGCGTGGCAATGACAGAATTGGCTGTACGACTGTTGTCAATAAAACTCCCTACTAAGTTTCTATTTAACAATATCAAATACGTGTTAGCATTTTTTCGGTATTAATTGCTACCGTTGTTAATGGAGCCTTTTTTTTTTTTTTTTTTTCTATTAATATTTTCTTTTCTATTTCTTCTTTTTCTTTCTTCTTTACTGTTTTATTATTGTTGTTGTTTGCTTGTTTTTGGAAAATTGCACAAATTTTTATTTAGCGATGTTAAAATTTTTACATCGCGATTTAACGATATATCGATATTAAATAAATTATATTCATACTAACCATAGATATAGTAATAAGACATAGATTGATCATTGAGAGGGGAAAATTGATACCTTTTTCAATCGGGAAAAGACGGCCATTTTACTCTCTTATGGATGTATTTCCCCGAGTGAATATACACCGGAATACACATAGGTAATTTAGCAAATAAAATTTATGCACTAAAAGAGAATGAAAAACTCCAGATACCCCTTTTTCTTTCTTTCTTTCTTTTCGTTTTCCTTTCCTTCTATTTATTTATTTTCTTTTTTTTTTACTATACTCTAGTATACTCATGTCGGCACAAAACTGTCTTTCTTTCGGCATTTATTATTATTATACTTCTTTGAGATAAAAATCGTCTGCATTCATCATGAAAATTAATTTTAATAAATTATAATTTAATAAATTATTTGTATTGCGTAAATTTATATAGGATTATATATGGAAGAAAGTCTTGTGGTGGCCACAACATACTAGTTATATATTAAAACTTTCGCGGCTGCTAGCTGCATTTAAAAGAATTTTGAGAATTTCATATTACTTACTAATATAAAATATTAAAAAATATTAAAATTTAAAAAAAGTATTCCATTAAATATGAAAACAGTAATTATCTCATAATAATAATAACAAAGCAACTGATTAATAAAAATTATATTTTTCATAAATTACTTGAATGAAACTTATTTATGGAACCTACCCCATTATTACTTTCTCTTACCCATAAGGTAGAGAAAGTATTGTTTTTGGGTCAAATTTTCGAACGCGAGATTTTGTTATATTTACACGTTTTGAGGTCCCCTGAATACGAAAATCATGTTTTTAGCAAATTGTCTGTGTGTCTGTGTGTGTGTATCTGTGTGTGTGTCTGTGTGTCTGTCTGTTATCAGCATATCTCAAAAACAAATCATGGCAGAAAGTCCAAACTTGGTATTCTAAATGTGTATCATATAGGGATGCTACAGTAAGCTTTTCGTTAAGATCAAGCAAATGGTTCGTGTACAGGGACAATCAAGAGAATTCTAATACATTACGTCTATGGGGGAAATTGCAGGAAAATAGAGTTTAACGTCTATAGACTGCACTAAACCAAATGAAACAAATATATATTTTTTGTAATAGAGACAGTTAACTGGGAAAAAATTTTTGTGTATGTAGGAGCCTCGCCTCCCCCCTGGGGGGGAAGTCCCCCCTCGAGGGGAGTAAATTTTCATGATGGGTATCTTTCAAAAGATCTCGCCAATACCTTTAAAACGAATGGTTGAACCATCGATCTGCGATAATTTAAAACAAAGTTATCGATTTTTTTTACTTTTAACGAAAAAAAACTTTGAAGAAAATCGTACTGTTTTTTTTTTTTTTTAATATTGAGAATAAAATGGACTTTTTTTTTTTGGATATTTGGTGTTATACTATTTCTCTAATATGGAAATCGTCTGCCTTATCATAAAAGATAATTTTTTTAAATAATAAATTAAATAAATTATTTTTTAAAAAGAGAAATATTTTTTAATAACCGAATTACATTCTATATAAATGTAGGTGCATTAATGAAACGGGGGGTTGAGGGGGGCGGTAGCCCCCCTCACACAGAACTAATTATCATATAAAACTCTTCAGAAGCCTAATATGAATTGTTTCACATAGGTTTGCATAACAGTACTCGTTATCTTACCTATTAATCTGCAACCTGTATTTATAGTATTAAATTTCAGGGTAAGAGAAAGTCGTGTGAGTGACACACCAGATTATTTTTTCATATATTTATTAGAACACTTAAAAGCCGCGCAATAATTCGGCATTTTCAAAATTCATTACCATTCTATTCTGTTACTGTTTTCGAGTTTAAACTCTCTAATGGCTGATGCCAAAAAACTTTTTCAAAAAAAAAAAAAAAAAAAAAAAAAAAAACTTGCATATAAATCTTTCTTCTAAAACTCTAAAATCGAAATAAGTCTTCACCTGATAGTTTCACTTCCTGCTTGAGATATCGAAAGATCGAGAGTCACAAATGTACAATGATGTCATAAATATCTGCAAACGCCACCAAAATACTAAGCTCTTTTATTTCCAGAACATTGGCGATCAAGCTAAATCGATGTCCACTTTCTTATACGTTTCAGTTGGTTTTGATATAACGCATGAACTAATGTTACCTCAACAATTAATGATGTGTACATCAAAAATCGACGTAAGTATCGATTAATTAATATATAGTTATAAAATCGATATTAGCAAAAATTGGCGTAAGCTTAAATTAATTTAGCAATATAGATGTAAAATCGATATTAGCAAGAATTGGCGTAAACTTAAATTAATTTAGCGATATAGTCGTTAAATCGATATTTCTCGATGAATCGATACATCACCTATTCCTATTCAATACTACCCAATAAAACCTCCCACGTTTTGAATGGCATTTGAAAAACACTACCATTACAAACTCTTTCATACCCATTGTATATATTGTACTTTAAAAAACAGTTTTCTCTTTTCACTTCATTTTCTTTTATTATTCTTTTAAATGTGGAATATATATATATATATATATATTTAAGGAGGTGTATGTGAGGGGGTTGAGGGGGGGGGGTGTCACACTGTATTTAATTTTTTTTTTAAAGCAGTTTTATTGTAATCCTTAAAAAACAACATTAGTGCATACATTTTTAAAATAAAATTAATTTATTTATTAAAAAATTAAAAAAAAAAGAAAAAAAAATGCACTTCGGTTAATTAAAAGGCACATATTTTTCTGAAATGTGTGAGTTTATGTGTAAAAAAATTAAAGATTAATGTTTATTTTAATAATTAAAAGCAAATAATAATTATAATATAAATAGTTTCATAAAAGTTCTTCTTAGGATACCTTTAACAATATTAAATAAATTTTGTACTTTTCAGTAATAATTTCTACCGTTGTTAATGGGGCACATTTCTTTTCTTCTTCATCTTTTTTTTTTTTTTTTTTTTTCGTTTTCGTTTATTATTATTATTATTATTATTATTATTATTAGAAAATTGCACAAATTTTTATTTTCTTTAATACCCCTAATAATTCTACTGTTTATAATAGTACTCAAAATTTAATAATAATAATAATAATAACAAAACTGGAATAATAGTTTCTCAAAGTAAAATTTTCCCCCTATTTTGGTTCAGTAATTTGAGAGTATCTGTAGCGATAATATGAATTGTTCCTTCTATTCGTCATTTTATTTATTTATCTGTTTATTTATTTTGTTTTATTTCTGTATTTTATTTATTTATTTATTTTTGACCAATTACAACTAGCAATTTAATGTAAAAAAATTATAGTACTGCTTCTAGAATAAACTAATAAATACGTTTTAATTAAGGTATAACTATAGAAATAATGGCTTTTTAAATCAAATCTTACAATATCATACATAAATCTGTAATTAACCTAAATGACATAAGACAATAGCTGCAAGTGCAATCTGTAAGCATTAGTAACCAATTTTAAAAGTATTTCCTTATTTTTAACTATACTTTGCACAGGATGTGGAATTTTCAGCTGAATGAACCCTCCTCACTATAGCTGAATAATCTCTCACGATCTTATAAACTTTAAGGGTAATTAACTACATTGTCCTTACTGTTCCCGTTAAAAGAGATTTTAAAGATGTCATGACAGATCGCTGTATTATCAATTACAATTCAAATTATTCTTTGTTAAATAACCATTAATTCTTGGCGAATCGTTTTATTTGTAATTTGTAATAGTACTTGCCAAGAGATCGTCGCCTGACCAAATACGGATCGGAATTTTTATTATTTTATTTTCAGAATGGCATCGGAATACATCATTCTGAAAACATCAGGTGGGGAGAGTGATTATTTAAAAAAGTATAAATAAATCAACTTCGCGTATTCTTTTTATTATTATTATTATTATTCACATTGTAAACGACAGTTAAACTGGGAACTTTCAACTTATCTCATTACTGTATTTTCGTAATATAATAGGTATTTTTTTCTATTATTATTATTATTATTATTTTAATGAAACAAATAAATAAAACTTTATAAAAATCTCATTACAAATATTATTATTTCTATGTTGAAGTAAAGGGATATTTACCAACAAATATTTATTCGTTTTATTTCTTAATTATATTAATCCCTTCAGGGGCTATGAAATATATCTTATACCATTTAATTTCCAATTACAACTGCAAATATTCCTTCCTGAAATTTATAATAAAGTTTTATTATTATTATTATTATTTTAACTTGGCCGAAATATTCATTTATTTCGTTACTTCTAACCTTGTTCTTAAATTCTGGTTACTATTGATTTTAAATGAGTCACATGACAGTGATAGTGATTAAACATTGCCGCTGAAAGGGCAAATAACTATCAATAACTATCTTAATTAAAAAAAAAAATAGACATTCGTATACATCATATTAAAATTTTAATACAATCATTATTATAGAAAAAATATAAATACTTACTCATAAAAGGATGCTTAAAGATTAATTTTAATAAAACTTGGGCAGAATGTGAACACCTTTTTATTGCTTCCATATTACAAGAAACTCAGGCGAAAGATTAAACGACAGTGGTAAATGGGTGTTTCTACAGATAAAACTGTATTTACTAATTCTAATTAGATAATTCTATGACAGTATAGGTAGTGACGACAGCCACACAAATATATGAGATTTCCTACAACTATTACAATACAGAAATTCTTAGCGTATTTTTAAAGACTTTTTTCTTTTCCCCTTGTTTAAGGGAACTTGGCACCTTTGAGCGCTACTGAAGTATAGGTTTCATATGGAAGCTTATATTTCCATATAATATTTATAAATTGAACTAGATTAAGTTTGCTCAGTGAAATATATGTTGAGGTAACAAATCTTATGGTTTTTGATGTATTTTTTACAAATTTGAAATCTTTAAATTACGTTTTCTCAGTTTGGAATTTTTTATGAATTAAGGATTTTCAAAATGTTATAATTTCTATAAGTATCTTTAAAAAAGGTTCTTTTTTTTTTAATGTTTAATAGAACCTACCTAAAAGAATTAGGGATGGATTTTGCAATACTTTAAAATAAATAAATAAAAATGAAATAACACTGTGCTGAAAAGAAAAAAAAAATGCAAGTAATGTGTCATAATTGTGCTTTTCTGTTTCTTAAAAAAAAAAAAAAAAAAAAAAAAAAATCTGTATTGTAGTGGTGAAAATCTCAATATATGCTTGCTTTGCGTGCATTAAAACTTAAACTATGGATGAAATTCTGTCTATGACAGAATTTAATTTAGTACGACAGGGTTATTCATAATTGTATTTTAACACTCTTAAAAAATAAATTAATTAATTAGTTAATGAAAAATTAAAATAATAATAATAATAATCTGAAAACACTAGTGCAAATAATTGGGAAAAATTCAGCCGAGACCCGTTGGCTCAGTGGTCAGAGTGCACAACTACGAACAAGAAGGTTGTCAGTTCGATCCTCACCGATGGGAAGTGAATAAAAATAAAATAAATAAATAAATAAATAAAATATCGGAAAACACTAGTCTAAATAATCAGGAATTATTCAGCCAAGACACGCTGACATTGTGATCAGAATGCACAACTACGAACTCTAAGGTTGTGAATTCGATCCTCACCGATGGGAAGTGAAGGAAAAAAAAATGTATATATCTGCGAAAGTTTCAACGGATTTCACAAAATATTTTAAGACAGAGTAAGAAATTAAATGATAAAATTGGATATTGGTAAACATTTTCGAAGTGGAACACTATAAATTGGTAACGACGTAAAATGCCAGATTGAAAGAAATAGTCCTGTCGTACTAAAAATAAAATTATAACAAAAAGCATGCCTCTTTTTTTTTTTTTTTTTTTTTTTTTTTTTAACAATTACCTAGACATTCATTTTTTAATTTTTTTTTACTCCAAAATTGATCAATAAATTTCAAAACCCATTCCTAATTCTTTTAAGTAGGTTCCGTTAAACATAAATATATATATTAAATATTTTCTTAAACATCTGTAGAAGTTTCAGCATTTTGAAGATCATGAATTCATGAAAAAATGCAAACTTTAAAAATGCAAAATTTAAGGTTTCCAGAATTGAAAAAAATGTATCAAAACCCATAAGAATTGTTACCTGAATATGTATTTTATTGAACAAACTTAATAGTACAGTTTCAGTTTATAAATAGTGAATAAAAATATAAGCTTTTATATGAAACCTATTTCAGGTTTGCTATTAAATAGGCAAATGATTGTTGTTAGAAGAGATAGGTGAAAGCAAGAATATCGTTGTGTGCCTGGCACTACATTTACATAAGGTTGCCCAAAAATACGTATATTATATTGTTAAAATTCAATGAAAAATTGTATTTTGTGTACATTTTAAACCTTTAGAGAATTGAAATATTATCATAAATTTAGATTAGAAATAAAGCTCTAAAGTCACATTTTTTGAATGCTTTACTTCATAGTCCAAATCAAAATACATTGTGTAGCCTTTCTATTTACGTAGAATATACAAAGCTACATAAAAATAACCTGTAGTATGTACGTCTTTTTTTTTTTTTTTTTTTAAAGAAAATTAGTTAAAAATAATTATTGATATTTTTTTCCCTTCCTACTTAACCCCCCCCCCCAGGGGGGAGGCGAGGCTCTTACATACACAAATTTTTTTCCCAGTTAACTATCTCTATTACAAAAAATATATTTTCGTTTCATTTGGTTTAGTGCAGTCTATAGACGTTAAACTCTACTTAACTGCAATTTCCTCCATAGACGTAATGTATTAGAATTCTCTTGATTGTCCCTGTACACGAACCATTTGCTTGATCTTAACGAAAAGCTTACTGTAGCATCCGTATATGATACACATATAGAATACCAAGTTTGAACTTTCTGCCATAATTTGTTTTTGAGATATGCTGATAACAGACAGACACACACACAGACACAAACACAGACACACAGACCATTTGCTAAAAACATGATTTTCGTATTCAGGGGACCTCAAAACGTGTAACTATAATAAAATCTCGCGTTCAAAAATGTGACCCGAAAACAATACTTTCTCTACCTTATGGGTAAGAGAAAGTAAAAAAAAAAAAAAAATTAGCTGCTGCCAACGTAAAACAAACTTTTACATGCTCATTTTGTTTTTAAAATATCTTGACATGAAAAAAGAAAAGAAATATATTTGCACGTGAATTAAATAGAAATTCATATAAAGCTTTGTGAAATGTTAAATTTACACGTTAAATCTGACGTCATTATAGCTTAATTTTTTTTTTCTAATGATGTAATTTATTTAATACTAAGCATTAGTGTTTAAACAGACGTGTAAACTAAATTTGATTAAATAAATAAATAAATAAATAAATAAATAACTTACCTGAAGCATTAAATGTTTTTTCAACATTAAATACTAAAAAGCATAATTTATAATAAAGTTTATACACCTTATTAAAATACAGAAGCGAAGTGATGACGTCACTTACCGTCAGTGGGGCCAAGAAAAAGATTTTCTATGTTAATCGTCCATCGTCCATTGAATTTTTTGTAATAAATTATTAAAAATCGTGGAAAATTATTTCCCGATTTTAATCCCCAAATTTAGATACAGATAAGTATTAGTTATTTTGGGCATGTGTTAGATTAAATTGTTTTGCTGTCAAATTGACAAAATTTTTATTTTAAATTTCAAAACTGTAGAAAAAAAATGACAAACTTCCATTTTCGAAAACAAACATAAGCATTTCATTTCAAAGGGTGATATTAGCACAATAAATATCCAATTAATATACTGATTAAAATGAAAATGGTAAATATTCTATTATAATTTGAAGTCAAATTTATTTTTAAATGTATAAATAAAGTATCTGATATAAGATACTAATATGTTGCAGCGGAAGATATTTGATATCTGTCGTTCTTGGCGGAAAAAAAAAAAAAAAAAAAAAAAGAAAAGAAAAATAAATGATCTCCAAATTATCTAGCGAATATATTTAATTATTTTCAAAAATCTTGGTTATTTTAACAGCGTATATTAAGAGAGCAATCAATAATATGAAACGATATTTCGTGCAATACATATTACGAAAATATACATCTGGTGTATATATTTTTGTATCACGTTTTTGATCGCCAAACACAAAAGAAGTAACTCGGACGCCAAGGACGTCTGAGTTTTGAAATTTAAAATTAAAATTTTATCAATTTGACGGCAAAATAACTTAATCTAACGCATGCACACAATAACTAATACACACATATATATAAGACCTAAATATGGGGATTAAAATCGGGAAAAACTTTCCTTCATTTTTAATATTTTTTTACAAAAATTCCAAAGGACGGTTAACATAGGAAAACTTTTTCTTAGCCCCACAGATGGTTAGTGACGTCACACTTCGCTTGCGTATAACCATTATTTTTGAAGGGAAATTAATAATGCGCGAGATAAGTAAGTGATCTTTTTTCTCCAAAGGCGAGATATCAAATCTGTTCCGAAAACTTTATAATAGCCGTCAAGCAAGTGAATATTGCTGGTGCAGTGAAAATCATTTCTTTAATATTTCCCACATCGTTAAACCAGTGACTATTTGGTGGCTGCGACCGCAATTAACAGTAAACGTTTGAACCAGTGAGTTTCACTGATGAACCAATGAATTAAAAATCTCTGATAGGCTAACTCTTTGAATAATGTTCCATTAAGGAATCAAGGAGACTTTACTCATTCAATTTTATTGCCTGCTTCTCCAGTCACTATAAATGATTTTTTTTAATTGAATGATTGAATAATTAAGAAGTTTAAATTTATTTGGCGACCATTTTCAGCAACAAACTGTTATAGCAAGTAGCACAATATATACAGCGCATACAGCCATTAGTGAAATGCAAATAACATTTAATTATTTGAGTTTCATTATGTTGATTAGAAACATGCTTAATCTATCTACACTGCCCCTAAGTGTTTCAGGCTATAATAAATTTTGGTAAAATCAATTTTTAATTCAAATTTTCAATATTTTAATTTAAAAAAAAGCATAGATTTGATATCTGTTGTCCTTGGCGATTTTTGTATTTGGCGATCGAAAACGTAATATGAAAATCTGTATATTCTCGTTTGATGTATTTTCATATTAAATATCAGATCTATGTTTCTGTAGCATATATTGTACTAACATTGTTTCATATTAGTGATTGCTCAAGGAAAAAAAAACTGTCAAAATACCACAGTAAAATAATTCTTTTCAATATTTCGCTCTCGCGTATTTCTGTAAATGAGTATTTCAAAATTAATTTCCCTGAAATGTACGAGCTGTACATTCTTTCTCTAATGATTATAATTTATTTCTAATTTCACAATTATAATTTGTTCACCAGTTTACGTGTTAACGCTTAAACATATTTTAAAAAATGTACTTTATAGTTAACGTTCAACATTCAACAGAAGAAAATTAAAGCCAGAGTTGCATTTTTTTTTTTTTTTTTTTTTTTCACTATTTATTTTTAAATTCTGTTTAATATATATTTTTTAAAGAAACTAATCGGAGCAGATTTAATAATGTCCCTGACGAAAAAAAAAAAAAAAAAAAAAAGTCGCTATGTCAACTGGCAAACATATTTAATTCCTATCAAAATCATGGTTATTTTAATAACGTCCATTAAAACAGCAATCGATAATATGAAACAATATTTTGTACAATATGTATTACAAAAACATACATTTGGAATGTATATATTTTTGCATTACATATTAAAACTCCAAATAAAATATCGCCAAATACAACAGATATCTAATATAAGCCAAACAATCGCTAAAATGTATATTATTCCTCGCCGCTTATTTTCAGTAATGTGACATTCACGTAATTTGGCACATTTGACCATTCCCACACATGGTGTTGACCATTCACACCATTTGACCATTCACACCAGTGAACATTTGGTGGCTGCGACCGCAATTAGCATTGAACGTTTGAACCAGCGAGTTCTACTGATTAACCAGTGAATTAAAAAGGGCTGACAAGCTCACTCGTTGAAACACTGGTGTTCCATTGTGAAATCAATGAGACTTTACTTATTAAATTTTATTGCCTCTTCGCTTCGCTATTTCAATGATTTAACTGAATAATTGAAAGTTTAAATTTATTTAGCGAACATTATCAGCAATTGACAATTATGGCAAGTAGCGCAATATACAGCCGCTAAGGAAATGCAAATGACGTTTGATTATTCGAGTTTCATTATACTGATTAGAAACATGGTTCATTTAAAAGAAATTAAATATATATTCGCATTGGAAATCTGCTTTTGTATAGGACTTCCTTGGCGATATTTAAAATTTGACAACGCGATAGCTTGGACGTATCACGCCAAGGTCTTTACGCTATTGCGATAACCTTTTAAATTAATCGCCAAAATCACAAAAAATGTTAATGATCGCTGTGGAGACCCATTAGTAAAACGGTAACCATAGTGCTTTGCGGACATTAAATTTAAGAAAATAAAAAAACACATAAGCTATTTATTTAATAAAAATTAATATTTTAGGAACAAATAAATAATAATAAGATATTATGACGTCAGTTTTATATTTAAAAAATAATAATAAATAAATCATGTCATAGGTTTCATTTTTCAATACTTTTTATTCGCATGAGTAAAGAAATGTTTCTTTTTATGTAAAAAATAAATGAATAAATAAATAAACATTAAATAAAAATCGTCAACAGTTAATTTTATTATCATCAGCTTGAAAATTTAATTTAAATAAATAATATTAAAAAAAAAAAAAAAAAAAAAAAAAGAGAAAAATTGCATGAAGCGTAATTTTTAAAAAGTTCTAATAGGAATATCGAAAATATATGTTGCAAATATGCACGTATTTCTTTTTATAGAAAAGAATTTCTGAACTAAACGTGCCATAGTTTGTACTGTACGTCAAACACAGACAGGCAAATTTTTTCTTCTATTAATATCGATACTTTTTCGAAATTTGAAATTTAGCACTGAAATAGCTCAAACGTTCCTCGCCAATTGCTTTACTTACGCAATAGAGATAGTCAACTTAGTACATCGCAAAAATAGAAAAAAAAAAAAAAAAGATATAAATAGCAATAAAAATAAACATAAGAATTAATAAGTAAAACTTAAAAATTAAAACATAAGTAAAATGTCGTCATGGAGGTCCTTTAGCAATGCTGTATCTTATCTATTTACCTGTACATTAATTTTTAATTCCTATAATTTAAATTTTTCTACCTTTCGAAATTCTTTCTTTTTAGGAACATTTCTTTAGAATATGCCTAAAAATTACAATTTTATAAACAGTTATTAATATTGCCTCACAAACACATAAACTGATATATTTGTTGATTTTTTCTATATCAATCCATTTTTAGCTAAAATTTGTTCATCCGTGCGAAGCCGGACGGGTCAGCTAGTATATATATATATATATATATATATATATATATAAGGATTTTATTAAGCATCTGTCCCTATAAAGTAATTGTAAAATTAAAGTAATCACGGCTAATTTTGCTTAGTAAACGTAACTCTAACATAAATGCTTATATTCCCAAGTTTGACAAATAACATAGCAGTTCTATCTTACTCCTTTATTATTTACGCAAATAATAATAATAATAATAATAATAATAATAATAATAAACTAATATCAAATACTAACAAAAGGAGTTTAACAATTTATTTTTCGACTTCCAACTGTCTGAATTGTTTTATTTATAGCTTCGAGGGTTGGTATGGTAGTCTCGTAACTTTTATTGTAGGCAGAATACGCAAATTTTGAGGTCCTCATTATATAGGCCGATTTAAACTGTTTAAAATTGGGCTTTTAAATCTTTTTTCTGAATTTATAAGGAAGTTATAAATAAAAACACTAAATCGTACCAGTAAGAATGAGAAATATTTTTGTTCTACAAACAGAAATAAAAGTAATTTAAATTAGAAAAAATAGAAATCGGCTTAAAACACATTTTAAATATATTTCTATTTTTTCTAATAAATGTATATTGAATCTATCTTTGGAAGTAAAAGATTTCGAGATTTATCGGACACATAAGCCTATGTCCATAGATGCCAACATTTTAATTTATTCTGAAGTATTTTTAACCCCGCCTTTATTATTTAACCCCGCTTTTATTCCATATCCCCTTTTTTTAGAATTATTTTTTTTTCTTATTTTATCAAAGATATATATGATGCGAAATAAAGGCGGGGATAAAAATACTCCGGAATAAATTAAAATGTCGGCAAATATGCTATGTCTCCTTTCTTTGAACTGTCAACTATGCATAGAAAGCTGTCCCCCCCCCCCCCTTTTCTTTTGTATGTGAATGCGAATAATTTTGCTTTGATTTTAGTATTCAAGTTCATTTTTATTTTTATACTCAGTTTAGTGAGGGGGGAGGGAATCAGTGCATTATTTAGTCTACACTTTTTTTTCTTTTTTTAATTATTATTATTATTATTTATTTATTAAACACAGACTCATGAGGGATCATTAAAAAAAGATCGACCAGGAAACAAAAGTTCCTTTAAAGAAATCAGTCCCTGTTATCTGTATACAAGTACTAGCTCGATTTCTGCGCTCCTGTAAATGTGTGAATGTTCATAAATATTTAAAAACTGATATTGAGGAAACTGTAACAAGTCATATTCTTTTACACACATGCACACATATATATAAATTGAATTATAATATTATATTATATATCTATCGTGTTAATTTTTGTCCTTCCTAAGAAATTTCATTAAAAATATTTCCTTCGAGAAGTTTTTTTTTTAATGTATATCGATAAAAGAAGCTACATTTAATGAACAATTTTAGCATCTTACTTTTAACAGGAAGGGAGAAAAAAAACTGCTCTGAAAAAAAAAGAGAGAGAAAGGTCGAAAATAATATCATTAAGTCGGGGTTTAACAGATTCTATAATTCGAAGTTTTTAACTTCGTAACTATCTGAACGAGCACAAAACAGAATTCTGATAATGATAAACTTAATAATAAAAATCTTAATTTTTTTTGGCGTTACTCTTCTTAAACATGTTATGTATCATAAAAAAAAAAAAAAAAAAAAAAAAACTCTTTTGAAAGTTTTACTAAATCTAATTTTGTAACTAATGGGTTAAGAATTAAATATTTTTTTTTCTTTTATTTCTTTATATGATCTGGAGCTATTTCTTAAACGCCAAGTCGCTGCAAAAACTAATTGAATAAAGATGTCTTTAATAAGACTTTGTGCTTTATGATTAATTAATGTTTAAAGATATGAGGTGTTATGCAGCATTAGCTTGACATCCAAATTATTTTGTTTAATGATCTTTTAATAGCTTTAAACAAAAAAAAATTTCTTAGATAAGTTATCTCTCTTTTAATACTAAAGTTTCAACCGACACATCCGTCTTCTGACACAAAACTGGGTGCTACGGTTGAGAAAGTCATGACTTGCTTATAACGCATTGAGAAAAAAGTAATAAAGAAGATGAAAAGAAAAAGATTATTTATAAATATCTTCCATTGAATCCAAACATCTAAGGTTTATTTATTTATTTTTTATATTATTTTATCATTATAAACATGCCAATAATAACACAGGTATGCGTCTAAAATTTTGATTTGATAATTTTGGCTGATCCTTATGCTTTTTAGTGTGCTGAAACAGAAACCGAAACAAGTTTTTGTCACGTATCCAGCCTTTATAACGTATTGATTTTTGTCAATACAGCGTGTCTACCGACATAATTTCTTCCATGACTCTCCCACTAATATAATTATATAGTAATTTTTATAGTATGTTTAATCATGGGAGAATACTAGAAATTACCGACAATAAAGAAATTGTGTCGGCAGACGCCCTGTACAGACAAAATCTTCACGTGATAAAGAAAAACTGGCTCATTTTCGGTTTCAGCACACCAAAAAGCATATATATCAGTTATATTATCAAACCAAATTTCATTAACAAGATTTTTACAGACCTGTGTAGTTATATACTAACTTTTCTGGTGTTCTTTCAATACATAATCATTATCTCTTAAAAGAAAAAAAAAACAGTAGTTTAAAAAGATGGAAAATGTCTCCACTTTTTTCTCAGAACACTTTCAGAGGTGAGAAAATCCCTCCATTTTTACTACCAGTGTTTTTTTTTTTTTTTTTTACAAAAATCTTTTACCTTATTTTTATAGTATTGTGTCGTGATTAAATAGCATAAAAATTATTATAAAAATAGTGGTAGCAATAGTGGCAGGCAGAAATTTCACATCCCTGAAAGAGTCCTGGAAATAAGGGCGCTCTGAACCATACCTAGCAGTGTTGCTAAACTTAGGGACTCTTTTATTCGACTCTCACCAATAATTTTGAGGAGTGATATTTGATATATATAACGGACGAATAACTTTCGAGGTGATTAGGTAACTGCTGTAGTTAAAATTTAGTGGGGGATATTGAATAAAAAAGTCCCTTAATTTGGCAATACTGATACATGGTAATATTTATAATTTATTCCGGAGTACTGTTAGACACGGCCATATTTTAAAAGCAATTTTTTTTTCTTATTTCACCGTAATTACATGTTGAAGAAAATTTCCCAAAAATCAAAGTGGCGGAAAAAAAGGGCGGGACTAGCAGTACTTCGAAAAAAATTATAAATATTACCAGGTATGACTGAACTTGAGCTCGTTAGGTAAATGTTTACTTATTCTTTTAAAATAAGTTTATATGTTATTTATTTATTTATTGCTACTATTGATTAAAGTCCTACAAAAAAGTTTTGAAGCAGTAATTCTCAAAGGGCATACTCAGAAGTGATTCTGAGTAAAACAAAATTTTTTGAATTAGAGATCAAATTCTTTTAAACACTATTTCTTATATAATATATATATATATGTGTGTGTGTGTGTGTGTGTGTGTGTGTGTTTCTTAAACATTATATATATACATTGTATATCTGTCAACTTTATTCACATTGTCAGCTTTCTACTATATATTAAAATGTTTTATTAGGTATTAGAAACAAGCCATTTTCAATGAAATGTTAAAAACATTAAAGATTAGATTTTCTTTTTTGAAAAGATAACTTATAATATTTTGTTTTTTTCTGAAATTTCAGAACAGAATCACCCCTCGGCGCTTTAAGTCGTACTGGTGCACCTCAGAAATTTTCCAAATGTGCTCTAGCTTTCTATAAAAATAGATGTCCGGATATAAGTATAGTTACACTGTTACACTGACTTTTCTCTCAACATATCATTGTAATCGCGATTTTTCCAGCAAAAAACAGTCATTTATTCTTGCTTTGTATATTTCTTATTTTGAAAGCTTTGCACGTCTTACTTATCCTCAGATAAATACATCCAAATAAAATGCATAGATTTCTCAAGAGGAAGGGGTATACTGAACAATCCCATTCGGGAAGAGAACAAAAATTACGTGCCAGTAGGAAAGCAAAATATCGCAGCATATATTTGGAAATATAAGGAAAAGTATTCTCAATAGCCTATTTTTGTCAATTCAGATTTTCTACTTGCACCGCACCACAATTAAAAGTGTTAAAAAAAAAAACTTTTTTTTTCTTATGATGCAGGGGTTGTACTCTCCGCCCATTTTTCAGGACACTCTCAAAGACAAAAAAATTCCACCTTCATTGGCACCACTAATTTTATTCAAAAATACTTTTGGATATATTCGTAGTACTGTGCCATGATTATACAGGGTCAGGGGCGTAGCGTGAAAATTTAGGGGGGGGAGGAGACCCGACGTTTGGCGCCCTTTCGTATTCCTCATCTGAAAATGCCACCCACATACTTTCAAGAGGGCCATCTTTGGGATCGAGGGCACAGGCCCTCTCGTCGGTTAATACGTGCCCCCCCCCTCTCTTTCGGGGCATATTCCTAAAATCTGCCAAGCCAAAAAAAAAAAAAAAAAAAAAAGTTTTCTTTCCCCTCCATTTAGCAGCTTATTTTTTTTTTAAATACATCTTTGAAGCATTCTAAATTTTTTCAGCGAATCTATATATTAATACGCAAACATGAAATTTCTCTTACATTTTTAGCCTACTTTCAATAAAAGGAAGGACTTACAAGTAGTATCGTTCGAAAAATATGGTCAATGTGCTTTGCAGAAATATATACATATATATATTCTCGTATGAGACTAAGCAAAAGTATCTTTCTTAGGACAACCAGAGATATTGGTTTGAGATAAAGTAGAACAATCGAAAAAAGATTTTTTTCCCCCCTTTTCTAACAAGTTTAAAAGATATTACATTATAATTCAGGCAAAACATAAAACTTTCAAAATAAATTTTAAGAAATGAAAGTAGTGACTGTTGCTAAGGAAAGCAACTTTATATTTTTAGAGTGGACAATACCTAATCTCGCCGACAGCCGTGGCCCATGTTACACTATGGGAAAGTTTAATTTCATGATTACTCATTACATAATGTATATTTAAATTCTGTTTTCACATTCAGAAAATTAACAATCGTTTATTTATTTTTTTATTTTTTTAATGTAATTCTAAGTTCAAAAATCTGAATTTTCAATATGTGCATTTTTCTCTTTCTTTTTTCTTTCTTTCTTTCTTTTTTTTTTTTTTACCGCAAAATGATAAATTAAAAATTTATAAATTTTTGGAAAATGAGTAAGAAAAACATAAGCCTTACACATTTGTTCTGATCCGTCTAGTCTTTCGAAAGAAACTGATTACTTAAAACCTCTTGGTCTTTCGCGAGGCTATAATCCCTCTATTATTAATAAAGCTTTATATAAATTCAAGAATCCTAAACGTTCTGATACCAAATTGAACGATAACAGTCTCATTCCATTTGTTTTACCTTTTTATTTATCACTTTCGTTTAAAAATTTTAAAATTCTCTCACCGTTTGGTCTTACAGTCATTTAGAAACCCGTCAACAAAATTAAATTATCTTTTCTTAAAGGTCCCATTCCTACTGAAAATCGTTCTGGTATTTATTCAGTCCAATGTTCGTCGGGCAATTTAGTTTATACTGATCAAACTAGAAGGCGTTTGAAATGTAGAATAAATGAGCACCGTCGAAATGTTCTTAATGAAGAGATCTCTAAATCTTCTATTGCTTCCCACTGCTGGGGCTCATGGTCATCGTTTTGATTTTTCTAAAACTAACATAATTTAATCTCCTGTCTTCTCTTCCCATTTGAATATCCATGAAGTTTTTTACATATTTAAAAATTTAAAAAATTTTGTTGATGATATTTGCTCCACTCCGTTCTTGTCTGATGCTATGAAATTACTCACATAAGTTCGATTTTCGTTTAGTTTTGATATTTTTTTTAATTTTTAGGTTTTGTTACATTTTTTAATCTTATTTGTTTATTTATTTTCTTCTTTTATTTCATAATTCTGTAGTGCTGACTAAAGGCAGTGTGCCCTTTTAAACAGTTTTTAGCACCTGGCGGCCCTTTTAAAAACATTTTGGTACCAAGTAGCCTTTCCTAACATTTTAAATGTTTAGAGGCCTTTAGAATTTTTTTTTTTTTTTTTCCTGACTGTTAAACTTTCTTAGCAATAGTTCTGCAGCATTCCTGGAATAACAAATGTATACAGTCTATATAGATACAAGGAAAATTAGTAATTTACTTTTGTTACGTACAAAAATCATAACATAGAACACCGCAAATTATGCAAATAATGCCTTTTTTTATTGAATTCCCCCCCCTCCCGGTGGCCCTTTTATTTTAGAGTCGGCACTATTCTCCTCATACCAGTATTTATGTTTACATTCATCTGTATATATTTTTCTGTTCACTTAAAGCAGTTTTGTGCGTTGCCGCTTTGACTGCAGCATTTGTGCCTACTTTTTCGCCTGACGAAGGATCGTGTGTTCTTTCGACCCGAAACAATTATTGCAAGTTTATTGCATTTTGTGGTGTTTATTCAAAGTTTTGTAATTATTGCTTTTAAACACCAGTTCTGTGGTGTTTTCTTATTATGAAATTAGGTATTGTTCACTCTTATGGAACAAAAAAATCAGTAATTTATTTATTATTGTTATTTTATGTATTTAAACCAATTAAAAAAGTTTTTCTTTTTTCCCATATCATGTGAAAAATATTTTAAGAAATGTAGTAGCCATTGCTAAGGAACGCGACACAATTACCGCATGCCTTTATGTGGAAGAACAAACTAAAAAAAAAGTCCCGTTGACCAAAATTAAATCTTTTTTACACAGAAATTTATGTCTTACTTAGGTGTTGATGTCGGTGTTTGGGAAAAAGGTCGATTGACTGCTCTAGGGTCCTAGGCCTGAGAAGGATGCCTCCTGTGGATATCTTTCTAAGGGGTCCTAGCCCGTATTTAAGCAAGTTTCGGAGAAAACCATGGAAAATTCCGAACAGCTAGGCCGACAAGCGTGACCTGGGATCGTACCCGGCACCTCACGTCTACCAGCTTGAGAGAAAGATTGCGGATTCAATAATCGAGCCAACTGAAGACCATCATGACAGTCAGTCTCTAGTGGATGTAAACTCTGTCGTGGCTGCAATATCCTCCATGCTCCATGCAAATAATACCTCTGGGGGATACTGAAGCGGGGGAGCCATCACTTCCGCAGAAAATAAAAATTGTGATGGCTTGTCTTCGGACCGCCACTGGGGGATGTTAATCCCAAACCGTCACTAATAGCCCAATATGTGCCTATTAATACGACGTCAAATTAGCTTCCTCGCGCTATTTCATGTCAAGAAATACTAGTTGAATTCTATAGACTTATAAATATTTCAAAACCCGTACGCGATTAAACTAAAATAAAAAATTTGCTTAAAGGATCACTTAGAATCAAAAATTGTTAGTGATTTTCTGGATTTTGCTGAAACACGCCTCTTGTGTTTGCATTTATTTGTAGAGATTTTTAAATAATTTTGCCTTCAATAATATAGGCAAACGCTCTAGAATTCTGATAGGGATTTCTAGAACTTGCTTTCATAGGAAACTAGAATTTATAAGGATGGCATGGGACTATTTTTTCTACAGCCTCAATTTAGATTCTAGATGTCAGTTACAGAATCTTTTCTCAGTGCGGAAAATTAAATCACTGACTTATATCATTACCAATTATGATAAAAGGTTCCGACTGCACGAAATTAGAGTTAACATAATGGACAAAATAATGCATATATGTTAAAGAATATCCAGAATATTTTCCATAACTATCTTTAATAATATTCTGCTTGTGAATGCGTAAACAAATTAGTTGTTTGATTATATATGAATTTTAATTGGGAACAAAAATGCAATTATACATGACGATGTTTTCTTTTGAAGCTAGGTAAATGTTTAGTTCGGAAATACCCTGAGAAACATTCCGATACGTTAAATCCAGTGGCAGGCATAGCATTCTAATGGGATTACTAAAAGCAAAAAGTATGGGAGATACATTTTTGTGTAAAATCATAAAAGAGAAAATTTAATGATATTTTTTGTGGAAATGTTGAGTTTTTGTTCATAAAATTTATTCAAATATTTATACACTTTGTCAGAAATGTGTATAACTTCTAATTAATTATGACTCAAGTAATAATGATATTAAAAATTTTAGAATCTAAAATTCTAATCAATGTATAACATGTGAAATTTATTTAATAACATTATTTATATTTAATTTTTAAAAATTACATTTCAGTATGCTCCGTGGTATGTTCAATGAAATAAAACAAAAGTCGTAGGAAGTTCCAATAAACCTTAAATCTTATAAAGAAAATACATTTAAAAAAAATTGATTGTTAATAGATAATAATCAATAATTAGTAATATTTAGCACTTACATAAAATTTCATCCATCAGAGTAAATTCATTTCTTCCGAAAACATTGTATTCTTGCTGCCATTACTCACATAAAATATCTAAAAGTATTCTGTAGTGCAGACGATTATTTAATTTTATTTAAAAATAGTTTTATATCAATTTTAATATTTACGCGTGAATTTCTTTTCATTTCAAATAAATTAAAAATGAAATCGTAAACTTTTTTGTTAACAATTAAAAATTAAAATAAATTAGGTATTTTTGTCTAAATAAGGGCTTCTTCAACATTTTCGATCTGCGATTGTAATGAAATGCTCGTCCTCTGGTGGGCTAAGGTGAAATTACAATTAACATGCTTTAATTCGGCTTTCAACAAGCCGCCATTGCTTGCCGATGTTTAGTTTCACATATATTTATTGAATAAAAGGGAATAAATCCGGTAAAAAAGATAACACATACTGTTGTGTGCTACAGTGTAACTCCAAAGGATGAAGAAATCCAGAATTAAGCTCCCATTTATTTCCAAATTTAAAATTTAAAATTTCATTTGCTTCGGCTAATGGAAGTAAAGAATTAATCAGATGATTTGAAACTAATATTTGTTCAATTTCAGTTAAAAATCTACTTCCGATCGAACTTTGAATAAACTGAAATATTTTTTTCCTAAAGCAATCAATTTTCCATGATGTAATGGCGGAGAAATTATAGTACGAATATTAAGTAGAATAACAAAAAGAACAATAATAAATACACGTGGCTATTATATTTATTAACAACAAAAGCTGAAAAAGCGCCATCTATCGATCATTACAAACGCGGATGCTGTCCGTTTCGACCATTTCGATACTGATTATTATTAATTTTCTTTTCTTTTCTTTTTCTTTCAAAAAAAAAAAAAAAAAAAAGATTTTGCTGAAATTCTGGCAAAAGCAGAATTTAGTTTAGAATGGAGGACTATTATTATTATTATTATTTTTTTTTTTTTTTTTCAAATTATAATATCGCTTTCAAATTATTCAATTATATTTTCGATAAATTTTCGATTTCGATAAAATTCCAACCATTGTAAAACTGGCGGTCCTCCAGCAAATAAATTTTAATCTAGATAATCATTAGTGCAAATAAATATCCATATAAAAATAAAAACTTTTTTATTTACGAGACAAAACCTTTAGTTAAAATATACATTTAAAAACAATTTAAATCTAGATGTTTCGAAACCCGTCCGAGTTTCCTCATCAGTATCAATACAACGTAAATTTACAGAAGTACAAAATATTGAGGAGCCTGTGTGCATACTTCATTGATAGTGTGGAGATGGCTGGAAGTGAGCCAACTCTCAAGGAAAATACGTGACTTATAATTATCATAATCAGAATTTAGAACTTTTATATTATCGAAATCAATAATATGATCGGTTTCCATTGAATGGATTGCAATTTTTATATGATCGTCTATGCTCCTGTAGTCTAATTCTTGCTGTCATCCAGCCATCATAACTACCAGCCATCTCCACACTATCAATGAAGCATGTGCATTGGTTCCTCAATATTCTGTACTTCTGTAAATTTTTTGGGTAATGCTTGCAAATTACGTTGTATTGATACTGATGAGGAAACTCGGGCGGATTTCGAAACGTCTAGATTTTAATTGTTTTTAAATGTATATTTTATTTTATTTTATTTTTTTAATGTATATTTTAATTGTTTTTAAATATATATTTTAACTAAAGATTTTGTCTCGTAAATAAAAATTTGTTTTGTTTTTAATATATATAATTGAGACGGTTTAATGTTTGTGTACATTAAAGATAAATACCCATATAGGTGCGAAAGAAATGTTTTTCATGTAATATATCACAGATTTGCATTTTTGTCCATAATATTATCAACATAAATAAAAAAAAAGTAAGATGGACTGTGCATAAATATATAATTTTTGTCATTTAGAGTGATTGATTTAACTGTTTATAACTTTTGTTTAACATAAATCTAGAGAAACAGTGTAAAAATCGTATTGGAGTCAAATTTGACCTAACTGGTATTCAGTGTAACAAATAAATTCTGGTAGTAGGAGGGTTAAAATGTCTACAGACTTATGGAACACCCGGTATATATATGTATGTATATGTTTGTGTGTGTATGTATATATATGTATATATACGTGTGTGTGTGCTTCTAGGGCTTTCCGACGCTATTCCCTACATTGCAAACACTATTGATCGAATACTATGTAAGAAATTATAAAATTTTAATAAATGAGAAATACTGATGTAGAAATCTTTCTTTAACTTTATGTACTCACTGTCAATTATGTTCTTCATAAGAATTTTCTGAACACCCTATCATACTTCTGTGTTATCAGTATTTTTCTCATTTCTCTTTAATTTTCGGGAATGGGGACAAAGAAAAGGAAATTTTTTTGCCGTAGTTTTGAATCTGATATTGTAGATAAAACACGTTCAGCAGAATTTCTTTGAAACTTTCATTATTTTATCAGACATGTCACATAACAAAGAGAATTATTGACTATAATCGATTGTAACTCTCGTAGGCATTTAAAGATGAAGAATATCATTTTACAAGGAATTTGCTAAATTGCACGTTGCGTTGCTGATATTATTTTGGTATTAAAAAGTAAAATTAAAGTAATATTTAACTTTTAACCAACATTTTAAATAATGCAGATAATTTGCTTTAAAAAAATATGGATAATTGATACACAACCAAACTTATTTAAGCACCCTCTCATTTTACCTTATCCAGAACGTTTATATACTCATAGCTGCCAAGTGTTACGGTTTTTGGTACCAGTATTTTTACGAAAATATTTCATATGCTTTTGTAGTTTTTTTGTGGTTAAATAAAGCGTAAATTTCTATAAAAGAATATTGACATCCAGAAATCGTAACACTTATAAGTTATAATGTATTTGATTTGCCTGTGTGTTTATGCAAACTTTATCTTTTCCAAACATGCTTTGATTATTACAAAATTTACTCTTGATAATCAGGTATGTTGTATGGCATATTATCATTTGAAAATAATACATGTAATCTTCAAATGTCGTTTTCTAGGACATACCAAAAATTACGGATATAGCTTTCATTTCGTGTTTGTAAGTTCTCACAAAACAATTCAACTATATTACAGTCTATAGGTAATATTTTTTAAAGTAGATTTTCTTATCATTATATTGCTTTAAGGTAAAATAAATTAAGTTAGGTTTTTAAAACTTGTCACTTGTACTTCAATAGTAAATTATCTTCATCACCGTTATGTGTTGCGCTGTAATATGATCCTGATAAAACTAATTTTATTTTATTGTGAATAAGATAATATAAAAGATCGTATAAGGTGGGATGTAGAAAATCACATATACATTATTATACTGAAATTAATCTAGAATAATATATATATATATATATATATATATATATACTGGGTGTACCCATAAGTCTGTTGAAATTTTAAAAATTCATAACTATTGAATGAATTGATAGAATTGAACGTGGATTGTGAAAAAATCATTCTCGTGAAGGGGGATTTTTTTTTTTTCTTTCTTTTTTTTTCTTTCTTTCTTTTCTTTTCTTTTCTTTTCTTTTTTTTTTTTTTTTTTGGTAAAGAAATAAATATAGTTAAAATTTTTATCGATAATAGTTAGACAAATAGTTAAATTTTTCGCACAAATGTGAAAGAAAAATATGAAAATGGAAGTCCTATAAATTACACAACTTTGCGATTAGAACAGTTTATTTCTTATATGGCCTCCTACTTGTGCATACATGAAGTTTTAATTGCGATGCTGACTTAGTGGAAAAAGCCGTTACTGGTGAAGATCTTTTCACTCCAGTAAGAACCGCCGACTGAAGTTGCAGTTAACAGTGTTATAACTCGTTTGCAAACTGGAATTTGGGGTAATGACGGACACATAAAATACGATTTATATGCCTGTAAGCATTTGCATGCGAATAAGTACAGTGTTTCATGAAAATGTGCGATCTGGTCACGCACAGCGCCCTCTATAAACAAATAGCTTAATTATTATTTTTTCTCTACAAAAAAAAAAAAAACCTTCACGAGAATGATTTTTTCGCAAATCGCGCTCTATTCTGTCAATTAATTCCATAGTTATGAATTTTTAAAATGTCTACAGACTTATGGGACACCTGTATATTGATTTTAATTACTGTCTGAAAACAACAGACTATTTTATTAAAAACGTTTCTATTTTAGAACCATTCAGTGAAACATTGCAGTTTTTCTTTGGACAAAACTGATTGTTAATTAAGATGCAAAGTTTCAAAATATATCTTTTTTTTTTCTTTTTTTGACAGATTAATTATTTTTCAGAAAACATGATAATAATAATAATAAAATTCAACTGATTTTATATTAAATAGAGAGAGATAATGTTATTTGTCTCGAAAAATTATAAACTTTATTTTCTTTCTGATAACAAATAAACAAAATAAATAAAAATAAATTCAATTTTTCTTTTAACAAAAAATACTAAACATATTTTTTACAGGTAATTTTGAGAAGCTTGCATCGTTCCCATGAAACATTTAACGGACAAATCGGCTACATCTGCTCGCCAATAACTTTTAAAATAAAACCATACTAGCTGGAACCCGTCGAATTCGACGATCATTTTATTGACCGTAATGTTTCAAAAAACGTCGCACCACAATTTAAATGTATTTCAAGTTAAAACATCTAATATAATTTACGACATTTCACTTAAAAAAAAGAAAGTCAGAAAAATGCTTATAAATAGAAATACAACATATGACATCACTTTCTACAAAGTACAGTCAATGTGACGTCAAACTGACTTCAAATAAACAGTTCCTATCTTTCATTTTCTATTTCGTTTAATACTAACACTACATGTTAGCTGACCCGTCCGCCGTTTACCGGGCCCATGGTAATAACCTTAAATGAACCTTAAATTTGTATGGTTTTACATCTTTAACTTGATTTAGTTTGAATTTCTGTTTTTAAATGAAAGCATCACGAAAAAAATAATAAGCTGTCACATAAAAATTACCTCGAACCGAACGAAACTCTGCCTTGTGACCCCGATGCCTGCGGCAGCGCATACGCCGACCGCTAATAACATAAAAATATTCCCAAAAATTAACCTGAAACCGAACGACCCCGCCAAGTGTTGCCCTGGCCCATGATACCTTAAATGAACCTTAAATTTGTGTGATTTTATACCTTTAACTCGATTTAGTTTGAATTTCTGTTTTTAAATGAAAGCATCACGAAAACAAAAATCAGCTGTAACAAAACAAATTACCTCGAACCGAATGAAACTCTGCCTTGTGACCCTGGTGCCTGCGGCAGCGCATACGCGGGCCGCTAATAACATAAAAAAATCCCAAAAAATTAACCTGGAACCAAACGAACCCGCCCGGCAATGCCCGGCCCATGATAATAACCTTAAATGAACCTTAAATTTGTATGGTTTTATATCTTTAACTCGATTTTGTTTGAATTTCTATTTTTGAATAAAAGCATCGAAAAATAAAAAATAAAAATAAAATAAAATAAAAAAATCATCTGTAACAAACAAACAACAACAACAAAAAAAAAAAAAAACTTCAAACAGAACGGAACTCGGGCTCGTGACCCGGTGCCTGCGGCAGCGTATATAATAACATGAAAAAATTCTCAAAAACTTGAACCGAGCGAACCTCTGACTCGTGTTACCTCTGCCTGTGGCTGCTGCACTGTATAGCAGGCATGCATGCTACGCACGCGTTGCAAAATCCACATTCCTCCACCAGGGGGTGCAGTATGTTGTATACGACCATCACCAATCGCCTTGAATTTCCAAGACTTTTCAAATAAGGTGTCACTGGTGGTGTCAACTGCAAAATCCTTTAGTTGCACTTTCCACTGCCAGGGGGCATAGCGACGAACAACTATACGAACAACACCAACGGTCAGGAAATACCAAGACCTTTAAAATACGATATAACATGATAGGGTCTACTACAAAATCACCTAAATCCATTTTTTACCACCAAGGGGTGGAGTATTGTATACGAACTTCCCCAATCAACAGGAAATTTCAAGACCTCTATCACCAATCGCCTTGGATTTCCAAGACCTTTCAAATAAGGTGCCACATGGTGGTGTCAACTGCAAAATCTATTAGTTGCACTTTCCACCACCAGGGGGCGCAGTGTGTTCTGTACGAACATCAACAACGGTCAGGAAATACCAAGACCTTTAAATTAAGATATAACATGATAGGGTCTACTACAAAATCCCCTGGTTCCACTTTTAACCACCAAGGGGTGCAGTATATTGTATACGAACTTCCCCAATCAACAGGAAATTTCAAGACCTCTGTCACCAATCGCCTTGGATTTCCAAGACCTTTCAAATAAGGTATCACATGGTGGTGTCAACTGCAAAATCCTTTAGTTGCACTTTCCACCACCAGGGGGCGCAGTGTGTTCAGCACGAACAACACCAACGGTCAGGAAATACCAAGACCTTTAAAATAAGATATAACATGATAGTGTCTACTACAAAATCACCTAGTTCCATTTTTCACCACCAGGAAGCGCACTATATTGTATACAAACATCCCCAATCAACATGAAATTTCAAGACCTCTATCACCAATCTCCTTGGATTTCCAAGACCTTTTAAATAAGGTGTCACATGGTGGTGTCAACTGCAAAATCCTTTAGTTGCACTTTCCACCGCCAGGAGGCGCAGTGTGTTCTGTACGAACATCCCCAACGGTCAGGAAATACCAAGACCTTTAAAATAAGATGTAACATGATAGGGTCTACAGCCCACCGGGGGGAAACCGTTCGACTTTTTTTTATTTTTCTCTTTTCATAGCACATCTACAGACCAAGTCCTTTTTTTAGACACCTCAACCAAATTTTTGCACCAAAAGTAGTTCTCTCAATATAGTGGAGACAGACAAAAACATGTTTCAAATTAATATATAGATAAATGTTCTTAGCTGATTTAAAAAAAAAAAAAAAGAAAGAAAGAAAGAAAGTCGTTGCCTTGGCATAAATTGTTGATGTTTGTAGAAAATAGTAAAATATTCACGCCGAAAAAGTTACTCACTTTCTCGCTTGCCTTTGAACTGATAAGTCTTCTATTTTCTGTGATGCTATGGCATAGATACTGTCGGTAACAAAAGTGTCCGAACACTAGCAAAAATTCCTATGTAAAAAAAGTCCACTTCATACGGTTTTGTTAAATAAGTTCTTATCGAATCATGTTCTTACACGGACTAAGAACAGGATTTGACAAGGATTTATTTAACAAAACAGTATGAAGCGTACTTTTTTTGCGTAGGAATTTTTGCTAGTATTCGGACACTTTTGTTACCGACTGTACCAACATTTTAATTTATTCCAGAGTATTTTTAGCCCCGCCTTTATTTTATACCACTTATTTTTAAGAGAAAATTTTTGTTATTTTATCGAAGTTATATATTGGAGAATTTTTTTCTGTAAATAAAGTGGTGCGAAATAAAGACGGGGCTAAAAATACTCAGGAATAAATTAAAATGTTGGCATCTATACTATGGATCTGTTATGCCCTCCTCACATATACGCACACTTATAAGTAATTTCACATAAGTAATTTCTACCTAATTTATAAAGTACTATGGAACTTCCTCTTTTAAAGTACAAATGACCAATTTATGAATAAAATTAATCTCCATCAATGACGATTATTTATATGCCTCTGTTTAATCACATATTGAAACTGAAGTACAGAAAATGCCTATTTTAACTTTTTTTTTTATTTCTCGGCCTTTATTTCAGCAATAATTTCCAAGTTTACGTTAAACAAAATGAATAAATAGTATATTTTGGGGGGATAGTACAGATAGTAAAATAGTATATATAGGGAGCGCATATATGCATCGGATAGCGTTATAATTTATTGCTGATTCTTACTGGAAATATTTTTTAACTGCAGGAAGTTTTATTCTTCAGATGAAAAGCTGGAGAAAGAAACACGTAAGTTTTTCCAGCTTTATATATATATATTGTGTGTCACATTATTACTATTAAAATTATCTGTTACAGGCAAAATTGGTAAATATAGTGCATGGATTTGTCTTGGAATGGTAAGTACAGAGAAAAGATTAAAAATAAATAAATAAATAAATAAAAATACTATTTTCTAACAATAATCGTTATTCAATTTAATTACAAAAGATTGATGTAAAAAATATAAGGATTTCTGTATGCTGGAAACAGTAACAGAAAAAAAAAAAAAAAAAAGAAAAAGAAAAATCTCAGCCTGTGTATATCTTAATATATATAAATCTCGTGTCACAATGTTTGTCCTCAATGGACTCCTAAACCACTTAACCGATTATAATAAAATTCGCACACCATGTGCAGTTCGATCCAACTTGAGAGATAGGATAGTTTAAATCTCAAATTATAGTCGCAATTTTAATTTATTGCTAATTATTTGTCTGTTATTATTTGACAGTCACAATTATCTGTTAACTCCAAATGATTCTAACAGATGTCGATACCTTTCGACTGGGTTGAAATGAAAGCTGAAATATATTTGGTGCTGCCATCTACACAAAGAATCTTCAACTTTTTAACCTATTAATAAATTTCGTATAATTCAATTATTTCCACTTTTTAAATTTTTGGTGTTAGCATAGCCGGCCACGTGTTACTTAGACTGAAGTGTAAATTGAATTCATATTATAATGAAGATAATACAGTGAAATTAATCCTGTTTTTTACTTATTTGTGCTTCATTGATCAAAACTTTATAATTTAATCTGTATATATATATAAATTACGTGTCACGATGTTTGTCCGGGGTAAACTCCTAAACTAAGGAACTGATTTTGATGAAATTTTGCACACTGTGTGCAGTTTGATCCAACTTGAGAGATAGGATAGTTTTTATCTCAATTTATTGTCACAATATTGTTTTATTGCAATTATTTGTTAATTATAGACCTTTATTAAAGTTGCTCCAAAATATCTGTGAGTTCCATTAATTTAATTGTTGCCAAAAAAAAAAAAAAAAATACGAGTTCATTTTCTTTCGACATAAAAATAAATACATTTAATCAAACGTGAACGTTAAAAAATTATAAAAAGTTAAATTATGCATCTCACGAAAATTGACGTCATAATCAATTTAAAGATTTTATACACATTGATAAAGTGCTAATGTAGTTCTATCATAGATATCTTAATATATATAAATCTCGTGTCACAATGTTTGTCCTCAATGGACTCCTAAACCACTTAACCGATTATAATAAAATTCGCACACCATGTGCAGTTCGATCCAACTTGAGAGATAGGATAGTTTAAATCTCAAATTATAGTCGCAATTTTAATTTATTGCTAATTATTTGTCTGTTATTATTTGACAGTCACAATTATCTGTTAACTCCAAATGATTCTAACAGATGTCGATACCTTTCGACTGGGTTGAAATGAAAGCTGAAATATATTTGGTGCTGCCATCTAAACAAAGAATCTTCAACTTTTTAACCTATTAATAAATTTCGTATAATTCAATTATTTCCACTTTTTAAATTTTTGGTGTTAGCATAGCCGGCCACGTGTTACTTAGACTGAAGTGTAAATTGAATTCATATTATAATGAAGATAATACAGTGAAATTAATCCTGTTTTTTACTTATTTGTGCTTCATTGATCAAAACTTTATAATTTAATCTGTATATATATATAAATTACGTGTCACGATGTTTGTCCGGGGTAAACTCCTAAACTAAGGAACTGATTTTGATGAAATTTTGCACACTGTGTGCAGTTTGATCCAACTTGAGAGATAGGACAGTTTTTATCTCAATTTATTGTCACAATATTGTTTTATTGCAATTATTTGTTAATTATAGACCTTTATTAAAGTTGCTCCAAAATATCTGTGAGTTCCATTAATTTAATTGTTGCCAAAAAAAAAAAAAAAAAAAATACAAGTTCATTTTCTTTTGACATAAAAATAAATACATTTAATCAAACGTGAACGTTAAAAAATTATAAAAAGTTAAATTATGCATCTCACGAAAATTGACGTCATAATCAATTTAAAGATTTTATACACATTGATAAAGTGCTAATGTAGTTCTATCATAGATATAGTAATATATATAGATCTCTCATCCCCATGTTATCGTAGAAAGATTTTTGATGCCGAAAAAAGATAAAAAATAAAAGCTTTGGAAACAGCCATTAAGTGGTATTGAAAAAAAAAAAAAAAAAGAAAAAAAAAAAGAAAAAGAAAAGAAAGAAAGAAATATGAATTTGAAACTGTATCTGGAGTCTTCCATTCCCCTTTAGCAAATAAATTATTCATAAATTTTATTTGCTAAAATATTAGTATGTATTCCCGTGTGTATTCACTCGGGGAAAGACGGCCATATTTTGGTAAAAACGTCGTCTTTTCCCAAATGAAAAGGAATAACTTTTTTCTCCCCAATGATCACTCTATTCTATATATGCTATACTATATCTATGAGTTCTATACGCAAGCGAAGTGTGACTCACTGACCGTCTGTGCAGCCAAGAAAAAGATTTCCTATGTTAATTGCCCACTGGATTTTTTGTAAGAAATTATTAAAAATCGAGGAAATTTATTTCCCGATTTTAATCCTTATATTTGGGTATAGATATGTATTAGTTATCGCGGGTGTTAGATTGAATTATTTTGCTGTCAAATTGACAAAATTTTAATTTTAAATTTTTAAACTCTGTCGCCCTTGGCTTTTTTTATTATTATTATTATTATTTGGCGATCAAAAGCGTAACACGAAAATATACATGCCAGATGTATGCATTGTACGAAATGTAATATGTATTATTCATTGTACGTATGTATGACATGTAATATGTATTGTACGAAATATTGTTTCATATTATTCATTACTCTTTTAATATAAGTTGTTAAAATAACCATGATTTTTGAAAGGAATTAAATATTTTCGCCAGATAATTTGGCGATATTCTTTTTTTTTCGCCAAAGATGACAGAAATGAAATCTATTCCGCTGCAAAATATTAGTATCTTACATCAGATATTTTATTTAGACATTTGAAAACAAATTTGACTTCAAACTATGATAGAATATTTATCATTTTCCTTTTAATTTGTATATTATTAGTATATTAAAATTTAAAAGCATGGTATATAAAAAGTTTTTTTTTTTTTTTTTTTTTTTTTTAAATCTTATAATTATTCTTATCTTAATCCTCAATGTTTCCCATCTTTATTGACTTGAATTTACTATTAAAATTTTAACATACTCAAAAACTTCTCATCACTTCGTTAAAATACACTAAACTTTTCCAAAATCTTTTTGTATTTAAAATGATACATGTATTTACTTTAAATGTCCAATATTTCATAAGATTTCCAATTTTAAAGTTTTAAAATATTTATCAAATTTACTTATTTTTCTGGTTTAGCCTTATTGTTTTCCCTTTTATAACTACAGCTGTTGCCCTCTTTAAAATATTTAAAATGATGAGGTCATTTAATAGTAAAATTATCCATTATAGCATATATTATATTTCACTCCTCCATAAAAATTGATTTTAAAATCGTCTGTTTCTTTTATACTTTTATTTTAATAGAATTTTAATAGAATTTAATTTATATATTAGTCATTTTAGCAATTTTATCCAAAGTAGCATTAGAAATAATATATATCACTTCTCCATTAAAATTTATAGGACCCTACAATAAAATTAATTTGTGCTTAATATCAACACTACGAAAATGTTTATCAATCACTTCCAAATTTTGACCTAAGTTTCAAATCTCAACCCTGTGGGTTTTTACATCGGCTACAACGTTTTCGTCTTTGTTCGTAAATAATAATTTAACTGTACTAAATAGTTTACAGCCGTATAATTCAACGTATAACTTAGTCACAGCAACGCGTGGCCGGGTCTGCTAGTATGTGCATGTATATATTGTATCTTTAGAGGTTAAAATTTGTCGAGAACTTATTAAAACTTTGTAAAGTTTGGGCTTAGCTAAAATTTCTAATGTTGTTGAAAAATATTTATAACTTCAGTTCGTTTGTCTGTTCGTCTAATTATGCTCTAATTTCTGTAAAAATACTTATTGCTACGAAATTATCGTCCCTTAAATTAATTATTTAAAATAATGTATTTTATAATGTTATTCAAAATAATATAAAAGCAGTATTTATGATCTCATTTGCCTATCGTCTGATCATGGTCTAATTTCTATAAATATACTTATTGTTTTGAAATTAACGTATGTTAAGAGCAATTGAAATATTATCTTAATTAAAATGTTAATTATATCTTTATTTTACAAAAAAAAAAAAAAAAAAAAAAAAAAAAAAAAAATCTAGATACAATACAATTGTTAGGCACTAACATTTTTATAAATAACTTTTTTTCTCAAACTCTCTTTTAATTTCTCAAAAACAACCCAAGTAACATATGTTACCATTATACATACACTGAGCTATGTAAAGTAATTGTTTAGAATGCGTTTCCTTGACTTATAATATCAAATCAAATAATTATTCATCTTTACGACAGTACTTGGAAAATAATGCATATTCAATATTAGTGCCGCGCTTATTATTACAAAACCTCTCAAAGAATGAATTTTTTGGGCTTTGTAAATATATTTTCAATAGACGTATAACAATTCTCCATAAGCAATTGCTTGAGGTAAAATTACTTATGCAACACGAAGAGATCCAACCTGTCCATTGTTTATTTATTTATTATTTATTACTTTCTTTTGTGTCCAATAGAAGAAACTATTGTTGTCATAAACATTTTCACGTCCGTTTTTCTGTGTATTTACATGTTTAGAGATGTACTGAGCACGACTTGACCATATTCAGAGACTCCAACATACTAATTAATATTCCGTACTATTGTTAGCCACGCCTTTTTTTCCACACCAGTATCATTTTAGAGTATTTTTCTTCATATTTAATCGTAATTGATTTTGGAGACTATTACTCTAAAACTTTACTGGTGTGTAAAATAGGGCGTGACTAACAACACTACGGAATATTAATTAAAATGTTGGAGTCTCTGCATATTCATATTTTTTTTTTTTTTTTTTTTGCCATATTCAGAGAATGTCCATCTGTCAGTTTGTGTGTGTGACGAATCTTGTCTATAAGCTCTAGCTGGAAAACTAATGCATACAATTTCCCAAAAAGTTATATTTATTTGCAATTTGATATAAATTTGAGCCTGTTTCCATTGTTAGATATTGCTCAATTTATAATGCTGTTGCCCATTTTATCACAATTTTTAATTTTTGGTGTGCGCATTATAACATTCTATAAACGTACACAATGTATTACTTCTGACCAATCTTTGGGAGATATAAAAAAATATATTTGAAATACTAATAGTCAGCCAGGATTTTTTTTTTTTTTCTTTTTTTTTATGAATGTGCTTTTGTGAATTTTGTGAATTATATAGATAACCGTCCTGAGGGAGAATCCTCTCCTCTCTCGCGGAATGTTAAATTTCAGTGTGAGTATTACTCGTCAATATTTTTAAATAAATAGCACTGCGCAGCAAAAAAAAAAAAAAAAAAAAAAAAAAAAAATCCTTTTTTTGAGCCCTGATACCATTCCTGCTGATTCTTATGTAAAATGACCTCTGAATCCGAATATGAGCCCCATTTTGCAAAGTCAACGACCGTTTTCGCGGGATGCCATATATATATATATATATATATATATATATATATATATATATATATACATATATATATAAATATCTGTATATATATAAAAATTACGTGTCACGATGTTTGTCCGCGATAAACTCCGAAACTAATGAACCGGTTTTAATGAAATTTTGCACACTGTGTGCAGTTTGGTCCAGCTTGAAAAATAGGATAGTTTTTATCTCAATTTATTGTCACAACTAGCTGGCTTCGCCCGCTAGCGGGTCAGTATTTTCAAATGAATCACTAAAAATAATGAATCACTAACAGAAACTTTTAGTGTTAAGAAAAGAAATTAAAAAAAAAATCATTTCTGATTGGGTAAAAAGTTGGGCCGGGTCCCCACGCGCTGCGCGCGCGTATTCCTTCCCTGACCCTACGTGCCCCCTAAAAAAAATCATTTCTGATCGGGTAAAAACTCGCACCGGGTCCCCACTGCCTTCGGCAGCGCAGTACCGTGTGCGCTGCGCGCGCACAACTGAAGGGATACACGTGCTGCGCGCGCGTATTCCTTCCCTGACCCTTCGTGCCCCCTAAAAAAAAATCATTTCTGATCGGGTAAAAACTCGCACCGGGTCCCCACTGCCTTCGGCAGCGCAGTTCTATAATAAAATATCTTTCGAATATCTATCGAATAATATCTTTCGAATTTCTATCTTTTCTATCTATAAAATATATTTTGAATGATGTATTAAAAATAATTTAATCATAATTAGGAATTGAAATATTGAAATTTGAAAATATTACAGTGCCATCTGGTGGTACAAATTTCTGCATTCCACTGTTCGATTCCAAATCAAAAAAGCTTTCTAATGATGTATTACTTATGAAATTATTTTAATTAGTAGCTGAGATACAAAAGAAAACTAATTCAGGACACCTCAAAACGTGTAAATCTGGTGAAAACTTTCGATAATATAAAAGAACTTTAAAATATCTTTCGAATGATGTATTAAAAAAAAATTAATCATAATAAGAAATTGAAATATTGAAATTTCAAAATAATACAGCACCATAAGAGAAAAGTGATTCAGGACACCTCAAAACGTATAAATCTCGTGAAAACTTTCGATAATTTAAAAGAACTTTAAAATATCTTTCGAGTGATGCATTAAAAATAATTTAATTATAATTAGAAATTGAAATATTGAAATTTGAAAATATTACAGCGCCATCTGGCGGTACAAATATCTGTATTCCACTGTTTGATTCCAATTCAAAAACGCTTTCTAATGATGTATTACTTATGAAATTATTTTAATTAGTAGCTGAGATACAAAAGAAAACATAATCAGGACACCTCAAAACGTGTAAATCTGGCGAAAACTTTCGATAATTTAAAAGAACTTTAAAATATCTTTTGAATGATGTATTAAAAATAATTTAATCATAATTAGAAATTGAAATATTGAAATTTGAAAATATTACAGCGCCATCTGTCGGTAGAAATTTCTGTATTCCACTGTTCCATTCCAATTCAAAAACGCTTTCTAATGATGTATTACTTATGAAATTATTTTAATTAGTAGCTGAGATACAAAGAAAACTAATTCAGGACACCTCAAAACGTATAAATCTGGTGAAAACTTTCGATAATATAAAAGAACTTTAAAATATCTTTCGAATGATGCATTAAAAAAAATTTAATCATAATTAGAAATTGAAATATTGAAATTTGAAAATAATACAGCACCATAAGAGAAAACTGATTCAGGAGACCTCAAAACGTGTAAATCTCGTGAAAACTTTCGATAATTTAAAAGAACTTTAAAATATCTTTCGAGTGATGCATTAAAAATAATTTAATTATAATTAGAAATTGAAATATTGAAATTTGGAAAAATTACAGTGCCATCTCGCGGTAGAAATTTCTGTATTCCACTGTTCGATTCCAAATCAAAAAAGCTTTCTAATGATGTATTACTTATGAAATTATTATAATTAGTATCTGAGATACAAAAGAAAACTCATTCGGGACACCTCAAAACGTGTAAATCTGGTGAAAACTTTCGATAATATAAAAGAACTTTAAAATATCTTTCGAATTAAGTATTAAAAATAATTTAATCATAATTAGAAATTGTAATATTGAAAATTGAAAATATTACAACGCCACAAAAGAAAACTGATTCAGGACACCTCAAAACGTGTAAATCTCGTGAAAACTTTCGATAATTTAAAAGAACTTTAAAATATCTTTCGAGTGATGCATTAAAAATAATTTAATTATAATTAGAAATTGAAATATTGAAATTTGGAAAAATTACAGTGCCATCTCGCGGTAGAAATTTCTGTATTCCACTGTTCGATTCCAAATCAAAAAAGCTTTCTAATGATGTATTACTTATGAAATTATTATAATTAGTATCTGAGATACAAACGAAAACTCATTCGGGACACCTCAAAACGTGTAAATCTGGTGAAAACTTTCGATAATATAAAAGAACTTTAAAATATCTTTCGAATTAAGTATTAAAAATAATTTAATCATAATTAGAAATTGTAATATTGAAAATTGAAAATATTACAAAGCCACAAAAGAAAACTGATTCAGGACACCTCAAAACGTGTAATTCTGGTGAAAACTTTCGATAATTTAAAAGAACTTTAAAATATCTTTCGAATGATGTATTAAAAATAATTTAATCATAATTAGAAATTGAAATATTGAAATTTGAAAATATTACAGCGCCATGAAAGAACACTGAATCAGGAGACCTCAAAACGTGTAAATCTGTTGAAAACTTTGAATTATGTAAAAGAACTTTAAAATATCTTTCGTATGATGTATAAAAAATAAATCAATCGTAATTAGAAATTGAAATACGCGTATTAGAATATTGCAAAAATGTCCGGCGTGTAAAGATAAAATTTAATTTGCAATTAAAATGTAAATCTTTTGTTTATTGACAAAAATCGATGAAATTTGAAATGCAAGTTTGTTTTGTGGTGTAAATATTATATACTAAATAAAATGTGTAAAATTTGAAAAATTGAAGAAAATAGAAAATTGTAATTTTTAATCGCACTACGAAACACGTGACTGCATTAAATACCAGATGTGTTTCCGTTGAAGACTGCTGTAGACTTAATGTCTGCAAAGATAACATTCTTGTGATTCGTTGCCAACATTTTTTTATAGTTTAGTTAATTTTAAAAAATCTAATTGTCCGATCGATAAGCCGTTTAAACCATCGGATTGAGAAAAAAAAGCCCTTTCCAATGGTATCTTGTTTGTAACGACACGACTGATATTTCTAATTTAATTTCCACTTTTTCCGTAAAAATGTCGCTTTTTAAGCATTTAATCATGAATTCTGGGTCATTTTTCGGTAGACAATGGTCAACGTTTTAATTAATATCTCCGCTAATTAGGGTCGCATCGTTTAGCAAATTAGATAACCCTGATCTGCGATAAATTCTCTGTCCGACGGTACCTGTTCGAAGTCCGTGCGACCTTTAGCGGCGGAGCCTTAGCTGCGTCAAGCCGTTTCTCACAGACACACAGACAGACACACAGACACACACACGCGTACAGATTTTAATAATATAAGGGATATTTTTTTATTGCAATTATTCGTTAATTATAGCCCTTTGTTACAGTTGCTCCAAAATATCTGTGAGTTCCATAAGTTTAATTGTTGCCAAAATAAATAAATAAATCATTACGAATTCATTTTCTTTCGACATAAAAATAAATACATTTAATCAAACGTGAACGTTAAAAAGTTATAAAATGTTAAATTATGCATCTCTCGAAAATTGACGTCATAATGAATTTAAAGATTTTATACACATTGATAAAGTGCTAAAGTAGTTCTATCATAGATATAGTAATATATATAGATCTATCATCCCCATGTTATCGTACAAAGATTTTGATGCCGAAAAAAAGAAGCTTTGGAATCAGCCAATAAGTAGTATTGAAGAAAAAAAAAAAAAAAAAGAAAGAAAGAAAGAAAAGAAATATGAATTTGAAACTGTATCTGGAGTTTTTCATTCACTTTTAGTAAATAAATTATTCATAAATTTTATTTGCTAAAATATTCTTATGTATTCCCGTGTGCATTCACTCGGGGAAAGACGGTCATATTTTGGTAAAAACGTCGTTTTTTCCCAAGTGAAAAGGAATCACTTTTTTCTCCCCAATGATCACTCTATATATACTGTACTATATCTATGCGTTCTATACGCAAGCGAAGTGTGACTCACTGACCGTCTGTACAGCCAAGAAAAATATTTCCTACGTTAATCGCCCATTGGATTTTTTGTAAAAAATTATTAAAAATCGAGGAAATTTATTTCCCGATTTTAATCCTTATATTTGGGTATAGATATGTATTAGTTATCGCGTGCGTTAGATTGAGTTATTTTGCTGTCAAATTGACAAAATTTTAATTTTAAGTTTCAAAACTCTGTCGTCCTTGGCATTTTTTTTTTTTTTTTTTTTTGTATTTGGCGACCAAAAGCGTAACACGAAAATATACATGTCAGGCGTATGTATTGTACGAAATGTAATATGTATTACTCATTGTACGTATGTATGGCATGTAATATGTATCGTACGAAATATTGTTTCATATTATTCATTACTGTTATAATATAAGTTGTTAAAATAACCATGATTTTTGAAAGGAATTAAATATTTTCGCCAGATAGTTTGGCGATATTCTTTTTTTCGCCAGGGATGGCAGAAATGAAATCTATTCCGCTGCAACATATTAGTACCTTATATCAGATAATTTATTTAGACATTTGAAAACAAATTTGACTTCAAACTGTGATAGAATATTTATCATTTTCCTTTTAATTAGTATATTATTAGTATATTAAAATTTAAAAGCATGGTATATAAAGAGTTTTTTTTAAATAATTATTCTTATCTTAATCCCCAATGTTTCCCATCTTTATTAACTTGAATTTGCTATTAAAATTTTAACATACTCAAAACCTTCTCATCACTTCGTTAAAATATACTAAACTTTTCCAAAATATTTTTCTATTTAAAATAATACATGTATTTACTTTAATTGTCCAATATTTCATAAGATGTCCTATTTTAAAGTTTCAAAATATTTATCAAATTTACTTATTTTTCTGGTTTAGCCACATTGTTTTCCTTTTTATAACTACAGCTGCTGCCATCTTTAAAACATTTAAAATGATGAGGTCATTTTATAGTAAAATTATCCATTATAGCAAATATTATATTTCACTCACCCATTAAAATTGATTTTAAAACGTCTGCTTCTTTTATACTTTTATTTTAATAGAATTTTAATAAAAATTAAATTACATATTAGTCTTTTTAGCATTTTAATCCAAAATAGCTTTAGACATATTATATTTCACTCATCCATAAACATCGATTTTTGAAATCGTCTGCTTCTTTTATACTTTTATTTTAATAGAATTTTAATATAATTGCCGAAACGTCAGTGGAGGCCCTACATTGAGACTCAAAACGGTTTTGGGCTGTGTCTGTCAGTCGCGCGATAGCGGCCGCAAAAATAGCGCTATTGACTTGAAATTTGGTACACATGTTCATGAGCCCCACGAAATCAGCTGTATAGTTTTTGGTATGTATTCCATTTATAGTTCGTATACAGGGACACGCCAAAGTTTTTCTTATCATTACGGCCTATGGGAGGAATTTGTATGTATCGCAATAGCGGCCGAAAAAATCACGCTATTGACTTGCAATTTGGTACACATGTTCATGTGCCACACGGAATCAGCTGTATAGTTTTGGGTGTGTATTCCATTTGTAATTCGTGTACAGGGACACGCCAAAGTTTTTCTTATCATTACGGCCTATGGGAGGAATTTGTATGTATCGCAATAGCGGCCGCAAAAATCACGCTATTGACTTGTAATTTGGTACACATGTTCATGTGCCACACGGAATCAGCTGTATAGTTTTGGGTGTGTATTCCATTTGTAATTCGTGTACAGGGACACGCCAAAGTTTTTCTTATCATTACGGCCTATAGGAGGAATTTGTATGTACCGCGATAGCGGCCACAAAAATCTCGCTATTGACTTGCAATTTGGTACACGTGTTTATGTACCCCACGAAATGAGCTGTATAGTTTTGGGTGTGTATTCCATTTGTAATTCGTGTACAGGGACACGCTAAAGTTTTTCTTATCATTACGGCCTATGGGAGGAATTTGTATGTATCGCGATAGCGGACACAAAAATCTCGCTATTGACTTGCAATTTGGTACACGTGTTTATGTACCCCACGAAATGAGCTGTATAGTTTTGGGTGTGTATTCCATTTGTAATTCGTGTACAGGGACACGCCAAAGTTTTTCTTATCATTACGGCCTATAGGAGGAATTTGTATGTACCGCGATAGCGGCCACAACAATCACGCTATTGACTTGCAATTTGGTACACATGTTCATGAGCCCAACGGAATCAGCTGTACAGTTTTAGGTGTGTATTCCATTTGTAGTTCGTGTACAGGGACACGCAAAAGATTTTCTATCATTACGGCCTATGGGAAGAATCTGTATGTACCGCGATAGCCACCGCAAAAATAAAGCTATTGACTTCCAATTTTTGCCGAAACGTCAGTGGAGGCCCTCTGTTGAGACTCAAAAGGATTTTGGGTTCCGTCTGTCCGTCCGTCTATCTGTCTGTCGTGCGATAGCGGCCGCAAAAATCACGCTATTGACTTGAAAATTTGTACACATATTCATGATCTCCACGAAATTAGCTGTGTAGTTTTGGGTGTGCATTCCATTTGTAGTTCGTGTACAGGGACACGCCAAAGTTTTTTTTATCATTATGGCCTATAGGAAGAATTTGTATGTACCGCGATAGCGGCCCCAAAAATAACGCTATTGACTTGCAATTTGGTACACATATTCATGAGCCCAACGGAATTAGCTGTATAGGGTTAGGTGTGTATTCCATTTGTTGTTCGTGTACAGGGACACGCCAAAATTGTTCTTATCCTTACGGCCTATGGGAAGAATTTGTATGTACCGCAATAGCGGCCGCCAAAATCCTTCGATTGACTTGCAAATTGGTGCACACGTTCCAGCTTTGCATATAAGTAGCTGTATAATTTTTATTGCTATATTTTTTATAAACTGTGTACAGGGACACGCCAAAATTCTTAACATTACGACGTATGGGGTGAATTTCGTTTAAACGCATTTTAATATCATTACTTTGCAATGAAGAAAATGAAACTAGAGTACGTGAGTAAGATGCTTAAACTTATGTTGTTTGAAGAAAATATGTGCTCTTAAGCTTTCTAATTAATGTACAGGACCTTACAAAAGTGTTCTGACAATGTCACTTAGTCATCCAAACGATGCTAAATTTGGAACAATTATTAATTTTAAACGCAAAATAAGCTGAATTGTTTTTACTGGTGTATACAATGTTTATGGTTCGTTTACAAAGACACACGAAAGAATTTCGTAACATTAGAGCCTATGGACAATTTTTTAATTTAAGCGCGCAATTTAATGCGTTTATGCTGAATTAAACTTAATAAAGTTAACATACACTATAAAGATGCCTGAAATCATGTTTACTCTTAAAAATGGTTATGTATAGACTAAATAATTTATGGGATCACACAAAGTAATTCCGAGTATGTACTGTATTCATCCAAATGATGTCAAATTAGTTTGAAAAATTAATGAATTATAATTAATTTGGTTTATTCTTATTGTTGGCGTTTATAATGACTGTGGCTACTTTTTCGGGATACATAAAGGAATTTCGTACTATTACGGTCTATAGTCGGTATTTCTTAAAAGTGTATTTTAACATGGTTACACCCCATCAGATATAATGAAATTTTATTAGAACTTTAAAAGCATGTTTTCCTGTTGAAAATTGTGGGCATAGAATTGATAATTAGTTTAAAGGTTACGCAAAATATTTCCGATATGCTATGTAATTTTTTTTTTTTTTTTTTTTGGTATGAAATTTGGTATTTATGAATTTCAGGGAAATAATACAAGACCGTCGTTTATTAAGAATACATATTGTTGCGTACTTGGGGGTTCGTAAGTTGTCCGAGAATGAAAGGCGAAACTTGCAAAAATTCAGTGATTTATTCACAGAAAGTTCCAGAAAAATACAGGTCTATAAACCAAGTATCAGCTTCATTTCAACCAGTAAACATAGCTTAAACAACAGCACAAACTGTTTAGCAATAACACACAACGCAAGTCTCATTCAAAGAGGCTCAAAGCAAAGCAAGCATTTGACGAAACTGACACAGATCTGAGATTGGCCGCCTTGGTTAAAAAGAGGCTCCTTTTATACTATTCTGTCGTGCACAGACTGTTCTGGAAAATTATCGTATCTCATCAGCCAATGAGATTAGAGCTTCCATATTTGGTATATCCCTAATAAGGATTTTCTCACCAAGGTCGCCAAAAAAAATCGCCAAGGAGGGAAACAGTCGCCAAATTTGGCGCCAAATCCCTTTCTTCCCTTATATGGTGCTTTTTAATGCGTTTTAAAAGAAAAATTAGGCTATTTTTACGCGAAAACGACTATAAATGCACAAAATTAGCATTTTATTAACTTTACTAAGTCTCTTTGAAAAAATTTATACAAAAATAAATGCAATTATTTACAATTCCATAACACTTTATATCATATACAAATAGGTATACAAAGAGAGATACAGCGGGGGTTGAGGGGGGCGGCAGCCCCCCTCAGGAATGTATCTGATTATGGTAATAAGTCAATCGAATCAATATATACTATTATATAATAAGGAATAAATAAAAATGACCTATTGAAAAATGTCTAATGCAAATAGGACGTTGAGGCTCCTGATCTGCAGATCCACTAGTATAATTTATATATTAGTCATTTTAGAATTTTTATCCTAAGTAGCATTAGAAACAATATATATCACTTCTCCATTAAAATTTTTAATACCCTACAATAAAATTAATTTGTGCTTAATATCAACTCTACGAAAATTTTTATCAATCGCTTCCAAATTTTGACCTAAGGTTCAAATCTCAATCCTGTGGGTTTTTACATCGGCTACAACGCTTTCGTCTTTATTCGTAAATAATAATTTGACTGTATACTGCTTGTTTACTGCAATATAATTCAACGTATAACTTAGTCACAGCAACGCGTGGCCGGGTCTGCTAGTATATATATATATATAATAAATAATAATAATAATTGATTAATAAAATATAATAAATGTAATTCATAATTTCAGTGGCAACCCCCCCACCCCACCCCACCCCTCTAAATTTTTCCCTTGCTGCAAATGTTCATGTTTTATAGAATTTTACACTTCTGCAGCCCCTCAGAAGATATTTAACAGTTAAAATAATCCCTCCCCCCTCCATACAAATCAAATTTATAGCCACAAAATTACCGAAAAATGATAAAAATAGGGGAGCGTCCCCAAAAAACGGTGGGTGATAGGGCAAAATGGGTATTACATTCGAATTTAGCAAAAATGGTGTTGGGGCCGATTTCCATGCAGAGCAGTATAGTTAAACCGTGTATCTGGGATATTTTGAAACAAAATTATCTTTGACCTTTTTTTTTTTTTTTTAAGCAAAAAATCGTGATAAATGTATTTTTTAAAATGCCATTTGTGTTCCAAAACTTTTTTTTTTTTTTTTTTTTTTTTTTTTTTAATGTGCCTGAATACATTTGTAAATACAATATCGACAATAAAATAAAATAAAATAAATAATAAAGAATTAACATGAATGAATAATTGACATTGAATAGTACAGTCGGAAAAAAAAATAATAATAAAATAAATAAAAATACGTAACGCTCGACGTAGCTTCGTTGCTGATCAATGCACAAAAATGTAATAGGTATCATCCGACGGGAAATTGTGAGTAATTTAAGAAAATGAAATGAAATTTTGAATTGGGGGTCGTCTACATATTGAAATGCGTACCAACTTTGATTTTTTTTTTTTTTTTTTTTTTCAATGGTAATGCCCTATTTTTATTTTATATTTGAATTTCCGGGATCGCGACAACGCGAAAAAGTATATTGGTTGTATATTGTACTTATTTTTTCAGTTATAAGCGTTCAAATTTTGAAGCTACTAATGTTAAATTCATATTTCAAACTTTTGTTAATATCTTTACAAAAAATAACTTGATCTGTGTTACTCTCTATGAACCATGCTACACATTGTACTTTCTCTTGTGGAGTCCACATGCTCACTTACAACTGGCTATCCTAACATGAAAAAAAAAAAAAAACTTTATTAGTTGTACTTATAACTGCAGAAAACAGAATGTAAATTAATTTTTTATTTTAAAATTATTAAAGTTTCAAGTTGTAAATGTGATTCTTGAACACCCTGTATAAATAACTACAAAAAAAAAAAAAATGTTAAAATTTTGTAAATTTGTTAGCAATTCCTTTTCTGTTGTCATAAACTGATTTTTTACTTCTAATAAAAATTCGGTTGAAAAGAACAAAATAAACTGACGAGAATAAACGCATTTTTTAATGTTAGTCAAATTCTTTTTCTGAAGGTATAATAAATTTAAAAGTTATTATAGCATATTTTTTATGAATAGATTTCAATTATTAATTTTGTGATTTATGTAGATTACAATACCAAATTTTATTACTTTCGTATCGAGAAAATAAAATAGAAGAAAGCATCCCAGTCTTGCGCAATTAAGTTCCTAAATAATTTAAAGAATTTTCTTTTCCTTTATCACCCAGAATAATGAATGTTATTTATTTTTAGAAGAGAAATTATTTTTATTTTTATCGACAATGCACCGTCTCGAGTCAAGAATGCTTTTTTTCTTGGGTTATTTTTCGTTTGTAATGTAGCATCACACCTCCTTACAAGAATACAGAAACGTTCTGGCTGGTTCCTTTGTAAAATAAGCTATCAGTTAAGATGTTTTTCAATTAAAAACTTATTCTCGGAAGAGTCTCTAATTTCAAATGAGCAGCATTACACTTTATTGTCTTTAAAAGTAGACAAAACTTCAAGTAGAATCCTAATTGAGATATACCCCTTTGGTTGTTTCTTATGGGAATTTTTACCCAATATAAAGTATTTTTAAAAATTACTAAATATAATAAGAATTATTTGTGTATTTTTGTATAAAATAGTTTTATGTAGAATTCGTGGTCAAGCCGGGATAGATGAAAACAGAAACAAATAGAATAAAATCAACATATACTTTTTACTTTCTCTTACCCATGTATATGGCAAAGAAAGTATTGTTTTCGGGTCAAATTTTCTAAACTAAATTTTTTTTAGATTTACACGGTTTTAGGTCCCCTTAATCCAAAAATCATGTTTTTAGAGATTGGTCTGTGCATCCAAAGTTAAGCTAAACGTTCTTTTCTATCGAACGTAATTGATTTGAAAAAATTATTTATTGTACCTATACTGTATACAACGTATTTTTTGAATTTCTATTTTCAACTCTGGTTTTTGGAATAATATCATTTTTTGAGGTTTCTTGAATATGAAAGTCCAGTTTTTAGGTTTTTAGCGGTTGATCTGTATGTATATCTGTTGTCAGCATAACTTGAAAGCAAATAAAGCAAGAAAATACCAAATTGGTATTTGGAAGTTCGTATTAGTTTACCGCTTGAAAAATTTTATCAAGATTGGCAAGTTTGAAGGCAAGTTAATAATAACTTTGTATTTTTTTTTTTAAGTAAATATATGCTGTATAATTAAACGAGGGGTTGAGGGAGGCGGCACCCCCCCCCTCCCCCCCCCACACACACATAGAATTATTACTTACAAACTTTGAATAAACACCATAAAATGCAATAAACTCGCAACAATTGTTTCGGGTCGAAAAAACACACGATCCTTCATCAGACGAAGGAAGTGAGCACGAGTGCTGCAGCACTCGTGCTTACTTCATTCGCCTGATGAAGGATCGTCTTACTTCATTCGCCTTACTTCATTCGCTTTCGTGCTTACTTCGTTCGTGTGTTTTTTCGACCCGAAACAATTGTTGCGAGTTTATTGCATTTTATGGTGTTTATTCAAAGTTTGTAAGTAATAATTTTTAAACGCCAGTTTTGTGGTGCTTTTTTATTAAATACACATAGAATTATATTTAAAATAAGACTGTTAATAAACCTATTTTAGATTATTTTTAAAACAGATTGAATTTTATTATTTTATCTTATTGATCTTATGTCTTAATCTGCAATTATCTCTATAGTACTAAAATGGAAGGTAAGAGAAAGTCGTGTGAGCAACATACCAGATTATTTCAATATAACTATAACATCATTCTTGTTTGGAATTTATATGTTACATTTTTTCCCTATCTTTTTCTCTTCTTTTTTTTTTTCCCTTTTATTCCGTATTTTTACCTAAAATGGTCTTTTACAAAACCTTAATTCATTTTAACTGATTTTTCTTTTTTCTAAACACAATGTGATCAGAATACACAAAAATATTTTTTATTCTTGTAAGTAGTTTTTAGTATTGTTGCGTACTTCGGGGTTCGTGAGTTGTCCGAGAATGAAAGGCCAAACGTACAAAAAAAAATCAGTAATTTATTCACAGAAAGTTCCAGAAAAATGCAGGTCTATAAACCAAGTATCAGCTTCAATTCAACTAGTAAACTCAGCTTATACAACAGCTGTCAATAGCAAATCCACAGTACAAACTGTATAGCAATAACACTTAAAGCAAGTCTCTTTCAAAGAGGCTCAAACAATACAGACATTAGCGAAGCTGGCCGAGATCTGAACTGAACTAACTGCCTTGGCGAGAGAGCGCTTCTTATATACTGTTCCATGGAACCCAGATTTTTCGAGAAAACTCTAGAAAGTGGTCAACCAATCAACTTACAGCTTCCATATTTGGTATATCCCTTATAAGGATTTTCTCGCCAAGGTCGCCAAAAAAATCGCCAAGGTGGGAAAAAGTCGCCAAATTTGGCGCCAAATCCATTACCTGCCTTATTGGGCTTTTTATTGCGTTTTTAAAGGGGAATAAGGCTATTTCAACGCTAAAATGACTAGAAATGGACAAAATTAGCACTTTATCAACTTACTAAGCCTCTTTGAAAGAATTTATACAAAAATATACACAATTATTTACAATTTTGTAACACTGCCCCCTCCCAAGGACTGCACGTCCCGGGCAGTGCAACCCTTGGTCAAGAGGCGAAACTAACCAAATTTACACAATCTAAATTACAAAAACTAAGTTGCATATAACGACAAAATACAAAAAAAAAATAAAGTGAGAAATATTTACAAAATTCACAAATATGTACAAGTATTTCTATACAAATATTTACAGTGCGCATGCGCAAATTTTACCAGTATTTACATTTTAAATTTTAATTTTACCGTTAATTGTGGTACTTGGCTAGCCGGTTAGCACCACCTTCGGTTTTGATGAAGGTGTTTTAGTGATCCGCACTACTACATCATTCAGCCTCTTTAGGACGGTGTATGGTCCGTCCCAGTTGCACTGTAACTTGGGAGAGAGTCCTTTGCGGCGAACAGGATTCCACAACCAGACCTTGTCTCCTTCCTGGAACTCATGTTGTGTAGCCTTTAGATCGTACCTTGTCTTCATTTTCTCCGTTGCCATGTTAATCCGCTCCCGTGCAAAGTTGTGTACGTCCTCAAATCGTTCCTGGAGATCTTGTATGTACTCCTCGGGCGATGAAGGCGCATCGGGTGGACAACCAAACAGGAGATCACAAGGGAGACGAAGTTCACGTCCGAACAGCATCTGGGCTGGAGTATAGCCGGTGGTTTCATGGACAGCAGTTCGATAAGCCAGCAGGAACAATGGCAACTTCAAGTCCCAATCTTGCTGGTTCCTTGATACTAGGAGTGAGAGGTTATTCAAGATGGTGCGATTGAACCTCTCGACCATGCCGTCCGACTGGGGATGTAAGGGTGTTGTCCGGGTTTTGTCTATGCCAAGTAGTTGACACAGTCCTTTGAAAACATCAGAGGTAAAGTTCCTACCTTGGTCGGTATGAAGTTGTAGGGGCGTGCCGTACCTTGACACCCATTGCTGCACTAGGACCTCTGCGACTGTGCATGCCTCTTGATTGGGAATGGGATATGCCTCAGGCCACTTGGTGAAATAGTCCATCACGACGAGGATGTATTTATTTCCACTGGAGGTCCGTGGCAAAGGACCCAAGATGTCGATTGCAATCCGTTCAAATGGTGCTCCCACGTTATACCGTTGCAGTCTTCCTCGACTTCGTTTCTGCGGGCCTTTACGTGCCGCACAAGCATCACAGGATTTACACCATTTCTCCACATCCTCCTTTGCCTTGCACCAGTAGAAGCGTTCCCGAACTTTCTGCAGAGTCTTCATTACCCCAAAATGGCCTCCGGTAGAGCTACTATGCAGTTGTTCTAAAACAGCTGGAATTTTTGATCTTGGTAATACCATCTGCCATCTGAAGCTTTTCCCATCATCAGATTCGCACTTTCTGTATAATACGCCGTTTCTGATATGAAGAGAGTCCCAAAGTGCCCAATAACTTTTCGTAATGGGACTAAATCTGGAAATGTCCTGCCAGGTAGGTCTGTTGCTGGTCGTCTCCTTCAGCTGTAATATTGGCTTTACGTCAGGATCTTCCAACTGGGCTTGTCTAAGTTCTTCGTCACTCCATGGATCGGTATCTTGTTCTGATGGTGTTGCGACAGTAACTTGGCGAGCAACTGGCTGTATTCTATGGGGTCTATCATCGGCTTTACAGCTGTATTTATGATCTTCAGATGGAGGCTTCCGCAAGAAGGCATCTGGATTTTCCCGAAGAGCTCCTCCTGGGTGGCATACTTCAGAGACATTCTTGGTTGCGTCTCTAGGTGTTCTTGCTGGGCAGCTTCGTTTGATATGCCCGTCTTTTCCACAGCCCCAGCATTTAGTTGTTGGAGTCTTCCCTTCTTTCCTACTCTCAAGAATGCGTAATCTTCTATTAATTTCTGCAATCATTTCCTCAATCTCTTTCAGCTCATCTTGAGAGCCGTTCACTTTGTCTGCTGTGCTGTTCTGGCGATGTTTATAGGAGGCTTGTTGGGCTGTCTCGAGCTTTAGGGCATACACCAAAGCTGACTCCACATCCTTCACACCGGAGAGTCTGAGGGCTTTTTGAATATCTGGATCTCCGACAGCATCAATGAAATATTCTAGAGCCAGATCATTACGTGTTTCAGGATGACAGTCTGAGAAAGCCAAATGTGAAAGCCTCTGGATGTTTGATGCCAGTTCTTGTAAGCTTTCCTCTGGTCTCTGACGACGGGACCTTAGCTGGAGTCGACTATATTCTTTGGACCATTTCGCTCCAAAACGTAGCTCTAGTGCTCTGGTTACAGCTTCAAGTCATATCGCTGTTCCTTCGAAAGGGTCTCCAGATTATCTGCGGCGTCGCTCCGCAACGACCCTACCAGATGAGCCGTCTTTGCAACAGAGTCCCAGCCGTTAGCTTCAGCTACGATGGAAAACTGCGTCTTATATACATGCCAGGAGGAACTGCCGTCGTAGGTGGATAGCTTAATAAATTCCTGATTCCGGATTCTTCTCTCTTTCTTTTCAGTTTCCTGAGGCATGGATTCTAACTTTTCTTCGAGATTCCGAATCTTGCTCTGCAGTTCATTCCCTATTACTTCTCCGCTCCACTCTTCTTTCATTTTTCTCTGAAGATCTTCCTCCATTCTCTTAAACTTGCTTTCTATCTCTGAAATCCTTCCTTTCAGCTCTTGATCAAAGTTTTCTTTAACTTTCTCCTCAAAATTCTCTTCTATCTTCATAAATCTCTCTTCAAAATTTCTTTCTACTTTCATAACTTTCTCTTCTATTCCATCCATTCTATTTTCCATCACCGTTAATTTACCCTCTATTGATTCTTTCGCCGTTGAAAGCTCTCTCTTCATCTCATCTTGATTAGATTTAATTTCTTCGGTCAAACTGGCTTCCATCTTTTCCTGAACTGCTTTCATTTCCTTCATTTCTTCAGTCAAACCGTCTTTCAATTCTTTTTGCGATGTTTCCATTTTCTCCTGTACTGCTTTCATTTCCTTCATTTCTTCAGTCAAACCGTCTTTCAATTCTCTTTGCGATGTTTCCATTTTCTCTTGTGCTACCTTCATTTCTTCAGTCAAACCGTCTTTCAACTCTCTTTGCGATGTTTCCATTTTCTCTTGTGCTACCTTCATTTCTTTCATCTCTTGACTCAGGCTATCTTTCATCTCTCTCTGTCCTTCCTTCATTTCTCTTTGCCCTTCTTTCATTTCATTCATCTGGGTAGCTAAGCTTTCTAGAAGTTTCTTCATCTGTTCCTCCATAGCTCTAGTTATAACCATTCACAGACAATCCCACTTCTGACACCAGAAATGTTGCGTACTTGGGGGTTCGTGAGTTGTCCGAGAATGAAAGGCCAAACGTACAAAAAAAAATCAGTAATTTATTCACAGAAAGTTCCAGAAAAATGCAGGTCTATAAACCAAGTATCAGCTTCAATTCAACTAGTAAACACAGCTTATACAACAGCTGTCAATAGCAAATCCACAGTACAAACTGTATAGCAATAACACTTAAAGCAAGTCTCTTTCAAAGAGGCTCAAACAATACAGGCATTAACGAAGCTGGCCGAGATCTGAACTGAACTAACTGCCTTGGCGAGAGAGCGCTTCTTATATACTGTTCCATGGAACCCAGATTTTTCGAGAAAACTCTAGAAAGTGGTCAACCAATCAACTTACAGCTTCCATATTTGGTATATCCCTTATAAGGATTTTCTCGCCAAGGTCGCCAAAAAAATCGCCAAGGTGGAAAAAAGTCGCCAAATTTGGCGCCAAATCCATTACCTGCCTTATTGGGCTTTTTAATGCGTTTTTAAGGGGAAATAAGGCTATTTCAACGCTAAAATGACTAGAAATGGACAAAATTAGCACTTTATCAACTTACTAAGCCTCTTTGAAAGAATTTATACAAAAATATACACAATTATTTACAATTTTGTAACAGTATCTAGAAGAATTATAAAAATGTGCGATACCCCCTCGTACTCTACTTTTAATATCTGAATCCTATAATAAAATTTCTCTATAAGACCGTGAAACTTTTGTTAAAACTTATTTCGTTGAATATTTTAGTGGCAGTCCTTCATCGCAAATCCTGCAAATGAAAATTGTCATTATGATATGTACTTCTGGGGCAATGAATAGGATTCATATTTTCATCTCGAATTTATTTTAAAAGTAAATTAAATAGGAATATGAGGAGTGACAGCGTAATGGAGTATATACAATTACTTAGATGCTATTGTAATAGGATACTGATTGCGAAAGACAATGATTTCTAGAATACATTCATCACCAAGGCTTGATAAATTGGTATGTGGGAAATCTAAACGCACATTTATCGAAATCTAAGGTTAAAAATTGCATTTATTTTAAAATTTTCTCAACAGCTTTATTATTATTAACCTAAAATCTGGTTGCTGATTTTTATGCCAAAAAAAGTACGTTTATTTTCCACACAGGTATGGTCTACAATTATTGTAAAGTGTCTACAAGCTAACTGGAATTTATTCACCGTCAATAGTATCCTCACTGTTAAAAAAATGCAAATTTTCTGGCAGAAATTCTCTGTAATTACAAAAAAAATACGTTTTGTCAACGTAATTTTTCCGTAATTTACGACTTTTTTTTCAAATTACAGAGAATTTCTGGTAGCAAAGTTGCATTTTTTTAACAATGTACAGTCAGTAACAAAAGTCTCCGAACACTAGCAAAAATTCCTATATAAAAAAGTACACATAATACAGCTTTGTTAAATAAATCCTTGTCGAATGCTGTTCTTAGTCAGTCTAAAAACAGGATTTGACAAGGAATTATTTAACAAAACTGGATTCAGTGTACTTTTTTTTTATATAGGAATTTTTGCTAGTATTCGAAGACTTTTGTTACCAACTGTAGATGAGAAGTGAAACCCATTACCAACTAATTTATACGTCTTATAAGAACTTCCAGAAAATAATTAATGATTTAATTAAAATTACAAGCAATAGGCACTTAAAAGTACTATTCAATAAATAAATTTGATACATTTCTTTTAATGAAAGTCATTGAAATTTTTAAATAAGAAATTGTTAATTAAATGAACGAGTATGTCACACACTTATATATATATATATATATATATATATATATATATAATTAATAATAAATTTATATTCTAAAGTACAGTTATTTTGCAATATTAGAAAACGTACTTTTAAAATATATTCTGTTTATAGTGTTAAATATCAATAGAAGAAAATTATTTCAAGACAGCAAAAGTTTTCGTGTGTATGTTCTTTGAATAATTGATAAGTTTGATAATAGAAATGGCAATATTTCTTCATCAGTATTCTTGAAACTTTAAGTGGTTGATATTATCCAAAACTTTGGTAATACAAAAATGTAGTTTTTACATTATACGTCGTCCTAAATGTTGATTAACGGTACATGGTAAGTAATTGCAGATGGAATAGCTTGCAACGTAAAATGTAGAACTAACGCTATATTTTAGTCTTTTTTGTAATTTAAATTAAGCTAATTGATGTTATCTAATATTTTCTTTGTTAAATTATTATTAAATTTCAATAAACTTAGTAAAAATATTCGCTTTGTATATGTATTTATTTAGCAAGTTATAGGATTTCTAGCATTAAAATATTGATCATCCAAACATTCAGTTTTCTTGATAAATGAATAACAATTTGTAAAATTAGTTTTGTTCATAAATAATCTACTATAACATAAATTTGAACTCGTAAATGGTTACGTTCATTTTTCACCGTTTACTGTTTTGCAGAATACATATTACTACTAAATTCAGTACTATATATATCAAAATTTAAAAAAGGGATAATTAAATTAATAACAAACCAATAACATTTATTTAACGACTGCAACTTCTAATTTGAAAAGTTTCTAGCAAATTATTTTCAGTAAATTTTCATTGCCAGCCGGCTTATTTCATTGTGTGCGTGTGGCTGTAAAAATTGGCATTTGATGTTACCGTGTATTCAATTTCCTAAAGCACTGCAGCTCTCTATAAACAACTTACAATTTCGATTTTCGAACGTTTTTCACATAAGGAAAATTAACACGAATCTTTTTACGTCAAAATGTTGCACGGGAAAGAAATATTTTCAGTCAAATCATCTTTATTTATACTTTTTTTATTATATTATCTACAGTTTAAAGTGTAATCACGTTTACAACGACTAGCAGTGAGGACGTGTCCAAAGGCTTAGAGGGGACCAAATTGACCGACGGATTGGGATTCGGTAAACATCCAGCCATTCGGTGTACTCTTATCACTTATTTTCTCTCAACGACAAGGGTTATCACCCCTATTCCACTTCACTGGCCACAGTTGTGTGTGGAAGGCTAAATTTCCCCCGAGTTACCTCGGGATAGCCGGTGAAGTGGTTAACACTGGACTCATTCAGTCCGCATTTGTGCAGAGGATCCCATGGTCGCAAGAAATGTGGTTAACGAATATCAATTATTAAAGTTGCCACAGTGATTTATTATTATTATTATTAATGTTGTTGTTGTTGTACCACTATTTCTATAACATAAAAGTTATAATAAATTTATGCAAGCAAACTGCAAATATATATTAAATTTTATTTTTTGGAAATAGTGGTACGAAAAGAATAATGATAATAAAAAAAAAAAAAAAAAAAAAAATTGCCTGTGGCAGCATCGCATTATCCAAAATGAGTTTCAAGATTAACTTTACTTAAAAAAAAAATCTTAATAATCATCTTTTTTAAATTAAGTAGGCATCTAGATTTAAAAATAATTGTTTTTTTAACTCGAGAATCAGGTAAATGGATATGTTGACATTAATAATAATTAATTGTCTCTTTGTAAAATACTCATTAAGCAGATAAAAAAACAGAAGCACATAGCATTACAGTTCTCAAAACCTGAGACTCAGTCTTGCTACATTTATAATGTAGGAATGATATATTTTGACTTAGAAAGATGAATGCACCGAAATTAGAAACCCACGTATTTTGTACCCCTCATTTCAATCCTATAAAGGGTGGCATTTGTTAACAAGCGCATACCTCTTAGAAAGCCATAGATGCTGTTCATTGACATTCAGCAACGCCATACTGTGTTCTGGAGTTATTTTCTACCTGCTCCAACCTTCTTTAATTAACTTTAAAACAGATACTGTCAAACGGTTAGTTGTTTGTGGTTGTGAGGGTCAAGACTAATTGACTACGCTAGGGTCCTAAGTCTGTCTGGAATACTCTCCATGGGAGGTCTTTCTTTTAAGGGGTCCTAGGCCGTATTTACGCGAGTTTCAGAGAAAAACATGAAAAACTCGCGCCGACGAGCGCGACTTGGAATCGAATCCGGACCCCCATCTTTCAGATTTAAGAACAAAACCCCTCGGATATTGGATGGGCTACTGTCAAATGTAACAACAATATGCTATTTAATACTAAAACGATTAAGAAATAATTTTAAGTTTCAAGAGTCTTTCTCGGTAATTTTGTAATCGTTTTCAAATTTATTAATAATTTATCAAAGATAATTTTAAAATTTGTATATTAGATAATCTTCTGTTGGCGCTTGTATGCACATTAGGTAAATTTATATTGGTGTTTGGAAGTATATATAAAACCAATTAAATTCGCATCGAGCGTTTTTCAGTTAATAAAATAATTGCACATACACTCAAACCTCTATTTAACAAACCTCTGGTTTGTGATTTTTTTTTTTTTTTTATATGAACTTTTTTTTTTAATGTAAGATTATTTTAAGAATTTCTTTGTAAAATAACCTCAAAATAGTGAAGTACATTCTATATTTCACGAACATTTTCCTTTGTAAGCTAAAGTTCTGTTCACTTTTTTTTTTTTTTTTTTTTTTTTTCAAAATATATCTTTTATATAAATGCTTTGAGCTAAAAATTAATTTTCCAAGAACCAATCTGAAACTGAAACCTTGGGTTGTGGGGATTAAAGCCGAATGACTGCACTAGGGGGTCCTAGACCTAAGGGGGAGTGCTTTCCGTGTGGGGGGTCTTTCTAAGGGGTCCTAGAACGTATTTACGGATGTTTCAGAGAAAACCACGGAAAAACCCCAACGGCTTGGCAAAGGAGCGCGACTTGGGATCGAACCCGGTACCTCACGTCTACCAGCTTTGAGTGCAGAACCGCTCGGCCGCTGGAGGGCTGAGACCTTAAAAACATTAATTGAATAGGATATTTCGAATAGAGTACCGTATTTTTCTGCGAATAATTAGCAGGTGATATAATTCAGTTTTATACCAGAAATTAACAATATATTTATCTATTTTATTATATATTAATATGTTATTTATTATTATTTTATTATTTGTTTTATTAGATTAATTTTTTACAACCTTAACTTTATCGTTAATACTGGTTTTTTCTTTGTTTAATAATTTAAGATATTAAGCAAACAGAGGGAATGGTGCCAAGTGTTTCAATAAAAAAAAAAAAAAAAAAGAAAGAAAGAAAGAAAGAAAAAAGTGACCGCGTCGACCCCTGCAAATAAGTTAATAAATGTCTTTGAGAAATTAAATTAAAGTAAGCATTTCTGTAGGCTATAAATGACATATTTTCAATACTCAGAAAGGTTAACAGTAAAATCTGTGAAAAATGTATTTTATTTTTTTATATACATTATATATCAATTATACTTTGAATTTTTATACACTTTTCTCTTCTGTGTTAAGAAAACTCCTAGATAATACTTCGTATACTTATGTATCCAAGAAAGAAAGAGTCAAACATCCAACTTAAAATCCTTATAACTTTTATTTTCAACTCCCATTAAATAGAGAAAAATGTTGCTGACGTCGCCATTCTAAATTTCTATATAACAATTGCATTTGCGTAACTTCTTTCGATCAAGTTAAGAATATGAAAAAGTATCATAAAAAGATTGGAATCTAAAAATTTCATCAAATATTCCAATTGATGGACCTTTCTGTAATATATATTTGTCTGTTATATTTTTTATAGTCAACTGGAATCTTTCTGAATGCTTTCATCTATGTTGTTAATGAAAAAAGACTTGCAATTAGAAATATCATAGTTGTTGTAAAAACATACATTTTGTATCAGATATTCAGCACCATCTAAAGACAATACTTTACATAGATCAAACTTTGCTGAGATGAGGTCTTAATTACTCAAAGTGTAACAGATGTACATTGCTCTTCAGTAATTTTAAGAGACCTCGCTTCAATCTTCAGATGTCTATTTTTTTATTTGCTAATTTCTTAAAAATATACGGAGAAGACACTTTGCAATTTCAAAGCAAATTTGAAAAATAATGGCATAAACTTACTTTTAAATGTTTTCATTTGTATTAAAGGCTAGGTTTCAAACTTAATCTAAGTATTTTCTCATACTTACTAGCATTTCCATTTCAGTCATGTGTTATTTTAAAATTACGAATTTTTTTTAGTAAAAGCAAAAATTACGAATAATAGTAAGGAATATTAAGAAGTAATGTGTTATTCCTTATCATAAATAAGTATTTAAATAAATAAAAAATTACCACTATATAAAACTTTAGAGCTTTTATCTTATTATTGTTCCCATGTTTCATGTAAGATTATTTTATTTTTAAGTTATATCTTCTACTATTACTTTTTTCTATATTTATAGAAGAAATTATTGGATTCATAAAAAATTTCAACTTCCATTATTATAAATAAAATTTAAATTATAATGAAGCACTCTACATACAATTAATTAAATATAAAAACCTTTAAATGTACTTCATGTTACGTCGTTAATATTTTCTTCTGGGCGCCCAGATCTTTTCAAACGATCTTCATCTGTGCCAGATCTCTTAGAGCTGTGGTCTTTTATAGATTCCATAAGTTGATTCCACATCCGGTTAGGAGCCATTGCGTCACTTGTCATTGCACACATCCGACGTTGTTGCGATTTCTATGGCTTCTCTAAACATCGCCTATCTCCATCCCCCCTTTGGAAACTGCCGGAATTTATCAAATACCGTACACAAATAACCAAGACAATAAACCAGGTTCATACATCGGTGTAACGAAAAGAAAGATTAAAACCAGACTCAAAGAACATAAAAACGATATCAAAACAGAAAAATTAATACAGCTTTAGCTAAAACTTTCGATAATGAAGAAATTATAATAAATTTTGTAAAAACTAAAAAGATAGCTAACTAAAATAATTATAATTACGCGATGTTTAGAGAAGCCATAGAAATCGCAACAACGCCGGATGTGTGCAATGACAGTGACGCAATGGCTCCTAACCGGATGTGGAATCAACTTATGGAATCTATAAAAGACCACAACTCTAACGGCCGTATTCACCATTAACTTCAACTCCCGAAACGAAAAAACTTGAAAAGCGTCTAAAGGCAGGGTACATCTTTCCAGCAAAATTTGGCACGCTGTTTCTGCCATCTAGCGTCGAGGATTTCATATAATCTTTGATTGGTTATTTTCTCCTAAAAAATCTGAAAATAACTATACCGCTAGATGGCAGAAACAACACAGCAAAATTTGCTGAAAATTTGCAACCAGTCTTTATACGTTTTTCAAATTTTCATGTTCAACCGGGAGTTGAGGTTATTGGTGAATAACAGCCTATGAGATCTGGCACAGATGACGATCGTTTGAAAAGATCTGGGCGCCCGGATGAAAATATTAACGACGTAACATGAGGTACATTTAAAGGTTTTTATATTTAATTAATTTCCATTATTATTTTTTATAAATTTACTTGTTTTAAGATTTCTGAACACGATTGATTAATTTTAGGAAATATCCGTCTGTCTATATGTGACAAAATTTTTATGGCATCTCTAGGTAAAGAACTAATGTACATAATTTAATAAAAAAAAAAAATATATTTAACTGCACCTTGACATAAATGCGTGTCTATCAATTTTTAGAGACTATTGCTCAGCAGGCGGCGTTGCTGTTATTCGTCTTCTACGACTTTTCATGCGGCTACATCTCAGCATCTATTGATTAAATCGGCACCAAGCTGCATTTGTAAAATCTTCATTGTTTGAAACTATGGTTAAATTTTTATGTATATTAACTAATAGCGGGCAAGTTTTGTGATGGCCACAACGTACAATTTTAAGCTTTTATATATATACGTATAAATATATTATATGTTTTTTTTTTTTTTTTTTTTTTTTATCATATTAAATTTAAACATTGTTCTTATACCTATATACCCACCTTTATTTTACATCAACGTTAGTTTAAGTTGATTTAAATTTTAACAAAAGATTAAAAAAAAAAAAAAAAAAAAAAAAAAAAAAAAAAAATTGTAAATTTATATCAAAACATATTTTGATTCTGCCCTTTTTAATAATACATAAATTAAATATATATATATATACATATATATATATATATAATTCGCTTTCCATCCCGTAGTGTTAATGGAGTCAGTTGTAATATTTAAACTATCTGCAGTAATTTTATCACATTTAAATAACCTTTAAGAATCTCTCTTATAATTAAATAAAATGTTTTAATAATTTAACAGAATATTCATTTTTATATATAAAGAATAATAAAATTAAAAGCAGATGATCAGCATTTCCTACTAGCGGCTTTGGAGTAAAATATTAAAAAAATATAAACATTTCGACCTTCTCACCCTACCCCCCTCCCAAGGAAAAAAAAAAACTTTTTTGATACTGCCCGTTTTGATACTGATTATTACTATTATTTTTTTTTTCCCCTTAAAAAAAAAAAAAAAAAAAAAAAAAAAAGATGAAATTCTGGCAAATGCAGAATTTAGTTTAGTATAGAGAACTGTTATAGTTTTTTTTTTTTTTCAAATTATAATACATTGCTTTCAGATTATTCAATTATATTTTCGATAAATTTTCGATAAATTTTCGATTTCGATAAATTCCAACTATCGTAAAACTGGTATCTTAAAAATCCGTAGATTGAGACTAAGAGTCCTCCGTACTAAAAAACGCGCTTTTATTTCGAAATGTACTAAAAACTCCTGTTATGTAATGTGATGTGAAGACAATAATGAACACTTATATTTTTCTTTCACAAACGAAAACTATATTTAACAAACAATACACAGAATTAAACATGCGTGAAGAACATAAGGTGCGATAAATCATTGCGATTTAGTAATAAACAATAATAATGTAAAGTAATAACTGCGAAAATAAGAATGCGAAAGATAGCATGCAAGCTACCATGCGGATGAAAAAGAATAAACTGTTCTTTTCGGTTTCTGTTTGAGTAGAGTTGAGATGTTCGTACCCGTTGAACAGAAAAAAGTAAAGTTGAGATGAAAACAGTTAAATCGAAAGTGTCATTGAGTGCGGAGTTCGATTATGTTATGAATCGAATATGACTGTATGGTGGAAATCGAACATGACTCCCACCCTATCAGGGCGCTAGTCCTGATATAAAGGGAGAACAGCAATTTTGTTAACTGCTCTTTTAATAACACAGTCTTTAGTTTTTATAGATGCCACTCTTACCAGTCCGTCGGTACCGGTGTGAACCTTTGTAATTCGACCAATTGGCCAGGATAAAGGTGAGCAGCTGTTGTCCATAATAATCACCAATTCTCCTTCCTTGATATTCGATGCAGGATGTTGCCACTTATTCCTTGATTGTAAGGAGCTGAGATACTCCTTTTTCCAAGCTCTAGAAATATCTCGTCTCAATTTTTGTACCATTTGCCATCGGTTCTTGAGATTCCTGCCACAGGATAATGGTTCGTCTGCAGGTGAAAGCATGACATCACCTGTAAGAAAATGTGATGGGGTGAGAACATTAATAGAGTCTGTATCAGAATCAGTACTTTTAAAGAGAGGACGTGAATTTAATAAGGATTCTATTTGGGTTAATAAAGTGCTCAGTTCCTCAAATGTCAACCGTGTATCACCGATTACTCGTTTAATGTGAAATTTACAGGATCGTACTGCAGCTTCCCAAATTCCTCCGAAATGAGGTGATGCGGGAGGAATAAAATGCCACTCTATTGCGGCTTGTGTTAAATAATGTGCTACGCATTCATTTCTTGGTAAAGACAATATTTGTTTTATTTCATCGAGTTTCCTTTTAGCACCAACAAAATTGGTTGCGTTATCACTGTAAATATGACTAGGTGAACCACGTCTAGCACTGAAACGTCGTAAGGCAGCTATAAATGCGTCAGTCGTCAAATCGCTGACAGCTTCGATGTGTACTGCTTTTGTAGCAAGGCAAATGAATAAAGCTATGTATCCTTTTGTTGTTTTAGAGCCACGACCCTTGTTAAATTTTATATACATTGGACCAGCATAGTCCACACCACATGCAAAGAGAGGTCGCTCGAGATTTACTCGATGTGGTGGTAAGTTTCCCATGAGCTGGGGTGTAGAAGTAGCTTTGAAACGGAAGCATTTCAAGCATTTATTAACAAGCTTATTGATTAATCTTTTTCCACCAATGATCCAATATGCCTGTTTTATAATGTGGGATAACAATGATGGTCCTGCAGGCAAGTGTGCAATATGTTTCTCTTGTATAATAAGGTCGCTCAATTTGTGTTTAGACGGCAATATTACTGGATGCTTTTCGTTAAATGATAATTGGGCGTTTTGTAAGCGGCCTCCCACCCGTAACAGACCGTTCTGGTCAATGAATGGATGTAGAGAGTGTAAAGGACTTTTTCTAGACAAAATGTTTTGATTCTTGATATGTTTTAAGTCTTCGTGAAAGTATTTATTTTGTACCCATCGAATGATGTTCTCTTCGGCATGCTTAGCTTCCCTACATGTAAGAGGGGAGTAAGAATCATCTGTTGAGACATGAACTTTACTTGCTGACTTGCAGTTATTTATGAATCTTAGGCAATATGCCAGAATGCGTTTGATTTTAAAAAATGAAGAAAATTTATTGAATAGTTGATCATAAAGATCATTAGATGTATCAATATGGTAAGACAAAATGGGATCAGCTTTCTTTTCAGCCGAAATTTGATCTTCGATTTCCTTGGACTTAGGCGCGTCATTTGGCCAATGTGTAGGATCCAAAAATAGCCAATTTGGGCCATTCCACCACAAGTTGCATTCAGGTAAACTTTTAGGATCGATGCCCCGAGAAGCGATATCAGCATGGTTTTCTTTAGATGGAACGTGTCCCCAATGTTTTGTGGGAAGAACGTCTAATATTTGTGAAGTTCTATTTGCAACAAAAGTTCTCCACTTACGTGGATGTGCGGATAACCAAGAAAGAACAAATGTTGAATCTGTCCATGCGTAAATGTCAAAGTTATAATTTTCTAATATTTTTATGACTGAAGAAAATAACTTAGATAATAAATGAGCACCACAAAGTTCCAATTTGGGAACGGAAATTTGCTTGATAGGAGCTACTTTAGTTTTGGCAACTAAGAGTGAGACTTTTGTTTTGTTATCATGAGCCTGTCGACAATAGATTGCAGCGGCGTAAGCATGTGTTGACGCATCGCTGAAACCATGTAATTCAAATGTACTATCGGATGAAAGCGTGACGCATCTAGGAACAGAAAATTGGTTAATTTTATTGAATGAATTCTCATATTTAATGAGCTCCTCTTCAAATTGTTGCGGAATAGGAGAATCCCAGTCTCCTTTTGTTAACCATAGCTTTTGATAAAATATTTTTAACACTACTGTACAAGGTGAAATTAACCCTAAAGGGTCAAAAATGCGTGCGGATTCAGACAAAATGCGTCTTTTTGTTAGTGGTGGTTTGAGAGTAAGTGCGGTTTTGAAAATAAATGTATCTGCTAAAGAGTTCCAGTAAAGCCCTAGAACTTTAGAACTTTCATTGTTGTTTGGTATTATTTTAAAGTCTGTATCGGTGATACAATTTTCTCGAAATTCCGCAAGGAATTCATTCGAATTGGAATTCCACTTTCCCAAATGAAACCCATGTTCTTCCAAAACATTAGCAGTTTCCTTAGCAATTGATATTGCGCTATTAACTGAGTTTGAACCAGATATCAAGTCATCCATATATATATCTTTTAACAAAGTACTCGAGACGTGTGTATTTTGATTATAATCTAGAGCGATTTGCTTAATGCACCTAGTGGCCAAAAAGGATGCTGGAGCAAGGCCATATGTAACAGTCTTCAATTTATATTCCTTTATTTCCTCATTGGGGTTGTATCTCCAAAGGATTTTTTGATAATTTTGATCGTCCTCAGAAATTAAAACCTGGCGGTACATTTTCTCCACGTCTGCAGAAAAAACTATCTCCGGTAATCGAAAATTAAGTAAGATCTCAAAAATGTCTCGTTGTAATTTAGGGCCAACACCTAAAACTGAATTTAATGATTTACCATCAGAAGTTTTACAGGAACCGTCAAAAACGACTCTTAATTTAGTGGTAGTGCTAGAAGGTTTAATAACTGCGTGATGAGGTAGGAAATATTGTTCCCTTTGAGAAATATTTAGTGAATTCTGAGTAATTACCTCCATGTGTCCTAATTGTTCGTATTCATATAAAAAATCCTTATATTGTTGTTCGAATTCCGGATTTTCAGAAAATTTCCTCTCCATTGCATACAATCGGGAAAGTGCAGCGGGTCTTGTATTACATAATTCAGATTTACATTTATAAAATGGTAGTTTCACCACAAAACGGCCTTCTGGATTAATTGAATAATTTTCCTGAAAATGTGACTCCACAAACTGTTCCTCGGGTGAAAGTAACTTCTCACTTGGATTAAAAACTTCTTCTAATTCCCAAAAACGTTTTAACTCACTATCAATATTAGTTTCGTAAATATGTAAATTTGAAATCGAATTAGATTTTGTCTGAGATTTAGGTAATTTTCCGGATACGAGAAAACCAAAAATTGAATTTTGAGCAATTAAACCATTCTCAGTACAAATTGTTTGACCAGGAAGTAAAATAGAAAAAAAATAATCAGATCCCAAAATCATATCAATTTTACTTGGAATTTCAAATTTGGGATCGGCCAGTTGCATATTTTTTAAATGCGAAAAATGTTCCTTGTTTATTTTCTCTGATGGCAATGGAGCTGTTAATTTATCTAATATAAAAACTCGCATGGATAACTTGACATCGGAATCGTGAATGGAAATTAAATTAATGTCTGTATAACCTTTAGTTATTGCAATCTTTGAATTTGCTAACCCTTTGACGGGAAATCTTGCATTTTTTCTCTCATAACCTAAAATACTCATACATGATTCAGTGATAAAAGAACTTTCAGAGCCTGAATCGCATAAAATTTTTAGCACATGTCTCTGACCCATTGAATCATAAATATAAGCGCTAGCTGTAGGAAGTAAAGCGAAAGATGTTTGTATAGAATGGTTATGAGTACTTGTTTGGAATTGAGATATGCCAGATGTCTCTGTACGATTCTCAGAGTTTTCAAAATTATTACCAGCAGATGAAGCCGAAGCTGTATAAGTTTTCAAATTATTATCGCATATACTAGAATGATGTTTTGCATTACAAAAATGACAGGTATAAGTGGAATTACATTGCGCGATAGAGTGTTTATTAGATAAACAATTGCTGCATAATGAGTTCTTTCTAACAAATTGTTTTCTATCCTTAACAGGAAGTTCTTTAAATTTAAAGCATTTGAACAAGAAATGATTATTGTTTTTACATAAAATGCATTTGTAATTAACGTTAGAATGAAACTTAGATAACTTAAATTGATTATCCTTATTTTGTTTATACTCATTCTCTTTACTCTCATTTTCATTACATAATTCCATAGATGCACATTTATCATTAATAAATTGTAAAAAGATCTCTAAAGTAGGAAAATCAATTTTTGCGGAATATTGTGCCCATTCTTCACGTGATTTATGGTCAAGTTTTTGTAATAAAATATAAATTAACCATACATCTCTTTCAGTAGCTTTAGTGTCAATAGTTTTTAATCCCCTAATTACTTCATCCGAAGTATCTGCTATCTTACGTAAGTAATATGCAGTAGCATGACTTACAGTTGGTTGATCCATAAAGGTTTTAATAAGTGCAGAAATAATTTGTTTTTTCTTATCATACCTAGTAAGTAATTTTTCCCAGGCTTCTGGATAACTATTCTCAGATATTGGAATGTGTTTAATAATAGAAGCCGGTTCGTCTTTTAATAAACCCTTTAGGTATTGAAATTTTTGTACATTACATAAATTAACATTTTCATGAACTAATGATAGATACAAATCCTTAAAAGACATCCAATCTTTATAATTTCCAGAAAACGGACAAATATTTAATTTAGGCAACCGAAAATTACTAGATATAGCACTTGTATTAATGGGGGGATTTTGAAAATTTAAAATATTTGTTTGCATGTTTACAGATAAATTTTCAAGTTTTTGTTGAAGCTTGGCTTTGGTTTCATAATATTTCAATTCAAATTCTTCTATTTCTGAAATTTCATCAGGTAATTCAGAATCGGCTTTATCAAAATCAGAATAAATAATTTCAATCTTTTCAAGTTTATTTAAGAGATCATGTTTTTGAAAAATTTGATTTTCATTATTTATGAAATTCATAATTCTAGTAAGCGCAGATTTCGCTCTGCCTCGATAATGTTTTGCTATTTTTTCAGCATCTTCTAAAGCAACAGTTTCATTACTGTCATCGTCATTGTTCTTTTTGCTTGCCATTACTACGTAATGGAGTAATGCGAAAAACCAAATTCAAACTTATATTTTTCTTTCACAAACGAAAACTATATTTAACAAACAATACACAGAATTAAATATGCGTGAAGAACATAAGGTGCGATAAATCATTGCGATTTAGTAATAAACAATAATAATGTAAAGTAATAACTGCGAAAATAAGAATGCGAAAGATAGCATGCAAGCTACCATGCGGATGAAAAAGAATAAACTGTTCTTTTCGGTTTCTGTTTGAGTAGAGTTGAGATGTTCGTACCCGTTGAACAGAAAAAAGTAAAGTTGAGATGAAAACAGTTAAATCGAAAGTGTCATTGAGTGCGGAGTTCGATTATGTTATGAATCGAATACGACTGCATGGTGGAAATCGAACAACTCCAATTAAGCGGATGTGGATAGAGTATACATGTATGCAAAACTTTCGCTTAATCGAGCGATAGGAAGTGAGTTAAAATTCGAAAACAAATTTTAAATTGGAGTTGGAAGTCGAGGTCTTCTGATTCCACCCCCATTCCCTACTCAAGTCTGTTACTGCTTGATCATGTACTATCCTCGTAATGGACAATATTCCTGTGACGTCACAGTAGGTGAAATCGCCGAACACGTGGAAGGTGTTTTGTAAACAAATTAGATTCAAGATGCCGTTTTATTGTTATGCATAACATTTTCCAGTCTAAATATTTCTCCAGTGAAACTTAATAATCAAATATCTGTTCAAACAAGAACAAAAGAGAAATGTAAACAACCGAATCGAACGGTAAAGTTAAGACTATTTTGTATCGTAAAATTGCAGAACATTTTATACACACACAGACACACACACACATATATATATATATATATAAAATGAAAAAAAGATAATGAAAATTAAACGCGCCAAAAAAATGCGTAAAAAGTAAATCAATCATCACTTATGAATCATGAAACTAATGTCAATGTTTAAAATGAAAATAGCGAAGCCTATTACGAACAAAATTAAAGATTACAAACAAATCACATTAGAAACTAATAAATAGAAAAGAGATGTCATTGATTACATTGGATATAAACATCAAAGCTTAAATATTTAGAATTTCAATCACTTTAATAAAGGAATTTATTAAATGGAACATCCATTTAAATTTGTTAACATCACCACAATTCATATGGCAACTTTTAATATTACATATGTTGATTAATATTAAAGTATATTACAAAAACTGGATTAAAAACAAAACAAAGGTATCACTATATCATTCTTACTTCAATTTCATATAATTTGTAACCCATATAAATAATATTGCAAGACAAAAATTTGCAGGCCACAATGCTTTGCTATGGTAGAGTTGAGGATTGTTTTCCGAAAACAGCTGATTTCCTATAGTCTCGAACCCAAAGGAGGAATATTGTCCATTATACAGGTATACAAAACTTCAGCTTAATCGGATGGTATGAAATGGGTTGAAATTCGAAAAAAAAATTTGAACTGGAGTTGGGGGCCCAATGGCTCCAGACCCCACTCCTAAGTACTTTACTACTAAAGCATGTATGTCCGAGTCATACATGTATGCAGAATTTCAGTTTAATCAGAAGACAGGAAGTGGGTAAAAATTCAATTCTTAGATTTAAACCATACACAAAAACAACATAACAAGTTAAGTATAAGTGTATAAAAGCCAATATTACTGGAAAATTATTTTTCAGGTACAGTAAAGCCCCGTTTATACGTCTTTCAAGGGACTGACGTAAAAGGACATATAAATGAAAAGGTGTATAATCGAAATTTTAATAATAACACTTCGATTACTACAAATTTAATGACACCTAAGCAAAATTTATGTGAAAATACTAATTAAGAAAGTTTCTTAGGTTAGTAAATGCATATTATACCTTTTTTTAAGACAATAATTAATTTAAAAAAAGGTGTGAAAAAAGTTGGAAAAATCGTATGACTATAGGTACTAATTACATATATCATATATTGAATATTATATTACACTTCTTAAGAACTATATGAACACATTTTGAATATTAATTATATATATTGCATATCTTTAGTAATAAGCATACAAGTTATGTCCTTACAGATAGTTATTTAATAGCATTAAAAATCTTTAATATTCGTCTGATTTGCTGCTTGTCTATAAGTTTTAAAAATTCTACAGTGAATTCAATTGATTCTTTGATCAGTGTTCTCCTGTCTTTCCTGCGTTCCTCCATTTAAGATTCTTTCTAGGAAAAATCAGTCTTATTTAGAATGGAAAATAAGGACAGGTCCAGAAATTTTGCGAATTTTAATAAAATGGAAAAGACGTATAACCGATATTAGTGGAGTGTAAATTAAAAATTTTTGCATTAAAATGAATAGGAATGAATCAGGACTTCACTAAAAGGACGTATAAAAGGGAAAGATGTATAATCGAGAGACGAATAAACGGTGTTTTACTGTATTGTAAATCTATTTATTCTATCACCTACATTCAGAGCTACCAACCTAATCCCGCAAATTGTTAGTACCGCCCCCTGTTCCACACCATTTAATTTTTAGAGTAATTCTCGTCAAATGTATTTACAACGAACTAAGAAGAAAAATACTCTAAACAAAGACTGATGTGGAAAAAGGGGCGGTACTAAGAATCCTCCGGATTAGGTTAGCAACTCTGTACATTAGATTTGATATGATCATTCATTGAAAAGCATTACTTATCTCTAGAGTTGCCAACTTTTATAATTTATTCCGAAGCATTTTTAGCCCCGTCTTTTTCTGGAACCAGAATTTTTGTAGAATATTTTTTTCCAATATGGGACAATGATTAAATAAGACGAAAACCATTCTTCAAAATTACTGGTATGAAAAAAAAAAAAAAAAAAATCCGGATGGAGCTAATAATTCTCCGGAATAAATTATAAAAGCTAGCAACTCTGTTTATAACTATTGGTTACCAAAAAACTTTATTATTGATTCATTCCACGGCTCTGAAAAAAAAAAAAAAAAATTCAAAATGATCGTCATTTATTATGAAATGTAAAACACTATTTCGATCATTTGTAATTCTGGAGTTAAGAGTTTAAACAAATTGGTGCATTGTTTTATTTACGATCCTGAACACAATTACTCGATTGGAAGGGTGACGCCATTTTGATCTGTAACTAGGATGTAATCCATCAAAAATGCCGAAGGTTTCATTAATGGGATTACTTTTTCGTAAAGTTTCTCCAGAAATATTGATGCATCATTCTATAAACATTTTTGTTTCATTTGTAAATTTTTTGTTATGACTTCTGTTCTATATCGATATCTTAACTGTATAGCTTGAGTTTAGGACCATTATTGATTCGCAAGATCAAAGACTGTTGCCTTTAACGTAGAACAATTGATATTAAGCCTTATTTTTAATGGTGTATCAGAATAAGAAACAGGAAAAACTTAAGAAAAATTAATGACTTTTTCTAAAAAAATTTTCAATTTAATAATTATGTTGAGACGTTTCGAATTAAGTACTTTTTGAGGATGATTTCGTGTGTAAATTTTTCACAAGTGTTTCAATTGTTGAAGGAAAAACAAACTGTACAAAAAATTATTTAGTTAAATATTTACCAATACATACGTATATCAATGTTGCAGTGAAAAATAAGAATACACCGTGATTTTATTCTTGATTTTATAAATTTAGATATTTCAGCTGTAAGAAGTACATGATGCTGAGTTGTAATGTGTTATTCTCTAATATTCAATAATCAGTCGTAACCTATGCGTGATGCACATTTTTCTCTTTGACCAGCTATATGGACCCTTGTATTGACGAAAATCTTATACTGTGCTGTGGGTAAATTAAATCCCCTTTTTTAAACACCGTTTTTTTTCTATTTCCCAGGAGAATCTGTAGAATTCTCCTGTAGAATCGATAATTTTAAATGTATTTCATCTTCTACGCTGTTGAATGCTGTTGGTTGTTGTTCATTTCTTGCGTTTATTTTAGATTTTTTTTTCCCGGTTTTAAGTTTTATCATCAACTTCTGAGTGGTTACTTCTGAGAGGAAAGTTTCCAATGTTTTTCTATATTTTTTTATGATGCCATAACCATAGCTGACTATTTGCCATTAAACGAGCCATAAATACCATTTATACGTTTTCCAACTGTTTTTGTCATGGTTACATAAGGAACTAATACAATAGCATAAATTACTTTTGTTGGTGATGGTACATCATAAGTTTTTGATGTCTTAAAAGTGGTCATCTCTCCTGAAATTTAAGGGCAAATATCCACCTAATTTAAAGCATCACTTCGCCATTGTATGTCTTTGTTTTAGTCTTAGAAGCAAAAATTTGTTTACATACGTGTGATGTCGAAAATCACATATTTAAAATAAAATATTATCTCTCAAAATTTAATTCAATTCTCATCTTTATAAAGTGCGATTCTAATACATTTATAGCATTTAAAATCAAGTTTTGTTTTTATTTTTATTATTTATTTATTTTTATTTTATTTATTCATTTCGGTTTCTCAGCTAGCGAAATATCTAATTGACTCTCTTTCTGTTTCTTGCAATAAATGAATAATAATAACAAAAAAATGATCAGAGGCAAATCTTTAGCTGGGATAGCACTCCTTTCATCTCAGTAAAATAAAATAGAACAAGTTTTTCGCTGGTGTTGTCACTTTTGGGAAAAAAAACAGATGTACTCTTGAAAAGAAAATTATGCAGTTTCTTTCTGCTCAAAAATCTTGTGAAATCACAATAAGTATAAACATCTATTGTGAATAAAATTCCTGAGATTAGATTTCTAAAATACATCTTTCGTTTTCCCAGGTTCTTTTTCAACGATATTTATGGAGGGTCACCAATATATTTAAAAAAATTATATTGTTTGCAGGCTAACTGAAAAATTGGGTCTTGCTCTTGGTTACTTTGAGATTTAAGTTTTTGTGGTTTTTTGATGAGAAGTAGCTGAGCCAAACTTTGATCACTTTTTCGTTGACTCTGAACATGTAAATACTTCGTTGTATTTGCTTCGTACTCCCCGCGTCCCCGTCCCCTTTACTGATGAATAACTTTTTATCATGATGTATTTTTTTTTTTTTTTTTTTTTAATAATTTTTAGTAAAGTTTTAATTATGTAACACTGGAATTTTTGTCAACAATTAAAGTAAATAAAATATGTGAAGTCAGTAAAGCTAATCTTGGTTATTGCTTTATCAACGCAACTGCGGCCACTTTCGGGAAGGGATATTGAATGTTTCTCATTATACTTTGGTAGTATCTCTGTTCATCAACAAAGCTAACTCATGAATCAAAAATTATATCATCGTCTAAACATTATATCTAAAGAGATAAAGATTAAATATAACAATACGTGCCTTAAAAGTCCGTATTGTAACAAAAAAAAAAATGTAACGTAAACGTTCAAATACCTACAGTCGGTAACAAAAGTGTCCAAACACTAGCAAAAATTCCTATGTAAAAAAAGTACACTTCATACGGTTTTATTAAATAAATCCTTATCGAATCACATTCTTACGCTGACTAAGAACAGGATTCGACAAGGATTTATTTAAGAAAACCGTATGAAGTGTACTTTTTTTACATAGGAATTTTTGCTAGTGTTCGGACACTTTTGTTACCGACTCTAACTCAATAAAAATATTCAACCACTAAATTAAATAAGTAATAAAATTTCAGTTACTTTATATAATCAAGAAACGCAACTGCACGTCGCAATGAATGAACTCATTGATCTATTTCCTACGAACAAAGTTTATGTTGCCATCTAAGTTTAGGAAATATTTAAATTGGCCATCGCTTCCCTATGGCCACCTATCCTAGAGTTACCCTAAGTAAAATTTGTTATTATTATAAACAGCCTTTTTTTTGTTTGTTTGTTTGTTTGAGATATAAAGGTTTGTGTAAAATCGCTATTTTTTCATGTGAAATCACGTTTTGCCTTAGGGGACGAATTTTTAAAATTCCAGAAATTTAGTTTTTGAGTATTCGTGTTAGTTATATTTTAAAGAAAAATTTTTACGAATATCTGTTTTTTTTCTTTGAGATATAAACATTTTTGTTAAATCACGGTTTTACCGTCCCCCCCCCCCCCCCTTCCGACCCTTGGGGGCGAATTTTCTAAAATCACTTCTTAGTGGGTGTCTACGTCACAGAAGGAATGTTGTCACCAAATTTCGCGCTTCTAAGTGCAGGGGTTTAGGCTGGGCGATGATGAATCAGTCACTAACTCACTCATTCACTCACTCACTCAGGACAAACGATTTTATATATAGAGATAACCAGCATTACATACTAGAGTGAATTGAAAGGTTGAAATCTATTTCAGCTAAATAAATAATTAGTCTGTTATACTATTTAGACAATATTTATAGCTTAGTTCGTAAACATATAAGCTGTCAACTTGTTATTGTTTTCACACCACATTCCCTGAGTAAACATTTTCACCATATTTAATCATTGAAAACTACATACCTTCGTTATTTTGCAAGTCCCACATTCATTATGATGAAAGTTTCAATAAGATTATATCCTCTATTTATAAAATAAAAGGACAATAAAATTCTTCACTTTTAACGAGAATAATTAGCTTTTTTTATAATTTTCAAAGGACTAGATTCTTTACGACAGCATTATATTGTTACTGAAATCAAAACGTGTAGTCGGCACCTGGCTTAATTCCGGGTACATATTTTGGTCGCGTAATCCATCACTAAACAGGGTGACATCCAGACATTCCAAAATAGAATGAATGATGGTAGATTACCTTTTTTAAATCTGATATTAAAAACTTTTCATTGTGTTTTTTTATAAAAAAAATAATAACAATAGTAAAATAAAATATAATTCTGTACAACCAGCTTTAGTGTATTTTTATAGTTAATTCATCATTTCAAAGGATTTTAAATTTATATCTAACGAAATATGTGTAAAAATATGCTCATAAATATGTAATTTGTAAAATATTTGTCAAACTGTGTGTTACTGAAGGAAATATTTTTTTTTTTTTTTAAACTAAGCTTAAAGTTCTCTAAAAAAAGTTTATCTCGTATTCCATAGGAATAAATCTGCACTTATAAGTATAAAGGATTTAAGTCCATATTCTTGATTTTTCAGGAGATGAAAAATAAAGTTAAACTAAAAACATATCAGAAGAATCGATTAGGAAAAAGGTATTTCGTTGATTTATATCCTTTATACCATTCAGTGATTGTCAACCTGCATTTAATAACGGGAAAAAATTGAATTAAATATTTTATACTATACATGAATGGTACATTTCTGACTTGAACCTTTTTTTACCAATGGATTTTCTCAAAGACTAAATGACATAGACTTAAATCCTTTATACCAATCGATAGAGAATTTTTTTCTGAGTCTGACTATGTACTTAACTCAAAATCGACATTTTTGGACTTAAATCCTTTATACTTATCAGTATAGAAATGTTCATTGAATAATTTTATTTAAATGAGATTTTGTAAAAAAAATTGTTAACAAAATGATACTATTTATTCTATTCGAAGATAAATAACTTTTTACTATTTGCTTTTTTTAAAAATTTGCATAGACACATTATTTTTGATAATTTGATATGGTTAAAAAAAAAAAAAAAAAATTGTTTTTCAAATAGTTCTGTGGTCTAATAATAGAGTGGTTGTTGTTTGGTTGTGTGGGTTTGGGTCAACTGACTATGATAGGTTCTCATGATAACGTGTGTTTCTACCTATTTGGCTGCTTTGTGCAAGATTTCATAAACATAATATGTGTACAATGATGTTTCAGTGTTGTTTACATTAAAAGTTACGTTTTCCAAAATAGATTAAAAAAGATTTTTAATCATGTTGCACGAATGTAAAGTCGCTTCAATCTTATATTTTAAAACAATTGATACAACTTTTATTTTTAGTAGGGTATAGGGCTTACATTAGCATTAAAATACAGTCAAATATTTCATTACCTTACGGTTAAAATTACTGCAGTACCTAGAAAGATTCAATATTAAGTAAAAAAAATTAACAGGATATATACATATATATATATAAATTTCAAAATAAATGACAAAATTTAATTTGCATAAAATAGGCACTTAAAGTAGCACTGAATCTATATACAAAAATAGATCAATGAATTTAAATTATGGTAAGTGAAGATATGAAAGTGGAATGTATAAACAACAAAAACAAATAATTTAACAAGAAAAAATATTAAATTACGCATTATTCATGCTAAAAATTTCAATAATGCTGTGTTTTCTTCATTAGCAGATGGGAACACAGCTATTAAAAAAATGTAGTACTAACAGATTTCTGAAGATGTGCCAAGCTAGCATACTCCAGATTATATTTCAAACAGAATAGTATAGCAAACTTGAAGTTATAAAGACTGAATTATAATTTATTTGAAAAACATTTTATTTTTAAATTAAATTCTATTAATTAATAATGAGAGTTTCTATATTGAGATTTTATATTAAAATATAAGAAATTTATTATATGAATTCTTGAAATGAAAGTTCTAGCAAGGACATACCCCCACCCGAACCTGCTAGAAGAAAAAAGAAAAAACTCACCACCTGCTAGAGTCAACGTTGACAAAATCGGATTTCCAGCTTAAAAACTTTTAGAACATTGTAATGCTTCCTCCGAATTCATAGATGTCCAATATATTCCAGGTCTGGTAGTACATTATACTTTCATGCATCAGTTAACAGCCTCCCTAAAAATTAGGCTTTGAGCCGTCAACATCAAACTGGACACCTACAAGGACCACCAATAAAAGCAAATATATATATATATATATATTAAAATTATTATTAAAATTATTAAAATTTCTAATGAGAGTAATGTTCCATTTTTATTTATGACACCTAAATTTCATAAAAATCCAGTTAAATTCAAGTTTATATGTTGTACAACTAATAGTATTGGAATATGTTTAATGTAAAATTGCAATTATTTTTGAAGAAAATTTATGATTTTCTAAAATTTAAATATAAAAATACAAGTTATTTTTGGTCCATTGTTAATAGTATTGATTTAATCAATAGAATTACTTTTAAGCCTTCATCTATTCAAACTTTTGATTTTGAAAACTTATTTTGTAATATCCCAATAAATGAACTTTATGAGATCATCAGAAAGATTTTTGACATTTTTTATATTGAAGATGAATTAAATATCCCTAGAGATTTTTTCCTTAGTTTATGTCATTTTTCTCTAAATAATAATTATATCTTTTTTCAAAGTGAAATTTTTAATCAGTCACATGGTATTTGTATGAGGACTAATTATTCTTCCAGTGCGGCCAATCTTTTCTTAATTTTCTTCGAATACAATTTCACTGTAACTCATAATACCTTGTTTACATGTTTATCGTTATATAGATGACTTGATTATTTTTAATACTGATTTTGACAATATCTTAAATTTAATATATCCAAATATTTTAAAATTAAATAAAGTCAATACTAATAATTTTGAAAATGTTTTCTTAGATATTTCCTTCGTTTTAAAAAATAATAGTTTATGTACTAATTTATATGATAAAAGAAAACACTTCAACTTCGTTACTAACTGTACGCCGCACTGGTATTCTAATCTGAGCCACAAAATTTACATAAACATAATAATTAATCAACTTTTAAGAATTAAGAGATTGTGCAATTCTAAATTTAATTTTGATAAACAAATATATAATTTTCAAGCTCTATTATTCGAAAAAAAAAAAAATTATATCCTTTATGTTTTATTCCTTATTATACTAGTAATGCGACTTTTTAGTGACAGCTCCGCAGCTACTATCTTTGCTTTGACTGGTGGTCCTTGTAGGTGTCCTGTTTGATGTTGACGGCTCAAAGCCTATTTTTTAGGCTGTTAACTGATGCATGGAAGTATAATGTACTACCAGAACTGGAATATATTGGACATCTATGGATACGGAAGCATTACAATGCTCTAAAAGTTTTTAAGCTGGAAATCCGATTTTGCCAACGTTGAATCTAGCAGGTGGTGAGTTTTTTTCTATTTTCTTCTAGCAGGTTCAGGTGGAGGTATGTCCTGGCTGGCATTTTCAATTCAAGAATTCATGTAATAAATTTCTTAAATTTTAATATAGAATCTATCATTATTAATTAATAGAATTTAATTTAAAAATAAAATGTTTTTCCTTTATAACTTCAAGTTCGCTATACTATTCTGTTTGAAATATAATTAAGAGTATGCTAGTTTGGCATATCTTCAGAAACCTGTTAGTACTGCATAATTTTTTAATAGTGGTGGTCTCACCTTCTGATGAAGAAAACACAGCATTATTGGAATTTTTAGTTTGAATAATGTTGAATTTAACCATTTTTCATGTTTATTAACACTGTTAAATTGTTTGTTCTTGTTGTTTATACATTCCACTTTCATATCGTCACTTATCATAATTTAAATTCATTGATATATATATATATATATATATATATATATATATATATATATATATATATATATATATCATTCTGTATGGACAGTTTATTCTCATCAAATATCTTTAATTCGAATGTGCAGTAAAATAAAATGATACAAATTTTAATAAGCTGTTAAAATATGTTTTAATTTTTTATTTATGTACCGTTGACGTCAAAATAGACCAACCAAAATGGATTTACAAACTAAAGCACTACTTTTCCGTTTCTCTAGCATGAATTTAAAACTCAAGTTTTATTCATTATTTCCTACTAAACATTTGTAACAATCTTATGTAACTCTGAATTGCTCTGAGTTAAAAACTATGTTTAACTCCTTCAAGTTAATGTCCAAAAAAATCATGTTACAAGTCTATAATAAGTGCTGAAATTTAACACGTGGTAACATCTAAGATTTAATAGAAACCACCTGAAAAAGAGTGAGAAGCGAAGATTTGGCGAATTAAGTTGATATGATCTTATTTGATATATTTAATAAGAATTTTTTTTTTTTTTTTTTTTTTATGTTGCTGGGATATTTTTTTTAAGTGTGTGCCTAAAAGAAGTTTATAGTATTTAATACACTACTTTTCCGCATAAATGACCGGACGCTTTCAATTTCCGGCGTTTTTTCAAATATCTCAAAAAGTACTTGGTGAATCATCTTGAAACTTCAGGAGTGTAAATAACATGTTACACTTCATATATTTCGGTGAAAGTTTTGCCCCGAAAATAAAAGGGGGATCAGTAAAAAATTAAATAAGAAAGAAAAGGTTTGGGATCACCCTGTAAAAAGTAATGCTTAAAATATAATCTGACTGTAATAGGTGTTCATGGCACTCCTTTTTATTCTTTATATATTTTTTATGAGGCTAATACATATATTCATGGAGATATAACAGTTTCTTGAAAAAAAAAAAAAGTCACTTTTTTAGCTATAACACGCAAGATATTAAATCCAGTGCAAAGCCATTTTCAGGAAACTTGACACATATCATCAGACACAGCATACTGCAAAAAAAAAATGCAAAAATATTAAATATCTAATGAAATGTGAGCAGTTTCACTAAATAATTTTTAACTGAGCATGCGTTACCTTAGCGAAATTTCATTTGCATAATATAACATCCGATAGTATTGGTATACTTATATGAAAACCGCAAACAAATATCCTATAAATTCAAAAAATTATATAGGAATTAACTGTATTTCAGCTCTTCTCAAAAATAAGGAAAATGATAAGGCATTTTCTCAACATCTATTTATAATTTACAAACATTGTATTACAATCGACCGAATCAAAATAAAAATGTGAGTAAAACCCTTTATAGTTTATCTGGTTTCTTGAGGGCAACTGAAAAGCAGTTCATTCTATTGCGTACAATTATTTGAATTTACACGATACTTCTTTGGGGGGTTTTTTTATATAGGTAGCTCAATACGTTTGGCTATTAAATTATGCACATGAAATTTTGTTAAAGCTAGCGCATATGCAGTTAAAAAATATTTAGTAAAAATGCTCCTATTTTGTTAGATATTTAATATTTTTGCATTCTGGTTGCTGTATGCTGTGTCTAATATTATGTGTCAAGTTTTCCGAAAAGGGTTTTGCACTGGAGAGCCCCATAATCGCATGCTACAGCCAGATAACATTTCAAGCATTACTTTTTACAGGGTGATGCCAAACACTTTCATTTTTCTTTAATTTTTTACTGGTGCCCTTTTTACATTCGGTGCAAAACTTTATCTGAAATGCATGGAGTACAGCATGTTCTTCACACTTCAGAAGTTTCAAGATGATTTATTTAGTACTTTTTGAGATATTCCAAAAGATGCGTGCTGGTCATTTATGGAAAGGTAGTGTACTTTTATTTTTAATTAAACTTTTTTTAATTATTATCCAATTTAAGATAACTGTACCAAGTAGACACTCTAAGTGTATTTTTCGGCTATATTTTGAGCATTATTATTATTATTATTTTTTTTTTTTTCGCTGACTGTGATTAAAGTATAAGAATTAATATCTCAGTTGACAATTTCTTTAGACGACTGTATTGTGAAAGTTGTTAATTAAAGCTTTTCTTTTGGATACCTTTCTGTTTCAGCAGTAAACACTATTGAATTTTTGCAAATAAATTAATAAAATAATAAAGTCAGTTGATTAGAAGTATATATTTAATTAACAAAAAATATTTTGCAACATTAATATGTTAATAGAATATATATGTATATATATATATATATATATATATATATATATATATATATATATATATATATATACGTATTACGTATTAGAATACAAAAACAAATTACCTCTGAAAGTTTTAATGATTTCAACTGCCCATTTCAATTTCAGTTCTAACAGCGTGTAATATCTATCGTCGCAGACAGCCAAAGCTAGTTCGAATTTTAAATACAGGTACATTTTTATAGAAATTTTCACCTTATTTAATCATCGGAAACTTTCACAAAAGCTTATAAAATATTTCTATAAGAAAATATCAGTGTACGAAAATCGGAACATTTGCAACTATGCCAAAGCCCATTTTATTCTTTGCGAAATTTTTTTTTACTGTATTATTTATCACCAAATATTTTTTTTTAATTCCCTTTTCACATGCAAGAAATTCCCGACCGTTAATTTTTTTCTTGTTTTCACTTTTTTTTTTTTTTTTTTTTTTTTTTTTTAATATCTACTTTTGATGCTGTAAAATGATAAAAATGAACTAAGCGTACTTTCCGCAGTTTCTTCAAAATTAAAGATTCAGAATTTGAAAAATTATTTTTTGGGAAACAATAAATTCAACGGTCGTGAATTCTCTGAATGTGAAAACGGAATTCTTAAATAAGCTATTTAAGAATATGCTAATTTAAGAATTTAAACGTTTTATTTGAGACACATAAAATTATTGTGTATCTCTTCGTGCATTCTTCATATCCAATGCCACCTATGTGAAATAGAAGTGTTCACAAACCTGACCCATTATCAAGTAAAAATAAATAAATTTTCAAATGCACCAGTCGAGCTGCAAAGCAGCACTGTAAATAGAAGCGTCTTAAATTCAGACAGAAATGTGTCTGAAACACTTAAGTATGCAAAATTTCAGACGTATGTGCTGTCTGAAATTAAGACACACAAGTGTCTTTTTATAAATGAGCTGAGATAAGTGATAGATTTGATATATCATCAGCTTGAATCTGAAATTTCTCTTTCGTTCTTTCCTATCTTCTAAGGCTCTGTCCATTAAGCATCTGCATGTTTCTTGGCTCTCCGTTCTTCTCGTCTTCCAGTAGCTTTTCCTTTAGCATATTCCTGACTCCTGGTTTGTGCATATTCTTCACTTTCTTCACATAGCCGCTGTCATTTCATCATCTGCATCGCTGATATCTTGATTTCTTGTCTTCTATCCGTTGTTCGTAGAGTACCTGCACAACCTATCCTTGTTTGTCAGGTTCTTTTCGTCTTCTAATATCTCTTTTTTGACACTCTTTTAGACTCTTTCTCCCTCGCTTGTAGTTGTTTTAAATTTTTTCTTTAATTAATCTAACCTGTGGCTAATGAACGGATTTTTTCCTATTGTTCTCTTTGTAATGTTCTTTGGGATATTATTCTTTTTGCAGGAAAATCCTTAAAATAAAAAAAGAGGATTTTTTTTGGAGGGGGGGGGGGGTATTCAGTGATAAATTGCCATCATACACTGAAAATGAAGTGACAAATGAGTCAGTTTGAAGTTTGAAAGCACTTTATAGAACCTTATTTCGTTATTCGATTTATGATAGCCTATGATTATTCTATCGTAACCTGTGTTAATCTCATCGCGAACCTAAATTCATGGCATGAGATTAATACGAAAGTACCGTTTTCCTTTATACAGAGATATTAAATGTAGTGATGTAGTTATACGTATTAAATACAGTGTCTGAAATTTCAGGTCCATGCTGATCTCTAAATGAAGTTCTGTGCATTCAGTTTACACGCACTTTGCTAACCTTATTTCGTGCATTCTATATTTAAGAAGCAACGATAAAGTAATGCTTGAATGGGAATTTTGTTATTTTTCTCCTTTCTTTTATTACAATTCTGAAGACACAGCCCTTCTGGATTCATGCAAAATAAATGGCGTTGATTATTTTTAGCGAAGATATAGGGCTTATTATGGTTTCGAAACACTTTCAACTAATTTTATTTCTTTTTCCGAGGCATGGTCCTTCATTATGTTATAAATTATAGTTTATTTCAAAGACATTAAAACTGCTTAAGCGAACTAATCCCTAGGCAGCAGGTTTTCTTCACGTAATGATTAACCTGCGTACGTACAGTATGTTTGTATTTGAAAGATATCTAATGAAAAAATTAAAATTATCAATTTCTGTTTTTTGTGCATTCTAAAGCTTTCAAAAGCTTCACTTTATTTACCCTCTTTTACATTTTTTAAAAGTATGTATATACGCATTTTCCAGTGGTAGAAATGTATGTTAAAATGTATGCCAACCTAATTCGGAAGACTTTTAGTTCCGCCCCTTTCCGCCTATTTTTCCACATCAGTCTTTTTTTAGAGTACTTTTCTTCTTTTTTAATCGTAAATATATTTGAAGAGAATTGCTTTAAAAATTAAATGATGTACAAAAAGGGGCGGGAACTAACAATCTTCCGGGATAGGTTGACAAGTATGTATATGTGTGAGTATGTGAATAAATTTATGGTGAGATTTAATGCACATCTTCTAGATCCTTTTTACCATGTTACCATCTTTTTATTAACTTCGATTCTTGTTTGTTTGTTTGTCCAGTACAAATCTTGCAGTCGATTTTTAACTAACTTCCCGACTAGCCAGATATTTGAAACTTTCAGGACAGCTCAGGACACGGTGATAATACATTTTTTTAATACTTTTAGTCAACTGTTTCAGGTCCCGCTGACTTCGGCAGCGTTTATATGATTCGACAGTAAATTTATTTAACTAACTTCCCGACTAGTTAGACATTTGAAACTTTCAGAATAGTTCAGAACACGGTGAAAATGCATTTTTTTAATACCTTTAGCCAACTGTTTCGGGTTGCTGCTGCCTTCAGCAGCGCTATCAGTACAAAGCTTGCAATCGATTTTTCACTAACTTCCCGACTAGCTAGACTTTTGAAACTTTCAGGATAGCTCAGAACACGGTGACAATACATTTTTTTAATACTTTTAGTCAACTGTTTCAGGTCCCTTCTGCATTTGGCAGCGTTTATATGATTCAACAGAAAATTTATTTAACTAACTTCCCGACTAGCAAGACATTTCAAACTTTCAGAATAATTCAGAACACGGTGAGAAAGCATTTTTAAAATATTTTTAAGGAATTGCTTCGGGACCCTGCTACCTTCGGCAGCGTTACCAGTACAAATCTTGAATCAATTTGTAACTAACTTTCCGGCTACATAGTCATTTGAAACTTTTATAATCGCTCAAAACACGATAGCAGTAAATTTTTTTAGTACTTTTATCCAATTGCTCCGGGTTCCCGCTGCCTTTGGTAGCGTTTATATGATTCAACAGAAAATTTAAAAACATGGTATATAAAAAGTTCTTTTTATCTTGTAATTATTTCATATTAATTTCAAAATTCAAACACAAACTTTTAATTTAAATTACAATACACTTTTCAGAACGATTTTCCAAAAGAAACTTTTATGATTCGTGCAATAGTTTGCAGTTTGTATTTAAAACGAGATTATAGTATTTCTTGTAAAATTTTATAAATCTGTAGTTCCTCTATGTGCATAAATAAATAAAATCTTTGCTGGTAAATAAAGTACACCATAAATAATAAGAATACAAATAAAAATAATTTCCTTACTTCAATGTAGGCTTCGTCAATCTAGGGAAAAGTTTCCTAAAAGGTTAAGGTCAGTTGGATTCGTCGTTTCGTTACAACTGTAACTAAACAAAATTTCTCAAGAACTGCTAAAATTGATTAGCTCTGCTTCCTGCAGAACATTTTAGAAACAATTTTTTAGGGATAGAATTTCAGCGTAACGACATCAAAAAAGTTAAGACTTTTTTATGGTCAATCTCTTGCCACAGTTCAAAGTCAACTGTAACTTATTTAGAAAGAAAATTTGAAATAGGAACCAAAAAGATATTCCATTTAATAAAATTCCTGTAAAATTACCTGACTTTCATGCATCTTCTTTGGATCTTTGCACTTTTAGTTAGCAAAAACGAGACTTGGGAAAAAAAATCGTCAAAGAATACTGAACGGACTTTTAAAAACATCTCAAGAGCGGTTTTTCAGTATTAACACAGACAGAAATAAATTATTTTCATAGAAAATTTTAACGAGAGATATAAGAATGCATGATGTTAAATAAAAGAAAAAACTGCTGAAATAAATGCATTTTACATTGAACACCAAAATCGGTCCTAAAACGCCTTTTCTGTATTATATTAAAAATGCTTTCAACTTTCATAAAATTTTCAAAAAATAAAAACTTATTGAAAAGTACAAAATAAATAAATAAATAAATAAATAAAATAATATTGTAACAATTATCTGTGATTATATTCTAAAAAAAATAATAGTAAAAAAAAACAAAATTAGAAATTCTAACTTCTAAACTTTCATTAAATTATTTATTTCAATTTATAATTGCTGCCAAAAAAATAAAACTTTAAATTTTAGATCTACTTTTTAGCTCGCGCGCTTTTTATTTCCTAATTCAAAATTAATAAAAAAAAAAAAACTTTTTCGATATCGTTTGTAACGATACTGATTATTATTAATTTTTTTTTTCCTTTAAAAAAAATAATAAAATAAATAAAGAAAAAATAAATGATTTTGATGAAATCCTGGCAAAAGCAGAATTTAGTTTAGGACGGAGGACTGTTAGTTTTTTTTTTTTTTTTTTTTTTTTTCAAATTATAACACCGCTTTTTTCAAATTATTCAATTATATTTTCCATCAACTTTAGATTTCGATAAACGTCCAACTATCGAAAAATGATTTCGACAACTGTTCAACTATCGAAAAATGACACCGCAAAAATCCCAGATTGAGACTAATAGTCCTCAGCCCTAAAAAATGAGGTTTCTAAATGTGTTATGAATAATATTACAAATTACCATGAACATTACATTTTGTTCATAAAATAGAAAAGTATTTGAAACATTTTATTTCCATGGAGAAAGGAAAAAAAAAAAAAAATAGAGGAATATTTGACAAAAAAAAAAAAAAAAAAAAAAAAAAAAAATTGCAGGATGACTTTCTCTCAGTGCATTTGCAGAACACTTGATACTCCAAGTTTTTTAAGGCCATCATACTGCCTTGCATCTAAACCATGGTAGAATTCTTATACATGGGGATCGTCATATTTTGGCGAATTGCCTATATTGTAATCATTCGTAATCTAGAAAGCTTGAGAAAACTTCAAATAACCAGTAAAACAAACCACGAGAGAGAGAAAAAAAGGTGTTTTTTATAAAAGCAGGTAAATTTTTCTTCTCTTGGGATCCTTCTTAAAAAACACATTTTTTTTAATATAGTCTTTTAACCAGAAATGAATGTTAGATATTTAAAACTCACTGGCACAGTTGCTGGCGTGAAAATTTAAGATTATAATTCCTCTTAAATCTTTAAAAGATTGATTACGTACCGGGTGTCCCCAAAAACTGTAAATGAGTTTTTTTTTTTCTTTTTCGTCAGAAATAAGGATGTATTGTAAATTAAAAAATAAGCTAAGGATAATGTTTATGGAAAAATGCTGCCAAGATTTTATATCTCTATCTATCTATCTCTTTCTTTCTCTCTCTCTCTCTCTCTCTCTCTCTATATATATATATATATATATATATAAGTACAATCAATGGAAATTTTTAGTAATTTCAAAACTTAAAGCTGAATTAATTCAACATAGATCAAATCTCACACATTACAATAAATCAAATCTCTTTAAATCTATCAAAGAATTGCAACAAAACTTTGTTATTACTTATGTCGATAAATCTCCTAATAATTATGCAATAATCTGTAAACATTATTATCTTTCTTTACTCAGTTCATCTATATCTAATAGTACTAACTTTCATACTACCAATAATGATCTTAAAATCAATAACCGCAAAATTCACTGCTTTTATAAATTGCTAAACTTCCATTTAATAATTTTAAATATCCTTATATTGTACTTATCCCTAAATTTCACAAAAATCCTATTAAATTCAGAACTGTCACTGTAGGGTGTAATACTTACAACAACAATGCTAACAAAATTCTCCTTGATATTCTCAAGCAAATCTATGACTTAATTAGTAAATCAAAAAATTTCTTTTGCCTTAAAAATAGTTATCAACTTAAAGCCAATGTCTTATCTATGAATAATGTGACTGATATCATGACTTATGATTTTGCTGACCTATTTAATAATATTAATTTAACAGATCTTCATCGTATCATCTTTAACCTTTTTGAAAAATTTAAAAGTCAAATCTCTTTACCAAAATGCTTTTCGGCAACTTCATTTAAGACACTTTTAAATTTTATTATTCATAACAATTACATTCTACACTGTAATAAGATCTATATTCAAACGGTCGGTATTCCACAAGGAGGATGTAGCTCGAGTATGTTAGCTGACTTATACCTTTACCATTATGAACAGGGATTATGTATTGAAAATGTCTATTTTTACCGATACATTGATGACATTATAATGTTTTATGTCAATAATTTTTCGCCTAATTTATTTAAATTTGAATATCCTTCTCACCTTACCTTAACTTATAATCATCTCAACAATAACTGTATTAGTTTCTTAGATTTAAAACTTAAACTTGATGGTAGTAAAATTTATACCGATCTGTATGACAAAAGACAAGATTTTAGTTTCAAAGTAAATTTATTTACACAATTTACCTCTTGTCTTCATATCTCTGTTTACAGAAATATTATTCTCAATCACCTCTTTCGTATACATAATCTTTGTTCAGATAGGTTTAAAAACAAAAATATCTCTCACATAATTAATGTTGCTACAAAAATGGGTTATCCTAAAAAATTTATTTATTCACTTGTTTATCAAAAAGGGTCTCTGTCTAACACACACACAAAAAAAAAAAAAAAAAAAAAAAAAAAAAACTAAGGTTTAATTAAAAAAAAAAAAAAAAATCAGGTGGGTGGGTGGGTGGGCAGATGTTTGATTAAGGAGGAAGGGTGGTGTTGTTTGGCTGGTTGGCTAGGAGGGTTTGATGCTGAATAAAATTTATTAAAAAAAAAAAAAAAAAAAAAAAAAAAGTGGGGGGATTGCTGTAAGTTACATTCTTATTTTTTCTGGTTGATACTATGTATTTTGAACTCTTTTATCATTAAATTTTACTATGTGCTTCTGGCTACTTGAGGCTTCCCTTGTTAAGTTTGAACAATCCATCTATTTGCATAACAAAAATAAAATCTTATAAATATTAATAAAAAAAAAAATCTTTTAAATTTAAATTTTTAATTTTAATTTATGATGACTGCATTATAATGCTTATCCATATATGTGTGCTCTTTGGCATTATTGCTTGTAATTAACTCTTCTTAAAACTTAACATTTAATACTTTGACTTCAAAATAAAAATATTTTAATTTTAATTTTTAATTTTAATTATTATTGATGACCGCATTATAATGCTTATCCTTATAGTTGTGCTCTTTGGCATTATTGCTTGTAATTATGTCTTCTTAAAACTTAACACTTAATAATTTGACTTCAAAATAAAAATCTTAAAAGTTATCTTAATCTTGCTGTTAATACTTCTAAATTATCTTAAACTTTACACTTAATAATTTGACTTCAAAATAAAAATCTTAAAAATTATCTTAATCTTGCTGTTAATACTTCTAAATTATCTTAATCTTTCAGTCAATACATCTTATTTAACTGACTTAATATTTTTATAGCTAACCGAAAGATGGCGCTTGTACTCAGTAGTCTTATACCTTCATTCTTCAGTCCTTATCTTAAACGATTTAATTATTAATATTTTTGGTACGATTTAATTTAACTCTACTAGTATTAATTTTAACATTATCATTTAATATTTACTCTGTGTATTTTATCTTTAATGTAATTGTTCTGAAGTATTTTCGATTAATCGATATTTGTCGAGCTATTATTTTAACTTCAATTTAGGTTTTGGCATCAACCATTTTTCCAGTTTGTGTTAACTGTTTTCCATGTGGTTACTCTGATTATTTCATGTTATTAATTTGGTTTCCTTTAAGATTTTAATTAATATTTATTTATTCTTTGTTTTAATTTAATTTTTCACTTTTTTCTCATTCTTTATGGTTTTTTTGCTGCATTGATCGGGGCGTGAGATGATATAAATTGCTATGATTAGCAATATCGTTTTACGAAATCGTTGCAGCTTTCTCTGCTTTATGAAGTATGCGCCCCTTGAAAAGTGTGCTTCTAATTTTAAGCATTTATATCCAATTGATTATGTGGTTTATTATCTTTTTTCTCTTTCACAAGTTTAATGGTCCTTTTTTATTATCCTTCAGGTCAGCGTAAGTATTTTATGTTAATATGGTAACTCATTGGTTCCTTATCTATATCGCAACTTTTTGTGTCATTCTTTCCTCTATGTTAAATTCAGTTCTATATTTTAGTGTGCTGTTATTGTTTTAGTTCTATTAATTGCTAAATTTTAAGATTAAATTTTATTACGTTATCTATTATTTATATATATATATATATATATATATATATATATATATATATATATATATATATCAATATTTATATGATTTCAAAGAGAAAAAAGAAAACTAGTGAATATTTTTTTTCTTTTTTAGGACTATGAGCTCCATTTATTTTGAACAGGAAAAAAGTTTAACCATTTGTTGTTGACTCCTTTGATTTTTGTATAATAAAAAGTAGTCTGTCACAAAAACTAAAAGTTTATAAATGCATAAAGAGAAAAAATCTGAATAAAAAATAAAACTCGGATGCTAAAATGTATTCTTTTTAGGAAAATTGTTATCATTGTTTTTATTTTTTCATTATTATTATATTTATTCTTCATTTTATTATTTATTTTATTTTATTTTATTTATTTTAATTAATTTTATTTATTTATTTATTTATTTTGAAGGCAGGGGGATTTCTCAATGTTTCACAACATGATTATTGTGTAGAAATAAGAAAATTGCTTTTAGAAAAGTCTTTTTCAGTGAGTCAGAAAAGTTTTTTTTTCTGCAATAAATAAACATCATCAGTAAAGACAAAGGTGGAATCTTTGTTAAATTAGACTGAAATTTCTAATTTGATATGACTTTCATAATCATTCATAGTGATCAACTTTTGTCAAGCATAATTCAATTAATTTGAAAGTTAGAAGCATGTTGTTTCTCATAGTGATTGATTTTCTCGCAGAAAAAAATATTTATTTTGTATGTGGTGTCATTTTTGAAGAGACAGAAAAATTGGTACACCTGCCCAGTATTGTATAAGACCCCAGAAATATGCAGAAGTGCTGCAACACTACGTGGTACGGACTCTACTCATGTTTAAAGGTGCCTGATGACAAGTCTCATCATGAATCGAATAGACTGGTCCGCAAATCCATAGGAGAGCGAAAACATTGGAATAATTTCTGAACTGCATGTTGCAAAACATGCCATATATGCTTAAAAGTGTTCATATCTAGCGATTTACACTGTTAAAAATGGTTTCTTAAAAGTGAGCTAAATTGTCTCAAAATAGCTCCGAAACAATATGTATTTAAATTTGAGAATCCATGTACTTATTTTTGAGTATATTGACGTGTCAAACATGGGGATATTGTGATTCTTATTGGTCAACCTATTTTTGAGAATGTCAGTATACTCAAAAATGAGTACATGGGTTTTCAAATTTAAGTATATATTGTTTCGGAGCTATTTTGAGACAATTTAGCTCATACTTAAGGAACCATTTTTAACAGTGTAGATGGTCAATGAAAATGTCTAAAGTCAGAAGAGTGTTCCTCGAGTCCTTCGATATTAAACTCCAGACATGTGAAGTATCTCATTGTCTTTTTGGAATTGTCCAAGTCCATCGGAATACACAATGGACATGGATGTATGTAAATGATTGGACAGTATATTAACATACCTGTCACCTATTACAATCGTCTCTAGACGCATCAGGTGTTCCATATCACGCAAATTGCATACACCCTGTGTTATCACAGAGGCTCTACCAGCTTGAACAGTCGCTTATTTACATGTTGAGTCCATCGATTCATGAGAATGTCTCAATACTTGTACTCGTTTACCTACCAGATGTAACTGGACAACGATACACGTGAATTCAGACAACGTGTTTCTAGTCATCAACAGTCCAATGGCGGTGATGGCAGGCAAATAAGAAGCTTTGTACCGTGCTGTCATCAACATTATACGATTGGCTCTGTTAAATAGTTTGTTGAACTTGCTTTGATGAAAGGATCAGACATAGATGCAATTTTTGACGATGCTAAAATTTCTAATATTTTGATGAGATGAAGCGATGTATTGATAAAATGGAGAAGAATGTTCAAGCTAATTTAAAGTGATGGCCGTAGATATTGCACTGCAAAGACAATTCACCCAGGAAGCAGGTGCTGACTTTAAATATTTTATTTACCTTAAATTCGTGACAAAAATATTCTTGATTAAGTATTCCAATACTATAGAGTTACAGCAGAAAGTTTTTTTGAAAGCATCAAGATAAAAATATTCATTTACGAATAAATGGATGAATGGACAGATTGATGGACACGGGGAGTTTTCGAGAGAACGCACAGCTTCTTACTTAACCAAGAGCAGCGGCAAAAGTGATGAAAGTTTGGCTCATTAACTCCACATCAAAACCACAAGATATATCGCCAACTTCATTCTGACAGACAAAAAGAACAACACCCACTTTTTTCAGTTGCGCATAAATCAGTATAACTTTTAAAAATATATTGGCGATTTTTTTCTTAGCCAAAAAACCGTTATCAATTCGTGAGAAGATTGGAAAAATACGTTAAAAACTCAACCACAAAAATTTATGGTTAAAGCCTTATCCTCAGTCATTAGCCGATACAAAGTACATAATTTCTATTTAAAGAGCAGATCCATGTGTTCTATGTTCAAAAGTGACATATCAGGAAATATTTTATTCTATTTTATTTTACTGAGATGAAAAGATTTGCCCTACACAGAACATTATGCGAGCGAAACCACATCTCTTACTTTTATTTTTATTTATTGAAAGAAACAGAGAGAGAATGACTTTGATCCTTTGCAAGAAGAGAAACCGCAGATATTAGCTCGCTTTTTTATAAAGATAGAAAATGAATTGGAAAGGAATTAAATTTTGAAATCTAATATATAATTTAAAATATGTAATTTTCGATATCACAGGCTCATTGGCTAAGAAAGTTCAAATCAAAGATGCTCCGTTAAACAGTTCTTACGTTGACACTTGCTCATGTCTCCCATTGAAATTCGCGACAATTTAATGAAGCAACATCAAGCAATTTCGCACATCTATCTCGTTTAAAATTTCTCGCCAATTGTCGATGGTACCGTTCTTAAAAGGCCTCTTTCCAACCGTATCGATATCGGAGAATTGCTGTTTTTACCGGATACCCGATATTTACTGCACGCTCAGGAAATGGTTGTACACGAAAATCACTTTTATCACTACCTCAGAAATGTTATGGTCCACCTCTAGTGAGCCGACTGTAACACCATGTTCAAAGGCAATTAATTTTTGATAACCTGTCATTGTAAAAGCAGTATTTAATTTAAAAGCTTTTCCAGACACCTGTTGCCTTTCATAAGTACTGTTGGCCGCATCATCTTACGCTGATTGGCTGCATATCTCCGTCGTTTGCATATGCACGCCTGTATCAATTTCTCTGGTTCTTCAGTATATAAAAATTTAAAAAAGTGTAATTTTCCAATGAACAACAGCAGAAATATTTCATTTGCATAATGTTATTTTCTAACTCATTTTAAATATTGGGTTGTTCGGAAAGTAATTTCGTTTTTTCCTTCGAAAATGAAAGACGATTTTCTTATATTGTATAAATATTTTAATGAATTATATATTCTCCACTTTGATCGGTTTCTTAGCGATCTCACGAGTTGTTATTTGGCAGTTTTTCATAAATCAATACTTTATTTTGTCTTCATTAGAACAAACTGGTTTTCTAGAACGTTATGCATCTTCAACTCAAAATTGCCAGAACAAAATTTGGTAAACCAGTTTTGACAATAGCGTTCTTTAAATAAATTTTCTGTGCACACATACTTTTTTCCCTTGTTTGAATAGTATTTTCACATTTTTGATAGCAAAAACAAAATATGCCGAAAATGTCGCTTCTGATTTTCTTTATTTGATAGGGCACCAATCAAAAACTATTGAGCAGAATAAAACGATCTTTTTCACAAGCAAGCCTTGCTATATCAGCTGTCACAATATGTAATGGCAATGCAACTTAAATGTGAAGAAGGTGTGAAAAAATTACAATTAAGTCCTCTGCTGAGAAAAACGAAATGACTTTCCGAACAACCCAATACTTTTGCAGTTTGTATTATCCACTTATTCCCAACAGGTAAACGAAATAAAAATGCGTTTCAAACTTTTTCGAAAATCATGAATACATATTCACAATGAGAACATCACATATTAATTTAATATAAGGCGGATACTAACAAACAAACAAAAAATTGAATATTCTTTAACCACATTTCTTGCGACCATGGAAGCCTCTGCGCAAGTGCGGATTGAACGAGTCCAGTGTTAAAATAGAGGTGACTGAGAGAAAACAAGAGATAAGGGAGCACAGAATAACTGGATGTTTGCCAAATAACTATCTCTCGGCCAATTTTGCATCCTTCAAAACTTTTCGACTCGGCCTCACTGCTAGTCGTAGGAAACGTGGTCGCACTATATATGAGTAATTAAGGCGGAATTGTCGTGTTTACTATAGAAATCATTCATAGAAAAAGCGTGTGTTATGTTCTAGTTGTTCAAAAACTATTACGCAAATTTGAAGAAAAGAGTTCGATATATATATTCGATACATCTCGATTGAGATTAATCATTTGGATTTTATGAATTTTTTGTGGGTATTCAAACAGAACATTTGAAAAATAGTGGATGGGTAACTGAAGGGTAATTAATTCTCCGAAAACGCAACTTTTTCAAATCATCTTTCTTTTTTTTAAGTGCTTTAAAAAAAAAAAAAAAGAAAACTAAATAACATAAATACTCATTCTATAAAAAACAGTTAACACGAAAAGATAAAGGGATTTTGCTTGAACAGAAATTTCTCTTAGAAGGGGAATGATGTCACCACATGGTAAAATATCCAGGGACATTTCGTATAATACCTCCCTGAGATGATAATAATAATAAAAAAAAAAAAGTATCTGATATGAAGAAAAAAAAAAAAAAAAAAAAAAAAAGATAATAAATAATTTGTACTGCGTGAATTTTTACCGAAAAATATAGCAGAAAGTTTAGCGAACGTCACAACATACTAATTTAAATGGTGGCTCGGGTACTTGCCCCATTTTCCGTTTTAGTAATCAGGCCCTGTTCCAGTAATTTAAACAATTTTATAGGAAATAATAAATGAGTAATCTTTTTTATATGCATGAGGCTACGCAGGAAAAATCGTGTCTTAAAATTAAAAAGATGGTAATAATAATGTTTTTTGTCAAGCAATTCTTGTGACATTTTGCTCGGGCATGAAATTGTCAGGTTTCTGGAGAAGCCTCTTGAAAAGAAATGCTTTTCTTAATTTTAGAACTACCAAATATTATGGTCTTCAAAACTGGGCTCTCATTTTTTGCAATACGTTTAGTGTTAAAAAAGACAAAACGAATCCTTAAATTATGTGTATAAATACCTTAAAGGAGGAATTGTCCTCTAACATAAATACTCCCAATGGCAGCTGAACTTTTCTGAAATTATGGATGAACGTTAATTCCCGTTAATAAAAATTATGAATTTTAGAAGCTGCCTGTAACAGGAGGAATAAAAATCTTCTCAATGCAACAACTGTTCTACATATAGCAGCTATATTACATACTTTATGGGATGTCGATTATTACATATTCTAAAAAATATATTATCATAGTAAAACTAAATAAATAAATAAATAAATAAATAATAAAAATTAAAGTAACGAACACCTTTTTATGATCTTTAAATTGCAACTTAAATTTACTTACAATATGTTCTTTAAATTTTTACATCCTTCCTCTTCCCACACATGTATCTTTTGCTAACTGCAACTCCTATCGAAACCTTTGATCATGTATTATTCGTTCTTTAACGTAATGCTCATCTACAATAGCATGTTATGACTTTTTATAACTCGGTTTCTTTTTATCCTGCAAATGAATGTTGTTTTTCGCCATGTATGCATTCTTGTCTCACAATATGCTATATTAATTTTCCTTAAAATTCCGTGTTCTCATGGCAAAGGTTGGCTGTTATTGAGGACCGTTTGAATTGTAATTATCTGGTAACCATTTCAAAATTTATATAACCTTTTCAAAAATTGTATGTGTTTATATGTAACATAATTACAACCCGTTTTTTTCTACTATTTTGAATTTGGCTTCGACTAGAGCTCTGGCGAAATTAATGAAGAAATTAGAGCGTCAACGGCCATCCGCATCTATAATCTTCGTCACACTTTACTTGCATTTATGCTGTCTGTTTTTTTGAGTTATTAGAGATTTTAAGAATATACAATGATGATTATTTCTTTATTTATTGATTCTAGGGGTGAATCCCAGACCATCGTCAACTTTTCACTGCGCAGCTCTAGTGCGATGTTAAAACCCACTAGACTTCAACTCAACTCGGCCTTACTTATTCAATTTTTTTTAAATTATCAGTCTAATACATTTTTCCCTTCAACCATAACACTCATGATAGGAATTTTCTTCTATACATCTTAAGTATTGGGTAATGTTACAATTTTTATCCTCGTTCTAAATTTATAAAGCCGAAAAATATCTTTCTCATGACAAAAGCCCTTCATTTCCTGGAACGGTACTTTTATGAATTTTATGCAAAAACAACAATAATTTACGGCCATATTTTTTAACTGCCGGAAAAACTGTCTGCTTCCAGATTTATCCCCAAGTCAGTAAAAGAAACATTCTTAAACTAAAGATCATACTTACTTGAAACGCTCGTGTCTTGTGTGACAGCCTCTAAGTTCCCCTTGAATAACTGCCGCCGCCCGTGTTCACGCCACTTCATCTATTTCTTTAGCTCAGGGACAAACCGCCATTTTTTCCCAGAGCGTGGAAAATTACCGTCCCTCTTTTTTGAGAGTAATATTTGTCAACCTTGAAACCTGAAGATGTATTCACCTACTGAAAACTCGCATATATTTAGAGCTTTTCCCCCTGTCTTTTTAATTTATTTTCAAATTTTCGTGACAGATTGTATTAGCATACTGTTGAAACACTCTGCTAACATTTCCTGATGTTCTAAAAAGGTGAAAAAAATAAATAAATAAACGCAGATTTCATTTAATGAACTACAAAAACTTTTATATATATTTAAATGTTAATAATCTTACTCTAAAACTGAAAGAAAAATTGGAAGCATTTGGATATGATAAAAGAAATTTAAAAATAAACAGTCGGAAGCAAAAGTATACAAGCACTAACAAAAATTCCTATATAAAAAAAACTACACTTAATACTGTTTTGTTAAATAAATCCTTGTCGAATTCTATTCATAGTCAGCATAAGAAAATGATTCGACAACGATTTATTTAACTAAACAGTATTAAGTGCACTTTTTTTACATAGGAATTTTTGCTAGTGCTCGGATACTTTTGCTGCCGACTATATGTATATTTGTTGAGATTGCTTATCTGTCACTATTTTCATTGTTATTGCAACTATATTTGTAAACTTTAGAAAAAAGTTCTTATTTCAAAAATACAACTTACTCTATATAATTGTGTTAAGCATTTTTAATATTTTAATACTGTATTTAGATAATTTTCAGCAAATATTTCTTTTACGTTAAAGATTTTTTTTTTTTTTAATGTTTAAATAAAACGATCATTATTACAGCAGTAAAAGAAACCAAAAACTGACATTGAATAAACATAAATAGGATTTATTTATTAATACTATACATAAAATGCACAAATATGGAAGAAATTTGAGAAATAATTTGGCCTTCGTCAAGTGAAATAAATTAACATAAAAACTAAAACGCACAATACATGTGGCACGATAACAAAAAGGAAAAATAAATTGTTTATAAGTCTGTTGAAGACTAAATTGATTTAAAAGACTAACGGCCGTATTCACCAATAACCTCAACTCCCGGTTGAACACAAAAACTTGAAAAGCGTATAAAGTCAGAGTTCAACATTTTAGCAAAGTTTGACGCGTTGCATCTGCCATTTTGCGGCATTGTTATTTTCAGATTTTTCAGCTGAAAATAACGAATCAAAAATTACATGAAAACTTTGACACTGGAGGGCAGAAGAAGCGTGCCAAATTTTCTTTGGAGTTGAAGTTAATGGTGAATAAGGCCGTTAGAAATGAGCTGATCAGGCAGACACACTACTTTCTCTTACCATTCTAATTTTACAAACAGTTATATTTGGCATATATTTCTGTATTTTCACCTACAGCACACTTTGAAACTTATTATTATTTTTTTTTTAATATTAATTATTTTTATATACTGTCTATAACCTGTTTACGCAGCACACAGTGTAGTTAAATTTAGCGCAATAAGAAAAACATATAACTTCCTGAAATACATTTAGAGTCCATTATATAGTTATTTCCTTGAAAAGCTGTGAAGATTTTCTTTAAAAAATAATTTATTGCATATTTTATATTGGCGGTTCTTTATCCCCCATCCTGCAAATTAAAATCATTACTAAATACGTATTCATGGAGCAACAAAGAGAATCCATGCCATAGTCATCTTGAACTTATTTTAAAAAGTCGATTGAAGTAACAAGCTTAGGGATAGTGTCCTGGATAGTTAATCAATTGGTGTTTTTGGCTAAAGACACGTTTTGAAAAAAAAAATGTTTTTTAAAATTTACTGATCATCAAGGCTTGATTAATATGTCGCCAGTTTGGAAGCTGGGAAGCCAAACACATATTTTATTAAAGTCGAAAGACAAATATTATCTATAATAATTAAAAGATAAAAAGAACTTTTTATATACCATGTTTTTAAATTTTCTGTCGAATCATGTAAACGCTACCTAAGGCAGTGAGAACCCTGAACAATTGGTTAAAAGTATTAAAAAAATTCATTGTTATCGTGTTTTGAGCTATTATAAAAGTTTGGAATGGCTAGGCTAGCTAGCCGATAAGTTAGTTAAAAATCGATTGCAAGCTTTGTACTGGTAACGCTGCCGAATACATCAGCAACACGAAACAGTTGGTTAAAAGTATTTAAAAAATGCATTTTCACCATATTCTGAACAATTCTGAAAGTTTCAAATGTCTAGCTAGTCCGGAAGTTAGTTAAATAAATTTTCTGTTGAATCATATAAACGCTGCCGAAGGCAGTAGGGACCTGAAACAGCTGACTAAAAGTATTAAACAAATGTATTGTCCCCGTGTTCTGAGCTATCCTGGAAGTTTCAAATATCTAACTAGTCGGGAAGTTAGTTAAAAATCGATTGCAAGCTTTGTACTGGTAACGCTGCTGAAGGGAGCAGGAACCCAAAACAGTTCGCTAAAAGTGTTTTAAAAATGCATTTTCCCCATGTTCTGAACTATTCTGAAAGTTTCGAATGTCTAGCTAGTCGGGAAGTTAGTTAAAAATCGATTTCAAGACTTGTGCTGGACAAACAAACAAAAATCGAAGTTAATAAAAACATGGTAAAATTGCATTTGTTGTAAAAATTTTTCAACAGGATTATTATAATTAGTATGAAATCTGACTGACGGTTTAAAACCAAAAGCAAATACGTTACATGTCATCCTAGGATAATCTGTGACATTTACGAAGAATTTATAAAGTAAATTGATATTTATGCACAGGAAATATTCTTTCAGGGATAAAATGAAATATGTTTTGCCTGGTAAAAAAGTAAATTACCAATGAACTGAAACGTGTTATGAGAACATCCTCAAAAGAATTAATGAATAATTATATTTGAATAAAATGGGCACATAGAAACAATATCAGTAAATAAATTTTGTGCGTTTATGTTGATGCACCGCGCAATTTATAATTTCTTATTTAAACCGCTAAATAAGAAATTATAAATTACGTGAAAGAGAACATTTAATAAAAACTAGTTGACATAGGTGGACTCTGCTCAGTTCCCCATCATATTTATGTTCTCATAAATTTCTAGTGCGAGACATTTTATAATCATGTTAAAAGAAATGAATTTGACCAAAGCTTGATACAGTGACAGAATGAAATCCCCGCCTGATAGGCTATCCACCGTTCACTTCCATATATTTATCTTATTCTAATCTATTAATTTATTTTATCAGGGTCAGTTCCGTTGTTTAGTTTCCATGCAATTCCAATGCAATAATCCTCAAAATTCATATTTATATGAAAAATTTACAATTTCGCTGTGTTGGTAAAATCGTAAATTACGAATAATTTACGAAATTTTCCTATTAGAATATTTGTATTCAATCATGTTCAAACAAATATCATAAATGTAATTTTGAAGTTGTCTAATGTATTTAGGATCCTCAAAATGGAAGTTTATGCTCAAATTTGCCTTATTCTGACATGTTAAGTAAATCGTAAATTCCAAATAACTTACGAATTTTTTAAATTGGAAAAATCATAGTCAATGATATTCATGCCAATATCCTAAATAATATTTCGAAAGTGCTTTGACATCTTTACGATGAAAATATCCCTCAAGATTGACGTTTATGTGAAATTTTACTCTATCTGCCACATTAAGAAATTCGTAAATTTCCAATAACTTACGAAATTTTTATATTGGAAAATTCATAGTCATTAATATTCATGCCAGTGACCTAAATAATATTTCAAAAGTAGTCTGACATCTTTACGATGAAAATATCTCTCAAAATAGACGTTTATGTGAAATTTTGCCCTATACTGCCATGTTAAGCAATTCGTAAATTTCCAATAACTTGCGAAATTTTCAAAGTAACATATTTATAGTTACTGATCTTCATTCCGGCATCAAAACCGATATTTTAAAACTGGTCTGACATTTTTACAGTAAAACGTTTCCATTCAATGCACATTTAAGTGAATTTTTGTCCTATTCTCCCATGTTAAGAAAATCGTAAATTTCTAATAACTTACGAAGTTTTTAAATTCGAATGTTGCAAATGAATAGGGTTCTTGCCAGTGTCGAAAGTAATATTTTAAAACTGATCTGACCTCTCTGCGACAATTTATTCTTGAGATATCGTGTACACAGACTAACAAACTAACGGACTAACGGACTAACAGACACCCTACATAGACACCATACAAATTTTGTCATTTTCGGATTCCTCACACCTGAAAACGTGTAAAAGAGTCAAAAAACCGAGGTCGAAATTTTTCACGATTACCTAAGTTCCCCATACCTATAGTATGATGGGGAACTAATAATTCTGAAAAATGAATATTTTATTATTATTATTAATTTACATTTTTATAAGAATAAAATATGTGATGTATCAATATCATAGAATCTTTTCTAACTAGCCCCTAATGTATCCGATTTCTATTGCAAGGTCCTGTAAGAGAATGGTGAATGATTTTCATGTGATATTCTATACGAAAGACGCTTTGTAAATATATATAAAAAAATATATGGACTGCTTACTGAGTTGATAAGAAACACACATACAAACAGATTGCTGTAAACCTAATATTGGGATCCAGAGTACTTTAAAATGTGTAATTATACTAAAAACTCTGCTTAAAAATTTATCTTAACCCATATTTCACCATCGTCATAAAATAGGACACTATGCATAAGTGGTATTTATATAAATTCTTTTGAATATTTTAATTCAAATTAAAGGCGATATATTATTTAAAAATTCTTTTGGATATTTTAATTCAAATTAAAGGCGATATATTATTTAAAAGTCCAATAAATACATATGTGTCTTTATCGTTGGTTTAAAATAACGTTTAATATATATATATATATTTTTTTTATGACGATTTTTGAAGATTTATTCATTACATTTTCAACACATTATTACTTAAAAAGCTTTTACGTTCAAGAATAACGGATATATAAATTTATTGAGATAATATTCTACACTTTTGTACTGGTAAAACAATTATATAATATATATATATATATATATATAGATGGTATCTGTTTTCCTTCTATTTCCGACTGTCCTAAACCATTGACCTATTTTTAGGACAGTCTGTACCGATTAAGCTAATGAAAGGTTGGTAAGTTTTATTTATTTATTTATTTATTTTTATTTATTTTTATTTATTTATTTATTTTTATTTATTTATTTTTTATTTATTTATTTATTTATTTATTTTTTGCGTATACATAGGCTTAAAGAAACATATATTTAAGATTTCATAAAGAAAAAAAATATTTTTTCAATGATTAGTACGATATTGGTTAGTTAAAACAACACTTTCTCTACCATGTACAGTCGGTAATAAAAGTGTCCGAACACTAGCAAAAATTCTTATGTAAAAAAGGTAAACTTAATACTGTTTTTTGTTAAATAAATCCTTGTAGAATCACGTTTTTAGACTGACTAAGAACAGAATTCGACAAGGATTTATTTAGCAAAACAGTATTAAACGTACTTTTTTTACATAGGAATTTTTGCTAGTGTTCGGACACTTTTGTTACCGACTGTATAGGTAAAAAAAGGTAAAAAGAAGGAAAGGTGTAAAATGTAAGTAAAAGAAAGAAAAATGTAAATAAATAAATAATAACAGAAGATAATAAAAAAAAATTATGAGACCAATTTTCAAACATACGATTTTAGACAAGAGTTACGTATTTGTGGAGAAAAATTATACTTCTAAGAATATTTTGTACATAAAATTGCCCTTGCGTAAAATTCAAAAACCCTATTTTGGGCGATAACAAAATATGCATTATTTAAAAGTAATACAATGAAGATAAAATGGGTTGAGTTTGAAGTTGAGTTGGTTAAAAAGTTTCACTATAAGTACGCAGTGGGCAATGGATGACGGTTTGGTGTTCACTTCTATTGTAGTCCAGTGACATACCATCACAACACTAATCTTCTTCGCAAATAATGACTCCCCCGTTTAGGTAATTTCCAGAGGTATTACATTCACAGAACTGGAAACTCACTGACAGATTTTACGCGCACCAACTACCGTTAATGTGCATAGAGGGTCTTTAGAGTACTTGAATATCGAATTCGTAACCCTCCAATTAAAAAATTGGACACTCTAGCAATCGAGCCACCACGACCCGAAAACAAAAATGTGTAATTAAAATCAAAACAAATACACCAACTCAACAATCTCTTTTTGTATATGATTCTAGTAAAGATAATTAAATCTTGTTTACCAATTTGAAATATATATATATATATATATGGTATTGTGTTATCCCGTTTTCATATTTATCGTTAAAATTTAGAGAGCTATTTTAATTGTACTTAAAAATTTAAATAGGAAAGAAATTATGATAAATAATTCAATCAATAACGAGGATTTAATTTTTCCCCCAAACTTGTTTCAATCGTTAAAAAGTTATAAATTTGACCTTCAATAATTCCCCGTAATTTAACACCCTCTTTTTAACTATTTCTTTGAGTAAATCTTATGAGGTCAAGTACCTAAAATGTTTGAGCGTACTTGATCCGTTATTACGATAATACTTAGCGATAATAAAGAGTTAATTGAATTTTGAACTTTTCTGATATGCTTTATTTTTAAACAACTTTAACGGAAAACTTTAAGTTATATTTCTCGTTTTAAAATAATCTCTTATTTAAAATAGAACAGTGTTGTAGTATAAGTTATATTGTAGTAAACTGGTTTTACAATAACTATCTATCTATCTATCTATCTATCTATCTATCTATATATATATATATATATATATATATATATATATATATATATATATACAACATTACTGTTTTCGTAAAATTAAATGATAATACTCAAATATGAATATATAAAGAGTATTTTTTTATTTATTTATTTACTTTTATCTTACTTCCATTTTCTTTCTTTTTTTTTTCCCATATATTTTTTTACTGAAATACTAGTGCTCGGATACTTTTGCTGCCGATTGTAGTTTAAAAGGAAAAAAACTACTATTTAAAATGAAATTATATTACAATATAAATTATATGGTAATAAAATATGTAGTTTAATAAAGTATGGTGATTTGTAAATAAATAAATGAGAGCATAAAAAACTCTCTCTCTCTCTCTTTGTTTCGTTTTCTTTCTTTTATGTTTTATATATATACTTAAAAAAAAAGTTGTTGATTTTTTTTTTCTATTTAAAAATTCTATTACTATTCAAAATTTTATTCAAAATGTCTACGTCAAAATAAGCTATTTCAAATTTTACGCATCCTAAAATTTATGAAGCCTAAAGTTCTATTTTTAAAAGTGCAGTAGAGTAAAATACAAAAATATGTACTGTATGAAAAAAGTTTGCTTAAACAAAAGCTGGGTTAAAACATAAATTTAATCTGCAAGATAGGTCAGAAGCAATTTAAATGTAATTTATATATATATATATATACACATATGCATTATATTCTTCATGCGACATTTAACAATATTCATCAGATTTTACTGCTGTTCATCATTTGAAAATAATATCTCGGGTCGTAGATATGATTTGATAATTTATCATCTACTAAAAGATTGTTCGTAATGGATTATATCATATCTACAGGCGAATAAAGAAACTTTCTTTCATTAATAAAAATGGCTTAACGAATTTCTTTGAAAATTTCTGAAATTGTATATGTAAATAGAAAATAAGTAAAAAAAAAGTTGCTATTTCTCATTAAAATTAAAATTTCTTTTTGAATGATTAATTCAGTCATACAAAAACGGCTTTTTCATATGAATGACTAGTGTTACTATTTCTGAAAATAGAAACTGAACATTGAAAACCATATTTGTAATAAGTGATAATCAAAAACAACACATGTTAATGAAATATGCAAAACCAAGAAGAAAACTAGTATGTTGTGGCCACCACATGACTTTCTTCTATATTTTCCCATACAAATTCACTCAGTAAAAATAATTTATTAAAATTATTATTTAAAAAAATTATCTTCCATGATAATGCAGACGATTTCCATATTAGACAAGTGGTATAACACTAAATATCCAAAAAAAGTAAATTTTATTGTCAATATTACATTAAAAAAAAAATCTTTTTTTTTTTTTTTTTTTTTTTTTTTTTTAATGAAAAAAATCGATAACTTCATTTTAAATTATCGCAGATCTATGGTTCAACCATTTTTCTTAAACGTACTGGCGAGCTCTTTTGAAAGATACCCATCATGAAAATTTACTCCCCTCGAGGGGAGTAAATTTTCTCCTGCTCCAGCCTCTCCTCCCCCAGGGGGGGGGGAGGAGAGGCTCCTACACATACAAAAAAATTTTCCCATTTGACTATCTCAATTATAAATAATTCTGGTAAATTTCATAATGATTATTAAAAAACAATTCTCTTTATGTACATTTATACAAAATTTTGTCCTATATCACCATGCTAAAAATTTTTAAAAGTGGGATGGCAACGCAACCTGTAAGACAATTTTTACCAAAAGTTGATAGGCACTAATTTATGTCAAGGTGCAACTTCATACCAATTTGTATGAAATTCTGTGTAGTAGTTCCTGAGATACAGTTGCCACAAAAGTTTGTCACATAGGCAGACAGAGAGACAGACAGACATTTTCTAAAAATGGTCAAATCGTTTTCTACAGCTCTCAAAACGTGAAAATCCATCAAAAACCCGAGGTCGAAAATTTTTACGAATCCAATACTTTCTTCTATTGAACATAGAAGAAAGTAATAATAGCTTAACTAGAACTCTTAGGTTAGCCCCTTAACAGCCGCGTAACCCTCAGAGATTTTTTTTTTTTTTTTTTTTTTTGGGTGGGGGGGAGTTTGTGATCCATCGATAGACTAGCAACGCTCACATTTGGATCTATATCGTCCCTTGGTAGATCACCTTTTTTCCAGTTTTATATGGAAACATAAAATTCTTTATGTGGATTATACTTGGAAAAATAAATTTCGGCAGTCAATGTGTTAAGAAAGACCAAAATTCGTGTAATTTCTTTTTTATTTTGCTCTCTTGTTTCTTTTTTTTTCTTTTCTTTTCTGTTTATTATTTTCTTTTTATTTATTTATTTTTCAAGAAGGTGTCATCGGTGTAGATCATCATGTTAAAGCTTAACGAAAATATATATACACTACAAAAATAATTAAAAACTAATATGTTGTGGCCACCACAAGACTTTCTTCTGTATTTTCCTATACATATTCAATCAGTAACAATATTTAAAAAAAAAATTACGATTTTTTTTTTTTTTGGGGGGGGGGGGGGTGGGGGGGGGGGAGTTTGTGATCCATCGATAGACTAGCAACGCTCACATTTGGATCTATATCGTCCCTTGGTAGATCACCTTTTTCCAGTTTTATATGGAAACATAGAATTCTTTATGTGGATTATACTTGGAAAAATAAATTTCGGCAGTCAATGTGTTAAGAAAGACCAAAATTCGTGTAATTTCTTTTTTATTTTGCTCTCTTGTTTCTTTTTTTCTTTTCTTTTTTTTTTTTTTTTTCTTTTCTTTCTGTTTATTATTTTCTTTTTATTTATTTATTTTTCAAGAATGTGTCATCGGTGTAGATCATCATGTTAAAGTTTAACGAAAATATATATACACTACAAAAATAATTAAAAAATAGTATGTTGTGGCCACCACAAGACTTTCTTCTATATTTTCCTATACATATTCAATCAGTAAAAATATTTAAAAAAAAAAAAAAAATTACGATTTTTTTTTTCTGAGGGTTTTTTTTTTTTTTTTTTTTTTTTTTTGGTTAAAAGTAAAAAAAATCGATAACTTTGTTTTAAATTATCACAGATTTATAGTTCAACCATTCGTTTTAAAGGTATTGACGAGACCTTTCGAAAGATACCCATCTTCAAAATTTACCCCCCCCCCCCCTCCGGGAGTGAAAGCGATGACCCCACGCACAGAAATTTTTTCCTAGTTAACTACTACTATTATCAATAATTCATATTAATTTTACAATCACAAGTTAAAATTAACTCTCATTATGTACATTTATACGAAATTTTGTCCTATACTGCCATGTTAAAAATTTAGAAAAAATGAGATCACAGCGCCACCTATTGAGCGATTGATACGCAAATGTAACTAGCACCAGTTTATGTCAGGGACCAACTAAATACCAAGTTTGGTTAAATTTCATTAAAAAAGAAAGAAAAAAAAAAAAAAAGAAAAAAAGTTTTTTTTTTTTTTTCTAAGTTTTTTTTTTTTTGTTAAAAGTAAAAACTCGATAACTTTGTTTTAAATTATCACAGATTTATAGTTCAACCATTCGTTTTAAAGGTAGTGATGAGACCTTTCGAAAGATACCCATCTTGAAAATTTACTCCTCTCGAGGGGTGACTTCCCCCCCCCCTCCAGGGGGGGGTGGGGCGAGGCTCCTACACATACAAAATTTTTTCCCCAGTTGACTATCTCTATTATAAATAATTCTTGTAAATTTCATAATGATTACTAAAAAATAATTCTCTTTATGCACATTTAAACAAAATTTTTTCCTATATCACCATGTTAAAAATGTAGAAAAAGCGGGATGGCAACGCAACCTGTAAGACAATTTTCACCAAACGTTGATAGGCACTAATTTATGTCAAGGTGCAGCTGCATACCAATTTGTATGAAATTCTGTGCATAAGTTCCTAAGATACAGTTGCCACAAAATTTTGTCACACACACACACACAGACATTTTCAAAAAATGGTCAAATCGTGTTCTACAGCTCTCAAAACGTGTAAATCCATCAAACACCCGAGGTCGAAAATTTTTTCGAATCCAATACTTTCTTCTACTGAATATAGAAGAAAGTAATAATAGAAAATTTGTCTATAACAAATAAAATTTACAGAAAGAGCTTAGTTCAAACAGCAGACAGATGATTGGCTGGTGGCTAGTGTAGTTAATTGCAATTACGTTGTAAATAATACGTAATAAAATTCCATAATTATAATAAACTGCAAAAACAGAAATATTTATTACAAATTTAAATGCCAGTTCTCTCTTTTGTAAGTTAATAAGCCGACTATGTCTTGTTAAATATTTTGAGAAAAAATGACGAAAATTTTATACTTGTTTTCTTTTCTGTGAATTCCATCAGTTTCCGGATTGTATTGTTGAATACCTTTAATTTGTTAGGGAAAAAATTACCAAAAAAAAAAAAACTGAATATACAGGTTACATTGAATTTAATTTGCAAATAATTATTGCATTTTCAATAATTTCTCGTGGGTTGACCATGTTTTATCCCAATCCTCTGTCTGATTTGACGTGAAGACACGAAGAACATTTGGGGAACAGACATTTTCTTCCCGCTATGCTAAGTCATTTTTGATGTCTCAAAAAGAGATTTCAAAACTCTAAGAGGTGGTCCATCATTCTCAAAGTTTATTTTTCCAGATGTTAAAATCAACCGGTGAAGCTCTTAAGATTGACAGATCTCTCAGTTCTGGACCAACAAACAACAAATGGAACATGTGACACTAATTGGTCATAAGCAAAGATAAACCGCGCCTCGTAATTTACTCAGTGTTTAGACGCAGCAAGGTTTCATAAGTTAGTTTCTGAGAAAGGATAAACTTAGAAATAGTACGCGGCAAAAATAGATAACTATTACTTATAAATACCATGTTAAAGGAATGGTGACGTTATCAGTTTTCTTCTTCTTTCTTTCTTTCTTTCTTTTTTTTTTTTTTTTTTTAATTAGTGCTTTAATAGAATTGTGAAAATTTGTATACATATGCGTTAAAACACAACAATATTGAGTATATTAAAATTTTGTGAAAGTTGTTTAACTTCAATAAAATAAAATTCTAAAATTTTGAAAATATTTAAAATGCTGCCTCTGCTAACTAATTTTTAATCTTTACCTAAATTTTACATTGTTATAGTTTAATAGAATACAGTCTAAACACATTTGGGTGTTATTTTGTGAATTCAATTGCAAGTCAATTTGCTATTATTATTATAATTATTATTATTATTATTTTAATGCTAAATATCTGTTGTACATTTTTGCATTTGAACACAATATAATTTCTTAAAAAAACAAAAAAACAAAAAAAATCTTATGAATGAATCCATAAAGTAATACCCAAATATGTTTAGAATCTATATATTAATTTGAAACGTGTTTTTGTCTATCTCCACTAAATTGAGAGAACGGCTAGGTGTAAGAATTTGGTTGAGGTGTCTAAAAAAAGGTCTTGGCCTGTAGATATGTTATGAAAAGAGAAAAATAAAAAAAGTAGAACGATCCCCCCTCTGGGGGGGGCAGGGGTTAAACACACGTTGGCGAGCATAACTTAGCTCCAAATTACTTCACGATGAAGGAGTTGTACATGGGGAGACTAGACTCCAATACTAAAAAATCTCCGATTTTGGAATTTTCAATTTTAAAGGGGGTAAAAAGGGGGAAAGTAGATTTGAAGGGGGGGGGGGAGGGGAAATTAGTTTGAGAGGGAAATCCGTTCTAGACCCACACATGTAGACCCTTATTTTAAAGGTCTTGAAATTTCATGTCGATTGGGGGTGTTTGTATACAATATAGGGCGCCCCCTGGTGGTGAAAAATGAAAGTAGGTGATTTTGTAGTAGGCCCTATCATGTTGCACCTTATTTTAAAGGTCTTGTCATTTCCTGACCGTTGGTGATGTTCGTACAGAACACACTGTGCCCCCTGGTGGTGGGAAAAACAACTTAAGGGTTTTGCAGTTGACACCACCATGTAACACCTTATTTGAAAGGTTTTGGAAATTCAAGGCGATTGTTGATAAAGGTCTTGAAATTTCAGGTTGATTGGGAATGTTTGTATACAATATAGTGCGCCTCATGGTGGTTAAAAATGGAACTAGGTGATTTTTTAGTAGACCCTATCATGTTACAAGTTATTTTAAAGGTCTTGATATTTTCTGACAGTTGGTGTTGTTCGTATAGAACACGCTGTGCCCCTTGGCGGTGGAAAGTGTAACTAAAGGATTTTGCAGTTGACACCACCATGTGACACCTTATTTGAAAGGTCTTGGAAATTCACGGCGATTAGTGATGTTCGTATACAACATACTGCGCTCCCTGGTGGAGGAAAGTGGATTTTGCAGCGCGTGAGTAGCATGCCTGCTGTACGGTGCCGCAGCCACAGGCAGCGGTAACACGAGTCAGAGGTATTCGTTCGCTTCAAGGTTAATTTTTAAGAATATTTTCATGTTATTAGCGGCCTGTATATACGTGTCGCAGGCACTGGGTCACGAACCCGAGTTCCGTTCTGTTTGAGGTTTTTTTTTTTTTTTTTTTGTTACAGATTATTATTATTATTATTATTATTATTATTATTATTATTATTGTGATGTTTTCATTTAAAAATAGAAACTCAAACAAAATCGAGTTAAAGATATAAAATCATACAAATTTAAGGTTCATTTAAGGTTATTATCACGGGCCCGGGCATTGACGGGCGGGCTCGTTCGGTTCCAGGTTAACTTTTGGGAATATTTTTATGTTGTTAGCGGCCCGTGTAAGCGCTGCCTCAGGCACCGGGGTCACAAAGCAGAGTTTCTTTCGGTTCGAGGTAATTGTTTTGTTACAGATGATTATTTTTTTCGTGATGCTTTCATTTAAAAACAGAAATTCAAACAAAATCGAGTTAAAGGTATAAAGTAGTACAGATTTAAGATTCATTTAAGATATCATGGGCCCGGGTAACGCCGAACGGGATAGCTAACATATAGTCTTAGTATTAAACGAAATAAAAAATAAAAGATAGAATCTGTTTATTTGGAGTCAGTTTGACGTCACATCGACAGTACTTTGTAGAAAGTGATGTCATATATAGTATTTCTATTTATAAGCATTTTTCCGACTTTCTTTTTTTAAGTGAAATGTCGTAAATTATATTAGATGTTTTAACATGAAATACATTTAAATAATGATGCGACAATTTTTGAAACATTACGGTCAATAAAGTGATCGTCGAATTCGATGGGTTCCAGCTAGTAGATTGTTAATCTGTAGCGATGTAACATCGAGGAGGAGAAAAAAAAAAAAAAAAAAAAAAGAGGAAATTAGTCAGAGGGATAAATATTAAAATCATTCAAATAAAAGTTTCATTTTTTTTTTAATAGTTTTCGAGAAATTTTAATATGTTTAATATAGCTGCATTTTAATTAGGCAAAATTTTAAAACTAAGTTAGTAATTTACAAAAAAAAAAAGGTTTATAACAAAGGTTGCAGATCAACATATTCCCCTTTTTTTCTTCCCATGCCGTAATTTTCTTCGAAACTCTCGTAAATATTGACTAGGACCTTTAAAAAGTCTCCCATGGAGGGCATTCCACCTATAGGCCCAAGACCCGAGTGTAGTCAATCGGCCTTAACCCACACAACCACAACCACCTTTCCATATTAACCTATAGGATTTTAATTGCTTTGTATTATAAAGTTATCTCATTCAAAAATGAAGTTTTTTGGAATTTTATTTTTTGAATATTGCTCTTAGAACATGTCTCAGCTTAGTGAAAAGTTTTTTTTTTTTTTTTTTTTCCAATAAATAAAAAAATATTTTACTTTATTAAGGAAACTTAGGGTTCTAGTCAATCTCTAAAAAAAAAAAAAAAAATGCACGCTAATTTAAAGGGCTACATGTTCGAAGACTGGAATTCAAAATACAGAATTCGAAAAACTTTATTTTTTAATGGGATGTCCTTTAAAATGAAGCGATAAAAACCTCACAGGTTAACGTGGAAAAGAAGGAAGGGTGAATATACCGACTGATGTTCAACATTTACAAGAAAGATAATAGGTGCCTTTAAAGGAAAGCTCTGAACCTAATTTTATTTATTAATATTAAATGCCTAACCCTTAATTAAAAAAAAAATATCTGAAGTTATTTTTTTAATTATTATAATTAGAGGAGGAGGAGAAAATACTTCCAATTCCAAAAAATATTCATTTTTCTAAACATAAATAAAATATATACTTTCGAAAATCATTACTATATATATATATATATATATATTGACTTCTTAAAAAATATATTGATATTTTTTAATATTAAAAGTTTAAGTTTTCTTCTTTAGTACGACAGGACTATTGCTTTCAGTTAGCGTCGTCATCATTTACTGTGAACTACTTACCTTGAATATGTCAGGTTCAGTTCGCTAAACAAAGCTACAACGTTTAATCGATCGCTACGAAAATTGATATTCGTATTAATCAGGGAAAATCTAGCTAATGCTGTTTTTTAAATTAAACCGGATAATTGATTAATATATATTGAATAAAAAACCCCGTTATAGCTTTAAAATTATGAAAAAGAGGGGGGGGGAGTTGATAAAAAAAAAATAATAATAAATACACCTTCATTTTTCTTTACGACATAAAAGAAACTAAATTTTTTACACGTGAATAACAAATACATTACTTTTTATGTCAAATATATATATATATATATATATATATATAATAATAATTTTAAAAAAATGAACGTGTTAGTACGACAGGACTATTGCTTTCAATCAAACATTTCATATAGTTATTATTTGCTGCATTACACTTTAAATATGTCAGGATATTTTAACCTTTGAAAATGAGTTTAAAAAATATATAAATTAAAATCAAGATAAAATCTGGAAAAAATAAATAAAAATACGAAATGAATTTTGCAGCCATTGCTAAGAAAAGGAACTTCGTAAAAAATCAGTTACTTATTTTATTTTTATTTTTTATATATTACCCCTTTTGTACATTTAGAAAAATTAAAACATGATTTTTCTCTCTCACCCACCCACACATTGAATTGAAAACTATATATATTTAAAATAAAATTGAGAAAAATCGCGTTAAAAAAATGGAACAGCTTTAGTATAATATCTCATTGGCAGCAAAGTATATCGAACATTTCTGCCCAAGATCTTTACTAACGCAATTGCAATAGCCATTTTATTTCATCGCCAAAATGGCAACAAAAATTTAAATGTCGCCAACGGTGTCATATACTAAATTGCATCAAAGAACTTTCAAAAAATGAATATAATAACCGTTGCTGAGGAACGCTAACGCAACACAATTACTGCAAGCCTATATATGGGAGAACCTACTAATAAAAAATTCCTGATGTACAAAATTAAATTTTATTCTATACAAAGTATTATAGAGGAGAGTGGGGATGAATGGGACATTTTTCATGTTTTTACTGATAACGTTCATCATATGTAATTCAGAATTTTGTAACATTGCTCATAAGTACACTTCAGTAATCAGTTACATATAAACATACTAACTTTAATAAAAAGTTATCATTTTTAATTAATAATATTTTTTTTTTTTTTTACATGCATGGGCATTGCCCCATTCATCCCTACCTATGGGGATGAATGGGACAGGACTGGAGTTAACAAAGAAAACAAAATGGAAAGTAAATAAATTTTTAAAGTTAAATTGGTTTATGTGATTTTATTACACACTATGAATTTGCTGAAATTAACATAAACTGATATATTGAGTCAAATTAACGTCAAAAGGCAAAAGTCCTTTGGTTCGCACAGTTCCTAATGCTCTAGGATTTGGTAATTTAATCTAATAAGACCTAATCTAAAAATAAATAAATAAATAATACACTAGAAAGAGATAAATCATTATAATAGAGTATAAATTATCCAGATAATTTTTTTTTCCGACTGATCGGGAAAAATCAGCATTCTATTCTGTATTGTAATAATAATCACCAAGATTTATTTAATTAGCTTGATTGAAATTGTGATTTTAATCAAATGATTATTAGTTTATTTATTTCCTTATTTTTAATTATTGATTTAAGTTGCATTGAATATTATAACTTATAATTTTTTAATCATAATTATTATAAACAAAAATCAGAACAATTAATTTCAATCTATTTCTCTAAATCCATGCTACTTTTATAATTCCATGCTATAACTACTGAACTACAAGTTATAAAAATATTGAAAATCTATTTAAGATTTGTTTTAATGTAATTCTTGTGTACAATTTTAAATTAGCACATATTGGGGAATGTCCCATTCATCGCCATTCAAACAGTCCCATTCATCCCAACCACCACATAATCATATAAAACAGGAAATAGGCTTATTCAACAATTGTCAATATTCTTCTTGAATATCCTAAACACAATAAAAGTGTCCTTTTCACTATATAAGAGTTATATTAACTTTGAGCAAATAGTTAATGTCTCAACTACTACCTAATTGAATCAGTAAAAACTTACTTTGTCAGCTGAAAAAGACGCTTTAATTTTTTTTCTGCCCTTCTATGGATAGCACAATTCTGAAACTACACTTGATGAATGACCTCTGTGCTGCCATATATCAGAAAAATTGTCAAGTTTCCAGTGCTTGCAAAACATAAAAATTTTGCTATTGTCCCATTCAACCTGCGTCCCATTCAACCGCACTCTCCCCTATCTATTACTTAGAAAACAAAAGATAAGCTTACATATCATTATTTTTTATTCATTTATTTAATTTAATTTATTTATTTATTTATTATTTTTGAAGGGAGGGATTTAAATGAAGTTTATCTACTATTAAGAATCCTTTTATATAACATTTTATTGCAAAAAGAGGTTAAATTAACTATTCTTCACGTAGTGTATGTGCTTTTTAAAAGGAATTAAGAATGGAGGACATATGTATTGAAAAAAAATGAAAATTTTGAGAGCAAAATTTATTCCACTGATACATTTAAACGTTAGAGATTCAAAAGTATAAACACCGTACTAAATATTTATATATGTATCCAATTTCTCAGGAGTTTACCAAAAACAATTATCTACAGGTTATATACATGTATATATATATATTCTCCACAGAGTTTCTCCCAACAAAATGCTTTAAAATTCCTTTCAAGGAATTTTTTTTCAAATTCAATAAATTTTGAATTTATTATTTTAATTTGTGTTACTAAAGTAGGGTAATATGTATGTGAATGTAAAAGTTTATCAAACTAAATTGATAGAAAATAATCTATATACTTTAAAATTTTCCGAGCTGTTTAAGCAATCAAAAAATTGTATTTAATATGGAAAATTATGAACAATAACTAATGTTAATTGAGACACTTTTCTGAGAAGAAAATCTGGCATTTTTAATAATGCTGATAATCATTTTACCATGCGCCATTATTTGTGTTTTTCTTTCCTTTTCTTTCTTTTTTTTTTTCAGTAAACTGCGACAAATGGGTCATAGACTGCGTACTTTTTATACATTTGAAACAATTATCCACATTCAAAAGCTAACGACTCGTTATTCACTATAACATACTTAAAAAAAAAAAAAAAAAAAAAAAAAAAATACTGTGCCTCAGAAATTTTAGTAGTTGTTTGAGTGTTTTCCATAAAAAATAATATGCAGATATCACCAGAAAATATTTTTTTCTACATCATATTCATACGCATTCACAGGAAAGCCGTATTATTTTTAGTATTATAGGTAAATTTCTATCAACATAAGTATTGATTTTAATAATTATAAAAAATGTGTCTCGGCATTGTATTCCTTACTTCTCGCACATATTCTATAGTTGCTGTAGAAGTACCTCTACAGGCGTATTTCTTGAACGATACAAATGTCAACTTTAAAGTACTATGAAACCTTTAAGAAGTATTTCATAATATGCATATTTTCCGATGCTAGAAAATATTTTATATTTTATGCATTTATGTATACGTATATGTATACAGGGTGATCAATTTAAAAGAGTACCTGTTTGTTTTTTGTGTTTTCCACATTTATAATAGTATATGTAGCAAGACTTTTCAAAATCATTACTTATTTAATATGTATTTAACGTGCGGGTATAGTTTTTTTTAATTTTCTAAATGCGAAAACTCGTTTTAAAAACATAAAATAGCGTGAACATCATTAGAAATTTTTAATCTGATTCTGCGCAATGGAAGTGCTTAAGGAATTTTTTGTTGACCGTTTAATTTCAATAGGCCTCTGGCCACCAAGGTCACCAGACCTCACCCCATTAAATTTTTTTTGTGGTGTTATCTGAAAGATAGGGTTTTTCAGAGAAGTCCTGGAAACATCGATGAATTAAAACAAATCATAATTGAAGAAATCTCGTCAATAACACCAACAACGTTGCGAAGTATGTCAAAAAATTTCGCTCGACGTGTTCATGTTTGCATACAAAATGGTTGCGAACATTTTTAACATTTGCTGCAAGGAATGGTAATGTAGAAAATTTGAATTAAATTATGTTTTTCAAAAATAAAATTATCACAAAATCAAGTAACATCGTGCGTCTCCATTTCTGTTTTATCTTACAGATAAAGTTGTGGCATTCCAACAGTGTTGGAAATAGTCTCCCACACTTAACCAAGGTTCAAACAATGATACTTCAGTGTTAGAATAGTTGCAACATCCGTCAGATTTAAGGGAAATAAGAAAAATCAACGGGTACTCTTTTAAATTGGTCACCCTGTATATACAATCAACAAACAAAAAATGATTGTGATCAGTTTTTTTCAATAGAAATTTATTTAAAAAATTACTGAAATATGAACAGATGTAGAAGAAACAAAATAAGACAAAATCAATTACAAAACAGAAAGCTTACAGAATTCGTAACGTCATCTGGGCTGGGCATTATACGAATAATGTAAACATTTTTTTTTTTTTTTTTTTTTTTTTTTCAAAGTTAAGTGCATAATTCTATTAAATCTTATTTTTTAATACCAAACCATGAAAAAAAGAAAGTAAAAATATAAGAAAATATGGAAATAGATTAAAAAACATTACAAGACTGGCATTATATATATATATATAAAACATTCTTTTCAGACTTGGTAATCATATTACCTTTCCTTGAATAAAGTTTGTCCATTTTATAGCCTATACTTATTAAAGAAAGATTTCATTGCTATAAATGCGTTAATAATAATAATAATAATAATAATAATAATAATGAGATATTTCTACATTTTTCCAATAATATATTATCCAGAGTGTGAGATTCATTTACAATTAAAAACCATTTGTCAATATCAATAAATTAAGCTCAGTCAAAATTTAAAGAAAAATACATCGGACTCCATATCTAAATTTTTTTTTTATCAAACTGTTTGTGGGAACGACTATAGCGAAAAATACACTGTATTTGCAGTAGACATTTAACATATTGATGGATTGTTTGCATATTTATTTTTGACTTTACTTCAAATTTCTCAATATATATCGCCTTTTTAAAAATATAAAAGCTTTCAAAGAAGTTTCGAAATTTGAATGCGAAATTTAATTTAAACATCAAGATAAGGTCATAACTATTATTTTTTATCTAGAATTAAATAATTTACTATAAGATTATATACATATAATAGATATGTTATTATTTTTTTTTTCTGCTGTTTTTGTTTTTACTAATTTCACATGTTTGCGAATCATTTTTTTACTTCAGGGTGGTGTTTTTTTCAGGTGTATTTTTTTATTCTCATTAAGGGGAAAATATTCAAAACTTTTCATTATGTATAGTTTTGACAAAAAAATGGGATTTTTCGAGATTAAAGCTCCTCTTTTACAACGACTATCTAAGTTATTTCCCATAAAATCTAGATGATGTGAATGAAGAACGAGAAAAGCTATTTCATTTAGACATCAAAGAAATGTAGAGAAGGTATCAAGGACAATGGAGTAATAATATGTTAACAGATTATTGTTGGATGCTGCATAGAGAACCCCCCTCCCCTCCCCCCCCCACCCTCAAGGCCTCCAAAATGTTCATAAGAGAAAGAGCTCTAAACGGAGCTTCGATGTACAGAAACACATTTAAAATGTAATGTGTAAACAATAGCGTATTTTAATATGTTTTCTTCATAAATAGTTTCGAAGTTTTAGAGCCTCTGTGTGAATTTTTCAGATTTCATCCTTACTTTATGAAAAAAAACTCACGTGATAGGAAGAAAAATTAAGCATTTCTGGATTCAACGATTAGAGGCACACAAAACAGTGCAGAAAAAAAAAAAAAAAAAATTGCAATTTCGCTGACCTGCGCTATTAGCATGTTTGAAATCCTGTAAATGAAATTTTAATTTAAATAATATTATCATTAAATTTAATTTTTCACAAAGTATCATACATAATAAAAACAAATGAAATACATGAATTATTTTAGGAATTTTATCAAAATAATAGATTACTGATTTTCAAGGGCAGGTTAATTATGCTCATTTATTATGGAAAAACCCCAGAATTTGAAAAAAAAAAAAAAAAAAAAAAAAAAAAATGCTCAAAGAAAAGAAATAAATGACTTTTTCGCTAAGCTGTAAAACTTTGTTGAAGAATTCCCGGATGAGTTTTTACAGTTCAGCAATAATAAATTGCGTCCTCGCATTGGGGACGCTGCGTATTCATGAGCTAACAGGGACAGCTTGTTTTTTAAATACATTTATCTTATTATTCCTTTATTTAAAAGGAATTTAAAAAATAATAGCATCATCATTTCTTGTATTCTTTATTCTTTCTTTCATTATTATTTATTATGTTGTATTATTTATTTTTATTTATTTTTGTTATTATTATTATTTATTTTTAGTACGACATGACTATATCTTTCAACTACTCTGGAACTACTCAACAATCTCTGGAACTACTGAACTGATTTAAAACAAATTATCACTAACCAAAAGCTACACTATCCCTGAGTGCTTCAGGCTATAATTTATTTTTATATAAAATAATAATAATAATAATAATAATAATAATAAGTCGGAATTTCAATATCTTAATTAAAATCCCCATAAAATTTATGAAAATAATAATAATAATAATAATTTTTGTTTTTTATTTATAAAGCGATATAAAAACAGTCATTCAATTCTTCTGAAAATTAATTTAAATATAGTGACCAGCGAAGCAGGCGTAGCCTGAGTTTTCCTTCATTGGGATCGAACACAATCTTTGGATTTGTAGCCCGATGCTTTTCCTTGTAGCCATGGCATGCACAGCTTTCATTACAATACATTTTTCCTGGCTTTTATGGGTATTTTAATTAAAATATTGAAATTTCGAATTAAAAAAATATATATATAACAAAATTAATTATAGTCTATAGCACTCAGGGATAGTGCACCTTTTGATTAGTGAAAATAATAATAATAATAATAATAATAATAATAATTAGTTCAGTAGTTCCAGAGATTACCCTAAACCATACTTGCCAACATCCTAATTAATATTCCGTAGTGTTGTTAGTCCCGCCCTTTTTTTCACACCAGTAAATTTTTACAGTAATATTCTGCAAATGCAATTACGATTAAATAAAAAGAAAAATACTCTAAAAAGATACTGGTGTGAAAAAGAAGGCGGGCTAACAATACTACGGAATATTAATTAGTATGTTGGCAAGTATGCCCTAAACATATAAACAAAATTTTCTTCTTTATATATTAAGATAGATTATAGAGATGTCAATGATGTAGGAAAAACTACTTCAGCCATTTTCTTTCTAATTATAAATAGGTAATAAACGGGTAATATTATACCTGGGGGCATTTTGTATATTTAGACAAATTAAAATTTTTTTTTCATTTTCTCCCTCTCGAATTAAGTTAAAAAATATTTAAAATAAAATTGAGAAAAATCGTACTAAAGCAATGGAACAGCTTAGTCCTCTTGGCGAAATTTGAAATTTGGCACCGAAGTAGGTCGGACGTTTGTCGCCAAAATCTTAGCATGAGCAATTGCGATAGATGATTTTAATTCATTACCAAAATAACATCAAAAATTTAAAATTCGTCAAAGGGTCCTATGTTATCGGTAACTAAAAATTTTAATACATGAATGTAGAATCTGTTGCTAAGGGACACAATACAGTTACACAAATTAAATTCTGTTTTCTGCAAAATTTTATAACAATTACTTATAAAACAAAAATAGGCTTCGGATTCCCCCCCCCTCCCTATTTTTATGTTTCATTTGTTTATTTATTATCATGGGAAATTGAAATGATCAGCAAGAACTTCAGATTGCAATCGTAAATTCAAAATTTTATTTATATTTTAATATGTGTATGGCTCTTTATGTGAGAATAAATTGGACATTTTTTTGATAAATCTCACGCAGATCAAAAACATTTTTTTTTTTAGGACGGAGGACTACTATTCTCAATCTACGGATTTTTACGATACCAGCTTTGCGATAGTTGGACATTTATCGAAAATATAATTGAATAATTTGAAAGAGATGTTATAATTTGGAAGAAAAAAAAATCATCCGTCCTAAACTAAACTCTGCTTTTGCCAAAATTTCATCAAAATCGTTTTTTTTTTTTTTTTTTTTTTTTTAGGGGGGGGGGGAGAAAAAGAAAAGAAAATTAATAATAATCAGTTTTCGAAACGAACAGTATCGAAAATTGCTTTTTAGTAATTTTGAATTAGGAAATAAAAAGAGCGCGTGCAAAATGAAATAAAAAATAAAACAAGATAATTAAGTTTGAGTTTGAGTTGGTAATTTAAAGATGCCATAGATATAATACTTTTCTTTCTTTTTTTTTTTTTTTTTTTCCTTCTTCTTTACGAAAACTATTTTATTGTTTCTGAACGCAACTAGAATCTTGAAGGACAGGTTTTTTTTTTTTTTTTTTTTTTTTTTTTTTATATAGAAAGATATTCGTAATATCTAGATTTCCCTTGCTTCAATTAAAAAAAAAAAGAAAAAGAAAAGGTTATCGGGGGCATACTTTTTTTTTTTTTTTTAATACTGCGCATTGGAATTCATTATTATTTATTTATTTATTGGATTTTTCTTTCTTTCGGATTACACATAATTTTACGGCTAAAAAATTTTTTTATAAAAAATAAAATAAAAATCTGTTCTCAAAATAAGAAATCAACCTTTGATCAAAAGTATTACTTCGATTGATAAGATAGAGAAAGACATCTTAAAATACTTTTTTCTGTGTTTTTTTTTTTCCGATAAATTGGAATTGTTTATCGTCTATATCGAAGAAAATTGTAACATTTTTAAACAATTTTACCCCAAAACAGTCTCCTATTTGCAGAAACAGAAACATAGTATATTCACTTTCAACAGTTATCAGCTGCATTTAATGATTCAGCAGTCAATATCACATGCAGATAGGGAAAAGCGCATGCAAATGGAAAAGTGAACGTGGATCTCACGTTTAAAAATATGTACGTGATTGACGAAATATTATCTTAATGTCGACCTTCACCTTGAAATTTAAAAAATGACTGACGCACTTTTTCACACTATATTGTAACTATGTATCTTTTTTCAGAAGATAGGAAACATTGTTGCAAAAAGGAATTTAAGGGCAAAATAAAATATTCAGATATTATTTATTGATATCCTGAAGATTTATCGATTTTTAAAAACTATTCTTGGAAACGAAACAATGACATCATTTGTACTGCTTTAATATTGTAGTTGTTGTAAATGTGTACATAGCTCTTTTTTTTCATCTACCACTATCTTTATACAGAAACCATTATCATATTTTTCATATTTTTTGAGACTATTGTTAGAAAAATAGTGATAGAGAAAAGATCAATTCTCATTCATGTGTACCGAAACAGATTTTATTTTAAAAATTCATCAATCTTTAAAAGATAAATAAATAATTTCATACAGTTTTCCCGTCTCTGCAAAACTTTTATTTATTTATTATTATTATTATTATTTTGCTTTCTCTTACCCATAAGGTATAGGAAGTATTGTTTTGGGGTCAAATTTTTGAAATTGAGTTTTTGTTATATTTACACGCTTTGAGGTAAACCTGAATCCAAAAATCGTGTTTTTAGTGGTTGGTCTGTGTGTGTGTTTGTCTGTGTGTCTGTATGTGTGTATGTATGTTTGTTTGTCTGTCTGTTATCAGCATATCTCAAAACCACATTATAGCAGAAAGTTCAAATTTGGTATTCTAAATGTGCATGATATAGGGGTGCTACACTGAACTTTTCAGTGAGCTCAAGCAAATGGTTCGATTACAGGGACACCCAAGAGAATTCAAATACATTATATTTATGGGGGAAACTACAGGTAAGTTGAGTTCAACATCTATAGACTGCACTAAACAAAGTGAAACGAATATATATATATATATATATATTTATATATATATGCGTAAAAACATGTTTCATGTACAATATGGTATAGAAATCATTCACTGTTAACAGGGAAAGATTATAATACTAGATTATAATGCGGCAATTCTTGAAAATTGATGGAAGCGTACTTTAGGTTGTGCCGTATGTTATTAATATAAGATTATATTTATGTGCACCATGTGGTGGGTACATAACCTTCAGATGATATACAGGGTTGCCAATATTTAAGCGATAACATTTTTTTTTTATTGCTAGTGGACATGCTTTACTATAATATTTTACCATGTCTAAGAAAGCTACTCGGGAACTGAAATTAATTCTTCATAGCCATATAGTAAATAAACTATTTCTTTTTAGCTAAATATTCATAGCTTGGTTTTTTGTATGTTTACACGTTTTGAGGCTTTCTGAATACCGAAGTCAAGTTTTATAGTTTGATCTTCGTTTGTGTCTGTTAGAGTAAATTAAAAACAAATCATTGCAGGCGATTCAAATAATGTATCTTGAAGTTAACACATTTGTTACTAGAAAAGTTTGTTCAATATTGATAAGTTTCAAAGAATGATGCGCATGAAAACTGTCTGAATAATTTTAAATGAAGTTTTAAACTTAATAACAGATTTGAATTCTATATAAATATAGGTACAATAGTGAAACGGAGGGTTGAGGGGGACTGCAGCCCTTCTCACATAGAATTATTTGTCAAATGAAGCTGTTCCGTAGCCTAAGTTGAATTGCTTTAACATAGGTTCGTATAACAGTACTCGTTATCTTAACCCTTAATTTCCAATCTGTACTTATAGTATTAAATTTCAGCGTAAGAGAAAGTCGTTTGAGTGACACTTGATTCCAGTATTACAATTTCTCATGGTTTGACGTTTCATTAAATATTAAATCCATTTTTTTAAAAATAGCAAATTTTCAGGACGTCATTGAGTTTCTTTATCTACTAAACCATTTTTGTACATTTAAATTTTATTTGTAAAAGGTAAGTGCCCTTTGTTTTGACATTTTTTTTTTTTTTTTTTAAGAAAGGGATCGTGATATGACTTTAAAAATCCTCATAGGCTCTAATTTTTCCAGGTTTCAACTATGTATACTAATTACATTCCAAAAAGTATACTTTTTCTTTGCTTATAAACGCAAATTTTATGAAGGTTATTTTTCATTTAATATTATGAAATTAATATGTATAGCAATACTGAATTTACTGAATTTACTGAATTATACAAAAATGTTATTCGTTAAGATTTGAAACCTAAAAATATAAAATTAAGATTGATATTTATTGGAAATTTTTACACTTCTTCAAAAGTATTATTTTTATATATTATTATTAAAAAAAAAAAAAAAAAAAAAAAAAAAAATGGAAAATTAAATATTTTGAAAAAAAAAAAGTTTTTTTTTTTTTTTTTTTTTTTTTTTACTATGCCTTTTTTAAAGAAAATAGTCTCAGGTCGGGATTTTTATTGCTAATCAATTTAAGAATATTTACTAGATTTAAAATGTCTCATAATATTAATCTGTCACTTAATTTATGATATTTTAAATAATTTATCCAATTATTTTATTCTGAGATTAGTAAAAGTAAAATTTTCCCGACGAATTATTTAGTTGAAGTTATACATATATGTAAGAATAATATCAATTTATTTTAAGCCATCCATAGAATGATTTTTTTTTCTTTGTTACGGAGACAAAAACTCTATTATCTTTCCCCCATAAATTAGATTTGGCTTTCGTTATTTTTTTTCATTGTACGATATAAGTTATTTTATTATTGTCAGCATCTAAACAGGAAAGTATCTGCTGTATTAATATAAATGTTTTATGCATAAAGTCTGTATAAATGAAGGAATAATTTGAGACCCAGAATGATTGTACTTCCCTTTTTTTGTCTGGTCAACAACTTTTGGCGAGATTTAATAAATTACAGTCGAATTGCTTCATATTGACCATGAAAAATAGAAGAAAAAAAATCATGTTTTGTATGAATGAATACCCTGTTAATGACAAAATGAATTGTTGTATATTGGTGTCATGAAAAAAAAAATAAATAAAAGTTGTTAAATTACTCTAAATCCATTAAAATAAAACAAAATCAGTATATTTTAAAAAGGAATTTACTTTTCAGACTTCTTGTGTTTATTTGCTTTCAAAACTCCTATTTGTAAGTTTGTTGGCTTTTCATATGCTTTACTTTATTGAAAAAACTTTGCCTTCGTCAAAACAATTTTTATTTTATTTATTTATTTAAGATTTTATGTACAAGATTCTTTATATATATATACACCAGTCTATATACAGATTATATTGTTACAGTCTATACCAGTCTATATTGTTATATCATAGCCTCCTAAACTACATGCCTGTCGCGTGGCTTGAAAGTTTGGCAACAGTTGAAGTAGCGACCCTCTGTAGAGAGAGATTGGAAATTGAACAAAAATGGCGGACGTTCGTTCAATGACTACTCGATCGCTATAAAACATAATATACTTTTACCGGAGTCTGACACTTTTCTTATTATTAAAATCATGGAAAAATGGTTTTGTTTATCTTCTTACAACGATACAGAAAGTGATTCACGGCATTTTCATAATGTAATGATATCATATGTAACAGCCTGAACAAACATGGCGCATCAAACGGCGAGTCAATGTCCAATCTCTTAAAGTTGAAGCGGTAGACAGCGCCACCTGGTACAGATTGCGCGACTTTTTTATTCAACTGTCACCAATAATTTTAAGAAGTGATATATGATATATATAATCGTCGTTTCTTCGATTCTATTCGCCTTTTATGTATATCATATCCCACTTTTAAAATTTTTTGGTGGCTGTTGAACAAAATAGTCGAGCAATCTGTACCAGGTGGCGCTGTCTACCGCTTCAACTGTTGCCAAGTTTACGAGCAACGCGACAGGCATCTAGTTTAGATGGCTATGGTTATATATATTCCAGTCTAATATATTTTTTCTGTAAAAATTGAACTAAAGGGTTAGAAGTATATCTTGGAATGATATTTATAAAATTATTTACATTCATTTCATTACGAAAATTTTGTAGAGTATACCCAAATTATAAATGGAATACACAAACGAACCGTATAATCTTCGATAAATGAATGCGCCTTGTAGTTAAATTGTTTTGAAGTTCAACTTTTTTTGTTAAACACGTTGCAAGCGTATTCTAAAAAAAAAAAAAAAAAAATTCAAATTTTGTCTTTCTACTTGAAAGTTGAAAAAAAATGCTAAAAATTTTTAAAGAGTATTGTTAGGGCGTCAGAGGAACAGGGATGGAACACGAGCGCAGAACTGATACCACTATCGATATAACAAAATTTTCTACTTCTGAAATCAACGATATTATAGATAGAGAAATTTCTTAAACAAATACCGGTATGAGTTCTGCGAACGTGTTCCATCCCTGGTGGAAAATAAAGAGTGTACGAAAAATAGTGACATCTTTAGGGTATACATCTGAAAAACACCTTAAAGTAAATGTTAAAATGTAGCAAGCCTGCAGAATGCTGAAAAACGCGGCTTTTACATGTTTTTTTTTTTTTTTTTTTTTTTTTTTAGGACTGAGGGCCTATTAGTCTCAATCTGGGATTTTCGCGTTGTCGATTTCGATAGTTGGACATTTGTCGAAATCTAAAATTTATCGGAAATATAATTGAATAATTTGAAAGCGATGCTATAATTTGAAAAAAGAAAAAAAAAAAAAAAAAAAAAACTAATAGTCCTCCGTCCTAAACTAAATTCTGCTTTTGCCAGAATTTCATCAAAATCTTTTTTTATTATTATTATTATTGAAAGAAAAAGAAAAGAAAATTAATAATAATCGGTATCGTTACAAGCGATATCGAAAAAGTTTTTCTTTAATAATTTTGAATTAGGAAATAAAAAGTGCGCGTGAAATAATATGAAATAAAAATAAGAAAAAAAATGAATTTAATGTTTTTGTTGCTCATGCATATAAAAAATGCGTATTAAAACGAGTCGAAGAAGGAAGCGAAATAAGTATTGAGTTATGTTACGATAAATACGATATATAATATGATACGATATATTAGACCTATCGTCCAGGGTTAGTAGGCATTTTCGTTGAAAGAAATAGTTTGTTCGTTCGGTGCAACTTGCACATTAGTGAGGTACAACTTTCACATTAGTCCCTTGAGGTACAACTTTCATTTTAGTCCCGTCAGGTACAACTTGCACATTAGTCCCCTTTAAATATTTTTTTTTTATTTTTTTTTTTATTTTTTTATTTTTTTTTATTTTTTTTTTCTTTAGTGTTATAAGACCTTATTTGCCAAAAATGGCTCTCAAAATTAACATACGATACTCAGGAGCAATCCATAATTAAATGCCCACGGTAAATACTAAGACATTTTTTTTTTTTTTTTTTTTGTAAGTTACTATTCTATAGATATATCTTTGCTCTTTTAATTGGCATCTGAAATCTATATCAAAAGCTATTATTTTCCCTTTAAAAGGCACAGGTGCATTTTTCTGCATTCTACATGCTTGCTACATTTTAATATTTACTTTAAGAGGCCTCTCCACTTATCGTCCCCAGAAGTCAGAGTCAATATTAATCTATAGAGAATTTCGCCCCATTATAACTTATTAACTAATATATATTTTTAAATTCCGTTTTCACAATCAGAAACTTCACAACTATTAAACAATTTAACGCTTTCTAAAAATTATTTTAAAAAAAATTTTATATTTTATTTTGAGGTTGTAAAATGCGAATTTTCACAATGTGAAATTTTTCATTTTTGAGCTTAAAAATGAAATTTTAAAAATAAAAAAAGTTAATATTTAGAAAACGATAAATTGTTTAATAGTTGTGAATTTTCGGAAAGTGAAAACGAAATTTAAAAATATGTACTAGTTAATGAATTATAATGGGGCAAAATTTCCCATATAATAACATTGGCTTCGGCTTTCGGAGACGATAGGTAGAGAGTCCCCTTAAGGTATTTTTCAGATGTATATAAAGGTGTAACTATTTTTCTTACGCATTTTATTTTCCTCCGACGCCCTAAGAATATGAATGTATATTTTCTGTAAAAATCTAAACTACTTCAATCGAATTTTAATAAATAAATAAGTAAACACTCTATAAATTGGAAAAGCTCGCATTAGTTTTTTTCAGGTCAAAATAACAGCACGCCCCTTCATCAGGTGAAAAAAGAAAAAAAACAAAGGTACAAGTGCATTATCAAAGCAGAAAAACACACGCTCGCCTTCTAATACATTTAAAGTGCATTTAGTTTCCTCTAAAACATGGTTTGTTAAATTTAGTAAGTAATGTTGCTATCTATCGAATAGAGAAGGAACAATGGTTTAAAAATCGATTAATACGAGAGGAAAGTGTTGAGAAATTGTTGCGCAAAAAATATTAAATGTTTGGTTTCAGTGAAAATCTAAAGAACGTTAAAGGGTTAAAAATTTTGTCACTCAAGAATTTTCGACAGTATAAATCAAATTTTCAGGATTATGTTTCTTATTTAGCTCTGACACTAATCTTGAATAAATTATATTGGTAAATAATCAGGGAATTATTCTCGTGCTCGCATATAGTTGGAAAAAGAAAGTAAATTCTTCGTCGGAAGTCCAAGATCAACAGCTGAGAAAAGGCGGAAGATGCGACGGCAGACAGTTTTGGAGGAGAATGATGGATTGCCAGACACCTGATGGCAGAGACGACAGACGCAAAATCATTGAGGAAAAGTGAGCGGGCAAGCTGCTTGATGACAACTCTACGGCGCGCACGATTTGACAGCAACCTGTGGAATTCGAGGATCGTGAATGAGAGATAGAGGCCAGACCTAAAATCTCGTTGAGTAAACTAGAACATTGTTTCACTTGGATGACATAGGCAAATAAAATGGTTGGTGTTGTGTTTTGTTGTAGTTTTTTTTACGGGTACCATAAATAGACATTCTGGAAGTTATTTATATTCTAAAAATATAGCGAACAATAAAAACACTAATGGATCAAAAACAATTTCTGGTCTATTTTTTCACACCAAAAAATTCGTTTATATAATTAACAAATTTTTAACTTTTTTTTTTTTTGTCCCCACAAACAAACAAAAGAAGAAAAGTCATTTTTTAGTTTAGAAATATAAAAATATTCACAGGTATGTAACAAACGATTATGTTAAAAGATATCTATTTAATAAATTTAAATTGTTGTGGCTTTCCATTCTAAAACATTTTTCGACTATTTAAGGAAAGAAATATTAAAATGCCGTCTCTGTATTTATATTTTCTATTGGTAAAGGTATATATATATATATATATATATATTTTATTTTTTCGTATCAATTATGAAATGGTAATTCATAATCTTTGGATACATATTAACTAGTATTAATATTGTTTTCGAAATAAAGTAGTAAGAATTATTAGGTTAAATAAATTCTAAAAAAAAAAAAAAAAAAAAAAAAAAAAAAAGTACTATTTACAAGTTTTTTTTTTTTTTTTTGGGGGGGGGGGGGATTTAATGTTTGAAGAAAATAAACTGCATGTAGTCTTCACTTTTGCAACAAACGTTCATTAGAAACATAATACAGTAGAACTTGGATAATTCGAAGTTGAAGGGACCAGAAAAAAATTCTAAATATCCAAAAATTCGAATTGCATATACTATTTTGTCAAAAAAAATGATAAATTAAAAAATTAAAACTCTACGATCAGAGATTTAACACAAAATTTATATCGAAGAATACCGCTACATTACCCCTTTCTCCCCCCCCCATTAAATCAATATTTTTTACGAGCTTAATTATTCAACACTTTTTTTAAAAAATGTCAAATATATTTTATTTCTTTTTAAAGTAGAATCTTTGTGTCATAGCATATGACCTGATACAAAAATAGAATCTTCTACATTACACATGACTTTCAATTCACAAAAACCTCGAAGTTCATACCTATGCACCATATCTTCTGGTGCACTAGTTAGGGGCTTCTATTGTATTTCCTTATCCTTCTTTTGTTTTGAAAGACTATAAAAATTGATAATGCACATCATGCAGATGAGTAAAATCTCGGGAACAAATTCTACTGTAATATTTTAAAGGTAATCGTATGAAAAATTCGAATTATCCAAAATAGAATACGAATTATCCACGATTTTTTAACATTATTTTAATACAAAATTCAAGGGACCGTATAAAATATTCGAATTATCCAAAATTTCGAATTAAACAAGTTCGAATTATTCAAGTTTCACTGTAGTATCTTAATAGAAACAATCTTACAGCATGTGGATTTATTCTGCAGCTACTAAGCACTAAAATCTCAACTTGCGTTTGGGTTTATTTTCTTTTTTGTATTTTGCATATTGTATTCTTTTGGACTTAAAACAAAATTATCGTGGAACGTAGGTTTTAATTCGTGGAATATAAGATACTAAACTAAAGTGCGATAACAACTGGCATCTAATACCGTATAGATTTTCTTAGAACATGCAGATCTGCTACCCATGATGTGAACTATAATAATGTGTGAAAGTTTTCTGAAAGCAAAAGCACAACATCCACCTTCTAAGGCATTTTACAATTGCAAAGGAGCACGAAGTACAGGGTGGCCATAATTAAACTGCAAGTGTTCAAGGGGTGCTGGAGAGAAAACTACTGGGAATATTCCAGTGAAATTTAGTATCTACACGTTTCAGAACATGCGCAAATCAAATATGCAAGAAAAAAAATCGCCATTTTCACCCGATAGATGGCGCTGTACCGTATTTCAACGCTCACCGGTGGCATATACAACTTCCAAAACCGACAGACAGAGCATAATGACATTCTTAGATGCATATAAACAATATAAAACATCACTTACAGTTTATCAAAATTCCATACAATTCGCTTCAGTAATTAGATTTTTACAGTATCTTGTAAACAAAAATTAACGTAAATTAAGATCACAAATTAAACAATCCATAAATTTTGATAAACTGTAAGTGATGTTTTATATTGTTTATATGCCTCTTAGAATGCCATTATACTCTGTCTATCGGTTTTGGAAGTTGTACATGCCACCGGTGAGCGTTGAAATACGGTACAGCGCCATCATTCGGGTAAAAATGGCGATTTTTTTTTTTTTTTTCATATTTGATTTGCGCATGTTCTGAAACGTGTAGATACCAAATTTCACTGGAATATTCCCAGTAGTTTTCTCTCCAGCACCGCTTGAACACTTGCAGTTTAATTATGGCCACCCTGTATTAAAAATGTCTCTTATGTAGCACTCTGTATTGCTTTTCATATACATTGAATAATCCCACACAGCCACTTATATCCATTAGACATCCATATTACATCCAATGATCCATAAAAGATACAAAATATCTCAAGAATATCCATTAAAGATCCTGGATATCCTGAACTAATTATTGATATCTATTAGATGTTTAAATGTAGTCGAAATTTAGACGTGCCTTTTTCAATGTCTAATAGATATAACATGTTAGATCAAAACAAGAATTAGATATTTTAAATATCTATTAGATTTAACAAGTCCAATTATTGGACATTTGGAGATTTATTGGATATGTAGCAGACATCTAATGGATGTAAAAAAGAGTGACATTTGTCGTGCTTATAGATATCTGTAGGATGTTTATAGAAATTTAATGGATCATTTTTTAACTTTTATACATGTCTAATGGATGTAAGTGGCTGTGTATGGATGTTATGTCGGGAAGTTTTGATTTCCAATAAAGAACGTTGAACCAATAGATATCGTTGTTTGAATTGTCTCTGGAATCATTTGATAGCAGCTTTCGAAGCATGAGGCACTGCGTTGTTTGGCTGGGATTGGTTCATCGGAAAGCTCACAGGGCATGATGCATGTAAGGGATTGGAAAGAGTTATTACTTACCGGTTACCTGTCAAGTCCTCCTCTAGATGTTCCAGAAATCCCAAATCATACTAACTATCCATGCCCCATACCAGCAACGATACTTCATCAACATCATGTTTCAACAACCCCTGTTGCTCGTATAAGAGGTGTATGATTTCATTTCTTTTCCCCAGGGCTATACAACCCCATGACTATACGTCAGCTTAGTATAACTAGACTCATCAGACTAAGCAACAGTTTTCTAGTCTTTAACAGTTCAATTACGGTACTGGAAAACCCAAGTATTGCGAATAACTTGTAGCCATCAAAAGCATTCGGCAGACTTTATGTCACTAAATACCATATCATATCATGATAGATCGCTGTACATTTCGCCCGCTGATTTTGTTGTTGACCCATCAGCATTGAAATATTTAATAATTCGAGGAAATGTTTCACGTTTATTTAGTAAAATGATTTTGCTACAATGCCCATGATCTTGTCTATTCAGAGTCATTTTTTATTATTCGAAGATTTGTTTTCAGGGTTCTTTATATTCAAATAGCACGTACAGATTTCATTGAACATTGTTACATTGGAATAACATGATACAAAATTTATATAAATTATTGGTTATAATGTAATAAACAAGTTGGTAATATGTTAATTGTTATATTTTTATGTTTTCTCAAATTTTATTGTTATTTTATTGTTATATGGGGAGAAGCAAGACTTTATTTTGAAATGTATCAAACTTTAATAAAATTTTAAATGTTTGAGTTTTTTCCTGAATCTGTTGGTGATTCTTTTGCTTTGGTCCATTTTTATTTATGATTACAAAGAAATAAACAGCAATTAACACAAATATATAGTATATATATATATATATATATATATTTTTTTTTAAGTTATGACAAGTGTCATTAAAAGATATTGTGGGAGTTTTCAAATTCCTTCAACCTTTCCAAACGGTAACTTGTATAGAAACAATTATTTTCTTTTTCCCCTTTGTTATATTCCTTATCTATGTGAAATTCAGGAGTATGTATGAACCAATAACAAGGCGCGAAATTTCCACTCGCCAGCTCGCCATTGGCGAGTGGAATTTTTAATGTGGCGAGTAAAAATTTGGTCTAGTTACAGATAGAATTCTTACACGATACGGTGACAGAAAATATTCTTTTTACAGATTTAAATATGGCAAAATCTTGCCATCTTATAACCTCATATTTAACCTCTCCTTTTTAGATTCTCGGAGAGCCGAGTCTGTGTGTGCGCTGCCCGAAATCACCCAAGTATGAAAGCCCTGGATCACCCCAGCCTGGGAAAGGAAAAATAGTGCATAAATAAAAGTTTTGATCTCTTCGGCAGTTTCGTATCTCCTACTATTATCTCTCCAAGTAGAGTGAGAACCCACTATCCGAGAGAAGAGATATGCGAAAGCGAAAGTTTGCCTATGCGATATTGTCACATGAAAATGAGCCCGAGCCCTTTAAAGATACTGCCTATGTTTATTTTGTTGAATTATGATAAAAAAAACAGATCATATTTTTCAGTTTTTTACTGAAACGCCAATGATTTGCGCTTGTAATGATTTGTAAGCAACGATTTTATCTAAAAAGTTATTCCGAAATGGCTATTTCAAATTATAACAATGAATAAATTATACACATCGACATTCCGTCTGATTACAAAATAGGTAGATCTCCTATAAGTAATCTATCTAATAAAATGGACGAAAAAGACACTTCTAATGTAAAAAGTTAAGTAAATAAATAGATAAATAAGGAAGCTTAATCGTTCATAATAAAAAGATTTTCATAAGATATTGTATGACAAAGAATTTTCTTTTCTTCTTTTTTTCGGCATTTATGTTATTAGATTTTTAATTATAGATGATTAGGAAACATGCTGATATACGACACACATTAAATATATATAATTTTAGGCACATTTGTAAAAGCCTTTCAAATAGTTAGGAAAACTAAAAAACCCAAAATGCGTAAAAAAGAAAAAAGACAACCCTATTTTGTGACGAGTAAATTTTTTTTTTTCGGCGAGTGTAATCTGAGTTGAAATTTCGGGCCCCGACCAATAAGCAATACCGTTATTTAGAGGGCAGAAAAAATATTGAAAGAAACAGGTTTGAGCCACGTTTAAGTCAAAAGCAGATATGTATGGTATCCGAGTTAAAATATGCATGATCTGGGAACAATCGGAATAATTTTGCTACAAAGAAGCACAACGTATTAAGTTGGTGAGTGAACAAAATTACTTAACAAGCACTGTAAAGTCAAAATGATTAAACTGCTTTCCGCACTCAGTCAAAATAAAATGCATTTTATGGATAAAACTACAATGTAACAAATCATCTCACACCACAATAACTTCACCTGTTTCTCTTAAATACAACAGAATGTTATAATACCTCACCTGTTTACTCCTATAGAATCTAAACTGACATTTATTGCGTATTCACATGCCGTTTTAATGAGAAGTACGCAGAATTAACGACATTCCACCAATAAATAAAGAAATGAACTAGGTGCTCCGCAGCTCAACCAAAATAACAAAGGCGGAAATAATGTCTACCACAGAAACCCCATTGCTACCGCAAATTTATTTTTCCATTGCGATAAACACCGTCGCAAAAATAACTTTCTCTCCACCCATTGAAAAAAAAAACTAAACAGATCTCAAAAACAAGTACCACCGTAACTGCGACGTATGTCTTTTTCTTCAGAAAGCTCGAGAATCTGTCCTATAATTTTCGAGGTTCTATCTCTCCGTCGTTTTCAAAAGAGCCGACCTTCTGAAGACTGACTATAAACGGTTTTGAAAGGAGAAAAAAAAGTCTTAAAAAAAGACAAGATGAAGAGGGTAGAGGGAGTTAGGGGCTTTGAACAACCGTAATACTTGTCATCTGTTTAAGCGGAGAAAATGTCAGAATCACATTCTGAGCCGAAACATCTTGATGAGAAAGTGTGAAAGCTTAAATATTATGGCATCTCCCCCTTTCCACTAATGAAGCTCTTATATTAGATGTTTGACATTGTGCCCGGGATGTAAGAACTTATTTAACTATATGCAAAGTTTGATTTAAGATAGTTAATAATTGTCTACAGCTCGTTAAATAACTTTTCAATTGCATCGTTTGACTATTTAATAATTTTATTACAGCTCTTTATTAAAATGGACTCCATCTTATCTCTCATTCGGGTGTATCATTCTTTTACCTTGCTTGCGGGAAAAAAAAAATAAAAAATACAAAGGTTAACAAAAAGTTGTTGCATAATGCAATAGACAGTTCATTTAACTAGTTAAATGACCTTTCTATTGTGCTATATAACAATTTTATAATTTCGTATGATAACTTTCTTTTTACATTGCACGTGCGCCCCATCATATTTCTCACTTGGATGTATTACTACTTTTCTTATCTTCGAGAGAAAAAAATAAAGACTAACAAAAAATTTAATTAATTAAATTTAAAAATAAAAATAAAAATAAAATCTCATACATTTTTGCATAATCCATCATTAGAAATTTTTCATCTGTTAATTTTATTAAAAATAATAAAATATCTATTAAATGTTAAAATAATTATTAAACCATACAAATAATGACAAAAATTTAAGTTTTACTTAAGTTAAAGTGAATAGTATACTTGTACTATTTAAAGCAATAACAATCATTATAATACATATATTAAATTTTACTAAGAATATGGCATTAAAAAATTCATTAAACAAAAATACGAATGCTAAATTTTTATATCGGCCAGAAAAATTAAAGGAGTAATCTGTTTTCTCGATTTTTCTTTTGCGTATAACTTTTAAACAAATTAACACGTGAAAATAAAATTTGGATAGCTCTATTGTTATCGAATCATTAGTCGAATTTTATATAATTTTAACATGAGCAATAACTTTTAAAGTGATATTAATTTTTTCTCAAAAATAAGCTTTAAAATAAATTAAAATTTTAACAATTTTCAGAAACGAAAACTAAAGGAGAAAAGGTGTTAAAGATACATTATAGATTTTACTTCCTGTATTCGCTTGACCTTTTTTTTTTTTTTTTTTTTTTTTCCCCTTACGAGACTTTTTGAAAAAGTATAATTATTAATTTATAAACTATGAAAATCGCCAGAATAATAAAAATGTCGATAAATAATTTTATGACGAACATTTCATCCAATTTTCATGTTTGTTTGTATAGTTTTTTAAAAAGTTATTAACATTAAAAAACAAGAAAGAAAAATCATGCAGAACGCATTGATTAGTAACACTTTCCAACTGTACGTAATTATTGTATCGAAAAACTTTTAATATTCTACGCCTACGTTATCACAAAACAGACAGAAGGACTGAAAAATATACAGATAGACTAATTGATTTTAAAATTACTCTTAGGCATTTTGGAAAGTGCTAAAAAGGCTTAACGAAAAAGGAAATGCATTTATTAGATTATAATTACAGCTTTTGATCTCTCTGAATATTTTAGTGTAGCCCTGTAAATCAGAAAGTTAATCATATCATATTCTATACAAAAAATTATTTTAGAATATTAACAATACAGTTCAATATTTTTATGATTTTTACAGCAGAAAGATTTTTAAACATAACTTTCTAAAAATTCTGTCCTAAAACGTAATGCATTGGCTTTTTTTTTTTTTTTTTTTTTTTTTTTTTGTCCCTGTAAGCAAACTAGTTACACAGAACTGATTAATGTCATTTTAAATGGGGAACATTCTATAGGGAAAATATTTATAAAAATAACACTCATAGAACACAATGCTTTCGAATGCTTTTGGGTGTCCCTGTACACAAACCAGAAGAGATATTCACTCCATTTTCAATATGGAACATCCGATAGTGAACTTCAATAAAATATATCAGTTTCGAGAAATTCCATAAATATTTACATTAGTTAGAGTGCGGAGGACAGACAGACAGGCAGATGGACAGATACACAAACTGAAATCATATTCACATTTAAAAATGTTAGAAAGTGTTAAAAAAGCTTAATGTAAACGGAAGTACAATTCTAGCAATTTTTTATTAATAGCTCTTAATATAAATGGATATTTTTGTGTCACCCTGTAAATCTAATTCTAATCATGCTATATTCTATGCAAAGCATCATTTTTTTGTGCATATAAATAACATATTTCAATTTCCTAAAACTTTGTGGAAAGTAAAGTTATTAAAATTTGATTTATAGAAATATCTGTCATAGAACGCAATGCTTTGGAATACTTCTAAGTGTCCCTGTACATAAATCGGTGGTGGTATTTCCTCCATTTTATACAGGAAACATAAAATAGTGCACTTGAATAAATTTCATTTTCATTCAGATATGTCTACAGTAAAGGTATGAAAATATGGTTTATAGAAATACCTCTCATAGAACACAATGCTTTGAAATACTTTCGGATGTCCCTGTACACAAACCAGTTGATGTATAAACTTCATTTTCAATAGGGAACATCCGATAGTGAACTTGAATAACATATATCAGTTTCAAGAAATTCCATAAATATTTACGGGAGTTAGAGCGCGGACAGACAGACAAACAAACCGAAGTCATAAACACTTTTCAACCTCATTGGAAAGTGTTAAATATGTTAGAAAGTGTTAAAAACGCTTAACGTAAACGAAATAACAATTCTAGCATTTTTTTATTAATAGCTCTTAATGTAACTGGATATTTTTGTGCCACCCTGTAAATCTAATGCTAATCATGCTATATTCTGTGCAAAGCATTCTTTTGTGCATATAAATAACATATATCAATTTCCAAAAACTTCGTTGAAAGTTAAGTTATTAAAATTTGATTTATAGAAATATCTCTCCTAGAACGTAATGCTTTGGAATACTTTTGAGTGTCCCTGTATATAAACCGATGGTGGTATTTCCTCCATTTTATACAGAAAACATCCAATAGAAAGACCTCTCATAGAACACAATGCTTTGAAATACTTTCGGGTGTCCCTGTACACAAACCAGTGGAGGTATAAACTCCATTTTCAATAGGGAACGTCCGATAATGAAGTTGAATAACATATTTCAATTTCATTATTAAGATATGTCTACAGTAAAGGTATGAAAATAGGGTTTATAAAAATACCTCTCATAGAACACAATGCTTTGAAATACTTTCGGGTGTCCCTGTACACAAACCAGTAGAGGTATAAACTCCATTTTCAATAGGGAATGTCCGATAGTGAAGTTGAATAACATATTTCAATTTCATTAAGATATGTCTACAGTATAGGTATGAAAATAAGGTTTATAAAAATACCTCTCATAGAGCACAATGCTTTGAAATACTTTCGGGTGTCCCTGTACACAAACCAGTAGAGGTATAAACTCCATTTTCAATAGGGAACGTCCGATAGTGAACTTGAATAACATATATCAGTTTCAAGAAATTCCATAAATATTTACGGGAGTTAGAGCGCGGACAGACAGACGAACAGACGGACAGACAGACAGACAAACCGAAGTCATAAACACTGTTCAACCTTGTTAGAAAGTGTTAAAAAAGAAAGAAGGAAGATAAAAATAAATGAAGGAAGAAAAATTCGATTTTAATTTAACATCTGGAGGCATGTGTAATGCATCCCTATCTGTAATACATCTTTAATACCTTCTCTCATTTAGTTCTCTTTTCTGAAAAAAAAAAAAAAAAAAAAATCATTTTTTTCCAAAGCTCATTTTTGAGAAAAATTTAATAATATCAGTTTAAAAAATATTATTTTTCTTAAAGTTATATAGAATCCAATTAACGATTTGGCAACAAACATGACATTTAAATTTTATGTCCAGACGCCCATTTGTTTAAAAATTATGCGCGAAAGAAGAAAAAGAACATATAGGTTACTCTTTTAATTTTTCTCGCCTGTGTATTTAACCCTTTATCTACTGACGGTACTTTAAAATACCATTAGTTTAAAAAACGTATAAAATAGAATTTGTGGAAGAAATGTCAGAGATATTTATATGAATAGAATCTACATATCTCACTTTAATATCACAACAAGTCACTAGATGCTACCTGTAGCTGTTTTGTTCCAGAAAGGATTTTATATAGAGTATACTCGTTTTTGTTTGGCATTTTTCACGATCTTTACGTGTGATCTCATACAGCCACTGATATCTATTAGACATCTAAATTACCTCTAAATGATCCATAAAGGGTACAAAATATCTAGAAAATGTCCATTAAAGATCCTGGGTATCCTGTACTAATTATACATATGTATTAGATGTTTAAATGTAGTCGAAATTTAGACGTGCCTTTTTCGTTGTCTAATAGATGTAACATGTTAGATCGAAACAAGATTTAGATATTTTCAATATCTATTAGATCTAACCAGTCCAATTATTGGATATTTGGAGATTTATTGGATATGAGCAGACATCTAATGGATGTAAAAAAGAGTGATATTTGTCGTGCTAATAGATATCCGTCGGATATTTATAGAAGTTAAATGGATCATTTTTTAACTTTATACGTGTTTATAGATGTCTTATGGATGTAAGTGGCTGTGCGGGTTATAATTAATTCATAAATTACTTCAAGAATCTCCGATAAATCTTATAAAAAACGTAAGGAACATAAAAAGTAAATACTTTTTTACACTTTTTAATGATCCAAATATATTTTTCGATCGCTAATGTACGAGTGGTACACTAAAGAACCACTTAACAAAATCACCATTAATTACTATGATGAGGTAATACGGCTAAATTTTATTGCATATATCTTTAAAAAATACTCTGAAGTAACTGAAAATATATGTTTCCTATCCATTTTTTGTTTATTTTATAATGCGGTAAATAAAGGGTTAAAAAATTTAATTAAAAATCTTTTCCATTTAAATTAAACTAGGTTCATAATCGTATTAATTTACTTGTTAATTGTATTAAGTAGTTATTTTTTAAGATTTCAACTTGAAGTTTGGATTTTTACTTTCTCTTACCCTTATGGTAGAGAAAGTATTGTTTTTGGGTCAAATTTTGTAACGTGAGTTTTTGTTATATTTACACGTTTTGAGGTCCTTTGAATCCGAAAATCATGTTTTTAGCGAATGGTCTGTCTGTCTGTGTGTTTGTTATCAGCATAGCTCAAGAACAAATAGTAGCAGAAAGCCTAAACTTGGTATTCTAAATGTTTATGATATAGGGATGCTACACTAAGCTTTTCGTTAAGAAATGGTTCGTGTACAGAGGCGCCCAAGAGAATTCAAATGCATTACGTCTATGGGGGAAATTGTAGGTAAGTAGAGTTTAACATCTATGGACTGCACTAAACCAAATGAAACGAATATATATATTTTTATATGCGTAAAAACATGTCTCATGTAGAATATGGGAGGGAAATTATTCACTGTTTGTTTAGACGGCTACACAAAAGAACTAGATAAAAGTGCGACAAGAGTTGCAAATTGATGGAAGTGTATTTCAGGCTGGGCCATGTATTATTACTATAGGATTATATTTAGGTGTACCATGTGGTCTGTATATAATGTTCGAAAGGTATACAGGGCTGCAAATATTTAAGTGATAACATTCTTTTTTGTTGTTAGTGGATGTGCTTTACTAATAATATTTTACCATTTCCAGGAAAGCTGTTCGGGAATTGAAATGAATTCCTCATAGAGATGTAAATAATGTATGTTTTTAAGCTAAATATTCATCGCTTGTTTTTTTGTACATTTACACGTTTTGAGGCTTCCTGATTACCGTAGTCAAGTTTTTTAACGTTTGATCTTTGTCTGTGTCTCTTAGAGTGACTTAAAAACGAATAATTTTAGGAGATCGAAATGTTGCATTTTGAAGTTAATATAAGTCTATTGCTGAAAAAGTTTGATAAGTGTCAAGAAATGTTGCGTGTGAAAATTGCCTGAATAATTTTAAGTGAACTTTTAATTTTAACAACAGATTTAAATTCTATATAAATGTAGGTACATTAATGAAACGGGGGGGGGGGACAGAACTAATTATCATATAAAACTCTTCTGAAGCCTAATTTGAATTGTTTTATGATAGGTTTACATAACAGTACTCGTTATCTTATCTCTTAGTCTCCAACCTGTATTTATAGTATTAAATTTCAGGGTAAGATAAAGTCGAGTGATTGACACACTAGATTATTTCTGTTATCTTTCATGAGCTTATTATTCATGAATCCAGTTTAATTGACAAATGGGATAAACTTAGTTTAGACTAAATAAGAAGGAATCCAAAATTTTGTTTTTCAATTTCAAAATTATATTTAAATATTTCTCTGAATAATTCAACAAAAAAATCAGTTTCTTAAGGAATTTAATAATAAATTACAAGGAAGAAAAATAATGTCTCTTGCATAAATTATAAAATACATTCCTTAGACGTTACATCGCTTATTGTTCAATATATTTTACCTTCTTAATGATATTTTTTAAAAGAATGTGTTTATTTATGAAGAAAGAAATTTCATAAAAACTATCGTTATAACTTTATTTTTAAAGAGAAAGCACAAAAAGGTTGATTTTGTGCAGCACTGTATATTGTCTAAAAATTGCATACATACCACTTAATGTACTGAATATTTGTTATAGTTTAAAAATATCTTCTAATACAAGTCAAAATGCACTTTGAATAACTTTACTTATATTTCATAAAGTATTTTAATAATTTTCTGTAATCTTGAATATTGTCTAAAATTTTGTAAGCACCATATGATATACTGAACGCTTGTTAAATTTTAAAAAGAAAATCTTCTAATAGAATTGAAAATTTAGTTTGACAAAGTTCTACTTGTATGCCATAATGTATTATAATAGTTTTGTGTGGTCCTATCAAACAATCTTTATTGTTAATCATACCATATTCCATTGTGAACATAGTTTTCTACTTTTAAATAATGTATGTTAATTTTGTTATGTTTTGTTCAATATAAATATATTAAAACGTATTTTTTAAAATAAACATCATAGAACATAATGTATCCAACTTCTTTTGTGAGTCATGATACATAAACCAATAGAGATATTTGTACCTTTTTAATTTGAAACATGCTGTAGTGAATATGAACAACATATATCATTTCAGAGAATTCTAAAGTTATTTACGGAATTAAAACTGTGAGAAATAGACAGACAGACATAAACACAATTTCATGAAAAGAGTTGATGAAAGTTATATATATATATATATATACAGATGAAACTTTCGTATGTTTATACAATATACATATAAACGTAGAACGCGTAATTTTCCTCACATATTTATTCTAGTGTGTCTCAATTACACATTGTATTTACATTTTAGTTAGAATTTAAATTCCGAATTGATTCTATTTTCTGACCGTAATTTTTTGAATGATATCATTAACTGTGCAAGTGATGAGTGAATGCGTCATATTAATAATAACTTTAATCACTAACTATATCAATCTAGATAAAAGTAGGTTTGAAAACTAACACCAACGTTTTTAACGAAGACCCTGAAACGTTGGACGTTAACTTATCACTGATGACCAGCTGTTAACCACGTCTGGACCTTGCAACATAATATTCAAAACGGCGATGACGCTGAAAGCTTTTTGGTCCCAGCGATCAGATGATTGAGGTCAAAGAGAGAAAAATGATACATGATCTAAAATGATGTAAAATGTCCTTATCTTAAAACAACAGTGCGTCATAAAAAAAAAAAAAAAAAGAATTATATTTAAAATGTTTATATCAGAAATACAAAAGAGTAACAGAAAAATTTCATTTGAAAAAGAATAGGTGTAGCTATAAATTTCAATGGCGCGTTCATAGGTGTAACTGTAAATCTCAGTGGACTTTCTGCTATATTTTATTCTTGAGATATGCTGGTAACAGACAGACAGACAGACACGCACACACCAACCGCTAAAAACATGTTTTTCGGATTCGTGGGGGGGGGGGGGGGGCTTAAAACGTGTAAATATTACAAAAACTCAATTTAGAAAATTTGACCCAAAATCAATGCTTTCTCCACAATATATATCGGTAAGAGAAAGTAAAAAATACGACAAAAATTTTCTTTTGTCGAGGAATATTTTCATCATTTCTATTCTAATTTCAGATTCAGACGTAGCTTGATACTACTATTAGAATTCCTATCTAAACGCTTCAGTTCATTAATGCATTAAAATGTATTGAAACATTTAATTTAGCGTACATGATTTAAATGGAAATGTTTTATATTAAATCTTCAGTGTTAGGAAACCTCAAAAACAGAAGCAGCTCCGGGGCCTCTCAACTCAGTTTAGTCGATCTCTCTAGAGTGTAAGCATAATATCGGCAATGTGATATCAGAGCTAATAATTACTCCACTATTAGTTTGCTACTAGGAAACATGTAATAGAAGAGATACCAATTTAATACTTTACCCATCATTCAATTTTACCATGTCTCTCACCTCCCTCCGCCCCCGCTGACTTCAACCACTGCTCCCGTCAATTTCTGCTTTTAGCGCTACAGGCAGATGGTAGCAGCGTAACTGAATCGGCGGGGTCGCTAAGCTTCGTTGCCTTCTCTACTCCGTTGGATTTCAACTCTGGCTCAGAGGCCCATGGGCACTATTTGCGGCGAATTAGGCCTGGTGAACGCATGGGAGAAGTTTTTAGAAAATTGCATTCTAAAGCGAGCCGCATGGTTATAATGTGATTTCGTTTTATTTTGGGATAAAAGGAAGATAATGAACTACACTTTTCCACGTGGAAGATCGTTCGGAGGGCTTCTTCCTTCTTTGTCTGATCCTGTTGGGGAGGAGGGGGGAGCAAGATAGGGAGAGAGAGTAGCGGTGATTAATTTCGTAAAAGAGAAAAATCTCTAAGTTGTAAGAGAAAGGAGCATTTGCGCGGTTAAATTCTCCTCTAATTCGACAAAATAATTTAATTATAAATATTTCCTGTTTGTTTCAAATTGGCGACTGTGAAAACAAATTACGTTAAAATCGTAAGTTTTGCCACTAGCGATTTCAAATCTTTGTTAATAAAACTCCTAGAAATGAAGTTCCCCCTCTCTCTCTACCTTAAGATTTTTTTTTTCTTTTTCCCTGGATGTGATTTAATATGAAATAGTTATAAATTTCAAAATATTATTTCATTTTTTTTTTTTTTTTTTTTTTTTTTTCAGGCCGAGATTTATGCTTCAAAGAAAAGGACAAAAGTGAAGGTTTTACAGTTTAAACAATTTAAATGTATTTCTATATTGCAGTCAACATGTAAGTTAATTACCATACCTATGGGCATGTCAGTTAATAAACTGTTTGTTACTTAACGCGAAATATAAAGTGTTTTAAAAAACAAAATAAAATAAAAAGCGTTTAAAGTATCATTACCTGGATGGCTAGAGGTGGGCGATATAAAAAAGGAGAGAGGGGTGAAGCTGGTCGCAAATTAAGAGAAAATCTCTCCTCTTACACTGAACCACTGATTTAATAGTCAAAATTCACTGCTGAAATTTAAAGACATAGTTTTTGGTATAACGAAATGTATTATATATGCTAAATATGATTTAATTGAAAATTAGATTTTATAAATAATCATGATTGAAAAAAAGGTGAGAGAGAGAAAAAAAAAAATAAAAAGGAATTAGTTTGTATGGTTGAATTATTATATAAAGCAATATAATTGTTTTATATTGTTATTTAAAAATATATTTAATTGTAATCGTTTAGAAAAGGTGCAACGAATCAATCAACTTACTAGCATCAAAGAAAAGCTAATGCTATCAATCTTTGATAGCAATCGTTTTCACATTTTCAGTGGACCATTTGTACACGATAAAGAAGATTCTCATATTACGGAATATGATTATGGTTAATATTCGTGAAAAGTGAAAACGAAAAATTTAATTAATATATATTTACATGTGTGTAAGGTAAAGCCATATTATATTTACAAAGATCACGCATGATTCACAAATTATGAAACACTCTCCCATATTTTAAGATATTTAACAGGATTTAATGATGTAAAATTTAAATTATCAAGATAAAACTTTTTGAAGTGGAAACTTCTTTAAGCACATTCCATCTATTTCGTCACTGAGAATGAACTCATTTAATTATTGGCTAAAATAATTGTACAAGAGTCGCGTTTATCTATACGATAAAAATTCGTGAACAAGAATTTTTTTTATTTCCTGGATATAAAAAAATATGTATCGCAAAATAATTCAGATGTATTACATCCTATGACAGATTTTTTTTTTTTTTTTTTTTTAATCTGTATGGAAAATAAAAGAATAATTTTTAAAACTGCTCGAAATCGACAAGTGCCTAGAAACAATTGACATTGCTATCCAAGGAAATGTATTTCTAACCAATGCTGCCAGATTGAGGGAAATTTTTATTTACTAGCCACCACTAAATGTTAATTGAATAGGTTTGATAATAGTTTCAAAACATCTATTAAGGAAATTTTCGATGTGATTAGGTAATTGTTAAATGTAAAAATTCACGGTGGCAGTTGAATAAAAATTTCCCTCAAATCTGGCAGCACTGTTTCTAACAATTGTAAAATTCGCAGATATTGCAAATTACAGAAAAAAATATATATATAACTCCAGTATATTAAATAACAGAAGTAAACGTTATCTAGCTGTTAATATTAAATCTCATTCAAAATATTTCTGAATGCAGGTTATTATATTCAATGAAACGAACAAACACTCTGATCATAACAGAAAATCCGCAAATATTTTAAGGCATTCTAAATAAAGAAAAAAAAATCATAAAGATTAGAAACTTATTTAACAAAATTAATTAATTAATTAATTAATTAATTAATTAATTAATTAGAAAAAGTAATTAATTAATTAGAAAGAATGTTTGGAGTAGCACTAGAGTAGCACTTACAGTACTTCTTCTTACCCCACATTAATAGGTTTATTTAACATACAGCGTTGTGGGAGGGATTCTAGCGCCCTTCTCAAGTCCTTCAGTATAAAACTAGTTGGCATAGGTGAACTCTGCTCAGTTCCCCATCATATTTATGTTCTCAGAAACTTCTAGTGCGACACATATTATAATCATGTTAAAAGAAATGAATTTGACCAAAGCTTGATACAGTGACAGAATGAAATCCCCGCCTAATAGGCTATCCACCCTTCACTTGGATATAATTATCTTATTCTAATTTATTAATTTATTTTATCAAGGTCATTTCTGTTGTTTAGTTTTCATGCTACTATTTCCAATGCAATAAACCTCAAAATTCATACTTATATGAAAAATTTACAATTTTGCTATGTTGATAAAATCGTAAATTACGAATAATTTACGAAAATTTCCTAGTAGAATATTGTATTCAATCATGTTCAAACAAATATCATAAACTTAATTTTGAAGTTGTCTAATGTATTTAGGATCCTCAAAATGGAAGTTTATGCTCAATTTTGCCTTATTCTGACATGTTAAGTAAATCGTAAATTCCAAATAACTTTCGAATTTTTTTAAATTGGAAAAATCATAGTCTATAATATCCATGCCAGTATCCTAAATAGTATTTCGAAAGTGGTTTGACATCTTTACGATGAAAATATCCCTCAAGACTGACGTTTATGTGAAATTTTGCTCTATTCTGACATGTTAAGAAATTCGTAAATTTCCAATAACTTACAAAATCTTTATATTGGAAAATTCATAGTCATTAATATTCATGCCAGTGTCCTAAATAATATTTCAAAAGTAGTCTGACATCTTTACGATGAAAATATCTCTCAAAATTGACGTTTATGTGAAATTTTGCCCTATACTGTCATGTTAAGAAATTCGTAAATTTCCAGTAACTTGCGAAATTTTCAAAGTAGCATATTTATAGTTACTGATGTTCATTCCGGCATCAAAACTGATATTTTAAAACTGGTCTGACATTTTTACAGTAAAAAGTTTTCATTTAATGCACGTTTAAGTGAATTTTTGTCCTATTCTCCCATGTTAAGAAAATCGTAAATTTCTAAAAACTTACGAAGTTTTTAAATTCGAATGTTGCAAATTAATAGGGTTCTTGCCAGTGTCGAAAGTAATATTTTAAAACTGATCTGACCTCTCTGCGACAATTTGTTCTTGAGATATCGTGTACACAGACTAACAAACTAACGGACTGACCCACTAACAGACTAACACACTAACAGACTAACAGACACCCTACAGACAGACACCATACAAATTTTGTCATTTTCGGATTCCTCACACCTGAAAACGCGTAGAAAAGTCAAAAAACCGAGGTCGAAAATTTTCACGATTACCTAAGTTCCCCATACCTATAGTATGATGGGGAACTAAAATGTAGTAACATTGGTTAAAAATTTATGCATATACAGTCGAAACTCGTTAACGTGAATACTGTTAACATGAATAACTTTTAACATGAACTGTTTATCACAATCCCCGTCAAAATGAAGATTAGTTTAGTTAAATGAAGATTAGTTACTGATAGCATGGACTACTGATAACATGAACAAAATTTTTATCCCCCTTGACATTCATGTTAACGAGGCTCGACTGTATATTAAATCTATTATTATATTTTTAAAAAATATATATTCTTTTATTAGTATCAGAGGATTTAGCATCAGTCATCGAAACTTACTCAATTAATTTGAGTTGATCCGTATATTGTCTAATAATTGTATACGCACAAGCTAATATACTTAAATTTATCTTAGCAAAATAAATAAAATAAAATAAAAATACTAAGAAATAAAATATTTATGTGGTTCTGTAGCTGAAAAATGAATACTTATCATACCATATTCTATGTAAAACGTGCTTTTGTGAATATAAATACATATATGTTAATTTCTTTTTGTTTAATGCAATCTGAAGATGTTAAAAAGTACAACAAGAAATTATGCCCCTTAATAGAAATACGCAATGGAAATACGCTTTTAATGGAAATGAATTTATCAGGTCCTCGGAGGAAAATTTGGGTCTGGTAAAAACTGTGGAACAACTATAGTATTTCCCCACAGCTGAATTTGGCGATTTATTTTTGGCGATTATGGCTAAATCATAAATCATATATCATAAATGATGAAATCATAAACTAAATTATAAATCATAAACCATACAATCATAAATCCAAAATAAATAACATGTAGGCTGCCATATTATATCGCAAACAGTCCAGAACGACATTGTTATCGTTCAACTCGGCGCCAAAGAAAAATCGCCAAATTCAGCTGTGGGGAAATACTATAGTTGTACCTAATTATAAAATGATTACCCTTAGACGACATTTGAATTCTTTTGTATTTCCCTGCATACGAACTATTTGCCCGATCTAATATAAAGTTTGTAATTAATATTTCCATTCTATATAAATTTAAAATACTGTTTTTGATCTTTATGGTAATGTTTGTTTAGGAATTACTCTGATAACACGCACAAACATACACACAGTTCAACTTCTAAAACACTTCATTTTTTGATTTAGGATATCTTAAAACGTGTAATTTTACCAAAGGCTTACCATATTTTCCAGTGTATGACGCGCAGGTCAAATAAGTGAGCTACACATCAGAAAATGTGATTTACAAATAAAACTATACTTGTAAGAAACAAACGCTTGTTTAAAAATAGCTTTTACTGCAAATGTAAATTTCCGGTGTATAACGGATTTAACAAACCTGCGCATTATACGCCGGAAAATACGGTAGTTTTGGAAATTTGACCTCAAAACAAAACTTTCCCCAATGGGTAAAGAAACATGGAGTTTTTTGGATATGAAAAAATTTAAAATTGGATTAAATGCCATTGGTGCTTATTGAGGTACATAGGAGAAATACTAATTATAAATATATATTTAAATTACATTCAGCTTGTATTATTAATATATATAATGACCCTCATCTGTCATGAACGAATCCGGTTAGTACCGCTTCAAAACTGAAACTTTTGGCAGCCATTATTAATATTATTATTTATTTTAATTTTTTTCTGTTTGTTCAACTTACGAAAACATACATATAATATATTTTGTATCACACCTATTCTTATTTCCTTTAATACCTTGAAAAACTATTCAATTGGAATGTTTAAAGGTATATAAATTAAATATAACGGATCACTGGCTATTATAAAACAAAAACAACACAATTCCTGATAAAAACAAACCAAAACGGTTGCCATTCAGAAAATACAAATTCCAAGTGGACGACTCTTTAATTCCGAATGAATGACTCTTTAACCGTTTTATTAAAAAAAAAAAAAAAAAAAAAAAAAAAAAACTCTTAAAATATTTCAGGAACATATTAAAGCCTTAAAACTCTTAAAATATTTGTAGAAACATATTTAAAGCCTTTAATTATTTTTATTAAGCTTCATTTTTTTTTTTTTTTTTTTTTTTTTTCCCAGTATAAGATATAAGATGCTTTCACGGACAAAAAATAAATAAATAAATAAAAATAATAAAATATTAAATTAGCTCATGCATATGAGAAAATGACATCTACAAAATAATAATAATAATAATTTTAAAGTTGTCGAAGAGATAAATAGAATGTGACATTTTCGCACGGTCTTAGAATGAATGAAACGGTCTTAAGAAATGGTCTTAGATGAAAATCTTAGAAGTTGAAAAATGCTCATTTTTCAACTTTGTGCAGCGATTTTCTTTTTAAAGAAATGCTGTGTATTTCTTTAATTGATATTTCATATATACCTTAACACTTTTGCGACCGCTAACGTAGATTCACGTCATTTGGATATCTGTAACTCTACCAGTGGGCGTTTCTTTCAGGGTTTTTATGTTACTTATTTCTGAAGAATATACCCAGTATTCAAATTTGTACAGTCAAATGTAATATTGTTGCGTGCTCGGGGGTTCGTAAGTTGTCCGAGAATGAAAGGCGAGGCTTGCAAAAATCCAGTAATTTATTCACAGAAAGTTCCGGAAAAATACAGGTCTATAAACCAAGCATCAGCTTCAATTCAACCAGTAAACACAGCTTAATTAACAACTGTCAACTGTAAATCCACAGTACTAACTGTATAGCAATAGCACTTAAAGCAAGATTCATTCAAAGAGGTTTAGAACTCCTTCAAATGCAATGCAAGCATTAGCGAAACTGCCTGACTCTGATTTCAGACTGAACTGAACTGACTGCCTTGGCGAAAAAAGCAGTCCTTGTATACCCCTGTAGAAAAGTGTGGAATGTTCCAGAAATTTCTGTATCTCCTCAGCCAATCATATTTCAGCGTCCATATTTGGTATATCACTAATAAAGATTATCTCGCCAAGGTCACCAAAAAAATCGCCAAGTAGGGAAAAAGTCGCCAAATTTGGTGCCAAATCCATTACCTGCCTTATTGGAGATTTCTAATGCGTTTTTAAGGGGAAATTACGCTTTCTTACTCTTATAATAATATAATATGCATTATTTTAACGCTAAAACAACTAGAAATGCCGAAAATTAACATTTTAACGACTTACTAAGCCTCTTTGAAAGAATTTCTACAAACTCGCAACAATATGGATATAAATAATTTGATTAGGAAGAATTATAATAATAATAAAGACCCTCTTCTGTCAGGAACGATTCCAGTTTAGACCGCTTCAAAACAGAGACTTTTGGTAGCCTTTTTTTTTTTTTTTTTTTTTTGAAATGCTATGTATTTTTATTTTTATTTTTATTTCTATTTTATTTTATTTTTAATCTGCATAAATGTTTCATCATTAGAAAGATCTTTCAAAATTGAACATTTTTTGTGCTTACACTTTTCCCTTAATCTCAATATGTAAAAGGATTTCAACGAAAGTTTATAACTACCATTGCAATTCTACAATACCCATGGAGGATAAAATTAAAATGTAGTATAAAATTCAGTCATAAAAATTATGGACTAATAGTTATTACGTCATTTTCTTGCAATCATGATAATGTACTTATCTGATATAAACAAACAGTTGATTGTGACGTCATATTTATCAAATTAGTTAAAGTAAATAACGTTACAAATAAGGTACCTAAGGTTACTTTGTTACAAATATGGTACACTTTCACTTGGTACCTTATTTGTAACGAAGTTTTGATTAGATATTTTCATAGAATAATAATAAAGGAAGAATGAGCGTATATGTTTTGGTTTCGGTTTGTAAAATCCAGGAATGCCGGGTATATGGTTGTAAAAATGCTTTAGTCTGATTGGTTAGCGACTTGTTGGCGAGATTTTTGAATCATCTCATCTCCCTGTCAATCAGTCAGCGAGGCAGCACCCGCAACAAACAGCGATAAATGTGCCGAGCATGGGTGCCCTACTTTAAGGCTTTGAGTAGCAAAAATAGCTTTCGCTGGCAATTCACTAGAAGTGGTTTGTAAGCATTAGAGTATTGACGAGCTCCTTCTTCCTTTATTATTATTCTATGGATATTTTAGAATTAATTAAAATATGAAAATAATTTCAAAATTGGACATTTAAATTTATGATTGTTGCCAAAAAAATTACCAGTTATTGTTATATGTATATATATATATATATATATATATTGAGGGGGGAGGGGCATAAAATAAAATAATGCTTTCACGCGAAAAATTAAAAAATAAAAAACATTAAATTTGCCCATGCATATAAAAAATACTTATTAAAACGAGTCGAAGAAGGAAGCGAAATAAGTACTGAGTTATATTACGATAAATACGATATATAATATACGTTATGTTAGACCTATCGTCCAGGGTTAGGAGGTATTTCCGTTAAAATAAATAGTTTGTTCGTTCGGTGCAACTTTCACATTAGCTCCGTCAGGTACAACTTTCATATTAGTCCCGTTAGGTGCAACTTGCACATTAGTCCCATTTAAATATAGTGTCCAGCGAAGCTTGCAAAGCATTCGTTGATTCACCACCTTAACTGATTTCACATTCTGTCATTTTTGACGGGGTTATGTACTAGTAATATAATATGAAACACGGATTAAGTAAGAAAACTGCAGCAAAAAAAATATTTTTTTTTTAATCTAAAAATTGACTGAAATCTCCTTGAAATTCATACATATACATATATATGTGTATATACATATAAGAAAGAAAGAAAAAGTTTATAAAGGATTCAAAGTTGTCATTAAACTTTGTTGCGAATTAAAGATGAAGAATCTGTTAAAGTAAAATTGCAGTCTGCTATCAGGAAAATAATTTAGAATTATTTTACTTGGGGCAATCGTATTATAATTTAAGGGTCGTATTCACCAAACTTCATTGATCGAGGATTAAACTATGGATCAGAAAATCCGAGAATCAAAGCAAACACTGAATTAAATTCCTACGGCATTCACCATCAGCCGATTACGTGATCCATGGATTAACGGGAAGAGAAATAAAGGCTTCGTTTTGATTAGCCAAGAACGAAGATAGCCTTTATTCATCGTTCGGCTTCAATTGACTAATCAATCGGATTAGAATATTAGAAGAGGAAAAAAGCAAATTGGCAACACTGATACACGCTGCTCTTATTTACTTCGCTTTTGTTTACGCACGGATAAAGAATCAATTGCCGGCCAGGTGGTTCGGTCGGTAGGTCGCTGCCTTCTGAATCCTCTGGTCCCAGGTTCGAATCCTGGTGCGGGCATGGATGTTTGTGGTGTCTTATGTCTTCAAAATATTGTGCACTTGTTTCTGCGAATTTCTGTAATATGGATCAATCGAGACGAAAGTCATTGTAACTATAGGTCTCAATATATGTCAAATAAATGTCAAATAAAGAATCAATTTTACTTTATAGCATTTTTAAAAAGAATAATCACGCAGACGACAACTGTTTACGCTACGATTTAAAATTTTGATTGTTACGGATAAGAGAATCTTAAAGCTATTAAAAAAATTTTCTGCCGAAGTTAATGCATTAATCTTTTCTGTGGCAGATGACAGCCTATTATCTAACATTCGTATTAGAGATTCCACGGAATCTTTATTTAATCGATAGCGATATCGAAATGCCACATTATCCAAAGAATCCAAATGTTTTAATGCACCGTCCTTTTCCTTCTTTCAAATGCTTCCAATAGTTCTAAGCTTTCAATATCATCTAGCAAGAATAGATCGTCAACGTCAGCCATGCTTGTTATTTGTTTACGAAGCTGAGCTGCGGAGTGCGCATGTGTTACGAAAAGATCCGAGAATTATCTCTGTTAATCCTCCGATATTCGAGGATCAAAAACGAAGTGTTAAAGTAGCCGGTGAACTGCGGATTTTCATTGGAGAATACCGATTTTCCTATAATCGAACGTTTACCGCTGATCCGAGGTTTAATCCGAGTGTTAAGAAGTTGGTGAATATGGCCCTTAGTGAAACTACTCTAAAATCCACTTCTCTTGACGGGATGAAGCCTGAAGAGTTACCTCCCATAAGAAAAGTGACAGTTTTTCCCAGTCCCAAATTTTACTCAGAGGACTTGATAAATTCCTTTCCATTAAAAGCCTATTACTACGGGATGCAGCAGCGCTACAATTAGGTCAATTATTTTCTACCGGCTGATAATTATACCAATGTTTGTTCTCGTCTCACTCATCAGACATCCGGACCGTCAGCTACTCCAGTAGTGGTGGGGGTAATAGTCAGAGGGGCTCAAAGTCGTAAAAAAAGTAAATTTTAAAGTTATTTTATACCGCTCCAAACTTGGTTTAGGGGATTATTTATACAATAGGAAAATAACCGTCAGCCACCTGAGAAGTAGTGGATTATACGTCAGTCGCTAGGCCGAACCTGCAAAAAATCTTAAAATATAAAGTAATTTTATACCGCACGAAACTCATACATATGATTCTTCATACATTAAATAATGGTAAAATAACCGTCAGCTGCTTTGGTAGTGGTGTAAAGACCATCAGCCGAGGCCATGTATGTTGTAACATGGCGTAGAAAATCCGAGCGCAGTCTAGTAATTTACATGGCTAAATTGACAACTTTTACCCCGTTCTGAGATAATATTTATTATTATAAATAGAAGATTATATATATACTAGCTGACCCGACAAACGTTGTTTTGTCATATATATTATTTCTAGACAATATTTTGCTAGAAAAAAATAACTAACTTATTGTAAGTGTGTAAGGATGTGGTATATAAGTGGAAGATGTATGGAGCGCTGTGAACGGCAAAAGAATATAAAAATAACAAAACACCAATCATTTATTTTTTTAATTTATTAAAATTGATTCTTTAAAATTATATACATATCGCTACTTATAACAATATTACTAAAAAACAATGTTAATCCCTTAATGCAACAGAGTGTACAATATTTTTTGTTATCCCATCTTTCGCCAATAAAAACAAACTGGATTGTTTGCCCACTCGAGAGCCACGTATAATTGTCCGTGTGAAAAACATGATGTGCTCAAATCTAAGCCACAGACAGACATCGTTTGGCCCTGAGACTTATTGATAGTCATTGCAAATGCCAATCTAATTGGAAATTGAGGGCGTTTAAATTGAATTGGCACATCTGTGGGTATAGGGATTCGCAGTAGTAATATATTTTCACCTAGGAATTTGTCATTTAAAATGATGGTTTCGATAACATTTTTCATTAATTTTTTTATGACTAATCGCGTGCCGTTGCACAACCGTGGTGGGTTCAAATTACGAAGAACATAACCGGAGATCCAACCTTCAGTTGTAAAATATGCGGTGGCATGCCTGGTAAATCCAATGAGTTTAAAAACTTTGTTGGATAATTTACAGCTTCGGTGGCATCGCAAACTGTATCATTAGATTTGCATGACACCAAGTCTCCTGGTAACAAATGTTGTATCTTGAGATTCAATTCGTTGACGTCCACATTTTTTGCTGCTAAAATTGCTCTTTCTGCCAGCCACTCATGATTTGTGTATCGTCTGTGTACATCGGGAAATATCTGGTCAATAAGAGCATCTTGAGAATCAATGATTGTGCAGAAATCGGTCGGTAATTTTATGCATCCAGTTTCATCTGTAGTAACTTTTCCATCGCCGATATCTAACAATTGTTTTGAGAATGTTTCAGCGGATGGATCTTGAAGCTTTTGAACGCACAAATTTACTTTCAGTTGTACTTTTTCAACATTACGCCACAATGACGATGATTTTAAGCACGCGTTGATCTCATCAGCGTATGTTGAACGCGGAATAACGGAAAGTGCTTGTCTGAAATCACCTGAAAAGAGTAACAGAGTGCCGCCAAATAGTTTGTCGTTGTTTTTTATATCTTTCAATGTCCTATTCGACGCCTCAATCGAATGTTTGTGTGCCATAGTGCATTCATCCCAGATACAAATTTTACACTATTTCAGCACTGTGGCCATGGACGATTGTTTTTTTATGTTGCACACTGCGTCTGGGTTATTTTGAATATTTAGTGGCAGTTTAAATAATGAATGAGCTGTTCTGCCTCCATCCAATAAAGTTGCCGCAATGCCAGATGATGCAATAGCCAATGCGATGCCATTATTTGATCGTATTTCGGCGATAATTAGCGAAATAAGGAATGTTTTGCCGGTTCCACCTGTGCACCAAAAAAAAAAAAAAAAAGAATCCACCTTGTCCTGCCAAAACTGCGAGCATGATGCGGTCGTAAATGGTTCTTTGTTCTTCATTCATTAGTGGGACATTGCGAGCAACAGTCGCTGCCATTTCTACAGTATTGTATTGCAGTTCACGATTCAATTCAGTGCTTATTAAATCAGATGAATTTCGATTTGTTGAATGCGTACCGAAATGACTGAGTGGTAAGTTGGCAATGATAATGCAAAGATCTTCAATAGCAATCAATGCTTCATTGTACATAGCGTCACTGAATACTATCGTTAGATCGTTGCACCGTGAACGATGTTGATGCAATATATCATCAGTCATTGAATCTTTGTGATTATCCCATAATGTCTCTGCTCGGGCCGGGAAACATGTAGTCAACACTATAGCGAATAGTAGACGAATTTGTTTTGCTGTACAGTTCAGTCCTACGTCAGCAAGCATACACTCCCACTGGTTGTCGTCTTCCAGCAAGCCGAGTGCAAGGCATGCATCTTTATACGTTGGATACTGTTGTCCATTCACTTTACGTAAATCTTGAAATGACAAAGGGCCGATGACATTAACCAATAACAGTCGAAGATAAAAGCACTCAGACTGTCTTGGGTTGACTGTAAATACTCGTCCCAAGGTGTTTGATTTGAATAAACTGGGACATGCATCAATCGGCGTGCCTTGCTTGCGGGGCATCCATTTTTTTGTTGGAGCCCATGTGAAATAGCGTGGTACTTCTGAATAGAGTAATGTCCGTGCAAAAGCACCAAAAGCATCCGCACGATTACACAATTCAAAAAATTCGATGAGTGTAGTTTTTGGTGGATTTATAGCACGATCAATCGCTGTCTCGCTCGTGAAATATACGCGCTGGCCATTTTCAAGATGGACGGCTAAATGAAGAACTGCTGGATACCGTTCATGAATTGGGAAACCAAAGATACGCCAAACAACTTCATTGGAGCTGACGTACCGGCCAATTTGGTAAAGTGTTATTTCATCGTTGTTATTCACCGGAGGAGCATTCACATTGGTATTTTCAACTCGAAATACAGCCATATCACTGCCTTTATTCACATACTTGCAAATGTATTTGATGCTCTTCACTGAACTGCAGAACTGAACATTAATATGAGCATTGAATGTTTTGCTCAGCAGAGGCGAATATGGGACCAACCAACGGTTATCAATGTCAATATCTATGTTGTTGACATAGATGACCGCCATAGATGATAAGATTGTCCGCCATTATCGGGATTTCTTCGACGATATATTGGATATCCGTCAACATTTGTGATCGTGAAATTTTTCGGAAAACGTTTAGTACATTTTCCATCTGCACAAATAATAATGGCCTAAAAATTCATTTTTCATTTTAACATAAAATAACTCCGTCGGATATTGACGAATTTTGTAAAAGAATATACCATTTTAACTAATTTTAACATTTTAACAATATTAACGTTGAAAAAACATTTTAAACACTTACGGTTAAAAATTCATTTTTCATTTCAACATTAAATAAATTCTAACATCGTGTTTACGATTCTAAAATATTAACTTTGAAAAAATATTTTAAACACTTCGTAAGATACGGTTACGATTCTAAAAATATTAATTTTGAAAAAATATTTTAAACACTTCGTAAGATACGGTTAAAAATTCATTTTTCATTTCAACATTAAATAAATTCTGACATCGTGTTTACGACAACTCACGCCATCTAGGTGGAAAAGTTGTTGAAATAGTTGGTTAAAAATTAATTAAGAAAGAACTAATTGAGTTACAACTTTCATTTGTAAATCTAAACCATTCTCGAATCCACCTGAAGACACACAAAAAATTTCATTAAAATCAGTCCAGCCGTTTAGGAGGAGTTCAGTGACATACACACGCACAAAAGAAATATATATATAAAGATATAAATAATAGATAACGTAATAAAATTTAATCTTAAAATTTAGCAATTAATAGAACTAAAACAATAACAGAACACTAAAATATAGAACTGAATTTAACATAGAGGAAAGAATGACACAAAAAGTTGCGATGATGAACCAATGAGTTACCATATTAACTTAAAATACTTACGCCGACCTGAAGGATAATAAAAAAGGGACCATTAAACTTGTGAAAGAGAAAAAAGATAATAAACCACATAATCAATTGGATATAAATGCTTAAAAGTAGAAATATACTTTTCAAGGGGCGCATATTTCATAAAGCAGAGAAAGCTGCAATGATTTCGTAAAACGATATTGCTAATCATAGCAATTTATATCATCTCACGCCCCGATCAATGCAGCAAAAAAAACCATAATGAATGAGAAAAAAAGTGAAAAATTCAATTAAAACAAAGGATAAATAAATATTAATTAAAATCTTAAAGGAAACCACATTAATAACATGAATTAAGCAGAGTAACCACATGGAAAACAATTAACACAAACTGGAAAAAAGGGTGATGCCAAAACCTAAATTGAAGTTAAAATAATAGCTCAACAGATATCGATTAATCGAAAAAACTTCAGAACAATAACAATTACATTAAAGATAAAATACAAAGAGTAAATATTAAATGATAATGTTAAAATTAATACTAGTAGAGTTAAATTAAATCGTACCAAAAATATTAATAATTAAATCGTTTAAGATAAGGACTGAAGAATGAAGGTTAAGGACTACTAAGTACAAGCGCCATCTTTCGGTTAGCTATAATAACATTAAGTCAGTTATATAAGATGTATTGACTGAAAGATTAAGATAATTTAGAAGTATTAACAGCAAGATTAAGATAATTTTTAAGATTTTTATTTAAGATGTAATGACTGAAAGATTAATATAATTTAGAAGTATTAACAGTTATATAAGATGTATTGACTGAAAGATTAAGATAATTTAGAAGTATTAACAGCAAGATTAAGATAATTTTTAAGATTTTTATTTAAGATGTAATGACTGAAAGATTAATATAATTTAGAAGTATTAACAGCAAGATTTAAATAATTTTTAAGATTTTTTTTTTTTTTTTTTTTAAGTCAAATTATTAAGTGTTAAGGTTTAAGAAGACATAATTACAAGCAAATAATGCCAAAGTGCACAACTATAAGGATAAGCAATGTAATGCGGTCATCATAAATTAAAATTAAAAATTAAAATTTAAAAGATTTTTTTTTTTTTTTTTTTTTTTTATATATTAATATTTATAAGATTTTATTTTTGTTATGCAAATAGATGGATTGTTCAAAGTTAACAAGGGATGCCTCAAATAGCCAGAAGCACAGTAAAAGTTAATGATAAAAGAGTTCAAAATACATAGTATCAACCAGAAAAAATAAAAGAGTGAGTTCAAAATTCATAGAATCCACCAGAAAAAATAATAATGTAACTTACAGCACTCCCCCACGGTTTTTTTTTTTTTTTTAATAAATTTTATTCAGCATCAAACCCACCCAGCCAACCAGCCAAACAACACCACCCTTCCTCCTTAATCAAACTTCTGCCCACCCATCCACCTGTTTTTTTTTTTTTTTTTTTTTTTTTTATATTAATTTTTTTTTTTTTAATTAAACCTTAGGTTTTTTTTTTTTTTGTGTTAGACAGAGACCCTTTTGATAAACAAGTGAATAAATAAATTTTTTAGGATATCCCATTTTTGTAGCAACATTAATTATGTGAGAGATATTTTTGTTTTTAAACCTATCTGAACAAAGATTATGTATACGAAAGAGGTGATTGAGAATAATATTTCTGTAGACAGAGATATGAAGACAAGAGGTAAATTGTGTAAATAAATTTACTTTGAAACTAAAATCTTGTCTTTTGTCATAAATATCGGTATAAATTTTACTACCATCAAGTTTAAGTTTTAAATCTAAGAAACTAATACAGTTATTTTTGAGATGATTATAAGTTAAGGTAAGGTGAGAAGGATATTCAAATTTAAATAAATTAGGCGAAAAATTATTGACATAAAGAATTATAATGTCATCAATGTATCGGTAAAAATAGACATTTTCAATACATAATCCCTGTTCATAATGGTAAAGGTATAAGTCAGCTAACATACTCGAGCTACATCCTCCTTGTGGAATACCGACCTTTTGAATATAGATCTTATTACAGTGTAGAATGTAATTGTTATGAATAATAAAATTTAAAAGTGTCTTAAATGAATTTGCCGAAAAGCATTTTGGTAAAGAGATTTGACTTTTAAATTTTTCAAAAAGGTTAAAGATGATACGATGAAGATCTGTTAAATTGATATTATTAAATAGGTCAGCAAAATCATAAGTCATGATATCAGTCACATTATTCATAGATAAGACATTGGCTTTAAGTTGATAACTATTTTTAAGGCAAAAGAAATTTTTTGATTTACTAATTAAGTCATAGATTTGTTTGAGAATATCAAGGAGAATTTTGTTAGCATTGTTGTTGTAAGTATTACACCCTACAGTGACAGTTCTGAATTTAATAGGATTTTTGTGAAATTTAGGGATAAGTACAATATAAGGATATTTAAAATTATTAAATGGAAGCTTTAGCAATTTATAAAAGCAGTGAATTTTGCGGTTATTGATTTTAAGATCATTATTGATAGTATGAAAGTTAGTACTATTAGATATAGATGAACTGAGTAAAGAAAGATAATAATGTTTACAGATTATTGCATAATTATTAGGAGATTTATCGACATAAGTAATAACAAAGTTTTGTTGCAATTCTTTGATAGATTTAAAGAGATTTGATTTATTGTAATGTGTGAGATTTGATCTATGTTGAATTAATTCAGCTTTAAGTTTTGAAATTACTAAAAATTTCCATTGATTGAAATATTCAATAGGTTTATTATAAGAGATGGAGAGTTTATAAATAAACAAATCAATATCATAAGAAAACTGTTGTATGATCTTTGAAATATTAGTTTTTGAAGGGAGTCGATATTTAGTACCATATTCCATAAATTTCTTTAAATTTGAGTCATTAATAATATTAAGATCACCAGTGATAATATGTGCATGATCTCTGTCAACATATTTTACATTTGAGGGATGAGCACAACTACAAGTCACATGAGAAGATAAATTAGACTTAGAGACTGAATTATAGTTAAAAAGCAGGCGACCAAGTGTAATAGGATATTTAAAGGTACGAGAAATATGAATGTCTTTAATAGGAAACATGCATGATTTATCATTAAGAATAGATGAAATATTAATGCTATTAAATATTTGATTAGAATAATTTAGAATAAGCTGTGAATTTGATTGGATTTTGTGAGGTTTTTTAGAGATATTTAAATTGAAGAGTTTAAGTCTGTATAATATTAAATCATAGAAAATATCAGAAAAATGTTGATTATAGGATTGGTTTTTAAATACACTTAAGTAAGTGGACAAATACTTTTTTTTGATAGCAAATATAAACTTTCTAATGTAAATCCAATCATAATGGTTAAGATAATTTGACTGTAAGGCAAGAATATTTTTGATAATGAGATTTTTTGATATTAAACCATTAGTAGATTTATTGGATTTGTTACCTCTTTTTGAACGAGAAGTTTTCTGGTTGACACTATGATTTAGTACAGAGTAAACAGGGGAGTAATCATGAAGGGGATTAATGTTAGTATAAACCTTAACAACCCTATTAAAATATTCATGATTCAAGCCATATGGATAAATTGTATTAAAATATTTCATGTAGTTAGATTCAAAGAAAAGGCGCTCACTTTTATTTTTTTGAATCCTAAGAATTTCAATAGTACATGAGCAGAAATTGTGTAAATTAAAATGTCTTAACTCAATAGTTGATTTACTGTTAAGGACAGGTGATGATAACTTTTTTGAGTCTGAGCGATGTTGATTAATTCTAATATGTAAAGGGGTGGAAGTTCCACCAATATACTGCATTTTACAGATACCACAACTTAATTTGTATATAACATTATAAACCTGACAAAAAGGAACCAATTTTGAATCATTATAAATTTGGGACTGTAAAGCATTAGGGCATGTTTTGCAACGAGAAGAATCACACTTTCTAAATTTAAGATTGGAAGGAGGAGAGTATAGGTAGCTTGATGACGATCCAGGAATATCCCTATAAATATTCCTGTACCGGGCACAATACTGAGGGAAACCAGAGCATTTCTTGCCAGGCACTACTAATTTACTGAGAACATTCATAATAAGAGAGTGATTTTATATAAAATAAGTAAATCAATTTTAATTTGCATGTATTATATATTAAAACTATCATTGAGAAAATAAATAAATAAAATTCTTGAATAAGTAGAGAGATAATAAAATTGAAAAATCATGAATAATAAAGCTTGAAAAATAGACTTCAGCCTATACATATCCACCAACATATTGAAAATCACAAATTTAATATTAAACATTCTTGATTAAAGTAGGCATACATAAATAAAAGTTAATCATTTAATCTGGGATAATTACATAATAAACTATACAAAATATTTACAAAAGTTCCAATCCAAAGTAAAATTCAACCCGAAGCAATATGATTATAAACCAAACACTCAAAATCAAATGACTAAAATTGAATAAATGAACTATTGAAAAACTATAATGGAATAAGTGAATAATAAATGCTCATGATGTCAAAATTTAACCACATGAAACTTAAGAAAATTATGCATAACTTAACCAATGAAAAACTATAATGGAATAAGTGAATAATAAATGATCATTATGACAATTTTAAACCACATGAAAATTAAAAAAATTATGCATAAATACTTTTAAATTTAATAATAATTGTCAAAACTCATTTATGCACAAACAAAATACTTTTAAATATAATAATAATTGTCAAAACTCATTTATGCACAAACAAACTACTAAAGGAATATCCCAATTTTGAACTTAGATAAAGCAGTTCTACATCAAAGAGCCATTAAATGCATAGATCCACAAAAAGCCAAACATTGTATATGATTAACAATTGAAATAATACACATCAGAAAAAGCGCCATTGCAGCTGTAATCAAAGTGCATGTAAACTTTTAGAATATTGATGGTAAGCCAAATTGGCAAACAAACGTATATATATATAATAATATATACATTAATATATAAACAAGATTTTAAATAAAAGAAAAAAACTGTTTATATTAAACAAAATACATTTAAATTTAATGCGCATAAGCAGCAGATAGAATTTAAATGCAAATATAAATAATAGATAACGTAATAAAATTTAATCTTAAAATTTAGCAATTAATAGAACTAAAACAATAACAGAACACTAAAATATAGAACTGAATTTAACATAGAGGAAAGAATGACACAAAAAGTTGCGATGATGAACCAATGAGTTACCATATTAACTTAAAATACTTACGCCGACCTGAAGGATAATAAAAAAGGGACCATTAAACTTGTGAAAGAGAAAAAAGATAATAAACCACATAATCAATTGGATATAAATGCTTAAAAGTAGAAATATACTTTTCAAGGGGCGCATATTTCATAAAGCAGAGAAAGCTGCAATGATTTCGTAAAACGATATTGCTAATCATAGCAATTTATATCATCTCACGCCCCGATCAATGCAGCAAAAAAACCATAATGAATGAGAAAAAAAGTGAAAAATTCAATTAAAACAAAGGATAAATAAATATTAATTAAAATCTTAAAGGAAACCACATTAATAACATGAATTAAGCAGAGTAACCACATGGAAAACAATTAACACAAACTGGAAAAAAGGGTGATGCCAAAACCTAAATTGAAGTTAAAATAATAGCTCAACAGATATCGATTAATCGAAAAAACTTCAGAACAATAACAATTACATTAAAGATAAAATACAAAGAGTAAATATTAAATGATAATGTTAAAATTAATACTAGTAGAGTTAAATTAAATCGTACCAAAAATATTAATAATTAAATCGTTTAAGATAAGGACTGAAGAATGAAGGTTAAGGACTACTAAGTACAAGCGCCATCTTTCGGTTAGCTATAATAACATTAAGTCAGTTATATAAGATGTATTGACTGAAAGATTAAGATAATTTAGAAGTATTAACAGCAAGATTAAGATAATTTTTAAGATTTTTATTTAAGATGTAATGACTGAAAGATTAATATAATTTAGAAGTATTAACAGTTATATAAGATGTATTGACTGAAAGATTAAGATAATTTAGAAGTATTAACAGCAAGATTAAGATAATTTTTAAGATTTTTATTTAAGATGTAATGACTGAAAGATTAATATAATTTAGAAGTATTAACAGCAAGATTTAAATAATTTTTAAGATTTTTTTTTTTTTTTTTTTTTAAGTCAAATTATTAAGTGTTAAGTTTTAAGAAGACATAATTACAAGCAAATAATGCCAAAGTGCACAACTATAAGGATAAGCAATGTAATGCGGTCATCATAAATTAAAATTAAAAATTAAAATTTAAAAGATTTTTTTTTTTTTTTTTTTTTATATTAATATTTATAAGATTTTATTTTTGTTATGCAAATAGATGGATTGTTCAAAGTTAACAAGGGATGCCTCAAATAGCCAGAAGCACAGTAAAAGTTAATGATAAAAGAGTTCAAAATACATAGTATCAACCAGAAAAAATAAAAGAGTGAGTTCAAAATTCATAGAATCCACCAGAAAAAATAATAATGTAACTTACAGCACTCCCCCACGGTTTTTTTTTTTTTTTTTTTTTTTTATAAATTTTATTCAGCATCAAACCCACCCAGCCAACCAGCCAAACAACACCACCCTTCCTCCTTAATCAAACTTCTGCCCACCCATCCACCTGTTTTTTTTTTTTTTTTTTTTTTTTTTTTTTTTTTATATTAATTTTTTTTTTTTTTAATTAAACCTTAGGTTTTTTTTTTTTTTTTTTTTTTTTTTGTGTTAGACAGAGACCCTTTTGATAAACAAGTGAATAAATAAATTTTTTAGGATATCCCATTTTTGTAGCAACATTAATTATGTGAGAGATATTTTTGTTTTTAAACCTATCTGAACAAAGATTATGTATACGAAAGAGGTGATTGAGAATAATATTTCTGTAGACAGAGATATGAAGACAAGAGGTAAATTGTGTAAATAAATTTACTTTGAAACTAAAATCTTGTCTTTTGTCATAAATATCGGTATAAATTTTACTACCATCAAGTTTAAGTTTTAAATCTAAGAAACTAATACAGTTATTTTTGAGATGATTATAAGTTAAGGTAAGGTGAGAAGGATATTCAAATTTAAATAAATTAGGCGAAAAATTATTGACATAAAGAATTATAATGTCATCAATGTATCGGTAAAAATAGACATTTTCAATACATAATCCCTGTTCATAATGGTAAAGGTATAAGTCAGCTAACATACTCGAGCTACATCCTCCTTGTGGAATACCGACCTTTTGAATATAGATCTTATTACAGTGTAGAATGTAATTGTTATGAATAATAAAATTTAAAAGTGTCTTAAATGAATTTGCCGAAAAGCATTTTGGTAAAGAGATTTGACTTTTAAATTTTTCAAAAAGGTTAAAGATGATACGATGAAGATCTGTTAAATTGATATTATTAAATAGGTCAGCAAAATCATAAGTCATGATATCAGTCACATTATTCATAGATAAGACATTGGCTTTAAGTTGATAACTATTTTTAAGGCAAAAGAAATTTTTTGATTTACTAATTAAGTCATAGATTTGTTTGAGAATATCAAGGAGAATTTTGTTAGCATTGTTGTTGTAAGTATTACACCCTACAGTGACAGTTCTGAATTTAATAGGATTTTTGTGAAATTTAGGGATAAGTACAATATAAGGATATTTAAAATTATTAAATGGAAGCTTTAGCAATTTATAAAAGCAGTGAATTTTGCGGTTATTGATTTTAAGATCATTATTGATAGTATGAAAGTTAGTACTATTAGATATAGATGAACTGAGTAAAGAAAGATAATAATGTTTACAGATTATTGCATAATTATTAGGAGATTTATCGACATAAGTAATAACAAAGTTTTGTTGCAATTCTTTGATAGATTTAAAGAGATTTGATTTATTGTAATGTGTGAGATTTGATCTATGTTGAATTAATTCAGCTTTAAGTTTTGAAATTACTAAAAATTTCCATTGATTGAAATATTCAATAGGTTTATTATAAGAGATGGAGAGTTTATAAATAAACAAATCAATATCATAAGAAAACTGTTGTATGATCTTTGAAATATTAGTTTTTGAAGGGAGTCGATATTTAGTACCATATTCCATAAATTTCTTTAAATTTGAGTCATTAATAATATTAAGATCACCAGTGATAATATGTGCATGATCTCTGTCAACATATTTTACATTTGAGGGATGAGCACAACTACAAGTCACATGAGAAGATAAATTAGACTTAGAGACTGAATTATAGTTAAAAAGCAGGCGACCAAGTGTAATAGGATATTTAAAGGTACGAGAAATATGAATGTCTTTAATAGGAAACATGCATGATTTATCATTAAGAATAGATGAAATATTAATGCTATTAAATATTTGATTAGAATAATTTAGAATAAGCTGTGAATTTGATTGGATTTTGTGAGGTTTTTTAGAGATATTTAAATTGAAGAGTTTAAGTCTGTATAATATTAAATCATAGAAAATATCAGAAAAATGTTGATTATAGGATTGGTTTTTAAATACACTTAAGTAAGTGGACAAATACTTTTTTTTGATAGCAAATATAAACTTTCTAATGTAAATCCAATCATAATGGTTAAGATAATTTGACTGTAAGGCAAGAATATTTTTGATAATGAGATTTTTTGATATTAAACCATTAGTAGATTTATTGGATTTGTTACCTCTTTTTGAACGAGAAGTTTTCTGGTTGACACTATGATTTAGTACAGAGTAAACAGGGGAGTAATCATGAAGGGGATTAATGTTAGTATAAACCTTAACAACCCTATTAAAATATTCATGATTCAAGCCATATGGATAAATTGTATTAAAATATTTCATGTAGTTAGATTCAAAGAAAAGGCGCTCACTTTTATTTTTTTGAATCCTAAGAATTTCAATAGTACATGAGCAGAAATTGTGTAAATTAAAATGTCTTAACTCAATAGTTGATTTACTGTTAAGGACAGGTGATGATAACTTTTTTGAGTCTGAGCGATGTTGATTAATTCTAATATGTAAAGGGGTGGAAGTTTCACCAATATACTGCATTTTACAGATACCACAACTTAATTTGTATATAACATTATAAACCTGACAAAAAGGAACCAATTTTGAATCATTATAAATTTGGGACTGTAAAGCATTAGGGCATGTTTTGCAACGAGAAGAATCACACTTTCTAAATTTAAGATTGGAAGGAGGAGAGTATAGGTAGCTTGATGACGATCCAGGAATATCCCTATAAATATTCCTGTACCGGGCACAATACTGAGGGAAACCAGAGCATTTCTTGCCAGGCACTACTAATTTACTGAGAACATTCATAATAAGAGAGTGATTTTATATAAAATAAGTAAATCAATTTTAATTTGCATGTATTATATATTAAAACTATCATTGAGAAAATAAATAAATAAAATTCTTGAATAAGTAGAGAGATAATAAAATTGAAAAATCATGAATAATAAAGCTTGAAAAATAGACTTCAGCCTATACATATCCACCAACATATTGAAAATCACAAATTTAATATTAAACATTCTTGATTAAAGTAGGCATACATAAATAAAAATTAATCATTTAATCTGGGATAATTACATAATAAACTATACAAAATATTTACAAAAGTTCCAATCCAAAGTAAAATTCAACCCGAAGCAATATGATTATAAACCAAACACTCAAAATCAAATGACTAAAATTGAATAAATGAACTATTGAAAAACTATAATGGAATAAGTGAATAATAAATGCTCATGATGTCAAAATTTAACCACATGAAACTTAAGAAAATTATGCATAAGTTAACCAATGAAAAACTATAATGGAATAAGTGAATAATAAATGATCATTATGACAATTTTAAACCACATGAAAATTAAAAAAATTATGCATAAATACTTTTAAATTTAATAATAATTGTCAAAACTCATTTATGCACAAACAAAATACTTTTAAATATAATAATAATTGTCAAAACTCATTTATGCACAAACAAACTACTAAAGGAATATCCCAATTTTGAACTTAGATAAAGCAGTTCTACATCAAAGAGCCATTAAATGCATAGATCCACAAAAAGCCAAACATTGTATATGATTAACAATTGAAATAATACACATCAGAAAAAGCGCCATTGCAGCTGTAATCAAAGTGCATGTAAACTTTTAGAATATTGATGGTAAGCCAAATTGGCAAACAAACGTATATATATATAATAATATATACATTAATATATAAACAAGATTTTAAATAAAAGAAAAAAACTGTTTATATTAAACAAAATACATTTAAATTTAATGCGCATAAGCAGCAGATAGAATTTAAATGCAAATATAAATAATAGATAACGTAATAAAATTTAATCTTAAAATTTAGCAATTAATAGAACTAAAACAATAACAGAACACTAAAATATAGAACTGAATTTAACATAGAGGAAAGAATGACACAAAAAGTTGCGATGATGAACCAATGAGTTACCATATTAACTTAAAATACTTACGCCGACCTGAAGGATAATAAAAAAGGGACCATTAAACTTGTGAAAGAGAAAAATGATAATAAACCACATAATCAATTGGATATAAATGCTTAAAAGTAGAAATATACTTTTCAAGGGGCGCATATTTCATAAAGCAGAGAAAGCTGCAATGATTTCGTAAAACGATATTGCTAATCATAGCAATTTATATCATCTCACGCCCCGATCAATGCAGCAAAAAAACCATAATGAATGAGAAAAAAAGTGAAAAATTCAATTAAAACAAAGGATAAATAAATATTAATTAAAATCTTAAAGGAAACCACATTAATAACATGAATTAAGCAGAGTAACCACATGGAAAACAATTAACACAAACTGGAAAAAAGGGTGATGCCAAAACCTAAATTGAAGTTAAAATAATAGCTCAACAGATATCGATTAATCGAAAAAACTTCAGAACAATAACAATTACATTAAAGATAAAATACAAAGAGTAAATATTAAATGATAATGTTAAAATTAATACTAGTAGAGTTAAATTAAATCGTACCAAAAATATTAATAATTAAATCGTTTAAGATAAGGACTGAAGAATGAAGGTTAAGGACTACTAAGTACAAGCGCCATCTTTCGGTTAGCTATAATAACATTAAGTCAGTTATATAAGATGTATTGACTGAAAGATTAAGATAATTTAGAAGTATTAACAGCAAGATTAAGATAATTTTTAAGATTTTTATTTAAGATGTAATGACTGAAAGATTAATATAATTTAGAAGTATTAACAGTTATATAAGATGTATTGACTGAAAGATTAAGTTATTTAGAAGTATTAACAGCAAGATTAAGATAATTTTTAAGATTTTTATTTAAGATGTAATGACTGAAAGATTAATATAATTTAGAAGTATTAGCAGCAAGATTTAAATAATTTTTAAGATTTTTTTTTTTTTTTTTTTTTTTTTTAAGTCAAATTATTAAGTGTTAAGTTTTAAGAAGACATAATTACAAGCAAATAATGCCAAAGTGCACAACTATAAGGATAAGCAATGTAATGCGGTCATCATAAATTAAAATTAAAAATTAAAATTTAAAAGATTTTTTTTTTTTTTTTTTTTTTTATATATATTAATATTTATAAGATTTTATTTTTGTTATGCAAATAGATGGATTGTTCAAAGTTAACAAGGGATGCCTCAAATAGCCAGAAGCACAGTAAAAGTTAATGATAAAAGAGTTCAAAATACATAGTATCAACCAGAAAAAATAAAAGAGTGAGTTCAAAATTCATAGAATCCACCAGAAAAAATAATAATGTAACTTACAGCACTCCCCCACGGTTTTTTTTTTTTTTTTTTTTTTTTTATAAATTTTATTCAGCATCAAACCCACCCAGCCAACCAGCCAAACAACACCACCCTTCCTCCTTAATCAAACTTCTGCCCACCCATCCACCTGTTTTTTTTTTTTTTTTTTTTTTTTTTTTTTTTTTTTTTTTTATTAATTTTTTTAATTTTTAATTAAACCTTAGGTTTTTTTTTTTTTTTTTTTTTTTTTTTTTTTTTTGTGTTAGACAGAGACCCTTTTGATAAACAAGTGAATAAATAAATTTTTTAGGATATCCCATTTTTGTAGCAACATTAATTATGTGAGAGATATTTTTGTTTTTAAACCTATCTGAACAAAGATTATGTATACGAAAGAGGTGATTGAGAATAATATTTCTGTAGACAGAGATATGAAGACAAGAGGTAAATTGTGTAAATAAATTTACTTTGAAACTAAAATCTTGTCTTTTGTCATAAATATCGGTATAAATTTTACTACCATCAAGTTTAAGTTTTAAATCTAAGAAACTAATACAGTTATTTTTGAGATGATTATAAGTTAAGGTAAGGTGAGAAGGATATTCAAATTTAAATAAATTAGGCGAAAAATTATTGACATAAAGAATTATAATGTCATCAATGTATCGGTAAAAATAGACATTTTCAATACATAATCCCTGTTCATAATGGTAAAGGTATAAGTCAGCTAACATACTCGAGCTACATCCTCCTTGTGGAATACCGACCTTTTGAATATAGATCTTATTACAGTGTAGAATGTAATTGTTATGAATAATAAAATTTAAAAGTGTCTTAAATGAATTTGCCGAAAAGCATTTTGGTAAAGAGATTTGACTTTTAAATTTTTCAAAAAGGTTAAAGATGATACGATGAAGATCTGTTAAATTGATATTATTAAATAGGTCAGCAAAATCATAAGTCATGATATCAGTCACATTATTCATAGATAAGACATTGGCTTTAAGTTGATAACTATTTTTAAGGCAAAAGAAATTTTTTGATTTACTAATTAAGTCATAGATTTGTTTGAGAATATCAAGGAGAATTTTGTTAGCATTGTTGTTGTAAGTATTACACCCTACAGTGACAGTTCTGAATTTAATAGGATTTTTGTGAAATTTAGGGATAAGTACAATATAAGGATATTTAAAATTATTAAATGGAAGCTTTAGCAATTTATAAAAGCAGTGAATTTTGCGGTTATTGATTTTAAGATCATTATTGATAGTATGAAAGTTAGTACTATTAGATATAGATGAACTGAGTAAAGAAAGATAATAATGTTTACAGATTATTGCATAATTATTAGGAGATTTATCGACATAAGTAATAACAAAGTTTTGTTGCAATTCTTTGATAGATTTAAAGAGATTTGATTTATTGTAATGTGTGAGATTTGATCTATGTTGAATTAATTCAGCTTTAAGTTTTGAAATTACTAAAAATTTCCATTGATTGAAATATTCAATAGGTTTATTATAAGAGATGGAGAGTTTATAAATAAACAAATCAATATCATAAGAAAACTGTTGTATGATCTTTGAAATATTAGTTTTTGAAGGGAGTCGATATTTAGTACCATATTCCATAAATTTCTTTAAATTTGAGTCATTAATAATATTAAGATCACCAGTGATAATATGTGCATGATCTCTGTCAACATATTTTACATTTGAGGGATGAGCACAACTACAAGTCACATGAGAAGATAAATTAGACTTAGAGACTGAATTATAGTTAAAAAGCAGGCGACCAAGTGTAATAGGATATTTAAAGGTACGAGAAATATGAATGTCTTTAATAGGAAACATGCATGATTTATCATTAAGAATAGATGAAATATTAATGCTATTAAATATTTGATTAGAATAATTTAGAATAAGCTGTGAATTTGATTGGATTTTGTGAGGTTTTTTAGAGATATTTAAATTGAAGAGTTTAAGTCTGTATAATATTAAATCATAGAAAATATCAGAAAAATGTTGATTATAGGATTGGTTTTTAAATACACTTAAGTAAGTGGACAAATACTTTTTTTTGATAGCAAATATAAACTTTCTAATGTAAATCCAATCATAATGGTTAAGATAATTTGACTGTAAGGCAAGAATATTTTTGATAATGAGATTTTTTGATATTAAACCATTAGTAGATTTATTGGATTTGTTACCTCTTTTTGAACGAGAAGTTTTCTGGTTGACACTATGATTTAGTACAGAGTAAACAGGGGAGTAATCATGAAGGGGATTAATGTTAGTATAAACCTTAACAACCCTATTAAAATATTCATGATTCAAGCCATATGGATAAATTGTATTAAAATATTTCATGTAGTTAGATTCAAAGAAAAGGCGCTCACTTTTATTTTTTTGAATCCTAAGAATTTCAATAGTACATGAGCAGAAATTGTGTAAATTAAAATGTCTTAACTCAATAGTTGATTTACTGTTAAGGACAGGTGATGATATCTTTTTTGAGTCTGAGCGATGTTGATTAATTCTAATATGTAAAGGGGTGGAAGTTTCACCAATATACTGCATTTTACAGATACCACAACTTAATTTGTATATAACATTATAAACCTGACAAAAAGGAACCAATTTTGAATCATTATAAATTTGGGACTGTAAAGCATTAGGGCATGTTTTGCAACGAGAAGAATCACACTTTCTAAATTTAAGATTGGAAGGAGGAGAGTATAGGTAGCTTGATGACGATCCAGGAATATCCCTATAAATATTCCTGTACCGGGCACAATACTGAGGGAAACCAGAGCATTTCTTGCCAGGCACTACTAATTTACTGAGAACATTCATAATAAGAGAGTGATTTTATATAAAATAAGTAAATCAATTTTAATTTGCATGTATTATATATTAAAACTATCATTGAGAAAATAAATAAATAAAATTCTTGAATAAGTAGAGAGATAATAAAATTGAAAAATCATGAATAATAAAGCTTGAAAAATAGACTTCAGCCTATACATATCCACCAACATATTGAAAATCACAAATTTAATATTAAACATTCTTGATTAAAGTAGGCATACATAAATAAAAATTAATCATTTAATCTGGGATAATTACATAATAAACTATACAAAATATTTACAAAAGTTCCAATCCAAAGTAAAATTCAACCCGAAGCAATATGATTATAAACCAAACACTCAAAATCAAATGACTAAAATTGAATAAATGAACTATTGAAAAACTATAATGGAATAAGTGAATAATAAATGCTCATGATGTCAAAATTTAACCACATGAAACTTAAGAAAATTATGCATAAGTTAACCAATGAAAAACTATAATGGAATAAGTGAATAATAAATGATCATTATGACAATTTTAAACCACATGAAAATTAAAAAAATTATGCATAAATACTTTTAAATTTATTAATAATTGTCAAAACTCATTTATGCACAAACAAAATACTTTTAAATATAATAATAATTGTCAAAACTCATTTATGCACAAACAAACTACTAAAGGAATATCCCAATTTTGAACTTAGATAAAGCAGTTCTACATCAAAGAGCCATTAAATGCATAGATCCACAAAAAGCCAAACATTGTATATGATTAACAATTGAAATAATACACATCAGAAAAAGCGCCATTGCAGCTGTAATCAAAGTGCATGTAAACTTTTAGAATATTGATGGTAAGCCAAATTGGCAAACAAACGTATATATATATAATAATATATACATTAATATATAAACAAGATTTTAAATAAAAGAAAAAAACTGTTTATATTAAACAAAATACATTTAAATTTAATGCGCATAAGCAGCAGATAGAATTTAAATGCAAATATAAATAATAGATAACGTAATAAAATTTAATCTTAAAATTTAGCAATTAATAGAACTAAAACAATAACAGAACACTAAAATATAGAACTGAATTTAACATAGAGGAAAGAATGACACAAAAAGTTGCGATGATGAACCAATGAGTTACCATATTAACTTAAAATACTTACGCCGACCTGAAGGATAATAAAAAAGGGACCATTAAACTTGTGAAAGAGAAAAAAGATAATAAACCACATAATCAATTGGATATAAATGCTTAAAAGTAGAAATATACTTTTCAAGGGGCGCATATTTCATAAAGCAGAGAAAGCTGCAATGATTTCGTAAAACGATATTGCTAATCATAGCAATTTATATCATCTCACGCCCCGATCAATGCAGCAAAAAAACCATAATGAATGAGAAAAAAAGTGAAAAATTCAATTAAAACAAAGGATAAATAAATATTAATTAAAATCTTAAAGGAAACCACATTAATAACATGAATTAAGCAGAGTAACCACATGGAAAACAATTAACACAAACTGGAAAAAAGGGTGATGCCAAAACCTAAATTGAAGTTAAAATAATAGCTCAACAGATATCGATTAATCGAAAAAACTTCAGAACAATAACAATTACATTAAAGATAAAATACAAAGAGTAAATATTAAATGATAATGTTAAAATTAATACTAGTAGAGTTAAATTAAATCGTACCAAAAATATTAATAATTAAATCGTTTAAGATAAGGACTGAAGAATGAAGGTTAAGGACTACTAAGTACAAGCGCCATCTTTCGGTTAGCTATAATAACATTAAGTCAGTTATATAAGATGTATTGACTGAAAGATTAAGATAATTTAGAAGTATTAACAGCAAGATAAAGATAATTTTTAAGATTTTTATTTAAGATGTAATGACTGAAAGATTAATATAATTTAGAAGTATTAACAGTTATATAAGATGTATTGACTGAAAGATTAAGATAATTTAGAAGTATTAACAGCAAGATTAAGATAATTTTTAAGATTTTTATTTAAGATGTAATGACTGAAAGATTAATATAATTTAGAAGTATTAACAGCAAGATTTAAATAATTTTTAAGATTTTTTTTTTTTTTTTTTTTTTTTAAGTCAAATTATTAAGTGTTAAGTTTTAAGAAGACATAATTACAAGCAAATAATGCCAAAGTGCACAACTATAAGGATAAGCAATGTAATGCGGTCATCATAAATTAAAATTAAAAATTAAAATTTAAAAGATTTTTTTTTTTTTTTTTTTTTTTATATATTAATATTTATAAGATTTTATTTTTGTTATGCAAATAGATGGATTGTTCAAAGTTAACAAGGGATGCCTCAAATAGCCAGAAGCACAGTAAAAGTTAATGATAAAAGAGTTCAAAATACATAGTATCAACCAGAAAAAATAAAAGAGTGAGTTCAAAATTCATAGAATCCACCAGAAAAAATAATAATGTAACTTACAGCACTCCCCCACGGTTTTTTTTTTTTTTTTTTTTTTTTTTTTTTTTTTAAATAAATTTTATTCAGCATCAAACCCACCCAGCCAACCAGCCAAACAACACCACCCTTCCTCCTTAATCAAACTTCTGCCCACCCATCCACCTGTTTTTTTTTTTTTTTTTTTTTTTTTTTTTTATTAATTTTTTTAATTTTTAATTAAACCTTAGGTTTTTTTTTTTTTTTTTTTTTTTTTTTTGTGTGTTAGACAGAGACCCTTTTGATAAACAAGTGAATAAATAAATTTTTTAGGATATCCCATTTTTGTAGCAACATTAATTATGTGAGAGATATTTTTGTTTTTAAACCTATCTGAACAAAGATTATGTATACGAAAGAGGTGATTGAGAATAATATTTCTGTAGACAGAGATATGAAGACAAGAGGTAAATTGTGTAAATAAATTTACTTTGAAACTAAAATCTTGTCTTTTGTCATAAATATCGGTATAAATTTTACTACCATCAAGTTTAAGTTTTAAATCTAAGAAACTAATACAGTTATTTTTGAGATGATTATAAGTTAAGTTAAGGTGAGAAGGATATTCAAATTTAAATAAATTAGGCGAAAAATTATTGACATAAAGAATTATAATGTCATCAATGTATCGGTAAAAATAGACATTTTCAATACATAATCCCTGTTCATAATGGTAAAGGTATAAGTCAGCTAACATACTCGAGCTACATCCTCCTTGTGGAATACCGACCTTTTGAATATAGATCTTATTGTTTTTCTGCAGTAGTTTCAATATCTTTCATTTTTTCATAAAAAGAAAGAAAAAAACTTCATTAAAAAATATCAACGTTAGTTACATATATTTAGTACAGACACATGAAAAAATAATTTTAAAAATACCTGTAGACTCTCCGACAATGTTTGTTATACTGCTAATGATTGGTGGAATTTGATCTCCATCAAACCCTTTATAGCAATATTTACTTTCTTTTAGTTTCTATCCATAATCTAGTGGTAAGTCGATGAATTAAAGTTATATGCATTACTCCACAAATTGGAAATATACATTGAACGTAAAATTTTTTTGCCGTAGTTCAGATTTACATGGAGAAAATGTTGCGACATCAATCGTTGAGTTCAAAAAGAATTTATCTTTTTTTTTTTTCCCTCGTTCATTTTGTAAATTTTTTCAAATATCACAACTCTTGCTGAATTGACGTCAACAATGCTTTTTGGATTATACCTTTTACATACGAATTCTTCTATTGTACATTGCAGTTTATCTAAATTATAGTCATCATAAGTCTGTAAATGCCTTGATGTAGGTTGAGGATTTTCTTAACAAATCAAATGACCTTTTTTCCCTTTTCTATAAAAGGCAGGATTAAATTCGTACCCAGTGAAAGCAAAAAACCCAGGCAAAGATGCACACAAATTTTGACCTAGTGCTACATATAATTTATTCACATTCACATAACTTTGGTTATTTCCTGTTCCAAGCAGGATATGTATTTTGAACTTTGCATATGCATCATATTTCCTAGTAATATAACCAAAATATCGGTATCAGAGCATTCTATAGTGACATTTGCATCAAAATTCAACTGTCAAACATGAAATACTGTTTTTGTATCTGCTTCTTCGTGTTCTTGGCTATCCAGATGTTCTGTGCTTCTCGCTGTTCTTTCATTTTCTTTCAAATATTGATAGCAGGATGAAATGAAGCATTAATGAAAATGCTTCTCTCACCTATAAATGAAGCGTAGTGATCATTTTGCCAATCGTTACTTAAAAACTGAATTAAAGGATCCTTAAAATTTATATTCTTTAATTCAAAAGCAAAATTCGCAGGTCGTGTTTGATCAGGACTGTTTATAGAGAAATGTGGTTCCCGTGTCCTCCCTCTTAAGGTATGCTCATGATCTTTTATTGGTGGAGAAAATTATTAATCGAATATTATTATGATTGTATGTGCCGTAGTTGCAAATAAAAAGAAAAAATGACAATAATTTCTTGGAAATATTACGAAAGGTCAACGGAACGTCTCTCATCACATGTAAGATGAAATATCTATCGAAAATCATAGCGTCACAAGCTTATGGAGGATTACTGTCAATATTCCTTTCCAATATATTCAATAATGCCAATTTATCTGTCTTACAAATAGCTCCATTAAGGTGACATATCGCTGACGGAACTGGAGTTAATGGGTAAGTAAGAATAACATCTATATTTAACGGATGATTCAAAGCAAGTAACAATAATTGGCCAAATAAGTCGCGCTGCATTCGAACTTCAACAAATTTAACAGATACTAATAATTTTAATTTTTTAATTTTTTTTTTTTTTTTTATAGTATCCGAAAAAGTTGAAACTTCACATTTAGCAATACTTTTTTCAAACCTTTGAGGATGAAAACTGCATTCAGCAATATAATTTTCTCGCTGTTCATTCCCTAGACTTTCAACGTTCAGAAAAAAATTAGCTACATTTTCTGGTGCTTTTTGACCACTCGATAGATTGAATAAAATGTTAACATCAAAATTATTGGAAAAGGGATCATTTGTTTTCAAGTGAGATATTAAAATCTCAAATTGAGCAGCATATTTTATTATTCTATTTTATTCAGAACTCCTGTCTAATGTCTTGACTTTTTTGTAAGCCTGCATTTTCCATTACAGGAGTTATAATTGCTGTGCGAATGCTGTGACTTCTACACCAACGCTGGCGAGCTGAAATGGAATTAGTTGAATGGATTATGCTCGTTAACCGGTTCGCAGCATCAGCATTTATTGTTTGTTCTAACGCTAGATCTATAGGTATTCTGGAAAACGGTTTATCAGTTCTTTAACTCCATATATGATCCTTCTTACAACTTTAACTCTAATCCTGGATGAGTGATGTGTGCTTTTATTAATTTTTCATGATACATGACTGCGTATCGTGAAAAATTTTGCTGCTTAAAAGCAAAGAAAATATTAGTTATTTTCGGTAATATATATTTAAACAATTCTATATCTGGCTTCCTGATGCTTCGACCCAGTAGTAAATAATAATTAATTAAATTATTATAAATCATAAAAATTGTGCAGTTTTGCCATGCTTGCCAGCTAGTGTTAGCTGCTGATACCTTTCACATTTTCCATAAAAATCTAATACTTCTTTATTTGTGTTTTCAGGATTAATGGATTCCTCAGATTTAAATTTCAGTAAATAGACTTTCATTTCCAATGTGATTTCAATATTTTCTTTTATTATTTTTTTTTTTTCCTTAATGTAAAATTTGAAGAGCTAACGATAACATTGGATGCAACCTTTTACAGCGATTGCAGTGTTGACCTGATATAAAAGTATTAACAGATCCACTTGCCAGTAACTTAGCGTTAATCATAACATTAAATAATACACAGCTATCAATGAATTTTCCAACTGCTTTGAAATGCGCCATGATTATCGAAAAGAGCCAAAATGAATAAATAAATTGTCGAACCGCGGCTTTTCGCTGTTTTGTATCTGCATAGCAAATTTTGCAATAGCTAAATCACAAGTCACTTCCATGTAAGGCTCATTGCATTCTAATGCAACTTGTTGACTCTGTTTCATTGTTTCCAATACTACAGAATTTTTCGTTGGTGAATCGCTGATTGTCATTAAATATAAAAAATTTTGTGTAGGACTTGTATCAAAATGAATTAAACAGTTATAACCCACCCAGGATGGTGTTTGGGTAATTTTAAATAAAGAGAAACTAACCAACTCAAATCGACATATTTAAATGTGCGAATATCATCTGAAAATTTTAATCGCAACGGCTCTAAAGTTTTTCGTACACTAGATTTTTTATTATAAGCATGCAAATCAAATGTTATTGCATCATAAGTTCGTCGTCTTTTTCTAGAACTTGTGCAAGCATCTGTCACTGAACTATCTTGAGGTAAAGTTATTCTAATATTATCATGGTTATTATCGCTTACATTTTGGAGTATTATTCCGACGGTGTCGTGCAAAGTGTCTTTGCCGCTTGAGGTATTAACAAATCTATCAAAATTATTGAATGCTAAATCAGTACATAGACTGCTTGAACGAATTGAAATAATATAATATATATATAGTCTCTTATTGAGGTTCATTTTCTAACCAACCAGCGTGTTTTTTTTTTTTTTTTTTTTTTTTTTTTTTTTTTAATTAAATGCTTGAAGCAAATCTTGTAACTCCTGAAATGCGGAAGCAAGCAGTACAATGTCCCCAACAAATCTCAAATGATTTATAAATTCTCCATCAATTTTTATGCCTTTATCGTCCCGATTTAGTTTTTTAAAAGCTTGCTTGAAAAATGCATATCAAAGAGAGTTATCGATTTTTTTTCCAACGATTTGCTCATATTTTTTTAAAATGTTAAAATTACATTTATTAAAAAATAAATTAAGATAAAAGGAGATAAAAGTAAAGTATTAAAAATATATTAAAATAAAAGCGCGCATCACACAATTTTTACTTTTCAGAGTGGAATGTTAAAAATTAGCGTATTTTGGCAACACTTCTATACAAAATCAAGGAATGAACGAACCGATATGCGATAGTTTCAACACTAATAATAATTTTATTATTGCCAGCTTTTTGTTTAACGGGTATAAGTCGTCAGTTTAGCCATGTAAATTACTAGACTGCGCTCGGATTTTCTACGCTATGTTACTAGATTCATGGCCGCGGCTGACGGTCTTTCTACCACTACCAAAGCAGCTGACGGTTATTTTCTCATTATTTGATGTATTCCCATTATTTATATATGAGTCTCGTGCGATATAAAATAACTTTATTTTTTAAGATCTTTTGCAGGTTCGGCCTAGCGACTGACGTATAATCCACCACTTCCCAGGTGGCTGATGGTTATTTTCTTATTGCATATTGTATAAATAATCTCCTAAACCAAGTTTGGAGCGGTATAAAATAACTTTTTTTTTATTTTATTTTTTATTTTTTACGAGTTCGAGGCCCTCTTACTCCTATCCTCACCGCACGTGCGATGACTGACGCTCATTTTGGTTACTGTTGATACCTAAACAATTACTGGAAATAAGAATTGGACGGTATAAAATCACTACGAAAAATGAAGCGCTGCCTCCCGTACTATATCTATAATTGCGTATTTCTAATAAGAGGACACATTTTGTGAGATAAGACAATTTTATGCTTTTATATTAAATCGGTTTGTCTGTGTGTTATCAATTTTCTTTAATATGAATATATTGTAGAATCTTCGTGGAACCTTCTGGAAATGTTTAGAAACTTCATGAAATCGTCTGGAAACTCCTAGGAAACGTCTAGAAACGTTTAGAAACTTTATGAAAGGTCTGGAAATTTCATGAAAATGTCTAGAAACTTTATGCAACCTTCTAGAAACTTCGTAGAACACTTTCAGAAAGCTTTTAGAATTTTTCAGAAAATTGCAGCATTTTTAAAAAGGTTTCAGAGTTTTAGAAAAGTTTTTCAGTAACATAGCATTGCAAAGCTTGTTAGAAGATTTAAAAAAAAAAAATAAATAAATAAGTAGAATGCTTTATAAAAATGCTCTTAAAAGTAGAAAAATATGAAAAATTTTGGAAAATTGTTGTAAGCTTGAAGAAAAAATAAATAAAATTTAAAAATCATTCAAAGTTTAGGTGTTTCTTTTCGTTCAGGAGTAAACTTTTCCTTTGTGAATTTTAAACACTTAAAAAAAAAAAATCCTTCAAGATGACGATAATTTTTCAAAAAGTTCCGTATTTTCGACTTTTTAGGGCATCTCTATAAAAACATTTGGCGTATTTTCTTTGGCGTTTCTGACGCAGTAGTTTATTCGGGTTTTAATATGTTATATTAATTTTAAGTATTTATTCATAATGAATGTGATTGTTAAGCCGTGATTGGTCTTCATATGGATACAAATATTATTGCACCTTTCTTTCCTATAACAGATTTTATATGCTAAAGAACTTCCAAACATCAAATACTCTATTTTGCTTCAACAGAAAAATTATCATCCTTTCATTAAAAAAATAAACTACCATTACTATAAAATAAAAACCTAATATTAAAGTTTCGATGATTCCTATTATAAGGTGTACAAACTGTTAAAATTTAATTTTCCTTTTTTTCTTCTTATAAGTTAAGTTTTTTATTTTATTTCTATAAAAATAAAATTGTGCATTAAATCACTTTATGTGTTAAACTTTAAATAACTTGAGGCGTACGAACCCTAGAATATTCAAATACAAAAATATGGGTAACAAGATTAAAACAAAATATTAGCTGGGGAAAAAATAAAATAAATAAGAAAACTAGTTGGCACAGGTGGACTCTGCTCAGTTCCCCACCATATTTATGGTCTCATAAATTTCTAGTGCGAGACATATTATAATCATGTTAAAAGAAATGAATTTGACCAAAGCTTGATACAGTGACAGAATGAAATCCCCGCCTAATAGGATATCCATCGTTCACTTCGATATATTTATCTTATTCTAATCTATTAATTTATATTATCAGGGTCAATTCCGTTGTTTATGTTTCATGCTACTATTTCCAATGCAATGATCCTCAAAATTCATATTTATATGAAAAAATTACAATTTCGCTATGTTGATAAAATCGTAAATTACGAATAATTTACGAAATTTTCCTATTAGAATATTTGTATTATATCATGTTCAAAAAAATATCATAAATGTAATTTTGAACTTGTCTAATGTATTTAGGATCCTCAAAATGGAAGTTTATGCTCAATTTTGCCTTATTCTGACATGTTAAGTAAATCGTAAATTCCAAATAACTTACGAATTTTTTAAATTGGAAAAATCATAGTCTATGATATTCATGCCAGTATCCTATATAATATTTCGAAAGTGGTTTGACATCTTTACGATGAAAATATCCCTCAAGATTGACGTTTATGTGAAATTTGGCTCTATGATGCCATGTTAAGAAATTCATAAATTTCCAATAACTTACGAAATTTTTAGATTTGAAAATTCATAGTCATTAATATTCATGCCAGTGTCCTAAATAATATTTCAAAAGTAGTCTGACATCTTTACGATGAAAATATCGCTAAAAATTGACGTTTATGTGAAATTTTGCCCCATACTGTCATGTTAAGAAATTCGTAAATTTCCAATAACTTGCGAAATTTTCAAAGTAGCATATTTATAGTTACTGTTGTACATTCCGGCATCAAAACGGATATTTTAAAACTGGTCTGACATTTTTACAGTGAAAAGTTTCCATTTAATGCACGTTTAAGTGAATTTTTGTCCTATTCTCCCATGTTAAGAAAATCGTAAATTTCTAATAACTTACGCAGTTTTTAAAATCGAATGTTGCAAATGAATAGGGTTCTTGCCAGTGTCGAAAGTAATATTTTAAAACTGATCTGACCTCTCTGCGACAATTTGTTCTTGAGATATCGTGTACACAGACTAACAAACTAACAGACTAACAGACACCCTACAGACAGACACCATACAAATTTTGTCATTTTCGGATTCCTCACACCTGAAAACGTGTAAAAAAGTCAAAAAACCGAGGTCGAAAATTTTCACGATTACCTAAGTTCCCCATACCTATAGTATGATGGGGAACTAAAAAAGTTAATTTATTAATCTTGAGGAGCACGGAGAGTTCTCAGCATTCCTAAAAAATTTTTGTACATTTTATTACAGTGCCTTATTGCTATATTATTTAAGAAATGAGTGCTCTCTGATATAGTGCTGGCAAAAATAAATTAATTAATTAATTAAAAATTAAAAAAATTTGTGCTTTAACATACCAAAAAAATTATAAAATTTGCTCCTTGAAAAATAAAAAATATTCTTACTATTCCTAAACTTTCTCCTAGTTGTGCAATGTTGTACTTAATCTTTCTACTCATTTTTATTATTGTGTTTTCTTTTTCCATAAGCTCTAAAATTCCTTTGTTATTGTTTTTTGTTCCTTTTATGCCCCCCCCCTCTCTCTCTCTCCATTGCAGGGAAATTGTAATTCGGGACTCTCAGTCCGTTAGCTTCCACTTTTAGGTAAAGGAGGATGCGTGACGCTGTCACAGGTGCCTCCCAACTCCACCATAAGCGTTTCTTTCTCGATTTGTATGTTATTTATTTCTTAAAAATATATCCAATATTCATATTTGTACTATCAATATACTATGGATATAAATGCTTTGATTAGAAAGACTGTAACTATAATGTATATCCATTTGTAATATAAATGTGAATGTGGAAAATTTTGCTCTGAAATATTGTAACTGAGGAGAATAACGCCCACAGGCGGACCTTACTGTAAAAATGAAAAAAACATGCGGTTGCGAAAGCGTTAACAAACTTGCCAACCATCTCATTATGAACCGTACAATTTTTAGTACCCGCCTTTTTTTTTTTTTTTTTTTTTTTTTCACACCAATAATTTTTTACAGTAATTTTAGGCTTATTTATTCGCAACAACATTTGGAGAGAATAACTCTAAATATATAAAGGTGTGAGAAAAGGGGCGTTTTTTCAGGGGGCGTTAACAATTGTACGGTTGTTGATGAGAAGGTTGGCAAGTATGTATTAATATTCAGTAGCGTTGTTAGTCCCGCCCTATTTTCCACACCAGTAAATTTATAGAATATAATATTTTCAAAGTGTAATTGCAAATAAATAAGAAGAAAAATTCTCTAAAAATATACTGGTGTGAAAGAAAAGGTCGGGCTAACAATACTACTGAATATTAATTAGGATGTTGGCAAGTATGGCAATATTATAAAATGCGTGTAAAATTTTAGGAATGCAACGAGACCTGAACATATCTATTTTAAACAGTTAGCCCCGCCTTAATGTTTCTCGTTAATGCTTTATATAAACTGGAGACTTACGAATCTTACAGTATGAAAATACAAAAATATGTATAAAAATATTAACACTTTCGCGACCGCATGATTTTATCTTTTTGACAGTGAGGTCCGCCTGTGGGCGTTATTCTCCCAAGGTAAAATATTTCATAACAAAATTTTCTGTGTTCACATTTATATTACAAATGGATATGCATTATAATTATATTCTTTCAAATCAATATATTTGTACCTACAGTAAATTTTATTGCAAAATTATGAACACTGGGTACATACATAAGAAATAAGTAACACACAAACTACGAAAGAAACGCCCACTGGCGGAGTTGCAGATTTTCAAATGACGTGAATCTACGTCAGCGGTCGCGAAAGTGTTAACACAAAAAATAGCAGTAAAAAATGTGAAAAGTTATGTAACATTTAAAAAAAAAATGAGGTATTATATTGCTATTTTGAACATAAACCCCGCCTTTAGGCGTTTCGCAAAAACGCAACATTGTTCAACAAAATGATTTCACTTATCCATTACATAATAATTCAAATTTTGTTTTCAACAATAGATGCGATACGCTAAATGTCAGTGGCGTTTATATATAAAGATGTCACATAAAAAGTCAAGTACGAATGCGACAAATATATATATTTTTTTTTAAGTATTGTTTCAGAGAAAGTTAATAGGCGGGGTTCATTTCTTTTGGAATATCATTACATCACAATCTTCCGCCTGCAATGCGTTAGCTTTACCCCCCCCCCCCCCCCTCAAAAAAAAAAAAAAAAAGTTAATTTTTGTAGTAAAAATCCGAAAAACATCCCATAGGAAAAGAATTAAACTATAAAACTTTTTCTCCAGGTTTTAGACTTTCTATTATTGATTACATAAATTTAAAAACTTTTTCACACACCATAAAATTAATGTAAACTCTACCGGTTTCGAATGGACATGGTCTTTCTTCTTCAAATGCAAAAACATGTGCTACTACTTTTGAGGCAAAAACAAGACTGAATGCGAGGCAAAAACTAAAGAGGGAGGAGCTACACAACCAACCAATACATACTTGCCAACCATCTCATTAATAACCGTGCAATTGTTAACGCCCCCTGAAAAAACGCCCCTTTTCTCACACCACTATATTTTTAGAGTTATTCTCTCCAAATGTTGTTACGATTAAATAAGATTAAAATTACTCTAAAAAAATATTGGTGTGATAAAAAAGGTGGGTACTAAAAATTGTACGGTTCATAATAAGATGGTTGGCAAGTATGTCAATAGGACAGTAGGGTTAGTGATGCTGAAATTAAACCCGATAACTTTGTTGTCTTGCCTTTTTATCCTTCCTTATGTTTCAAATTAGCAAAATTTTAAAACGTTTTAATTTTCATGTTTTCTTCTAAATAAATTTCAATTCCCTTTGACTAAACCACCTGTTCCTCAGCTTCATAAGTAGGGTATCTATAATGTCCCTTGTAATAATTGCCATTTGTCTTACATTGGTTAATCTAAAGGAAATCTTGAATGCCATTTACGTGAGCTTGAGCTAGCTAGTCACTAAGCAAGAAATTTCTAAATCTTCTATTGCGAAGCGTAGTTTGGAACCACAGTTTAAATTTCCAGCAAGCCAAAATTATATTTAATACTAAACGCGTTTCCGAATTAGATTTTCTGGAAAATTTAGCTATTTATCTTAATTGTGATAAAATAGGTAAGGAAAAATCAGATTCCAGTTTACTGTCTACAGCTTGGAAAAATTCGTTTAATTCGATTAAATAATTTCCTTACATTTTATTTTTAAAAAAGTTAGGGGAAATCCGTGTAATATGGACCCCTTAAACAAGAATGCTCATAAAACTAACATTATTAAAATAATAAGATTAATTTTGTGGGCAATTATATAGTTGCATGGTTCAAGCTTGGTAAAGCACTCTGGGAACTATTAATAATTGCAGGAAATAATTATTTTATTTATGTATCGGTGGTCCATATTACACATATGTTCGCGTAATATGGACCAAATGGTCCATAGTGGTCCTTCCCAAACAGTTGAGACACTTGGAATTGTGAAACGAACTGTCTAGCACGTTCCCTCACACACTTGTCGGAAACAGTAGAAATGGACGAAAAAAATAATAGTTAATGGACGAAAAAAGGACGCTCCAAAGGCTATAGTATATTCAATGGGTTGTATGCGAAGGAAGTGACAGCTTGATTACCCCCTGCTTCTCTGGCCTATTCTATAGCCTCAAGTAAGGCTCCTATATATACGAGCTGGCGCATCCGACATTTTTTTGCCTTAGGGTTGCCGCATGTACCTAGCGTGATAAACAAACGGCATCCATTGTTTCTACCGTCTTGCTCGTAATTTTAGTGAAATAAACTGCAATATGGGAGGTTGTTCAGCAATAAACTGCTGTAAACACTCCAGAAAAGGATACAAAATGTTTAAGTTTCCTTCGGATAATGCAAGAAGGAGAAAATGGGCTGCGAATTGTCGTCCAGATTCTTGGATCCCGGGACTTAATGCACAGCTTTGCATAGTAAGTTTTATTGTTATTCACTTATACTTTTCTTTGCATTTCTGACATTTATAAAGTAAAAAAAAATAAAAAAAAGTATTATTTAAATCTAAATATGTATTTTAATAACCATAAATTATTTTAAGAAACGCTTTTTTACTGTGTGTTTGTAGAGTCTTGGCGACGTTTTTTTGGTTCGCCAAAGTTGTCTTGTTTCCGTGTTCTGATAGTATTAGGTCGTTGAAAAAACTTTCCAATTTTAATTGGTACGCTCTTTTTTTTTTTTTTCCCCCTTTCAAATGTTATGAATTATTTAAGAAACAGAAACAGATTACTTGTGTTGCTTATCATTTTTGGTCGATTTTATTTTTAGATGAAAATTTCTTAAAACCACCAGTGAAGCGATAAAATCGCCAAGCGGAAATGCTGTCCTCTTACGAGGCAAAAAAATGGCGGTGATGCGCCGGCCTATTATTTATTTAAGGGGCTCTAGCCTCAAGAGTTTGTGTGTGCGACATATGTACGCCGAGTATTAACAAAAACAAAACCTCTCTGATTTTATCATGAACCACTGCTCCATATCACACAACAGAGCATGATTCATATTTCACGCATAAATAAAGCAACGTTGTTTCCAATCCCATATCGCTATGCAAATTGGCGCCCATGAAACACATGTCTAAATTGTTCAGAAAATAAGTACATTTGCTACTATTAACACGAAAATTATATTACAATTACCTAACAGCAGAAAGTAATACTTTCATTTTAACATACTTGTTACATCAATGATCATATAAACCGAAAAGTCAATTTCATAATCGTCCAAATACAGGTACTCATGTACAGTCGGGGGAAAAAAAAACGCAGTACTCGACGTAATTTCGTTGCTAATATATGTAGAAAAATGTAATAGGTATCATTCGACGGGGAATTGTGAGTAGTTTCAGAAAATGAACTGAAATTTTGAATTGGGGGTCGAATACATATTAAAACGCGCACCAACTTTTGATTTTTTTCAATGGTAATGCCCCATTTTTATTTTATATTTGAATTCCTGGGATCGCGACAACGCGAAAAAGTATATTGATTGTATATTTTACTTATTTTTTCACAGAGTTATAAGCGTTCAAAGTTTGAAGGTGCTAATGTTAAATTCATATTTCAAACTTTTATTAATATCTTCACAAAAAGTAAGTTGATCGATGTATTATTATTATTTTTTTTTTTTTTTTTTTACGAGATACAGTGAAGAAACCCAAATAAAATCCATCATTACTTTTCATTCTGAAAAATATTTTTAATTTTGAAAAATATTAATAAATTCATAATCATAAAAATTATAAATTATGACCTATATTAATTTTTACATAAAATGAATCCTAATGCTGAAAAATATCGGTGTGCAAATTTGCAGCTCATTCCAGTTATTAATTTTTGAGATATAAATAAATCTTTCTTTTGAAGGGATTTAGGGGGCCGTCTCTTATAAAGTTTTGCATGAGACAACGAATCAAATCTTTAAAAAATAACAAGGAAAATTAAACAAAATATGTTTATTTTTTTATTAACGGGTCAAATTATATAACAACAACATCAAACGCAAAGAAATGAAATAAAAATGGTGATTTTTAGACATTAGTGTTAGCATCAGGAATTCCTGTTTTCTAAAGAAGACAAGCCCCGCCTTCATCGTTCTTCAAAACAAAACAATACAGAAAAGTAAAGTAAATGTGACATTGAGCATTCGTGTTAAACCCCTTATTTTATGTTGACAAAAATATGCACAAGTGGTATTTACTTGATCGATTACTGGTGATAAATTTCGAACCTTTTAAACGACCACTAGAAGAAAAAAATTAACTAAATAGGCGCTGTTTACTGTTTTAAATAGAAAAATTAGTAAATGTAAAAATTGTCTATTAAAAAAAACACGAATGGAATTGGAGTGCAAAACAGACTTGTAAAATTGTTTCTTTACTACCGTTATAGTTAAAGGATTAATTATTTGCTTCATATATTGCTTTATTTTTATTTATTTATTTTGTAGGGGGGAGGATTATTATTTTAAGGACACTTTAGTCTTTAAAATTTTAGTAATATATTTAAACTTTATATATTTTTTAAATTATACTTTTACTTTTATAAATATATTTTAACACTTTTTGCGACAGCAGGATTTTGTAATTTTGACAGTGAGATCCGCCTAAGGGCGTTATTCTCTCAGAATAAAGTATTTCAGAACAAATTTTCTGTATTCACAATTACATTATGGATATACAGTATAATTATATTCTTTCTAATCAATATATTTCTATCCATAGTATATTTTATTACAAAAATATGAACACTGGGTACACACTTAAGAAATAAGGAACACACAAATTACGAAAGAAACGCCCACTGAGAGAGTTACAGATTTTCAAATGACGTGAATTTACGTCAGCTGTCGCGAAAGGGTTAATTAAGAAATTATATTTTTATAGAAATTATATTTTTATAGAAATTATAAAACGAATCGTACAGTTCCAAAGAGTTCAACTGACCCAAAACTGGTAATTGCGATTAAAATTGTTTAATATTTGCTTCATGAACCCTTACAATAATTTATCGGAAAAGATTTAGTTTATGCGTTGTTATATTTATGTATTTATACTAGCAGGCTTTGCCCGCTTCTCTGGACATTAAACTTAAATGAGTTGTCAAAATCCCATATCTTTATTAATAACCTAAGTTCTCGCTGTGATTGGTAGAGGTTTTCTCGCTTGCAACGTGAGGAGTCTGGGTCCCCACTGTCTTCGGCACAACTTACCCACTTCTTACTTCCCCTTCATCAGCGGGTGAGTTCGAAGTTTTGCAAAATCCGACTAATGTACATAATGCGTACACTTAATCAATATCCACACACCAAAATTCGCCATTCTAAGATAAATCAAAGCGAATTCAAACGGAAAAACATGTTCTTACACATGTTTATTGCCCTCCGACTCCGAGAAGGGGGGGGGGGGATTTCGAATTTCGTGAAATCCAGTTACAATAAGTGCCGGATGCATACAAACAATTTACGCACTAAATTTCGTGACCACAGAAGACTTTAATAGAAAATATTATAAATAAATAAATACAAAAAGCACAGCTTTAGTATGGGAACCCTTTGGTGACTTTAAATATTTTAAGCCATTTTTGCGATGAACTGAATTGGCTATCTCAATTGTGCAATTAAAGATCTTGGCGAGAAACGTCCGAGCTGCTTCGGTGCCGAATTTCAAATTTTGCCAAAGGGATCCAATACTAAAGCTGTTCCATACACAAAACTAGTATGTTGTGGCCACCACAAGACTTTCTTCTATACTTTCCTATATACATATTCAATCAGTAACAATATTAAAAAAAAAAAAAAAAAACGATTTTTTTTCTAAGTTTTTATTTTTGTTAAAAGTAACACATATTCAACCAGCAACAATATTTATAAAAAAAAAAAAAAAAAAAAAAAAAAAAAAATTTACTATTTTTTTTTCTTTTGTTAAAAGTAAAAAAAAATCGATAACTTTGTTTTAAATAATCACAGATTTATAGTTCAACCATTCGTTTAAAAGGTATTGACGAGATCTTTCGAAAGATACCCATCTTGAAAATTTACCCCCCCGGGGGGGTATTTTCCCCCCAGGGGGGGAAGCGATGCCCCCACATGCACAAAATTTTTTTCCTAGTTACGTGCTACTATTATCAATAATTCATATTAATTTTACAACCACAAGTTTAAAATAACTCTTATTATGCACATTTATACGAATTTTTGTCCTATACTGCCATGTTAAAAATTTAGATAAAATGCTATCTTAGCGCCACCTGTTGAGCTATTGATCCACAAATATAATCAGCACCAGTTTATGTCGGGGACCAACTAAATACCAAGTTTGGTAAAATTTCGTTTAAGAAAAAAAAAAAAAAGGATTTATTTTCTGTTTTTTTTCGTTAAAAGTAAAAAAAATCGATAACTTTGTTTTAAATTATCACAGATTTATGGTTCAACCATTCGTTTTAAAGGTATTGACGAGACCTTTCGAAAGATACCCATCTTGAAACTTTGCCCCCCTTGGGGGGGAAACCGATGCCCCCACATGCACAAAAATTTTTTCATAGTTAACTACTGCTATTATCAACGAGATCTTTCGAAAGATACCCATTGTGAAAATTTACCCCCCCCCCTAGGGGGGGAAGCGATGCCCCCCCCCATGCACAAAATTTTTTTCCTAGTTACATACTACTATTATCAATAATTCATATTAATTTTACAATCACAAGTTTAAAATAACTCTTATTATGCACATTTATACGAATTTTTGTCCTATACTGCCATGTTAAAAATTTAGATAAAATGCTATCACAGCGCCACCTGTTGAGCTATTGATCCCCAAATATAATCAGCACCAGTTTATGTCGGGGACCAACTAAATACCAAGTTTGGTAAAATTTCGTTTAAAAAAAAAAAAAAAAAAAAAAAAAAAAAAACGATTTTTTTCAAAGTTTTTATTTTTGTTAAAAGTAATACATATTCAACCTGCAACAATACATATTTATAAAAAATAAAAAAAAAATACTATTTTTTTTTTCTTTTGTTAAAAGTAAAAAAAATCGATAACTTTGTTTTAAATAATCACAGATTTATAGTTCAACCATTCGTTTAAAAGGTATTGACGAGATCTTTCGAAAGATACCCATCTTGAAATTTTACCCCCCATGGGGGGGAAGCGATGCCCCCACATGCACAAATTTTTTTTCCTAGTTACGTACTACTATTATCAATAATTCATATTAATTTTACAATCACAAGTTTAAAATAACTCTTATTATGCACATTTATACGAATTTTTGTCCTATACTGCCATGTTAAAAATTTAGATAAAATGCTATCACAGCGCCACCTGTTGAGCTATTGATCCACAAATATAATCAGCACCAGTTTATATCGGGGACCAACTAAATACCAAGTTTGGTAACATTTCGTTTAAAAAAAAAAAATACGATTTTTTTACTAAGTTTTTTTTTTTGTTAAAAGTAAAAAAAATCGATAACTTTGTTTTAAATTATCACAGATTTATGCTTCAACCATTCGTTTTAAAGGTATTGACGATACCTTTCGAAAGATACCCATCTTGAAACTTTGCCCCCCCCCCCCGGGTGGGTACTTCCCCCCCCGGTGGGGGGGAACCGATGCCCCCACACGCACAAAATTTTTTTCCCAGTTAACTATTACTATTATCAACGAGACCTTTCGAAAGATACCCATCTCGAAAATTTACTTCCCCCGCAGGTGGGGGGAACCGATGCCCCCATATGCACAAAATTTTTTTCCTAGTTAACTACTACTATTATCAATAATTCATATTAATTTTACAATCACAAGTGTAAAATAACTCTCATTATGCCCATTTATACGGAATTTTGTCCTATGCTGCCATGTTAAAAATTTGCATAAAATGCAATCACAGCGCCACCTGTTGAGCTATTGATCCCAAAATCTAATCAGCACCAGTTCATCTCAGGGTGCAACTAAATACCAAGTTTGGTTAAATTTCATTCATTGGTTCGTGAGATACAGCGTCCACAAAAAAATGATACAGACAGACAGACAGACAGACAGACAGACAGACAGACAGACATTTTCTAAAAACTATTAATTCGTAATCTAGACATCCCAAAACATGTAAGTCCATCAAAAAACGGAGTTCGAAAATTTTCGCGAATCCAATACTTTCTCTATATTACATATAGAAGAAAATAATAAATAAATAAATAAAATAAAATAAAATAAAAACTCTTTTCTGATATTTACAAAATAAAAATAAAAAATCTTAATAAAATCCAAATTATAATCATTTACAATTAAGGGGAGAACATAAAAGAACCTTATAAGGTACATAATAACAACAAAAAATTTTGTTTTACTGCAGGAAAGAAAAGTACTGCTCAGTACTGCTTAATTAAATAAAAATATTAAACTAATGCCAAATATCTCTATGAAAATATTTATCCACCTGCAAATTCCTGATTTAAAAAAAAAAAAAAATCACCAACTTTTGCAGGTATTTTTCTCTCTAATTTTTACGTGAAATTAAAAATATTTCATTTTATTTCTGGAAAATAAAAATATATATAAATGCGTATATATAAGTATAAAACCTTCTACCGAATCTGGGTTGAAAACGGAAAAAGGGTAAAATAAATTAGAAATATCAGACCTATATTTATAAATTTGATACCAAATGAAAGGGGCGATTTTTCTGAATCCAGGGGTGCAAATAGTTTTTCGATGCGACAATTAGATTTTTAAAAAATAACTAAAGTGTGAAATTTAAGTGGCAACGGAAAAACGGAAAAAGGGAAAAATAAATTAGAAATATCAAACCTATTGTTACAAATTCAGTACCAAATGAAAGGGGTGATTTTTCTGAATCCTGGGGTGTAAACAGTTTTTCGATACGACAATTAGATTTTTTAAAATTAACTAAAGTATGAAACTTAGATGGCAGCACTTCATTTCAATCTTTTCATAATTTGTAATGCGAATCACGCGAATAAAAAAGTCTTTAACTTAAAAATTTATTTTTATATTTTATTTTTCCACTCAAAGCGTTTTAGTGAAAAAATATTTATGGCGCATGCGCAGGCGTTTTTTACCCGCAATTTAAACTCTAATCATAATTTTGAGAATTTTTATAGATATAATTTTAAGTTGGGTGAAGACCTAAGTTTCTGCCAAGCGCCGTTGAATTCCGTCCAGCCGTTCTCGAGTGATGCCCGGACAAACATGTTTTAGTCTTTTACCCCCCAGGGGGGAACGGGGGGGAATTTCTGAAAAGTTGATAGATATAATTTTAAATTGGGTGAATACCTAAATTCCTGCCAAGCGCCGATGAATTCCGCCCAGCCGTTCGCAAGTGATGCCCGGACAAAAAAAGCGACATACAGACACGATCACACACACACACAGACAAAATTTTCTGAAGTCATTTTCGGCTTTCATGGGGTGTAAAACGTGAAGATATCGCAAAATTTTTTGATTCCGACAAATTTACAGACAAAAGTCTGATTTTATTAATATAGATTGTTTCATTTAGTATTTTATGTTTAATGTTAATATTTTATGTTAATTTTTAAGAAAATTTAAGCTTTATTGGTGATCACTACAGCCACTGGAAAACTATTGCACTTTTTTCAAAGAGTACAGTCTGGACAAATCGCAAGTGTAATGTATTTAAATAGACCTAAAATTACTTTAAAAAGTACTGAAATATATGCTAATCTAAGAAATTGAATTTAGGATAATTTAGGAACTGGTAAAAGATTAATCTGTTTATTAATTTTTATAATCCTTTTTTTCCTGAAAGATTTCCGGTGTAAAACATTAAAATTTCGTCAATTTCTTAAAGAATCTTAATTTATTTTTCTACATTTACGGATAACCCCCCAACACATTTTTTATTATAACTCAATAAATACTAAAGATAAAAATTACAAACAGTATACTTTTCCGCACTGCCAGACTCTCAGAAATTCGAATATGAAGTCAAAATTGGGTGTTGCTATTGAAAAAAATCAAAGTTGGCGCCCATTTCAATATGTAGATAACCCCTAATTCAAAATTCGACAGCATTTTCAAAAAGTGCATTTAATTTCCTGTTGAATGGTGTCTATTAAATTTTTCTGCGTTAATTAATAATGAAATTACAGCGAGTGCTGCGATTTTGTTTCCCCAACTGTACTAGTCACTTCCTGCTTTGTATAACAATAATATTCACTAAAGGCAATGAGATGGTTTCACGATCTAGTGTTGAACATATAGATTTCCTCATGGTCCGTATTACACGATGGCCCATATTACACAGTTCTCCCCTATATTTTAAATAATAAATAAATGAATGAAAAATCCCTTCCCCCTTTTTTTGTGTGTTTATTTATCTTGTCTCTTGCTTTTTAGTTGTGTTGCTATCTGGTTGTTTTGTGCATGCTGTTATGATATTGATTGGTTGTTTTTTCCTGCTTTCAGTATTACTTTTGCCTTCAAAATAGTAGAACGTGTTTTTACACCTAAAGAAGAAAGGCCACGTTCTTTCGAAACCGTAGTGCTTACATTAATTTTACGGTGTGTGAAAAAGTTTTTGATTATTTATTGTACGCTAGCTAGATTTTTAATTTATTACTGCGTAAAAATGGTAAGAAGTGACGGCCCCTTAACGGTAATAGGAAAGGATATAGCACAATACATTAGATCTACCGGAAAGTTTTATAATTTCAATTAATAAATTGACACCAGAAAATTTTGTTCATCAATATTTTTATATAATACTTTACTAATTATTTATTCGTTATGTTTTTTTTTTTTTTTTTTTTTTTTTTTTACATTACGGCTCCTGACAGAGGATTTCACCAATCATGCTTTTACAGGGTGTAAAGTTATCTAACAACTAGGTAGCCCATAAAGCCCACCAGTTTCGCAGTTTATTTTAAGCATTATCCAGAATGAATTTCCGGATCTCATATTAGATCTTTCGGAGAGTTCTGTCATTTTGAATTATAAAATAACTCCGGAAATTCATGAACAATTATTTTTTTATTAATACTAGGAGGCGGTGCCTCCTGGTCACTCAGCTCACCAAACCCCCCGGGGTCTTCCCCTTGCACAGATTAGCTTCACTTTTTAACCCTTGCGGGGTTATGCCGGCCTAAAAACTTCATTTTTGAATGAGATATTCTTGTGATACAAAGCAACAAAAATTCCATACAATAACCTGAGAAGGAAGAAAGGGGAATCTGACTAATGTGCAGCCTTAAGAAATATTATGTCGAAAAAATTATTTTCATAAATAAATAAAAGAAAAAAAAATGTGAACTTACTAATTGTAAAAGAATTTACAATTAAGAAAAATCGATATTGTAAAAACTAAATAAAATATTTAATGGTATAATTTTTTTCTTCGATCAAATTAGCAACAAAGAATTGTAATAGAAAATGAAATGATTCTTTTTTTTATACTGAGCGAAATTATTTTGCTTGTAGTTTTTTGCCTGGACATTTTTGCTAAATATAAAAACTATTCAGCTTTTTATTCTTATATCCCTTGTTAATATAATATCTTTAATAGAAGGAAAATAATGTTTTAACATATTTCATTTACGGTTTGCGGAAATTTTGTCCCTGGCATTTCGCCCCCGGGAAATTTCGCACCCCGGAAATTTTGCCCCCGGAAATTCAGCCCCCGAGCAGTGGATTTCGGAAATTTCGCCCCCAGCGTCTCGCCCCCGAGTTATGTAAAATATTATATGTGATGACAAATAAAAATATAAATATACATGTAGTAATTCTCGATATATTTCTATTTAATTCACACTATTTTCTCTTTTAATTTTAATATAAAACATGTGTGTTAAAATAAGGTTTTCAAATGCAAAAATTGTTCGATGAATATTTTATCGCTGTTAATTAAAAGAAAGTTTAAGTGTACAGTAATATTATTTATTTATTTATAAAGTTTTTAGTGCACATACAGTAACTTTATTAATTTATCAAATTTTATTTTATTTTGTTTTACTTATTAGCACATTCGCTGCTGATCTCACCAGACTGACATTTGAAACGACACTTTACATGACGCACTGGTGCGAAATCGACAGCGAATGCGTTAATCAATTTTATTGTTATTGATAAACAAGAAAATATGATTACAGCACCAAGAAATGTTTGCTTCCATTACCCTACTATTGTAGGTAATGAAAGTATTGTATTCGGTCCGAAAATTCGATATCCAGTTTTCAGAGGATTTACACGTTTTAAGGCCTCCTTAGCCCAGAAAAGTAGTTTCTGACAGTTGGTCAGTATGTGTGTATGTATGTGTATTTTTGCGGAATATTCTGGGTATCATATCTCCGAAACTAACAAAAATAGAACTACGAAACCTCAGAATTGAGACAGGTCTGGTGTACAGATGGATTTTCCAAATTTTGGTGAAAATTGAAAAACTGTAAATGGGATAGCGGAAAACGGTAGTGGGACCGTAAGTCCGTATCTCAAAAACGGCTCTATTAATTTTCTTTAAAGTTGCTATACAAACACTCTATTAGATGACTTTTCGAATAATATAGTTTTTTAGTTTAGGAAAATTGATAGGCATCCTGTAAAAATAGCTCAATTCCAGGCCTCGCAAGTGCGTTTCTTTAAAAATGGCTGAACAGCTTTTTTCACCTCTAATTTTCGGCAAAGAGATCAAAAGTAGACCATCTATACTCGAAGGATTTTCATTAAACTAAACTATGCGCTAGCCAATGAGGCATTTTGTAATAAGCCATTCCTGAAAAAACTAGTATATTTGGCGGTATATATAATCAATCCTATTATCATAACTTTTGTGGTTAGAATAGCAGTTTTTCAGTTGTTGTTTTTCTTTTTTTTTCTCCTTCTTTTTTCGTGGTTAGAACCTGTCTGTTTAGTTACGAATCAGTTACCTCACACAAAAAACAATATGTATATTCCAATGTTTGTATAAGGAAGTCATGTGGTGTCCACATCAGATTTTTACTTCCATTACCTAACTACCGTAGGTAATGGAAGTATTGCATTCGGTCCAAAAATTCGATATCGAGAATTCATCTGATTTACATGTTTTAAAGTCCCCTGAGTCCAAAAAAGTGGTTTTTGACAATTGGTCAGTGTGTTTGTGTGTGTATGTGTGTATGTGCGTGGGGAATTTTCTGACTATTATATCTCCGAAACTAATAAAAATACAGCTACAAAACTTCAGAATTAAGACAGAACTGGTGTACAGATGAATTTTCAAATTTTGGTGAAAATTGGAAAACCAGAAGTGGTATCCGGATGTGTAAGTCCGTATCTCTCCGCTATAACAAGTTTTTTCAAAGTCGCTATATAAACACTCTATTAGATGCCCTTTTGAATGATATAGTTGGTTAGTTCAGGAAAAATGATAGGCGTCCTGTATAAATAGCTGAATTTCTGGTACTGCGAGTGGATTCCTTCTAAAACGGCTGTATGGATTATTTTCAAATTTGCAATATTAACCCTCTTTTAACTATCATTTTGTATGTAATTGTTGTTTACCTGTCAACAACTGAAAATGCCAAGTTTTAGTATAAATCGGTGTGTCAAAAACGGCTCTAACGATTTTCTTGAAAACTGTTGCATAAACCCATTTTAGATATTTTTTCTCCTGATTCACTTGGTTATTACAGGAAAATTAATAGTCATCCTGATCAGATAGATCAGTTTTAGATCTCGGAAATTGGTGTATCAAACAAAAGAAGAAAAAAAACTCTACCTTTTTTTTTCTTCTTTCTTGCTATGTAAACTCTATTTTATGTTTTTACGTTTTCATGCGTTTACTGCAAACGTGTATTAACTTTCTCTTACTGGGAAATTTTTAGTTGTCTATTTCATTAGCTCAGTTAAATTCTGTTTCAGTCTATTTCATTAGCTCAGAAGTTAGTTAAATAAATTTTCTGTTGAATTACATAAAGGTTGCTGAAGGCAGCAGGAACCCGAAACAGTTGGCTAAAAGTATTTAAAAAATACATTAAACCATGCTCTGAACTATTCAGAAAGTTTCAAATGTCTAGCTAGTCGGGAAGTTAGTTAAATAAATTTTCTGTTGAGTCATATAAGCGCTACCGAAGGCAGCAGGGACCAGAAACAGTTGTCTAAAAATATTTTAAAAATGCATTGTCACCGTGTTCTGAGCTTTTCTGAGAGGTTCAAATATCTAATTAGTCTGGAAGTTAGTTAAAAGTCGATTGCAAGATTTATACTGGTAAGCTACCGAAGGCAGCAGGGACCCGAAACAGGTGGCTCAAAAAAAAAAAAAAAAAAAAAAAATGCATTGTCACTGTGATCTGAGCTTTTCCGAAAGTTTCAAATGTCTAGTTTGTCGGAAAGTTAGTTAAAAATCGATTGCAAGATTTGTACTGGACACACAAACAAACAAAGAAGAATCGAAGTAAATAAAAACATGGTAATACTTTGTTAAATACAGCATGATTGTTTTTATTTTTATTTGTAATTGCATTTATATTTTACACCACTCGGGGGCGAAATTTCCGGAGGGCGAAATGCCAAAGCGAGATGCTGGAGGCGAAAATTCCGGATCCTTTCATTTACAGTTATTAGGTCTTTGCATAAATTCGTGCGGTTTTTTTATTGCTTCATTTCATAAAAATACATCAAATTAAATGACAATTTTTAATCAAAATACTCTCCATTACTTTCTACAACCTTTGCCCATTTTTCGGGTAATAAATGTATACCACGGCGATAGAAACTCTCCTCTTTGGAGGCAATAAAGTGATCTGCGTCCGCACGAACTTTTGCAACGACCTAATATTTAAAATTCAAACGTTCTGTTTTTAAATTTTCAGGCAAACTTGATAGTATTTTTATGAAATCATTAGTTAAAATTTTAAATTGAATTCAAAACCGTTTTCCTTAAATAAAAAAAAATTTCAGCACATCCCTTTTTATCTTTATCTTCAACATTAAAAATATATAAAATTAGTCAAAGAAAATAATTATTCTATGAATTTTCCCTTTTCTTCTATTTTAATTTCAAATTAGAATAGATTCCATTAGAATTATTCAGAATATCTGTGGCAATGGCATTTCCTCCACAAAGTGAAAGAAAAAAAAAAGTCAAATCGAATGATCATAGATTTATCGAAGAGAGTGGCAATTCCCTAGGCTCGTTAAAAATCTCGCCAAGGCTCTTTACGCCTCTTCCACACATTTTCATAATTCACTGACATGAAAATAATATAGCTACAAGATTTCGCGTCTCCTTGGAATATTCTAAAAGTGATAGCCAATAAAAAATGAGTAAAATAATAAGTAAGAAGAAAACGAAGGGAAAAAAAACTTCCATTACGCAAACGTTGACTTGTTCCATTTCACCTCGAAAGCCAGTACTAATCTCTTCGGTTCTCTGCTTCTGAAACACGTAATTGCGTTACGCGGAAGCTTGATTGTCCGTTGTCCCTAATTGATTCGATTTTTCACGCAAAATTTGTGTCCGGACTTTTCGGCATGTTCCAGAGCATTCGCTGATTTCTGATTGGAGGCAATTTATCGGCGGTTAGATCCAGCGGAGGGTTACAATTCGGTTTCCAAACCCCCCTTGTTCGTTATGAAAGTCGAAAAAAATAAAATGTAAAAAATTACAGCAAGAAAAGGAAAGACATTTCGAATAGAAGATGATGTTCTCTGGGACCTTTCTTGGAAGCAAAGGGTAGAAAGGGTAACCCCAACCTAAGAATTTTCAATTCAATATTCATTCTTTTCCGAATCTGGAATTCGATATAGAACTTATTCGCTTGAATTTTTCCCAGTGGATGATTATTATGGCCATAATCTAAGGAGTTTTCAATATCCAGAAGAAAGAAGTCTGATTTCAGTAATATATCTAATCATTCCACATGCATGTAAGATTCTAGAACACGTTATTAATGTTGCAATTAGAATTTTATCGAAACAGCATTAGATATAATATTAAAATTTTCGAAAATGGAATTATGTTATGTAACTTTAAAGTAGTAGGGTGCAATCAAATAACGTATGTAACAATATTTGCAAGTAAGGTAATAAAATCAAAATAATAATGGTATAAAATAATAAATTTATGAAACGCCTTCATTCATATGATTTGGATCTGTATCGTTTTGTCATGACCCTTTTTACTTTCTCTTACCCATAAGAAAGTATTGTTTTTGGCTCAAATTTTCGAACGCGAGATTTTGTTATATTTACACGTTTTGAGGTCCCCTGAATACGAAAATCATGTTTTTAGCAAATGGTCTGTGTGTGTGTCTGTGTGTGTGTGTGTCTGTGTGTGTGTCTGTGTGTCTGTCTGTCTGTTATCAGCATATCTCAAAAACAAATTATGGCAGAAAGTTCAAACTTGGTATTCTAAATGTGTATCATATAGGGATGCTACAGTAAGCTTTTCGTTAAGATCAAGCAAATGGTTCGTGTACAGGGACAATCAAGAGAATTCTAATACATTACGTCTATGGGGGAAATTGCAGGAAAATAGAGTTTAACGTCTATAGACTGCACTAAACCAAATGAAACGAATATATATTTTTTGTAATAGATACAGTTAACTGGGAAAATTTTTTTGTGTATGTACGAGCCTCGCCTCCCCCCCTGGGGGGGAAGTCCCCCCTCGAGGGGAGTAAATTTTCATGATGGGTATCTTTCAAAAGAGCTCGAAAATACCTTTAAAACGAATGGTTGAACCATCGATCTGCGATAATTTAAAACAAAGTTATCGATTTATTTTTACTTTTAACGAAAAGAAAAACTTAGAAAAAAAATCGTACTTTTTTTTTAATATTGAGAATAAAATGGACTTCTTTTGGATATTTGGTGTTAAACTACTTCTCTAATATGGAAATCGTCTGCCTTATCATAAAAGATAATTTTTTTAAATAATAATTTTAAAAAATTATTTTTTAAAAAGTGAAATATTTTTTAATAACCGAATTAAATTCTATATAAATGTAGGTGCATTAATGAAACGGGGGGGTTGAGGGGGGCGGTAGCCCCGCTCACACAGAACTAATTATCATATAAAACTCTTCAGAAGCCTAATATGAATTGTTTAACATAGGTTTACATAACAGTACTCGTTATCTTATCTCTTAATCTCCAACCTGTATTTATAGTATTAAATTTCAGGGTAAGAGAAAGTCGTGTGAGTGACACACCAGATTATTTAAATTACAAAGCATTCATTATTATTGTTGTTGTTGCTACAAACAAGTCTAAAAAGCTTAAATTGTACCACATCGCGAGGAATATTATGTGGGGGTGGGGGTGGGGGAGGGAGGACAAAAAATAAATAAATAAATTAAGTAAATAAAATCTTTTTGTAAAAAAATAGAACCGACTCCAAAAATCAATTACTATTCAAACAACTAAAAAAAAAAAAATGTATGAAATGAAACTGTAAATTGCGCCTAAAAGTATAAAATAATTCTCTTCTCCAAACAACCTATAACACTACAATTAATCATAACTTTTGAAGTCGGTGCAAAATTAAATAAAATTAAATTAGTTTTTAAAGGGTTTTTTTTAGATCGGTAGCAACAAATGCTACCAGCAAAGATACCAGCATCTTTGCCAACTTTTGCTGCTTACGAAATCTTATTTGTTTTCTTGAATCAAAGTAGTTTTCGGCTGCGTTTTCAGGTGACAATGTGAGATGTGTATTTTGAATAGGATTCGATTTTTGTATTGAATAAAAGTATCAATTTTTATGTAATTTTGCGCCGACTTCAAAAGTTATGATTAATTGTAGTGTTATAGGTTGTTTGGCTAAGGAAATTATTTTATACTTTTAGGCGCAATTTAATTTTATTTCATACCATTTTTTTTTCTTTTTTTTTTTTTTTTTTTTTTTTTTTTAGTTGTTTGAATAGTAGTTGCTTTTTGGAGTCGGTTCTATTTTTTTACAAAAAGATTTTATTTTTCTCTTTTCAGTGAAAACTTATTCATATAGCAGAACATCAGAAGACGTTCGACGGCAGTTTCACAAATCACAACTTCCAAGAAAAGTTACATAACTCAAAAAATGGTGTATGTCACTGAAAAATACATGAAATGCACCCAATGTGAACAAAAAAGTTACATCTCCATCTAGAAAGTTATCCACTCCAGAGACAATTGTGCTAGTTTTATTCTAGTCAAGTTATTTTTAAGTTGATTTTTCTCAAATGCTGCATTCTTAAGTTGTGTCACTTCTCTTGCCTTTATCGAATATGAGCAAAAAACTATCTATTGAATGAATATACGTTAAATTAAAAAGTCTTTAGAAATGTAGAGAAAGGATACGCTGTATTCGTAACCAAAAATTCTGTTAGGCATATATATTGAACTTTACAGCGAATACGTGTCACCCGCTGCGCTGTAAATTGCGCGGCGTAAAGTTCAAACAAAGAGCAAAATATGCACTGCAGCTGACGGACAGATGTTTCAACATTGATACTTACATACTGCTTTTACCAATGCAGCTGCATGCGTTCAGCAGTTAGAGTGAGAACAGACTTTTGTGAGTATACTGTAATTTGTTTATATCTTAATGAAATCATAATGAAACTTATTTCAGGCCAAGATCATTACGACAACAAAAAAGTATTAAAATTAAATCATCTCTTACGAAGTTATAAACTAACAAATTTCAACAACAACAACAATGAGAAACATAATTTGTATTGAGAACCTCTTCCTTTATGAAGTCGGTTTAAAACGTCTATGCGTTAATCGATGTGACCGCTTACAATAACCATACTTTGAATTTTACATAGCATAAAATGTCACCCGCTACGCTGCAATACATGCAATGTCGTTCAAGTGTGCACAAAATAGGAAATTGTGAAGAAACAAATGCACGTTTTAAGCGTTCTGTTTTCAGCATTAATGTTTAGACTATCTTTTCGTACAAAATCGATGATGCTCTGCAATTTTATAATTTACTTTTTTCCCCTGTCTTGAATCGTTTCCGAGATAGGAACGCTAACTCCACTGTATTCCACCAGGTGGCGCTGTAGGCGGTTGAATCACGTAGCACATCTCCACTTTACTATACCTACATACCACTTTTATGGCTATAACTGCAGCTGTTCAGCAGTTAAAAGAGTCGGGACTGACTTTTTTGGGCACCCTGTATTTTCTTTTGATCGTAAAGATATTACAGTGGGATCTATTTCAGACCAAGACCTTTACAATAAAACAAAAAGTATCAAAATCGGATCATCCGTTCAGAAGTTATGAGCTAACAAACAAAAACAAAAAAACTTACGCTTTAAATTGAGAACCTCCTCCTTTTTGAAGTCGGTTAATTAGAGCATCTCTTAGGAAGTTATAAGCTTACAAATACCAACAACAACACATAGCTTGAATTAAGAACATCCTCCTTTCTGAAATTGGTTGAAAACGACTTTGCGCTAATCGATGTGACCGCTTACAGTAACAGTACTTTGAACCACAGAGTATACGTGTCATCCGCTATGCTGCAAAGTGTGCAACGTAGTTCAAGTGTGCACAGTGTAGGAAATTGTGAACAAACAACTGCACGTATTAAGCGTTCTATTTTAGCAATAATGTCTAAAAACTGCCTTTTTGTAGTAAATCGATGATGCTCTACAACTTCGTAATTAACTTTTCGATTTTACCCATCTTCAACTGTTACGATTACCCATCTTCAACCGTTTTTGAGATAGGAGCTCTAATTCCGCTGTTTTTCACCAGATGGCGCTTCATTTCCTTTAGATTGCAAAGATATTACAATGGGACCTATTTCAGATCAAAATCTTTGCAAAAAAATCAAAAAGTATCAAGTAACCGTATTTTGAACTATATAGCGTATGTCTCACTAGCTACGCTACAACGTGTGCAATGTAGCTCAAATGTGCATAGTATAAGAAATTGCGAACAAACAAATGCACGTTTTTAGCATTGTATTTTTAGCATCAATGTCTAAACTATCTTTTCGTACTAAATCGATGATGCTCTGCAATTTTATAATTCACTTTTCCCCCCTGTCTTGAATCGTTTCCGAGATAGGAACACTAGCATGAATGTCTAAACAATCTTTTTGTACTAAATCGTAATCGGTGATACACTTCAACTTTGTAATTTACTTTTTTCTCTAGAACAGTCTTCGAGATAGGAACATTAACTCCACTATTTTCCACCAGGTGGCGCTGCAAGCGGTTTAACCTTGTACTGCATGGGCACTTTGCTATACTTACATACCATTTTTATCACTATAGCTGCAGCCGTTTAGCAGTTAAAAGAGTTGGGACTGACTTTTTTGGGCACCCTGTATTTTCTTTAGATCATAAAGATATTACAATGGGGCCTATTTCAGACCACGACCTTTTCAACAAAACAAAAAGTATCAAAATCGGAGCATCCGTTCAAAAGTTATGAGCTAATAACAAACAAACAAAAACAAAAAAAAAAACATACGATTTGAATTGAGAACCTTCCTCCTTTTTCGAAGTCGGTTAAAAATTAAAGTAAATGGATATAAGAACGGGTCTCAGAAAAATAATTAATGTATTTTTAAAACAAGAAATATATCTTCTTCTACATAAATGAATGCGTGATAACATCTTCCCATTACCAAGAACTTTATAGCCTTTATCCATTTTGACAATTATACTTAACACGTTCTCCATCAACATTAATAACAAATGTAAACTAAATGATGATTGTAAATGTATATAGCAAACAAAAGATTATGAATAATGATATAAAATGGATTAAAAATGATGATGTATAAAAAAAATAACACAGATTAAATTGGATTGATCAAAAATAAGAATAGAAAATGTACTAATTTAGCAATCACTATAGATACAGAAGACTTCGTGCTCTTTGTTTAGCTATGTCATGTGACCTCTGACGTCTGGTGGGAAGAGCCCATTAACTTTCCAATGGATCCAGAAAGTAATACCCCTTTATATTCATAATGTGCATTTGAACGAATATAATGTGAATTAAGCGAGTGGAGATTAAAAATTAGCAAATGTGGACCATTTTAAAAATTAAAAAAAATTAAATTAAATTAAAATTTTGCTTTTTAAATTTAAGTACATTTGAAGAAATTTTGACATAGTACTTAATATTGTTATATTTTAATGCACATGTATGCAAAATTTCTTAATTTTAAGACGCTGGTAAATTACAAGAGTTTTATTGACACAGACAAAAATATTTCACTTCGTCGTGCTTAACCATCCGACCAAAACAATTGTTGATTATTTATACATTTTATGCCGTTTGTTTATAAAATTCTTATTTGTCTGCATTATTAATACATGTTTCATGTTAAGTAGGGTTTCTTTTCTCCTGGATTTTAAATTTAAAAAGATTAAACAAACGGAAATTTTTTAAATCGTTGCTTTCCCCACAATTTTTATGAAAAATTATTTGTGCAACGAATTTGAAACAAATATACAGTCGAACTTCTATTTAACGAATTCTATTTTGCGAATTTCTTCATTTTACGAACTTCCCTCGAGGCAAATAATAATAATAATAATAATAAATAATAATAATAATAATAAAGAGATAAAGACAATTTAAAGAATTTGTATTTTTGTAACCTAAAGTGTTTTTCAATTCTATTTCTCAAACCATTCCCTTTCTATAACAAAACGTACCACAGGAAAATTTTTGTTCAAAGATCTTGATGTTGAAAATGAACAAGTTTTTGCTTCTTTAGAAGCAATTTGATAGTTTGGATTTGGATTACAGTTATTGTGCATTAGATCTGAAGCTGGAGTTAATATAGGGTGAAGTGTGGTAATTCTATTGGGCTAAAAGCACAGGTCTGCGATGAAATTTTGTTTCTTCAAGGTGATATGTTTTTATAATGTAATTTTGGATGCTGATTAAAGAAAAAAACATTAAAAAATTTCCATCATGTGCAGTTTTGATTTTTTAAAAGTGGGATTTTTTTAAACAGAAATACGCTTAAAACTATACTTTCTTTACACTCATCTCAGTCGTTTCTGAGAAAATGCTGGCAATGTAAATGACGAACAAAAGCAGCAATTTCAACCATACATCATATAAATCATATCAGAGCCGGTGGAATGTTATCATGTTAGTAGATTATTAGTAGATGATGCATGGAGAGTACCCTTAAATCGTACACAAGCAAAAAAACTTTAAACAGAGCTTCGATATAAAGAAACAGAGATGTTTAAAAGATAATGTGTATATAACATACTATTTTAATATATTTTATAAATGAAGAGTTTCGATTCTGCTATTACTTTTGTATCAATTTTTCAGTTCTTCATCCTTACTATTTGTGAAAAATTCTTACTTGATAAGAAGAAAGTAAGAAACCTTTTTGATTTATGAGAAACACCCAAAGCAAAGCAGAAAAAAAATTGAAAACTGAGATTTCATAGACCTGTGTAGTCATCCTATCTGTTCATTTCAACATTTCTTGCCGCAGTAATAAAAAAATAAAAAATATATAAAACACTTTACCATAGGTAGCCCACCTGCCAGCAACAACATGGAAAATTTATGTTTGCCAACAGTAACCCATTACCTTTTTCCCTCATACTGGCAGCTGCCAGCAGCGACCCAATGAGGTTTATCCCGGTGACGTAATGATCACGTGTCGGTGGTATTTACCTCTAACCTCGTGGATTGTTTCTTCTTGAACTAAGTAGTGAGCGCCATTATTTTTATTAAATTTTTTCATTACTTTTTGTTAAAATTTCTCCCCTTTTTCTCAGCAGTGAATTTTTAAGATCATAGTTTATTCTATCCTTGATCGGCCGAATATTTTTCCCATGAAACCATCCAAGAATACATTCTCATTCACAGAATGAAGAACACGGAAGTTCTGCTGCTTACAAGAAAGTATTAATGGGTGTAAGCTTTTTAAAGCAGATTTTGTAATAAAGTTCACAATTCAAGAAGTTCAGAATGAGAGAAATACTGCTACCATTGTATCAGCAGATGTCAAAGCTGAATATAAAAAACAGAAATGCAATTTAAACATGACCATCGCAAGTGACAATGAGGTATGAATGTTTTCATATTCCATAGTGTTGAATGTGATTAAAATTAGTTGTAAATATATTTGTAATACTATAGTTCATTATTGTATCTCTTCCATTCCTTGTTTAAATGATTTTTTTTTTTTTTTTTTCATTATGCTGTGTTTGTTGTGTAGCTAGAATGAGAAACTTTTTAGGCTATTCGAGCGAAGCATGTATGGTGAAATGTATTAAAATTAAGTAGTTTATTTTTAATTTATGACCCAATTTAATCCCCTTCCCCCCGTATTTTTGGAAGTGCCTATTAAAATTAATGAATAAGCTTAGTGTAATTACATATTGTGCAATAAAGCATATTTAAAACTTCGAATTCTACAAAGATACCCAGCTTGATAAATTATAGAGGTAGTTGCGCAGTTCTAATGTCATATATTTAAAGATATTTATTGTTTATAATTTACGTATTCCAGATAATTTTGATTTTATTTTCAGTGATGAAAGTTCATGCAATAACTTTTATTCTTCAAAAATTGCAACTTTAGTAAGTTATTGTGCCACGAAATATAAAGTTCATTTTTTATAAACGATTAATGTTAGAGAAACTGTTATTTTATTCGTCTCAGAGAAATCTGTTTGTAAGAAATTTTATAGATATCTGTGTTTTGAGCCAGAGTCATGGACATGATTTCAATGAATGGCTATGTTTACACTTTTTCAACACCTTTATATCATATGGCAGCCTTGAATCACATTATTCATATAAATTACACCCCTCATCCAAATTAAATATTATAGGATATAAAATGTATGTATATATATTCCCACCCCTTTTTTTACCTAAATATTTTTTATATATGTTAATTCCACTTTGTTGATTTAAATAAGAAATTGACCAAATGCATTAAAAAAAAAAAAAAATGTTGTGTAAAACGCATAAGAATTCTTATGTGTGCCAGCTATGTGTGAATAAGCCAGAATAACTAAGTTAATCCGAAAATCATATAGCTGCATGTAAATCAAATATTTGTTGTACTAAATTTCCAGTCAATTGAAGGATTATGTAAAGTATCAGAATTTGTTTTAGCATTATAAAAATAATTACTAATTCTGTGTCTACCACTTTTTATGGAAACCATGCCTTTAAACATTCTTATAACATGCTTTAACTATGTTGCATGCTGCATGTATAATTTTAAGCGTGTACAAGGAGACTTTCTACTTATTGCCTGCTGAAGCCTAAGACCATCATATATTCTGTGAGGAATTTTATTACAAAAGTTACTCACTACCTAATGTAGGTTTTTAAATTTCATGTTCACATTCAGAAAAAGCACAATAATTAAATTTGTTCTTGCTTTCTAAAGATTTATTATTGCTACTATTATTTTATTTTCTTAAATTAGAAAAAATAATTTATTCATTTTTCAAATTTTACAGGCTATTTCTACCTAAAAATTTTAGTTTGATAACTGTAAAATTACATCCAATTATCAGTTTTGACAGTTAGGTTTAAAATTTTTTGGTCTTCAATACAAGCCAGTCGAATTTTAAAGTGACTGCATTGTCTTTTTTAAATATATTATACATGAATTTAATCAAAGCTAACAAATTACACAAATAAAGAAATACTGCACACTAGAAGCATCTTCAAATTTACAGAAAATATCAAATGAATAAAATTTCATTTTTTCTCTGTGCTAAACCTGGAAGTATAACAAAGTAATTAGTAAAAAAAAAAAAAAAAAATCTGTTATTTTATTTGAAGATATTAATTCATTATTTGGGTAATTTTATAATTCCACAAGATTGTGAGAAAAGTTTGTCTACTGTTTAAATTGTTATTTAATTTAATCAGGCATGAAAGTTTTCAGACTTTAGTCTTAAATCCTTCCCTTTGAAGGTCGTGTTGGCTGTTTCTGAGATCTGTGTAAATCCAAAGAGAAACCATAACCAAAATTTATGTTGGGGTGGGGGGGGGGGGGGAGAAAATCATTTTAACTTCCCAAATTATGTAACTATTTTGCTGAAAAATCAACAAAATTACTGCTTCACTGTTTTTAATTTTTATTTTGCTGCAAATTTTTGAAATAACATGATTATTTTGCTGTTAAATATGATAAAATTTTGTACTATTTTCAAAGTTAATTCCAGAAATGTGTAATATTATATATTTGCTTTTTTGGTAGCAAATTTCTGAAACGTGCAATATTTTCACAGTTGATTAGGGAATTGTGGGTTTATTTCACTACTGTTAAAAAGAAATTACATTTATTTACAGCTAAATTAAATGCTTAAGTTAGGGGTAATTTCTGCTGCCAGTTTCCAAAATAATGAATATTTTGGCACTACCAGGAATAAAACTTTTTTTTTTTTTTTCAATATGTGTGTGTCTGAAATATGTAATTATTTCATTAAAATTTCTGCTTTTTTGTTTAAATGTATGATTAGCAAATATGTAAAATTTGCTGATTCTTTTTTTTTCTTTTTTCTGCCAACTTCAATGAATTTACTAATTGATTTGTTTACTGTAAGTTAACAATTGTACACTTTTGTGTCTTAATTCCAAAAATACATATTTTTGCATTTTATTGTGATAAATTTGTATTGTGTGCAAGTTCAGACTTTTCATTTTTTATAAAACAATTTTATTTGTTAGTTATTTTTGTTTGCTATTCTTTTTTTAACAAATAGAGATGGGTAACCAAGGTGAGCCTGAACCTCCGACTACTTCTGAAACACGAGATACAGCAGACCCAGACCATAAAGCGAAAAAAGGATAGGCGACTTCGACTAGCAACCGCAAAGAAACGTGCCATCTTAAAGAAGTTTCATCAGATGAAGATTATTCAATATCTAAAGCCAGCAAGTCCACAACCTGAGACACCCCACCATCCCACTGGTGAAAGTCATCAACCTGAGGCACCCCACAACAGCCGACACAGAGCCTGGTGAGTGTCTAAGTTGTGTGGTGTTTATTAAAATCACTGCACGACTAAGATAACTCTCCCTGGCAACACAAAGTTAATGCACATCGCTTCATCAAAGGATATGGAGGTAATAATTTAATTTTTTTTTTTAATTAAATTATTAGTTAATTTATTTTTTAATTTAATTTCATGTAAATAAAAAAACAGAATTTTATGACAATACTTATTTATTTAAACACTTATATTTAAAAATAATGATTGTTATTATATGAATGATCAGGACCCTGTGCATTTTCCGGAACGTGTGTATACGCAAGTGAAGTGTGACGTCACTGACCATCCGTGGATGCAAGAAAAATATTTCCTATGTTAATCGCCCATTGTATTTTTTTGTAAAAAAATTATTAAAAATCAAGGGAAATTATCCAGATTTCTGATCGCCTTCTTCATGTTTTTTTTTTTTTTTTTTTTTTGTTGCAATCCAATTTTCTTTCATTTAAATCATCATCTCTCAATAAAGAATTATCTGAAATATTAGGAAGCGCTTCATCTTCAAAATTTATTGAATCGCCGGTATCCCCATAGTGCGGTTTGTACGGTTCAAGTGGATGACCCATTGTTTTGTCTAGTATCTTTTTAAGTATTTGCTCTGAGTTTGCACTCATTTTCCTTAATCGAAAAAAAAGTCGAAAGCCAAAATTTTCAAAGTTATTGCCAGTACCTTTAGAGTAAAAATGCCTACATGTACAACATTCATTTCGGACACAATATACTGATGCCGTCATCATCAGTACATAATCTGAAATTGTACATACTTAACTGTACCGTAATTTCATTATTTTTATAAAACAAAGGCATGACCCAGGAATTAATTTTCTTGGGAATTTCCAGGAATCAAGTTTATTGTGATTTACTGCCTGTTGAGCCGCATGTGAGTTTAGACTTTATTTCATATGCATTTTTCAATGACTAATTCAAAATTGCTATTATATTCTTGTGTCATTTTTCTTGCCAGATTTGAGTAGGATTTTTGTTTGATCTCTTGAAGTTTCCTAGATGGCAACATCATGTGAATTATATGCACTCTTTCTTAACTCAACTTTATAATCATATTAGCTGTTACCCGCGACTTCGTTCACGTGGAAATTTTGATGTGTATGTGTGGGAACTGACGGTTTGATCATAATATGTAATGTAATGAAGCCTTTTCATTGTGGTGCTGTGCAAAACAGTCTGATAATGTATACTAAAAAAAATTTGTAACTCATTGAAAGATCTATGGGAAAAAAATACAATTTATTTTTATTCTAACACCGATCTGTATGCAACATTAAATGACTTATTTTCCGTCAGCACATGCAAGTTCTGGGCACTTGCAAGACGGAAACAACCAACATGTAATTGACCGTGTGAGAAGCATGGAGTTCCTAAATGAATGCCTGTCATTTTTAAGGTTTGGCCCTGGGATTTGTTGATCGTCATTGTAAAAGCCAATTTAGATGGAAATTGCAATATTTGGAAATAATATATTTTTAAAAGTTGAATCTTAAGAATCTTTGCAAGCGTTTTTTGAAATCTAGCAATACTTTAAATGTATATACAGAATATGATTTATTATCATAAATTGACTAAAAAACATCATAAAAAGTATAATCAAAATAGGAATTAGTTTTTATTTATTTATTTTTAATGCCAAAATAAATAAATAAAAAGTTATCACCAACATGGCGATAAAAATTAAATATTCGTTCATAGGGATCCTGTACTAAAACAGTACTGCGTTGCGGAAGTATAAAAACTGGGTCGTCAATTATGAATTTTATTTCGAAACCTTTCTTTGTATGATTTTAGTTCACTATTGCACAATATTAATCTGGTTCTAATAATAATTTGGTGACTGGTGAATTAAAATTTTAATTATGTGGTGAATTTCATATAATATTTATGAGTTTCAAATTTTTAAGTTTTTTTTTTTTTTTACAAAGAAATGATTTTTTTTTTCGTCTCCCAGCGAATTGTTGAATAATATTTTAGTTCTTAAACAATTTTGGACGGCTTTGCCCGCTTCGTTGGCAAACTCTTTTCTACATAGCTTTATAATAAAAAAAAAAAAAAACTGAAATCGGTCAATAGCTCGCTTTGGGTTCCCGCTGCCTTTGGCAGCAACTTGTTCGTCCTTGCATTCTCCGGTGCCTGTCCCTATTGCCTGCGACAATAGCTTACCCATGGGCTTCCATTTGGGTGCTTATCATATATGACAGTTTTGATACGGACAGTATCGAAAAATTTGAAGTTGCTCTTTTATATCTGAATCCCAGTTACATATGAACAACATGATACGTGATGTACATAATATTTGCTCTCAAGTTACTTCCTATATTTATTTGATCTAACCGATCAATCATAGAATGACAGCAATTTCAAGCCCCCTATAATATTACAATATGCTATGATCGGCTACTTCTATCGCATGAGAAAATTATTTTTATTATTATTATTATTTTGTGGTTATATATACTTCATGCTTAGTTAATAGTAGTTGGTATATAGAAAAATAAATAAATTGATTAATATGTAAGTATTCCAGACTATTCTCTATCTCTGTACCAAATTTCATCCAGATACGTTTAGCCGTTTTGGCATGATTGAGTAACAAACATCCATCCATCCATCCAAACTTTCGTATTTATATATTAGTATAGATATCGTTATACTGTTATTGATGAAGAAAACTTTTTTTTAGATATTGTTATGATTAATGGGTTCTTTTTCTTTATCCAGGCTCATGGAAATCACCAAATGCGAGCCAAGTTGCCAAGCGAAGCAAATGTAAGAATAGTTTACGGAATAAAAGTCGAAATGTTACATTAGGGTTGTAAGAAATTTAGGGTTATAAGAAACCAAGCCATACAAACAATCACATTATGGTTGTAAGAAATTTTGGTGAAATTCTACATTATTTGGTGATTTTTCGAAGTGAGCCAAGTCATGGCCCCATACAAACATTCACTAGTTGCCAAGTCGCCAAGCCCAAATCATTTTTCGCTAAACCAAGCCCTGACCCTATACAAACATTCACATTAGGGTTGTAAGAAATTTTGGTGGAATTCTACATTATTTGGCAATTTTTCCATGCGAGTCAAGTCGCCAAGCCCTTAATAGTATTTGGCAAGTTTTCCCATACGCCCGGATAAAGGAAAAGTACCGATTAATGTAACTAATAATTAGAGCTGTAACTAATAATTAGAGCTGTAGCGAGTACTCAGTATATACTCGGCACTCGACCTATTTGCCGAGTACTTGGTACTCGGCCAAATGTAGGCTATGTATTCGGCCAATACCGAGTAGTTGTGGGAATTTCCCTATTTTTATGCATTATTGAAAGATATTTATTTATAACTAAACTAAAAAATATGGAAATATAAATACAGAGTCATTATAATTAAAATTTTTGCTATAACAGCTGTCTGCAGTTAAAACGTTATCAAACTTAGTATAGAAATGATTCATGATATGAGCTTTTAATTATAACTATCTTGTATGAATGTAATATGCATTATTTTATAAAAACTTAGTACATGAAATTGTATTTATAAATCAGACAAAAATAACATATTTTAGAAAAAAAAAAGAACCTCTATGTAATATTAACACAAAATTTTCGTTATTCATTTGTGCAAATAAAAGTAAGACACTTTCAAATCGGTAAGAAAAGATTGATTTTGAATTTTATACTATAAAATAATGTAAAAAACTATCACCAATTCGGATACAGTTTACCGTTGAGTAAAAGGTGCGTTTATTTAATATTTTAAGAAAAACAACTGTAGTTTATTGGTCTAATCTAAACCTGTAGATGGCGCTGCGCGCCGATATTAATGTTCTGTTTTCTTCTTTTCTCTTAGTGTGTGTTCTTCGTGTTCGTTTATGTTGTATGTAATAAATGTGTGTAGCCGTAATTTGCTCTCCTATTTTTTTGGAATTATGTCTTGAATTCAACTCCAATGAATAGACAGGAAACTCAGAGGCCGGCAGTCCCCACGAATCTGGACCGATAAGGTAAGATATTTACCTTATTTAAATATAATATTCTGAAATGTTTATTAATCATTATATATGAAGGATATATCTGTAATGAGTCGCCAAAGTAGCGACGTGTGTTTGAATGATGATTTTTATAAAGTCGTTAAGAATTTTAGCGACAAAATTATTGGCGCCCGTCCAGGGACTGCCAGGCCCTTAAATATTATTTAAAGCTGTTACTTATACTATAGTCCAAATTTGTAAATTAAATCAATATGGCTGTCGAACTTGAAAAATTGAAGAGAAAAAGATCTACCCTAAAAGGATTATGTACGAAACTGATTAATACAATAAACATAAAATTAAATGAACCCGACGAAGGGTTAAATGTTTTTGAATTAGAATCACAGTTAGAAAAACTGCAAGTAAAGAATAACGAAATTATAGAAGTTGAAGATCAAATTGAGGCCAAAATCACGGATCTCAACGAGCTACAAACCGAAATAGAAACGAGACAAGAATACAGAGATTCAATTATTGATGTAAAAGCTCAAATTATCAATAAGATAGAGAAAATTAAAAATTTAAACGTTACTCCGATCTTATCGCAGCCAAGAAATGAGCAAACAACCAATCTGCATTTAGAAAGAATTAATAATAGTTCTGTGAGACTACCCAAGTTATCAATTCCTGTTTATGACGGTTCTCCTGAAAACTGGACTGAATTTTGGAGCCAGTATGAAATTACAATACATAATAACAACAACATTTCTAGTGTGCAGAAATTTGTGTATTTACGCAGCTTTTTAAAAGCCCAAGCTTTAACAGCTATTCAGGGTTTAGCACTTTCAGATCAAAATTACAATACTGCAATTGATTTATTAAAATCTAGATTCGGAAAAAAAGATATTATAATAAGATATAAAATTGACGCGTTATTAAATTTGAACCCTGTTAAATCTCCAAATCAAATTAAAGAATTACGCTTACTGCACGACGCCCTTGATATTAATATTAAATCTCTCGAAAATTTAGGTGTGGATTTAAAATCTTACGGAAATTTGTTATTTCCAATTGTTACAAAATTAATACCTACCAGTATTATGATAGACTATAATAAAATGAAAACAGAATCCGAGGAATGGGATGTACAAGATTTGTTAAAACATTTAAAATTAGAAGTTCAGACTAGGGAAAAAACCTTTTTATTTTTAAAACGCGAAGTAGAAACTCACAATAGCGGATATAAAAACTCAAATTCCAGATTTGATTCAAAATCATCGGAAAATAATAATAATAATAATGCTTACTACCGGAAATCTGGTTCGGGATATAAAAATTCTAACACAATGCAAAAGGCATCAGCCTTTAAATTAACTGTTAGTAAATGTATATTTTGTGTTGATGTAAATAACGATCATGACAGTAAAATGTGTAAATTAAATTTAGAGGATAAAAAATTGTCTTTACGCAAACAGGGAATCTGTTATTTATGTTTCAAAAGAGGTAAACATACCGCAAAATTCTGTTTATCGGGTCTCAAATGTGAGATATGTTCAGGAAAACACAATACATTAATTTGCTATAAGCAAAAATCGGAAACTCCAACGGCTCATATGAAAGATAAAAATCACATCGAACATACCCAAACAAATAATTCTGAGAACAGTGTTTGCGAAAATGATAATTCTGTATTGTCCTATAAGTGTCCTGTACAAAATCCGCTTGAGAATAATGAAATATATTTACAAACTTGCTTCGCAAGAATAACAAATAGTTCTAATTTAAACTCTCTAAAGTGTGCCGTATTATTCGATAATGCATCCCAAAGAAATTTCATAAACATATCACTCGCCCGTGAATTAAAATTGCCGGTGATTAGAAAAGAAACTTTAATAATATATCCGTTTTCATGTGATCATCCTCAATCAAATGAATATTCAGTCGTAAATTTCGAATTGTCTCATTTAAAAAACCACAAACAGAAATGTTATGTAGAGGCATTGGTCGTAAATCAAATCTCTTTTACGAAGTTACAGATTCTAGATGACGCATCATTTCGAAAACTTTGGGTTTCGAGAGAGGGGGAAAGAAATAAAATTCCGCAATTGCATTCGAAGGCTCCAGACATTCTAATTGGCGGCGGGTTATTTTGGAAACTGCAAAAAAATAAAAAGAAAATTAATCGTTCGTTGTTTGCTGTAAATACATTATTCGGATGGACACTCTCAGGGAACAATAATTCAGGAAACGATTCAGACAACTTAATTACTGGCGCCAGCGTGTTAAAAATTGAATGTGGTAACTCTTTTTGTTTACATGAAAACCATCCAAGCATGAAAATAAATGAGTCATCGGAATGTACGGGTAATGATTTGCAAAACTTGTGGTCGTTAGATCTTTTGGGAATAAATGATGATAAATTGATTTCTGCTTCCGATCAGGAAATAATAAATAAATTTGATAAACAGTTAGAATATAAACAGGGTCATTATGTTACTCATTTATTATGGAATGATCATAGTATTGACAAATTTGAGAATAATTTTGAAAACGCTAAACGCCAATTCAATTATTTGAGAAAAAGATTAAAAGCGGATAAATGGATTTTCGAGCAATATAGGCAGATAATCACAGAACAAAAACAATTGGGTATCGTTGAAGACTGCGGCCGCACAAAAAAGGAGTATTTCGCTCCACATAGAGAAATTGTAAGACGGGAAAAACAAACATCAAGGGTACGAATTGTTTTTAATTGTTCCAGTAGAGTATCGGGGTGTAAATCTCTAAATGATTGTCTCGTAAAAGGGCCATGTCTTACACCTCCAATTTTGGATGTAATTAATAGATTTCGAATGTTTAAGATTGCGTTTTGCGCAGATATTGAAAAGGCGTTTTTAATGATAGAAATCGCAGAACCCGATAGAAATTTTCTAAAGTTTTTATGGTTTGACGAGGATACCGAGAATTATAAAATAATGCGAATGACCAGAGCTACATTTGGTTGTACAACTTCTCCTTTCTTTTTAACGGCAACAATTAAGAAACACATTAAGGAATATAAGGAAATTTATCCGGATAGTTATGAAATGTTAAATTCAGCTCTGTTTGTGGACGATTTGCTTTATGGCTCAGATACCGTTAACAGTGCCTATGAATTAACTTCTACTGCGGTAAATATTTTAGCAAAGGCTGGAATGAAATTAAGAAAGTTTAGTACGAATTCACAGAAATTAAAGAACATGTGGGATAAAAATGATTCTTTTTCGGAGGTAAATAATGATAGTGTAATAAATATTCTTGGATTGGTGTGGGATAAAGATAGTGATAAATTAGGATTAGCTTTGAAATCTATAGTTGAAAATTTGGATATATCGGTATGTACGAAAAGATATGTATTACATACAGCTGCAAAATTTTTTGATCCTATTGGGATTATATCTCCCTTTTTAATTAGGGTAAAGTGTTTTCTTCAAAGAATGTGGGAAAGAGGTATGGATTGGGATCACGAATTGCCGGATGATCTTAAGGGAATTTGGATAAAGTGGTGTAACGAAATTAAGGATTTATTAGAAATTCGAATAGATAGATGCTATTTCACGTATGTTGATTTGAAAAATTCGCGTGTAGAATTACACATTTTTTCAGATGCTTCACCACTTGCATATGGTTGTGTTGCATATTTTAGGGGTATCAGTAATGATAAAAAATGTTATGTAAGTATGATTATGTCAAAGGCTAGAGTTGCGCCGCTAAAGAAACTAACGTTACCAAGATTGGAGTTAATGGGAGCGGTGATAGCAGCTAGAGTAGCGAAATATATTTGTGATATATTTAAGGAAATTAACATCGAGAAATTTTATTGGACCGATTCTACTATTGTTTTACACTGGGTGAAGGGATCGGCGAAACAATGGAAACCCTTTGTTAAAAATAGAGTAGTTGAAATTCAGGAATTGTCAGTACCCGAAAATTGGTCATATTGTAATACAAAGGATAATCCCGCAGATTTAGTTACTCGTGGTATTAGCGCAAATGCGTTAGTTAATAATGATTTTTGGTTTAAAGGTCCAAAATGGTTATCTGAGATAAATGGTAAAGGTAATGATATTGGGGAAAAGGTAAACACGCAATATATTACCGAAGAAAAAAGGAAAACACCTGAAAAAATAATTCAGTTTAAAATCTGTATAGAAACAGTTGAACCAATATTGGATCTAGAAAAATATAGTAACATTTTAAGAGTCCTCAGAATTACGGCATGGATAAGAGATTTCTTAACAACGCGAATCCTAAAAACGAGAAAGTTAGCGGTCCATTATCGGCAGAAGAAATTGGTAATGCGCAGACAATATGGGTTAAATATACACAGAAAATTAGTTTTCCGAATGAATTAAACTGTTTGGTAAATGGGGAACCTATTTCTAAAAATTCAAATTTAATTGAGTTCTCACCATTTTTGGATTCCGTAGGAATAATGCGCATCGGAGGAAGGCTTCAGAAATCAAATTATTCCTTTAACGAAAAACACCCGATCCTGTTGCCTTCAAAGGGTAAATTAATTGATTTGTTAATAAAAAATGCGCATGAAAAAGTTTTCCATTTTGGCATTAATGATACATTAGTACAATTACGGGAGGAATTTTGGGTAATCAAGGGCAGACAGGCAGTAAAAAGCGTATTAAGAAGATGCAGAATTTGCATAAAATTTAATTCTAGAGCTGGAGCCCAGATATCAGCTCCGTTACCTGCAGATCGTATCAATGAACAAAAGCCATTTGCAGTGATAGGCCTTGATTTTGCAGGCCCTTTATACATCCGAAATACGGATAGCAAAATATATATTTTGTTGTGCACATGCGCTATCACACGAGCAGTGCACCTAGAATTGGTAGAGAACCTTTCTACAGAAACATTTTTATTGGCCTTCAGAAGAATAGTAGCAAGGCGGGGTCTTTGCCATACGGTTTACTCCGACAACGCGCGAACCTTTCATCGAGCTGATATTGAGTTAAGGCACATCTGGAAAATAATCACCCATCCCGACGTTAAAGATTACTATAGTAGTAATAACATAAAATGGAAGTTTATCATGGAAATGTCCCCATGGTGGGGAGGGTTCTATGAACGACTTGTGCGATCTGTAAAAACTGCCTTAAGAAAGGTGGTTGGCAAAACCACTTTAACACACACACAACTACATACAGTTATATGTGAAATTGAAGGGTCAATTAATTCCCGACCCATTACATATACATATGCAGACTCAGGAGAACCTTCCCCAATTACGCCAGCACACTTCTTGGTAGGTCAGCGACTTACTACCTTACCTATCGTGCATATGAAACCACATGAGCTTCCTGGAACTTCGGCAACATATATCAAACGTTTTAATCAAAAGGAAAGAATATTGGACCAGTTCTGGTCAAGGTGGAAGAAGGAATACCTTCTACAGCTTAAAAACGCCATGACAAGTCGACACTCCAGTATTCGTGAATATACTCCAAATGATGTTGTGTTAATCCACGATTCCAAATTGCCACGGCACTTGTGGAAATTGGGAGTAATTACACAAGTGTTTCCCGGTAGAGATGGAAAGGTTCGTTCTTGTGAGTTAAAAACTTCAACAGGTACAATGAGACGTCCTTTCCAGTTGATTTATCCAGTTGAAATTTTTGAAAGGGACTAAATAAACTTAAACAACTTTTTCTTATTAACTATGACATTTGTGTGGACTTACAATTTGAACTATATTAGATATAGAAATGTCAGATATAATTACAATGGGAAAATGAACATAAAGTTAATGTTCATCCGGGGGCCAATGTGTAGTTTATTGGTCTAATCTAAACCTGTAGATGGCGCTGCGCGCCGATATTAATGTTCTGTTTTCTTCTTTTCTCTTAGTGTGTGTTCTTCGTGTTCGTTTATGTTGTATGTAATAAATGTGTGTAGCCGTAATTTGCTCTCCTATTTTTTTGGAATTATGTCTTGAATTCAACTCCAATGAATAGACAGGAAACTCAGAGGCCGGCAGTCCCCACGAATCTGGACCGATAAGGTAAGATATTTACCTTATTTAAATATAATATTCTGAAATGTTTATTAATCATTATATATGAAGGATATATCTGTAATGAGTCGCCAAAGTAGCGACGTGTGTTTGAATGATGATTTTTATAAAGTCGTTAAGAATTTTAGCGACAACAACACTTTCTAGCTAAATCTCATCAAGTTATTAAAATAATAATAATAATAATAATTTTAGTGCAATTTGTGGAATAATTTTATGTTCTGATGCGAATATGCTGTGCAATTAAAATAATTCAGATTTTTATAATTTTGTTAATTTCTCTCAAATTTTTTATTTTCTTTTTGTAAGTGAACACAAAAAAAGTAAAAGGATTGATATAGTTTTCTTAATCAGTATAGTTTTTTTAATTGAAGTGGTTTAGAAAACATGTTACACAAGAATGCGATATACACAAAATTATGGAATGTATATAGGTAACGGAAATCATGGAAGTCTGTCAAAATTAATCAGGGAAATCAGAGAACTTTTTTTCTGAAATTTTGTAGCCACCCTGTATAAAAAAAAATGTAAATACACTAAAACGTTATTTAAAACTTATTTTCATAATCAAATCTTGTTTTGCAAATTATGGCCCAAAACCACCTGTTATTTTACATTTCTATGATCTGGAGATTAATGAAGCCTATCATGTTTGAAATTATAAAATACTTTACTGTTCCCCTTTTATATGTGAATTTCATGTATCTTAAATTAAGCCTTAGTGCTAGTAACTTTTATATTATCTAAGAATTATCTGAGGATGATAACTTCGCATCTAAAAAAGATGTTAAGAATAAAGTTATCAGTTATGGTTTTAGTAATCCACTATGCTGAAAGTATCAAAATATAGCAATGAACCTAATTATGTATATGCACTACAAAAGTTTTTCATGAAAGCATGCTGTTTACCATTTAAATAAATTTTATGTTCAAAAATCTTTTTCTTTAATTTTAAGATGTGCAAATTTCTTCATACATGCATCAATTATTCTTTCTTACAACTACTCGGTACTCAGCCGAGTAGTAAAAGGTCAAGTTCTCGTTATTCGGCCAAAGTGCTACTCGGTGCAGCACTACTAATAGTTAATTTTCTTTAATGTTACTTGAAACTAAATAACACAATTGTTTTGATTTAAATAAAATCTACTTCCTAATTACTCTGAAAAATCTTAATTTAATGATGATTAAAAATAACAGAATTTTTTCCAAATGATTAAATATTTCTTTTTAAATTCAGTCTTTATATGTTCAACTAGCCGAATAATTTGATATTCGGCCTAGCCGAATAGTTTTAGATTCGGCCAAACTGAATATTCGGTGCATTCCTAGTTTGTAGACTGTAATGGCACCAAATTCTTTGGTGTACCTACAAGCACTATACACAAGACATACCACTCAAACACTATACACACACACACAAAAAAAAAAAAAAAAAAATTAGATAATCCCTAATGATACTGATGAATCCCCTGCTACTTAAATCGTTCATAAGGGTACTATAATAGCACTATGGTATATAATCTTATTTGAGTACTACAATATAACAGTACAATGCTTATATGGATAAATGCATCAAGTAAAGAGACATGCAAGCAGAAGCGGATAAATTTTCATGAATTTCCTTCAAATACAACTGCTTTATTAAAAGAATGACAAATAAAACAGGAAAGAGATAATTTTAACAAAATGCAGCATATTATATTCAGATTATTTCACAGAATATGACTTTGCTCACCATAATTTTACAAAATAAAAAAAGTTTTATTCATAAAGTCTTAAAGTAAAAAAAAGTTTTTACTTAAAAATAAAAAGGTTTCTGAAAAGTGATGATTAACACACAAAGTAATTTTGCTGTGTCTGATAATTACACTGCTATCAGTTTAGAAAATAATATATGTACAAGAAAAAGTTATTTGACTATAAATAATATAGGAATATGAGCAAATGTAAATTGAGAAAAAATGAAACCCTAATGCATAGTTACACAAGATGAAATGATTTTATTGTCTTTGTTCTACAAAAATGTGAACAAATATGAAAATTTAAAAATCTTAGTCGACATAAATTACATGAGTATGCAATGCATAATACATAAAATGTGAACAAACTGGAATGAAGAAAAAAATTAAAAACAAATGTTTTAAACAAAGTGTACACATGTGTGTATATAAATGATTTAAATAAGCATTAAAAAAAAAAAAAACTTCAACTGGTTTTAGCAAAGAACAATGGTTTAAATTGATTAATGATTTTTCTATGCATTCCGTATGATACTACATATACTGGGTGATAAAAATTAAATTTAAAATTGTGTCATATTAAACATGAACAATTCGGATAATTTAACAGTCAGGAACAACATAAATTATTTCAGTTTATCTCCAAGACTTGGACCTCAATTAAAAGTACCTTTCTTTATCTCATTAAATTCAGTTTTTAAAAAACCACCATAAAAAAAATAAGTGCTACTCTGATTTTTTCCTGTTAAACTTTACAATAAACTTCATTGTTTAGATTGGTTGTGTTACTCTCAGATTTCTAGGAGTCTACAATAAATTTGAATAAAACTGAAAGAATTAAAAAAAAAATATGTGTGTACAACAACAAATCTTTAGGATAAGCAAAATTATAAAAATTTAACCTTAAGTATAAGGTGGAATAACCTTACTGTATCTGGTATAGTATGCACAAAATGGGGAAAAAAAAAAGAAAAGTATAACATTCATTTTGCAGTAACATTGAAGCATATAGGAGATTTATTGTAAGAAATTAAGTAGAAAATTCCCTATTTTCTTATTTTTTCATTAAAATTTAAATTATAAAATACGGGTTCCAAAATTAACTAAAAATGCTGATATATAAATTAATTGACTAATGGAGGGTAACATAGTATATGGTATGGTGCAGTCTAAAAGTTCAAGTAATTTAATGCGCCCAATAGCTCTTTCGACATGAATTCTATGTCGTGAAACTTTTTTATTTTCTTTCATCAAATGAAAATTGAATTATGTTTTTTAAAAAGTGTGGTGTAACTAACTTAAAACTAAATATAGACGATACAGCGTCACTTTTCAGAAATATTCTCTCTCTAAAATTTTGGTAAGTAAAGTCATTTTCGGTAAAATGCTCTAAGCATAATACGCTATGTTCAGATGGTGTAAAATTTTCTCTTTTCAGTTTGATAAGCCATTCTTTTAATAAACCAGACGAATTTAAAGGAAATGCATGAAAACTTACATGTTTCTGCTTGCATGTTTCTTTGCTTGAATTATTTGGGGATCTAAAATATGCACAGTTTTTTTATATGTTGCTTTCTTTAACTTCGCATTGCAGCGTAAACAAATCATGGAATACCACCGACACGTGACTTCCGCACAAACGTTGCCAACGGTGAATAACCCTCATCCCTGGCTCACTAAGTTATTTATTTCCATCGCACTACAAGATGCCAACAATACATCGGTCGAATTTGGTCACTTGCTGGCCTGCGTAACAGATTCCATTCGGCAATGTTAGTTTTTGCCACCGGTGGATCAGCTGCAGCTATTGTTGGCGGCCAACACTTTACTCCGTGTTGGTCATCATCGCAGGTTTCGCTAGGTAGCCTTAAGTAATTAAATCAAATATGAAACAGTAATAGTTTCGAAAAAATATTTGCAATTATGTTCTTCGACAGAATGCTAATGTCAAATTTAGAATTTTACCATTGCTCTGTTTGTAAATTTTATAGCTTTGGTTGGCAAACTAAGTTTTGTGTGTAGAAAGAAGAAAGTACACCCAAAAAAAATTTTAAGCATTGCAAAGGTCTTAGACGTGTTATGAAAGAAAGATTTTTTTTCTTTTTCAAACATAGAGCTAACAAACTTAACAAACTTTTTTAGTAATTAAAATGAGAGGCACATATGTAATATATTGTAGAGCCGCGGTTATCCGAGCCCCAATTAACAGAGTTCCGGGTTAACCGAGGTAGTCCCGAAGAGGGCAGGGAGGAGCCTCCGGAGGAGGCGTAGCTTTTGACAAATAGGGTAGATAACTTTGACAAATTTTACTATATATCACTCTGTTTTATAATTTATATATGCATGTATTATATTTTGCATTTTTAACTGACTATATTTAAATATGTAATATATGTATTATTTTACTTCATTAACCCTAGATAATTAAACTTAAATCACAGTGTTACTCTGTAACAAAATATTCGATTTATACACTACGAATTAAAAACAAGCGTATTTTTATATTTTCTTTATTTATTTCAAACAAATTAGTGCGTAACTTAAAAAAAAGCATTTTAATATTTCAATTAAAAAAATAGAAAAGTGGTAATAATTATCGTTTGCATTCTTGCCAGATGTTAAAAGGGTGCTCTCCACAAATAGTGCTGTAGTTGCATGCGTATTTTATCATTCTGCGTTTCTTAGATGGACAGAAAGTACAAATTCTGCGTTTCTTCCCCGCACTTTTAGTCGTGTCTTCTGTGGGCTTTTAAATATTCAATATATCTTTAATATTTATTTTGATGATCACTAAACATTCGACGGTTAGACGACGACTATGCAACAAATCTCGAAAAGTAACAAGTGTACAGCCGTGTTTATCACCTTTGGGTAACTCATTTTACTAATTATGCAGCAGTGGCGGATCCAGAACTTGACTTTTGGGGGGGGGGGGGGCTAAGAGTTTTCAAAGTGTTATTTTAGACCATTAAAAAAATTACAATTGCAATATTCAATTGTGAATGTCAGTGTTTTGGGGGGGGGCTTCAGCCCCCTAGCCCCCCCCCCTTAAATCCGCCACTGTTATGCAGGTACTGTGAGTGAGGTGGTGTGAGCGCAAGGGGAACATCTGGAATTCGCAAAACTGGCAGGGTCGATAGTCTATTAGATGAATGTTTAGTTATCTAAACGTTAACTGTGTTTTGATCCATTTTAAACTTTGTCGTATATTTCTCTCCACTCCAATTTACGGCAGAGTCCGTGTTATCCATGTTTTCGATTATCCGATATACTCTCGGTCCACATTACCTCAGATGAGCCCAGGCTCTTCTGTATTCCTAAACTTATTCCGCTCTAATAATATCGCCATACTTAAAAACACTGAAAGAATATAATTTTATACACATGGTTGTGAAAAAAAAAAAAAAAAAAATTAGTGTAATTTCAAAATTTAATTATTTAATTCTTTTAAATTTCTTTATTCTTTTAAATTAAAAAAAAAAGACACTATTAATGAATAAAAATAATTTAAAGTAATTTCCAGCGTATAATTCGCAGTTCAGATAACTTAGTTTTGCACCATAAATTTTAATTGACAGATAGCGTTATATCTGTATAAGCTGTTTCTTCAAAAAATCTTTAATAATTAAAAAAAAAAATCTGGAGTGACTCCACTCGACTTTCCGAACATTGAGTAATTAACAGTTTTGTAGATAAAGTAAAGAAAGAGGAGTTGTTAAACAAACAAAAGAGAGAAAACCATAATAGAGTGTTTGAGTATTTTTCTCCATCTATTACACGATGTTTTATTTAACGCTACTGAACTTTGAGCCCATAGATCATAATGATAAAGAATTTTTCGTTGTGTCCCTGTAAAAACCTATAAGTGCTAAATTCACCAAAATGCTTATAGTTAGTGCAACAGTGATTTATAATACTCATATAAATTTTCAGCTCAATTCAATAAGGCGTTTAGATGCTATCGTACTTTTAAAAATTTAGTCTCATAGGCCATAATGATAAAGAATTTTTCTTTGTGTCCCTGTAAAAAAACTGTAAGTGCTAGAATCACCAAAGTCTATACAGTTAGTTCAACTGTGATCTATAACATGTGTACAAATTTTTTGCTCAGATTAATAAGGCGTTTAGGCGCTATCACACTTTTAAAAATTTGGCCCCATAGGCGTAATGATAAAGAATTTTTCTTTGTGTCCCTGTAAAAAAAACTATAAGTGCTAGATTCTCCAAAATCTATACAGATTGAGTATTTGTGACCTATAATATGTGTATAAATTTTTTGCTCAATTGAATAAGGCGTTTAGATGCTATCGCACTTTTAAGATTTTGCTCCCATAGGCCATAATGATAAAGAATTTTTCTTTGTGTCCCTGTAAAAAAACTATAAGTGCTAGATTCACCAAAATCTATAGGGTTCGTACTATGGTGACTTACAATATGCGTACCAACTTTCAGGTTAATTGAACAAAGCGTTTAGACGCTAGCGTGTTCACTCACAGACATACACACATACATACATCATCGTAAAAATAGTGAAAACGGACTCAGGGGACCTCAAAACGTATAGAAACATCAAAATCTCGAATTCGGATTTTTGACATGATTACAATACTTTCCTCACTATAGTGTTCGGAAAGTAATAATAATAATAATTGATTAATTGTTACCACTCTACGTTATACAAATGCGGCCAAATCCTGTGGCCACATACGATAGAGTTATATATTATATAGATTTTTTTGTTTGCCCCTAGAATCTGCACCTGATGGAATAGGAGCCTAGAAACACTTGTAAGTAGTATTGTCATTGACTATGAAGTCGTGTGCAAAATTTCAGGTCGAACGGATGACCAGAAGTGGCCGAAAATTTAATAGCAAGATTCCGTTACATACATTAATAGTTACTTCATGTCAAATTAATAAAAGCATTTTAAAAAAGTGAATATTATTACAAGTGATATCAAAACTGAGTGATAACACAATCAAAAATCTTACGCGTTTTATAACAACATATTTATGCGAAAACTTTCTTATAAAAAATAAAGATTTCCAATATTTCGTAAAAAATGGCTTTATTTCATATTTATACAATAAATGTTCTTTGAATCATTTTTGAAAACATATTTGTACTTTTTTTTTATTATTATTAACACTTTCCGACAACATTGAAAAGTGTTAATAACTTTGGTTCGTCTGTCTGTCCACGCTAACTCTCGTAATTATTCATGGAATTTCTTGAAACTGTTATATGTTCACTATCGGATGTTTGCTAATAAAATCGAGTGAATACCTTTACTGGTGTGTGAACAGGGACACTCGAAAATATACCAAAGTATTGTGTTCTATGAGAAGTATTTCTATAAGCCATACTTTAATACCTTTACTTTACACAAATTTTAATAAAATTGAAACATGTTATTCAAGTTTACTATCGGATTTTTTTTTTTCTTTCTCTTTTTAACAGAAAATGGAGTAAATAAATACCACAACTGGTTTGTGTATGGGGACACAAGAAAGTATTCCATAGCATTACGTTCTACGAGAGGTGTTTCTATAAACCAAATTTTAATGAAATTGAAATATGTTATTTATACGCACAAAAGAAATATTTTCTATAGAATATAGCATGATTAGCATTACGTTTAGAAGGCCAGACAAAAATATTTACTTACATTAACGGCTATTACTGAAATTTACTGGAATTGCATTTCCGTTTATACATTAAGCGTTTTTAACAATTTCTAACAATGCTTAAGAGTGAATATGATTTGAATTAGTGTATCTGTCTGTCTGACTGTCCATCTGTCTATCTATCCGTCTGCCCATCTCCAGTGTTCGTAAATATTTTAAGAATTTCTTAAAAATGATATAAGTTATTCAAGTTCACTATGGAATGTTTCCAATTTAAAATGGCATTAATAGGTCTTGTATAAATAGTTTGTGTACAGGGACACCCCCCAAAAATGCCAATGAATTCCATTTTAGGACAGATATTTTTATAAATCACATTTAAATAACAGTATACTGCGAAAATCATGAAGAAAGTGAAATGTATTGTTAATATGCTAAAATAATGTTTTGTATAGAATATGATATGGGTAATCTTTAGATTTACAGGGCTACACTAAAATATTCGAATACCTTAAGGGCTACAATTAGAACTAAGTATTTTAACACTTTCCAACAATGTTTAAGAGTGATTATGAATTAAATTAGTCTGTCTGTATGCCTATTAGTCCTTCTGTCTGTCCATTTGGTGATAACATTGAAAGTTATATGATACAGCAAGTGCATACAGTTGGAAAGTATTAATAGTCAATGCATATACCGCATGATTTTTTGTTCTTGTTTAATAAATAATTAATAGTATAGATGTTATTGACCTGCAGAATATTTATATTATAAATTTAGTAGTCCGTAGGATGGAATATAATGAATCTTTTCTTCTACAAACATAAGAAGAAAACATTAAAATCGTGAAAATTTTCAAAATCCATTTTTCAAAACCAGATTTTCACGTTCTGAGATGTCCTGAACATGATTTGACTATTTTTTGAAAACGTGTGTGTGCGTTTGTGTGTGTATCACAAATTTTGTGGACGCTGAATCTCACGAACCAACGCAAGAAATTTAACTAAGCTTGATTTTTAGTTGGACCTTGACCTAAAATGGTGTTGATTACATTTGAGGATCAGTCGCTCAAATGTAGGATAACGCTGTCATCCTAATTTTTCCGCATAACTTTTAATATGGTAATATAGGACAAAATTCTCTATAAGTTTGCGTAATGAGAGTTATTTTCAACGAACGATTGTAAAACTAATATGAATTATTGTTAATTTTAGCAGTAAGCTAGGAAAAAATGTGTATGCATCGCTCCCTGGTGAGTACCCTTCAGGGAATAAAGTCGGTCACAAAAGTGTCCGAACACTAACAAAAATTCCTATGTAAGAAAAGTACACTTCATACGGTTTTGTTAAATAAATCCTTGTCGAATTCTGTTCTTAGTCAGTGTAAGAACATGATTCGGTAAGGATGTATTTAACAAAACCATATGAAGTGTACATTTTTTACATGGGAATTTTTGCTAGTGTTCGGACACTTTTGTTACTGACAGTATGTTGACATGAGTGTGTTTCAATATCTTTCAAAAGAACTCGTCTATACTTTTAAAACGGTTAGTTGAACCATAGATCTATGATAATTTAAAAAAATAGTTTTCGATTTTTTTTTTTTTCATTTAGAAAGAAAAAAGAAAATCGCGTTTTTTGTGAGGTTGATACAAAATTAACTTTCTTTCGGCATTTATAGTTATACTTCTCTGGTATGAAAATCATCTGCCTTCATCGTTGAAAATAGTTTTAATAAGTAATAATTTAATAAATAATTTATATTTAGTGAATTTGTGTAAGATAAGATAGAAGAATGTCTTGTGATGAACACAACATACTAGTAGTTTTTGAAGTCAAAATTATTAGCGACTACAGGCATAAAACTATGAATATACTTTCCATTTTTTTAGGGAAAGAAATAGTCATTTTGCACGAAACTACGGAAATCTATAAGAGACAGATTTTGATTTTGGTTTCTAACTGCTTTAATTTAATTTAATATTTGATATTTTAGCGATGTTTTTTAAAAATAAATAATTTTTCTGTATTATAAATATAATTCTATGTAAAAAATTCTTTATATATAAAACATCGACCTAGTATTTAATTGAACATTATTTTTCTATAAAGTCTGTAATTTTGCATTTGGAAGAACGTTGGTTTGCAAATTATGAAATATCAACCTTGAACTTAATTAAACATTATTTTTCTTTAAAATTCTAATTTTCAACCGAATTTAAAGATTTCTGAATTGCGAACTAATAATCACTAATCATTATGTATAGTTTTTTTTATTATTATTATCTTTTCAAAATCAGTTTAAATTTCGCGTTTTTTTTTTTTTTTTTTTTTTTTTTTTTTAGCTTTTTTTACACACGCACACTTTTTAAGAAAGGTTAAAAAATAAATTTTCAAAAAAGGAAGAAGAAGAGAATATATATGTACGTGTTTTATTATCTAACCCAAATCTGAAGTTGGACTAGTTAGTAAATTTTAAAATGTCAACGTAAAATAGGCCTCAAAAAAAAAAAAAAAAAAAAAAAAAACTTTAATTAATTATTTAAAAAATCCCTCATTCTTAACCGAATAAGAAATTTTAGAATTTTTTAAATCATAATCGCTATTTATAGCCAATTTATAATTTTTATCAAAATCAATTTAAAATTCGACATTTCAAAAAAATATTTTTATACTCTAATATTAAATTAAAATTAAAAAAAAAAAAAAAAAAACTAAATTAAAAACTTTTTCTATTAGATTGAATCGCGCTAAAAAGTATGAAAAGTTTAAAATGAAATGTTTCCACCTAAATTTCATACTTTAGTTAATTTTAAAAAATCTAACTGTCGTGTCGAAAAACTGTTTGCACCTCAGGATTCAGAAAAATCCCCCCTTTCATTTTATACCGAATTTGTAAGGATAGGATTGACATTTCTAATTTATTTTCTTTCCGTTTTTAACCCAGATTCAGCAGAAGGTTTATGATAGAGAATGTAAGCTAAAAAAAGTTTTAATAATTAAATAATAATCTGGTATGTCACTCACACGACTTTCTCTTACCCTGAAATTTAATACTATAAATATAGATTGAAGAATAAAGGGTAAAATAACGAGTACTGTTATGCAAACCTATGTTAAAAGAATTCAAATTAGGCTTCGGAATAGCTTTATTTGACAAGTAATTCTGTGTGAGAGGGGCTCCCGCCACCCTCAACCACCTGTTTCATTGCTGTACCTACATTTATATGGAATTCAAATCTGTTATTAAATTCAAAAGTTCATTTTAAATTATGCAGACAACTTTCACACCAACATTCTTTGAAACTTATCAATTTTGATCAAACTTTTCTAGTAACAAACATATTAACTTCAAAATACAATATTTGGATCGCCTGAAATTATTTGTTTTTAATTTACTCAAACAGACACAGACAAAGATCAAAAGTTAAAAACTTAACTTCGGTATTCAGGAAGGCTCAAAACGTATAAATATACAAAAAACTAAGTAGTGAATACTTGGCTTAAAAAAAATACATTATTTACCGCAAGACTATGAGGAATGAATTTCGATTCCTGGTCAGCTTTCTTGGACATGGCAAAATATTATAATAAAGCACTTCCACTAGCAATAAAAAAGAATGTTATGGCTTAAATATTGACAGCCCTGTATATCTTCTGAAAGTTATGTACACATCACACGGTGGACGTAAATATAATTCTATATTAATAACATACGGCACAACCTGAAGTACACTTCCATCAATTTTCAAGTATTGTCGCACTATAATCTATTTCTTTTGTGTAGCCCTGTAAACGAACAGTGAATGATTTCTATACCATATTCTACATGACACATGTTTTTGCGTATATAAAAAATATATATTCGTTCTATTTGGTTTAGTGCAGTCTATAGATGTTAAACTCTACTTACCTGCAATTTCCCCCATATACGTAATGTATGTGAATTCTCTTAGGTGTCCCTGTACATGAACCATTTACTTGATCTCAACAAAAAGTTTAGTGTAGCATCCCTACATCATACACATTTAGAATACCAAGTTTGGACTTTCTGCTATAATTTGTTTTTGAGATATACACAGACAGACACACACACACACACACACACACAGAGGGAGAGAGCAACCGCTAAAAACATGATTTTTGGATTCAGAGGACCTCAAAATGTGTAAATATAACAAAAGCTGAATTTCGAAAACTTGACCCAAAGACAATACTTTTTTTATCTTATGAATAAGAGAAAGTAAGAAAGTGACTTATCATTTCACATGAGTTTGTAGATTTTTTGCATTTATTTAATGCAGAGTGACTTGAAAAAGAAAAAAAAAAAAAAAAAAAAAAAAAAAAGAAAGTTTAATTAACTTTAAAAAATCTATCAAACATATTTTCATCAAAGACAGCTAAGAGCCATCCCGATTAAATTCCCATTCGACTTAATATAAATAAATAAACATCGAAGTGGATCTATTTGTATGAGAACTACAGTACAAAATACAGATACACATACACACACACAGACACAGACAATCAGATAGAGAAAGGTTTCAAATTTATACCTTTCTTTTTGGTAAGGAGTTAATAAACATCCTTTTTAAATTTATAAGTCATTTGACTTTTAACTGGAATGAATTTCCAGCCTCAATTTCCAAAACTTTCTTTTTCATCTCGTTTATCAAACATAATAAGTGCAACTCCTTCCTATAATTTCCTAAGAAACCAAGAACTTCTTAAATTAATCACGAAGAAACTTTAAAACTTACTGTTATAAAATAAGCGCTTTGAAAAGAGCAATGGAAATTAAATATAAATATTTCAAAAGTGCATTGGAAATTTACATCGTTAAAAATATTACATTAAGTTCTTTTCAATTGCCTGAGAAAACGACGGCAGTGCCAAAAAGACTTTGGAAACTTATCATTTAAACACCTGAGGCTTAGTGGAATGAACTGCGATTCAAATGTAACTATGCTACGAAATTAATTATTAATTACACTATTTATTACATTATTTAATAATTAAAATAAGATTTTTCAAAATAATGCAATTATTAATAAATAATTATTAAATCGAATTTATCCAACTGTTAATTTCTTGGATTTAATTGATTTCTGGCGTTACTTTAAAGCCGTAGGCTACTATTGCTCCCGATAGTCATTAGTTTTCGGGTTTTTGGATGTATCGCTTGCCATCCAATGATAACTTTATTTCAAAAAGACGATGGTATCGATAGCAATTCCTACTTTAATTGGAAATCCGTTTAATGGAAATTACAAAAGCATTTAAAAGTTTTGAATCGCAGAAAATGAGATAGAAATTGTATCTTACAAAGTCTGCTAACAATTTATCTTTAGATTTTCTTTAAAGATTTTACACACAATTTGTTTAAAATCGCAGTAGCTTAATTAAAAAAGTTAAATAATTAACGCATCATTAAGAAAAAAAATCTGATGTGGACACCACATATCTTCCTTATACACCCATTGGAACAATAATGTCGACAACTTTCATAACAATATCATTGCGAACTCTATCTATGGGCTGGATATTCCTTAAATAAAGTGCATTCGTCGACTAGAACCTGCTTATGTCTTTAAGAATTACTTTCTACAGGCAAAAATATCGATAACTTTTATAACAATATCAAGAAAAAGGAAAGATAAAAATGTTTTTCAAACAATAAAACCTGTGCGCAAGATTTTTCAAGGTGGCCGGGGGGGGGGGGGGGGGAGAGAAAAGGAAAGTAATTTTATTAGGTTTTCAGCATATTACTTTCTCTTATTGAAGGTAGATAAAGTATTATCTTTGGGTCAAATTTTCGAAAGTAAGTTTTTGTTATATTTACATGTTCTGAGGTCCCATGAATACGAAAATCATGTTTTTAGCAGTTGGTCTCTCTCTCTCTCTCTCTGTGCGTGTATGTTATCAGCATATCTCAAGAACAAATAGCACCAGAAAGTCCAAATTTGGTATTATAAATGTGTATCATATAGGGAAGCTACACTAAGCTTTTCGTTGAGATTAAGCACATGGTTCGTGTACAGGGACACTCGTGAGTATTCAAATACATTACGTCTATGGGGGAAATTACAGGTAAGTACAGTTTAACATCTATAGACAACACTAAAACAAATTAAATGAATATGTATTTTTTATATGCGTAAAAACATGTCTCATGTTGAATATGGCAGGGAAATGATTCACTGTTCATTTACAGGGCCACACAAAAGAACTAGATTACAGTGCGACAGTAGCTGAAAACTGATGGAAGTGCATTTCAGGTTGTGCCGTATATTATTACTATGGGATTATATTTAAGTGCACTATGTGGTTGGTTTGTACATAATCTTCAAAAGATATACAGGGCTGCAAATATTTAAGCGACTGCATTCTTTTTTATTGTTAGTGGAAGTGCTTTACTATAATATTTTACCATGTCCAGGAAAGAAGATCAGGAATGGAAATGAATTCCTCATAGACATATGATAAATAATGTATTTTTTACTTTCTCTTACCCATAAGGTAGAGAAAGTATTGTTTTTGGGTCAAATTTTTCGAACGCGAGTTTTTGTTATATTTACATGTTCTGAGGTCCCCTGAATACGAAAATCATGTTTTTAGCAAATGGTCTGTGTGTATGTCTTTGTGTCTGTGTCTGTCTGTTATCAGCATATCTCAAAAACAAATTATGGCAGAAAGTTCAAACTTGGTATTCTAAATGTGTATCATATAGAGATGCTACAGTAAGCTTTTCGTTAAGATCAAGCTAATGGTTCGTGTACAGGGACAATCAAGATAATTCTAATACATTACGTCTACAGACTGCACTAAACCAAATGAAACGAATATATATTTTTTGTAATAGAGATAGTCAACAGGGGAAAAAAAATTGTGTATGTAGGAGCCTCGCCTCCCCCCTGGGGGGGGGGAGTCCCCCCTCGAGGGGAGTAAATTTTCATGATGGGTATCTTTCAAAAGAGCTCGCCAATACATTTAAAACGAATGGCTGAACCATCGATGTGCGATAATTTAAAACAAAGTTATCGATTTTTTTTACTTTTAACGAAAAAAAATTTTTGAATTTTTTTTTTTTTTTTAATATTGAGAATAAAATTGACTTTTTTTGGATATTTGGTGTTATACTACTTCTCTAATATGGAAATCGTTTGCATCATCATAAAAGATGACTTTTTTAAATAATAATTTTAGTAAATTATTTTTTAAAAACAGAATTATTTTTTAATTACCGAATTAAATTGTATATAAATGTAGGTGCATTAATGAAACGGGGGATTGAGGGGGCGGTAGCCCCCCTCACACTCAACTAATTATCATATAAAACTCTCCTGAAGCCTAATTTGAATTGTTTAAGAGAGGTTTGCATAACATCGTTACCTTACCTCTTAATCTCCAACCTGTATTTATAGTTTTATATTTCAGGGTAAGAGAAAGTCGTGTGAGTGACACACCAGATTATTTAAGCAAAATATTCATCGCTTGTTTTTTATATATTTACACGTTTTGGGGATTCCTGATTACCGAAGGCGAGTTTTTAAAAGTTTGATCTTTGTCTGTGTCTCTTAGAGTAACTTAATAATCTGGTGTGTCACTCACACGACTTTCTTTTACCCTGAAATTTAAGGTTGCAGGTACCCAGGTTGCAGATTAATAGGTAAGATAACGAGTACTGTTATGTAAACCTGTGTTAAACAATTCACATTAGGCTTCTGAAGAGTTTTATATGATAATTAGTTCTGTGTGAGGGGGGCTACCACCCCCCTCAACCCCCTGTTTCATTAATGCACCTACATTTATATAGAATTTAATTCGGTTATTAAAAAATAAGTCTGTTTTTAAAAAATAATTTATTAAAATTATTATTTAAAAAAATTATCTTTCATGATAATGCAGACGATTTCCATATTAGAGAAGTAGTATAACACCAAATATAAAAAAAAAAGTCCATTTTATTCTCAAATTAAAAAAAAAAAAAAAAAAAAAGTACGATTTTTTTTCAAAAATTTTTTTTCGTTAAAAGTTAAAGAAAAAAATAGATAACTTTGTTTTAAATTATCGCAGATCGATGGTTCAACCATTCGTTTTAAAGGTATTGGCGAGCGCTCTTTTGAAAGATACCCATCATGAAAATTTACTCCCCTCGAGAGGGGACTTCCCCCCCAGGGGGGGGGGAGGCGAGGCTCCTACATACACAAAAAAAATTTCCCAGTTAACTATCTATTACAATATATATATATATTCGTTTCATTTGGTTTAGTGCAGTCTATAGACGTTAAACTCTACTTTCCTGCAATTTCCCCCATAGACGTAATGTATTAGAATTCTCTTGATTGTCCCTGTACACGAACCATTTGCTTGATCTTAACGAAAAGCTTACTGTAGCATCCCTATATGATACACATTTAGAATACCAAGTTTGAACTTTCTGCCATAATTTGTTTTTGAGATATGCTGATAACAGACAGACACACAGACCATTTGCTAAAAACATGATTTTCGTATTCAGGGACCTCAAAACGTGTAAATATAACAAAATTTCGCGTTCGAAAATTTGACCCAAAAACAATACTTTCTCTACCTCATGGGTAAGAGAAAGTAAAAAATAAATAATTTCAAGAGATCCAAAAGTTGTATTTTCAAATTAATATAAGTTGGTTGCTGGAAAAGTTTGATCAAGACTGGTAACTTTCGAGGAATGCTGCGTGTGAAAGTTGTCTAAATAATTTTAAGTGAAATTTTAATTTTAATAACAGATTTAAATTCTATATAAATATAAGTGTAGTAATGAAACGGGGGGGGGTTGAGGGGGGCGGTAGTCCCCCGCACACATAACTAATTATTATATAAAACTCTTCCGAAGCCTAATTTGAATTATTTTAACATACGTTTACATAACAGTACTCATTATGTTACCTCTTAATATCCAAAATGTATCCCTTATATTATTAAATTTAAAGTATTAAATTTCTGGGTAAGAGAAAGTCATGTGAGTGACACACCAGATTATTTTTTAGTTATTAATATTTTATGTGATTAATTCATTTTATAAGATATGTCTATTGGGCCTCTTCTGATGATTTAGATATCTGAAGGAGTCTGATGTCCCTTCAAACCTTGTTGAATCCCCCTCCCCCCAACCTTTTTATTTCCTTTAATTAAAGTAAGTATAACATACCAAAAATACATCAGAATTTACTGTGGTAACATCAGAATTCATTTGTGTAGTCCTGTAAGTTAATTATTGATTATACGCAAAGTATTTTCTACAGAAACGATGCTTTAAAAATTTTTAATAATGTTTGTTACTTTTATTATGTTGAATTTAGTGTTAAAATGCACATAAATAAAATGATATCTATCGACCGCAATGCACGAAAATATTTTATGTGTCCATGTGAACGAGTCTTAAGCACAAAATATATGAAAAATTATACATCAAATTCCATGTAACTCATAAATATTTGTATCAATTTTGAAGTCAATTGGAGGATTAAATAACGTATCAAAATTCTTTTCTTTAACACTGTAGATTGTTACTAAGTCTATGCACATCATTTTCTACAGAAACCATGCTTTTAAACTCTTTAATGACGTGTGTTAAATTCATCTTTTGAAATTTATCGTAACGATGAACCTATTGTAACACGTAAAAGAAACACCATCTATATTGACATTACCCTGTGTGACCCTATACACGAACAAGAAACAATACATGCACCAAAATTAAAGCTACAACCTGTTTTCTCGTTTTCTTCTTTTGCACATATTTTTTAGATAAATAAACATATGAATATAAAATTCGGATGGCCTGTTCGTTATCATATTATTAACCGAATTTTATATAACTTTAGCATAAGAATAATTTTTAAGCTAATAAATATTCATCTTTCTCTCAAAAGTAAGCTTTGAAAAAAATGAAAAATTTCAATAATTTTTGGAAAGAATATTTAATGAAAAATGGTCATAAGGATGCCTTACATATAGGTGAAGATGCACACGCATCCATATGTCAGATTAAAACCAAAATCTTTCTACCTATATTCACTTTCCTGTTTCTTATTTTTTTTCTTCTTTTTTTCGCATGTGAATAGCTTTTTAAAAAATGTACATACAAACATGAAAATTGAATAAGATGTTCATTATAAAACAATTTATCGACATCTTTATTACTCTGGTGATGCTCATAGTTTTCAAATTATTAATTATATATATTTTTTTAAAGTCTATTATAAAAGTAAAAGAAAAAGAAATACAGAAAGAAAAATCGAGATTTAGTTTAACATTTCAAAGCCATGTGCTTCTTTACCTATCTCTACTGCATCCTTAACACCACTTTTCATTAAGTGTTCTTTACTAAAATTATTGAAATTTTTCATTTTTTCCAAAGCTTACTTTTGAGGGAAAAATGAATATTTATTAGCTTAAAAATTATTCTTATGCTAAAGTTACATAAAATTCAGTTAATAATATGATAACGAACAGGCCATCCAAATTTTATGTTCATATGTTTGTTTAAAAATTATGTGCAAAAGAAGAGAACGAGAAAACAGGTTGTTGCTTTAATTTTGTCCACCAGTGTAGACAGCTAATTCTATATTAACCACTTAACGATCTCGTAAATTTCAAGAAAACAGTAAAAAAAATGCCTATTATTTTTATTCAAGAAAATTGTATAAAATAAAGTATATGAACAACATTTAAAATTTTTGAATTTTTTTTTTAGCTTGAAATCAAGAAAATTCAATTTTGCAGAAAAAACAACGAGGGTTATTATGACTGAATATTGGTTTTCCAGTAAGTAGAAAAAAATAAAAGATAGGTGTTTTAAACATTAAAAGAAAATTTTATGATTTTTTTTTTTTTTTTTTTTTTTTTTTTTTATAACACAACACTATACATATAATACACTGTTCTCAGATTCGCTCTCCGAACTTTCATAAATATCATATCACTTATTTCCAAATTACTCTCAGATGCATAAATATTAAAATTAGAATCCGAGTCACTTTGTGATTCATCTTACTACATAATGTACACAATCTATATAATATTTCTCTAACGTGGTCCAGTTGCGATTAATTTTTTTTAGAAACGATACGATAGTGACTTAATAAAATACGCAAGTATAAAAAATAACACATAAGCAATATTTAAGCACGCGGACTCAGTTCAGTGATCTAATAAAAAAATCTGGAGTGACTCCACTCGACTTTCCGAACATTGAGTAATTAACAGTTTTGTAGATAAAGTAAAGAAAGAGTAGTTGTTAAACTAACAAAAGAGAGAAAACCATAATAGAGTGTTTGAGTATTTTTCTCCATCTATTACACGTTGTTTTATTTAACGCTACTGAACTTTGATCCCATAGATCATAATGACAAAGAAATTTTCGTTGTGTCCCTGTAAAAACCTATAAATGTTAGATTCACCAAAATGCTTATAGTTAGTGCAACAGTGATTTATAATACTCATATAAATTTTCAGCTGAATTCAATAAGGCGTTTAGATGCTATCGTACTTTTAAAAATTTAGTCCCATAGGCCATAATGATAAAGAAATTTTCTTTGTGTCCCTGTAAAAAAACTGTAAGTGCTAGATTCACCAAAATCTATACAGTTAGTTCAACTGTGATCTATAACATGTGTACAATTTTTTTGCTCGGATTAATAAGGCGTTTAGACACTATCACATATTTAAAAATTTGGCCCCATAGGCATAATGATAAAGAATTTTTCTTTGTGTCCCTGTAAAAAAACTATAAGTGCTAGATTCTCCAAAATCTATACAGATTGAGTATTTGTGATCTATAATATGTGTATAAAATTTTTGCTCAATTGAATAAGGCGTTTAGATGCTATCGCACTTTTAAGATTTTGCTCCCATAGGCCATAATGATAAAGAATTTTTCTTTGTGTCCCTGTAAAAAAACTATAAGTGCTAGATTCACCAAAATCTATAGGGTTCGTACTATGGTGACTTACAATATGCGTACCAACTTTCAGGTTAATCGAACGAAGCGTTTAGACGCTAGCGTGTTCACCCACAGACATACACACATACACACACACATACATACATCATCGTAAAAATAGTGAAAACGGACTCAGGGGACCTCAAAACGTATAGAAACATCAAAATCTCGAATTCGGATTTTTGACATGATTACAATACTTTCCTCACTATAGTGTTCGGAAAGTAAAAAATCTGGAGTGACTCCACTCGACTTTCCGAACATTGAGTAACTAACAATTTTGTAGATAAAATAAAGAAAGAGGAGTTGCTAAACAAACAAAAGAGAGAAAACCATAACAGAGTGTTTGAGTATTTTTCTCCATATATCACACGAGGTTTTATTTAACGCTACTGAACTTTGAGCCCTTAGATCATAATGATAAAGAATTTTTCGTTGTGTCCCTGTAAAAATCTATAAATTCTGACAAACTTAAACAAATTTTCACACACTTTACCCACAATTTTGTCAAAGTCCCACTTTTTTTTTTTCTAATTATTGTTACTGAGTGAATTTGTATAGGAAAATATAGAAGAAAGTCTCGTGGTGGCCACAATTCCCCAAAATGCTTATAGTTAGTGCAACAGTGATTTATAATATTCATACAAATTTTCAGCTCAATTGAATAAGGCGTTTAGATGCTATTCCACTTTTAAAAATTTGGTCTCATAGGCCATAATGATAAAGAATTTTTCTTTGTATCCCTGTAAAAAAACGGTAAGTGCTAGATTCACCAAAATCTATACAGTTGCTTCAAATGTGACCTATAACATGTGTACAAATTCTTTGCTCAGATTAATAAGGCGTTTAGACGCTATCACACTTTAAAAATTTGGCCCCATAGGCATAATGATAAAGAATTTTTCTTTGTGTCCCTGTAAAAAAACTATAAGTGCTAGATTCTCCAAAATCTATACAGATTGAGTATTTGTGATCTATAATATGTGTATAAAATTTTTGCTCAATTGAATAAGGCGTTTAGATGCTATCGCACTTTTAAGATTTTGCTCCCATAGGCCATAATGATAAAGAATTTTTCTTTGTGTCCCTGTAAAAAAACTATAAGTGCTAGATTCACCAAAATCTATAGGGTTCGTACTATGGTGACTTACAATATGCGTACCAACTTTCAGGTTAATCGAACGAAGCATTTAGACGCTAGCGTGTTCACCCACAGACATACACACATACACACACACATACATACATCATCGTAAAAATAGTGAAAACGGACTCAGGGGACCTCAAAACGTATAGAAACATCAAAATCTCGAATTCGGATTTTTGACATGATTACAATACTTTCCTCACTATAGTGTTCGGAAAGTAAAAAATCTGGAGTGACTCCACTCGACTTTCCGAACATTGAGTAACTAACAATTTTGTAGATAAAATAAAGAAAGAGGAGTTGCTAAACAAACAAAAGAGAGAAAACCATAACAGAGTGTTTGAGTATTTTTCTCCATATATCACACGAGGTTTTATTTAACGCTACTGAACTTTGAGCCCTTAGATCATAATGATAAAGAATTTTTCGTTGTGTCCCTGTAAAAATCTATAAATTCTGACAAACTTAAACAAATTTTCACACACTTTACCCACAATTTTGTCAAAGTCCCACTTTTTTTTTTTCTAATTATTGTTACTGAGTGAATTTGTATAGGAAAATATAGAAGAAAGTCTCGTGGTGGCCACAATTCCCCAAAATGCTTATAGTTAGTGCAACAGTGATTTATAATATTCATACAAATTTTCAGCTCAATTGAATAAGGCGTTTAGATGCTATTCCACTTTTAAAAATTTGGTCTCATAGGCCATAATGATAAAGAATTTTTCTTTGTATCCCTGTAAAAAAACGGTAAGTGCTAGATTCACCAAAATCTATACAGTTGCTTCAAATGTGACCTATAACATGTGTACAAATTCTTTGCTCAGATTAATAAGGCGTTTAGACGCTATCACACTTTAAAAATTTGGCAAAGAATTTTTCTTTGTGTCCCTGTAAAAAAACTATAAGGGCTAGATTCTCCAAAATCTATACAGATTGAGTATCTGTGACCTATAATATGTGTATAAAGTTTTTGCTCAATTGAATAAGGCGTTTAGATGCTATCACACTTTTAAGATTTTGGTCCCTTGGCCATAATGATAAAGAATTTTTCTTTGTGTCCCTGTAAAAAAACTATAAGTGCTAGATTCACCAAAATCTATAGGGTTCGTACGATGGTGACTTACAATATACGTACCAACTTTCAGCTTATTCGAACAAAGCGTTTAGACGCTAGCGTGTTCACTCACAGACATACACACATACATACACACATACATACACACATACATGCCTACCTACCCGTAAATGTGAGTAACCCAACTTTTTACCGACATAACGAGTACCCATTGAAATTTAATTCGTATAATTAAAATATTAATACTGTATGTTAAAGTAGATGAAAAATATACGTAAACATAAAAAAATATTTATTTGAAGAAAAAATGCATTTTTTAAAATAAAAAAACTGAGTCAGCACAGTACCATCTTTCCGAGTAAGACTGAGTTACTCGTTATGAAAGTTTACACACTCAATCCGAGTAACTTAATCTCGAACTCAGGTTTTCTGAGTGGTTACTCGTTTATTCAGAGAATTGCTTGACAAATTGTGTTAAATAAGCGTTAATGGAGGGCTTGTGAGTAATGCCTAAGGGAGATGGTAATGGGGGAAAGAAAGTACTGAAGGTACTTTCACTTTTCATTATATGCAAATATTCATATGCATATATGCCTTCACAGATACCGTGAATGATATTATCAAATATTTTTAATTTAATTTTTAAGCAAGTGTTTTCGGAATTCAAGGATGTTTTTTGAGCAGAATGATTAAATTATATAATTTCTTTAGTTGATTGAATGCTTAAGAAAATTTTTGTCAGAGAGAACGGAGAGGGTGGGGGATTAATGGGGATGGTAAGTTAAGTCCCCATGGTGAGATTGGGTTCGGTTCAGATTCAGTCAGTGACAGCTATAATTCAAATGAGGATTTGTATGAGATTGAAATATCCAGTGTTTCAGCGTGAATGGCTTCAATGATATTTTAAAGTGTTTCACTGTGTCCCCAGATAGTCAAAATTGGAATTTATAATTCATTCTGAATAAATACTATTTTATGTACTTGACTACGGATAATCATTGTTAGAAGTTAAATTAGGATTTTAATTATGTTAAAATGGTTTACAAAGCCCTCGATAAGAAAAAAAAAAAAATAATAAATATGTTGTAATGAAAGAATTTGTATGAGATTAGGACATATTGTGTGTTTAAGCAAGTAAATAATTTTAATGATATATTAAAGTATTTCACAGCACCCCCTGCAGGTTAAAATAGGAATTCGTAGAATATTATGAATAAACAATATTTCGTATAAAAGGAGTCATTGTGTTGTTGAATAGCTGAGAGCGCTCCAAGCGGCAAAAGTATTATGAAATGTCTTCTAATAAAAGGATTTTTAGGAGATTAGGATGTAATGTGCGTCTAAGTGAGTGAATGATTTTATTGATATTTTAAAGTGCTTCCCAGCGCTCCCTGTTGGTTAGAATAGGAATTTATAATTTATAATGAAATTACAATATTGCATGTACATAAAAAAGCAAAATTAAGATTTAAACGAAATAGCTTAATCCCCCTACCCCCCCCCCCCCCCCCCACCCCGTGTATTCCCAAATTTCACAAGCTCAAGTGATCGATGATGATTAATAGTGTTTTTACCCTCCTCTGTTAAGAGATAAAGGATTTTTAACGGAGAAGAAATTGTCCCTTTATTTTCTTCTTTTAAAACTACAGAAAACCCCTTAACAGGATTTTCAGGTGCGTTGTGCGTTCTTAGAAAAAGGACAACAGATAAGAATTGCCACATGCAAGAATTTGTATGAAGGAAGGCACGAGTTATTTCTTTAGTTTGAGACCATACACATTTTTCAAGGAAATGGCATACAACTATATTTAAAAAGACTTAAAATCAAAATATACGTGTTTATGTTTATGTTTATTTTAATTAATTATTTAATTAATTTATTTATATTAAAGATAGTAAATAAATTTTAAAATAAAAGTACTAATTATGATTGCTTAACTTGAACACGAATAAAAATATATTATTAATAAATATTAAACATTAAAGATAGGCATTAATTGCAAAATAACTTTAATAAACAAATATCTGAATCACTGATTTTCTATGGGTATTAAATTTAGCATTACGAATAAAGTTTTTGCTGTTTTTCTCCTTAGAGCGACGTAAAAAGAATAATAATAATAAACATAATCATGAAATTTCTCACAAAATTTAAGATAATTAATATCTGAAGAAATAAGGACTTAAGCAGAAAGTTCGCGAATACTAGAAAAGAGAGAAAAAAAAAAAAAAAAAAAAGATTTATAGTCGATATTCGAATCGTATAAACCAAACAATTTTGTATTATAATCAATAGGAAAGAATTTTAACTATACCTGTACAAAATAGATATATAAAACGTAAAAGACTAATAAATGAAAAATGTAGAAACGGTATTTAACTGCGTATAAATATATGCAGTAATCTTTTTTTTGTTGTTGTTGTTTGTTTGTTTCCTTTCAAGACAGACAGGACTAAAAGGCATACATATTAAGACTGAATTCATAGTAACTCTTAAATATTGTTGAAAATGTTTAAAATGCTTAACACGAATGAAAATGCAGTCTTCAGATTTTAACTGCAATCTTTAATAGATCTGAACATTTTTATGCAGCCCTGACAATCTCGAGGTTAACCATACCATATTGTATACAAAGCATTATTATAGTATTACTAGCATTAAATGTTGATTTCTTTATGATTTTTACGGTAGTAAGTTATTTAAATGGGGTTTATAAAAATCTGTTTTAAAACGCAATACATTTTTTTTTTTTTTTTGAGGTGGGGGGGGGGGGGGCGAGCGGGATGTTTTTGTACACATACCTATGTATAGGACCTATTAACACCATATTAAATAGGGAACATTCCATAGTGAACAGAGTATCGTTATTTAAAATTTTCCAAAGCATTTATAGAATATCGGAACGGACAGTCAGATAGATAGATATACAAATTGCAATCATATTCACACTTAAGAATTGTTAGAAAGGGTTAAGCACGCTTAATGTTTATCGGAAATGCAATTCCAGTCACTTTCCAATAATAGCCCATAATGTAACTGAATATTTTTGTGTGGCCCTACAAATCTAATACGGATCATACTATACTCTATAGAAAATATTTTTGTGTACATATGAATAATACACTTCAATTTTACTACGATATGTGAAAAGTCAAGTTATTAAAATTTGGTGTATAGAAATGCCTCTCATAGAACGGAATGCTTTGGAATACTTTCGGGAATTCTTGTATACAAATCAACGGTGGTATGTACTCCTTTTTTTTTTTTTTTTTTTTTTTTTTCTTTTTTAAGGAACATCCGATGGTAAACTTGAATAACATATTTCAGTTTCATTAAGATTTGTGAGAAGTAAAATTATTATTATATGATTTTTAGAAATACCTCTCATAGAACACAATGCTTTGGAATGTTTTTAGGTGTCCCTGTAGACAAACCAGTAGAGGTATTCACACCATTTTAAATAAGAAATATCCAATAGTAAAATAAAATAATATATGTCAGTTCAAGAAATTTCATGAATATTTTTGAAAGTTAAAACGCGGACAAAAAGACAGACACAGAGAGACAAACCGAAGTCATTAACACTTTTCAAACTTGTTAGGAAGTATTAAAAGAGAGACAGAGAGAATACATAAACATCTATAATGCTATTTATTTATTTATTTTTAAGAAATGAAATATAGATCTACTATAATCGCACTGTAGGTGTTAAATTAAGGCGAACACAGGCATTAAAATTTTAGTCTCTTATTTTATATGATCGTTATTTCTTCTTTTTATATAAAACTATCAGGCTTCGCCCGCTTCGCTGCTCACTATATTTAAATGAATTTTCAAAAGAGTTGGATTGGTATTCATTTTTTTCATCCCATCATAAATAAAAATTAAAAAATATATATTGAAATCGCTCTAAACCTCGCTTCTGGTACCTGCTGCCTACGGCCTTTTTTTCTCTACCCGCTCTACAGCGGGTCCGGGTTTCCACTGCCTGCAGAAATATCTTTCCAGGATATTTCATTTTGGATATTTATCGACGACAGGTAGATCTGCTATTATTAAAAAGAAAAAAAAAAAAAAAAAAAAAAAGAAAAACTACGATTTTAAAGGTGACTGTATCTCAACATCTATTAAATATTTTAGTTTTTGAACCGTGTATTTTATAGTTCCGTCTATTTCCACTATATTATCATATCATTCCGAGCAATATAATAAATGAAATAAAAAATATACTTTCTTTTAAAAGGAATTAAATTCATAAAAAATCAGTTTAATGGTTTCTATGATATGTTACGATTTTTTCCGATAAATACTATAAATTAAAAAAAAAAAAAAAAAAAAAAAATGAATGAATGAATGAATGAAAAAAGAAAAAAGACAGAGAAAGAAAAAAAAAATATATATATTTTAAAGGAATAATATTTAAAAGTGAAAAATAAAAAGTTCTTATACTATAAAAATTATGCATAAACTGTTATAAATAAGTTTTTAAATTTAAAATTTAATATAATAAATTTTTTCTTCTACTGTATTGCCATTTTATTTTCAATATATATAATAAATTAAAACAGGTTGGAGATTAAGGGGTAAGATAGTGAGTACTATTATGTAAACCTATGTAAAACAATTCAAATTAGGCTTCGGAAGATTTTTATATGATAATTAGTTCTGTGTGAGAGGGGCTATGCACCTACATTTATATAGAATTTAATTCTGTTAATAAAATTAAGTTTACTTAAAATTATACAGACAATTTTCACACGCAACATACATCGAAACATATCAATCTTGATCAAACTTTTCCGGCAACAAACTTATATTAACTTCAAAATACAACATTTGGATCTCCTAAAATTATTCGTTTTTAAGTTACTCTAAGAGACACAGACAAAGATCAAACGTTAAAAAACTTGACTACGGTAATCAGGAAGCCTCAAAATGTATAAATATACAAAAAACAAGCGATGAATATTTAGCTTAAAACGTATATTATTTACCATATCTCTATGAGGAATTTATTTCAATTCCCGAACAGCTTTCTTGGAAATGGTAAAATATTATTAGTAAAGCACATCTACTAACAAGAAATAACTAGTGTGTTGTGGCCACCACACGACTTTCTTCTATATTTTTTTATACAAATTCGTAAAAATAATTTATTAAAATTATTATTTAAAAAAATTATCTTCCATGATAATGCAGACGATTTCCATATTAGAGAAGTAATATAACACTAAATATGCAAAAAAAAGTTAAATTTATTTATTTATTCTCAATTACATTTAAAAAAAAAAAAAAAAAAAAAAAAAATGTTAAAAATGAAAAAAATCGATAACTTTATTTTGAATTATCGCAGATCGATGGTTCAACCATTCGTTTTAAAAGAATTGGCGAGCTCTTTTGAAATATATCCATCATGAAAATTTACTCCCCTCGAGGAGGGACTTTCCCCCAGGGGGGGAGGCGAGGCTCCTACATACACAATTTTTTTTCCTAGTTGACTATCTCTATTACAAAATATATATATTCGTTTCATTTTGTTTAGTGCAGTCTATAGATGTTAAACTCTACTTACCTGCATTTCCCCTATAGACGTAATATATTTGAATACTTTTGAGTGTTCCTGTACACGATCCATTGGCTTCATCTCAACGAAAAGCTTAGTGTAAAATCCCTATATGATACACATTTGGAATACCGAGTTTGGAATTTCTGCTACTATTTGTTCTTGAGATATGCTGATAACAGACAGACACACAGACCATTCGCTAAAAACATGATTTTCGTATTCAGGGGACCTCAGAACTTGTAAGTATAACAAAAACTCACGTTCGAAAATTTGACCCTAAAACAGTACTTTCTCGACCCTATGGGTAAGAGAAAGTAATAAATTGTGCAATGGCCGTTGCTAAGAATGCAGACGATTACAATGGAAGAATAAATTCATGAAAGATTAAACATAAAAGCCAATATTTAAAATTGAAAAAAGAAAAAAAAAGTTCAAATTCGAAAAAATCTCGATGAGGTGCACACCTACAGGGTCCCAGGTACCGATATGACAAGTTTTATAGCTCTGTGATCGGTAGTGTTAGCACCAGAGCGGAGGCAGACACAGACACTTCTCTTTATTTATATAGATAAGCGTCCTTTTGCTGAAAATCAGTATTTATAAATCTTATCTAATAGTATTATTTTAGGGTAATTTTTTAGTTAAATGTTGAATTATCAGAATTCTGGGATTTTCTCTTTTTTTCCGTGTTCGAATTTTCAAGATTTTGTGTATAATGTAGACAAAAAACTACATATTTAAGAACAATTTTCATTCTTATGTAGCTATTAATCTAAACATGTTTAACAAGGCATTGTACAATAGACTTTTAAATTACGCTTTCTAAATTTTCGAATTAATACCGATTGAGAACACTTATGTCCCACGCCTGTTTGTGATGCTCTCATGGAAATCTAGAGGAACTTAAGCCGTATTATGAGCGAGTTTCATAGAAAACCACGGAATAATAGCAGCAATTAGCATCCAATGAAGTTCAATATTGATTGCCCAGGTAAGGCGCTTCAGCAGGCAGTGGTGACCGAGATCCGACATGACATAAGCGACGAAGACGCTGAAAAAATTAGCGGTTATCAGAATCGAGGTTTAAAAACAATTTCTTTCTTTCTTTTTAAGCTATTATCACTTTCTTCTGTATGTATATATAGAAAAAGTATTGGATTCGTGAAACTTTTTGATGTATTTTCATGTTTTGGGATGTCCTGAAGAGGATTTGACTGTTTTTAGAAAATGTTTGTCTGTATCACAAATTTTGTGGATGTTGTATCTCAAGGACCAATGAATAAAATTTAAACAAAGTTTGTATATCTCAGGAACTACTGTACAGAATTACATATAAACTTGTATGTAGGTGCACCTTAACAAAAATTAGTGCATGCCAACTTTTGGTGTGAACCGCTCAACAGGTGGCGCTGCTACACAGTGTTTTCTGCAATTACGAGGGAGGCTATATCTCAGATTCTATTGCGTTTTATCAAAGAAAACTTAGTAAGTGAGAAAACCATTATAAGATATTATGCTTATTCAATTTGAATGCTTATCGACCAACATATTTTGTACTATACAGCGATTTCCGCAATTTAAGGAATGGCTATATCTCAGAAACTACTGCACAGAATTGCACATAAATTTGTATGTAGATAGATGCAGTTAACAAAAATTAGTGTCCTCAACTTTTGGAGTAAACCGATTAACAGGTGGCGCTGCTACACAGCGATTTCCACAATTTAATGGAAGGCTATGTCTCGAATTCTATTGCGTATCATCAAACATAACTTGATATGTAAGAAGGCCACTATGAGATATTATGTTGACTCAACTTGGATGCTTATCGGTCAATAGGTGGCGCTCCTATGCTGCTAATTTCATCAATAAGTGATGGCTATATCTCAACGTTTGTGGCATGTAACTGTACGAAACTTGATATATGAGATAATCATTATAAAAACGCATTTTTTAAGATGTTATTTATAGGCGATAAAACTGTATTCCGTTGGCTACTTAGTGTTAGATTTCCTTAAGATGAAAAGGATTTGCATTTATCATGTTAAATAATTTTAATAAATAATAGATTTAATAAATTACTCGCACTTAGTGAATTTGTACAGGAAAATATAGAAGAAAGTCTTGTGGTGGCCACAACATACTATTTTTTCTTGCGATTCGGGTTTAGGTCAGGTTGACTAAATTTTTTTCTGCGTGTCGGGTTTTGTTTTCAAGAGGTTGAGAGATTTCAAAACACCTATTAAAAGATTTTATCATAATAAGCAGAAATTTGTTTGGTATAATTTTAACCTCTTTCCCTTACATACAAACAAACAATGACTTTTATTTATATTAAGATTATCGAAAGCAAAATAAAAAATCAATTTATTAAGAACTGCAAATGTACAAATACATTCATTAAAGCACGGGCAAATTCTTTTCTTTTTCTTTTTTTTTTCTTTTGTGTGCGTGTGTATCTATATATATCTATAATATTAAACCTTTTGAAACATTGTACAAAAGGAAATATAAGTGCTGAAATATATCTCATTAGGAAAGTGAAAATTTAAATAAAAAGAAAAAGAAATAATCAGAATTCAAATAATAAAAACATATAATATACCTAATACGTCTTCATGGGCATCGGTTGATTATTGTATGCAAAATTAGACGAATTTCTGTAAATCTGTTTATATATATAGGGAGGCGTGTGTTATAGTTAATCAACAAAACTTTAGATTTATAGAAGTTTAAATATCTTGAAAGAATTTATAAAGAGATATCAACTTACAGTTCAGTTATTAATACACAATAATTAGTCATGTACGTCTTATTCATTTGAGAAGAAAGAAAGAAAAAAGAGAGAGAGAAAGACAGAAAGAAAGAGAATATTTGTCATTATTTAGTGTAAATGCGCTTAGCTAATCGAACTTAATAAATACATCATATTGAAATAAATAACATACGGTAAAATACTTATACATATATATATTGTATATTGAATAATTTAATTCCTTTGCAACACTCAGCAAATGAAAGATATATATTAGTAAACATAATATTTCTTAAATGCATCGACTAACATTTACCAATACAGGAAACGATCCTCTTTAAAGAATGCGGGGTAAGAAGCAAACGTTTCGGGGGACGTATAGCAAATTATTTTTCGGCTTTTATTGGGTAAAGCTGTTTAAGAAAAGGAAGTCCTTAATGATATTTTTTTGCACCTGGTCAGCTGTCACAACTGTCTAACTGTGCTATATGGGATGTAGCCCCCCACCCTCCAGCAGCGAAAATAAATTATGAAATGTCATCATATGAAACATTGGTACATTTATCATTCTTCAACGGACAACTTACGCGCTTTACATCTATCCTAGTTACCAATATGTTTAGATTATTAGTATACACGGCCATTAATTTATTATGATACTAGCAGGCTACGCCCGCTTCGCTGGTCACTATATTTAAATGAATTTCCAAAAGAATTGCATCAGTATTTATTTTTTTTCGACGACAGGTACTTATCGATGACAGGTGAATCTGCTATTATTTAAAAACAACGATTTTAAAGATGACTGTATCTCAGCATCTATTAAATATTTTAGTTTTTGAACCATATATTTTACAGTCCTCGCTGTTTACACTACACTACGATTTGGTTCCAAACAATAAAATAAATTAAAATAAAAAGTTGATTTTCTTTTAAAAGGAATTAAATACATGAAAAACAAACACATTGTAATCAATTTAATCCTTTCTACTATATACACTTTTTTTTTCCTTCGATAAATACTATAAATCTTTTAAAGGAAATAAAAAAGAAAAAAGAAAGCGAAAAATAAAAAGTTGTTATACTCTAAAAATTATGTATAAACATAAATGTTATAAATGAGTTTTTTAATTTAATATACTTAATTTTTTTCTAGCTGCATTACCATTTTATTTCCAATAAATATAATAAATAAAAGTGCAAATAAATAATAAATAAATAAAAAATAAATATAATAAATAAATATAATAAATAAATCTATATAAATAAAGAAAAGTATCTGTGTGTGCGTGTGTGTGTGTGTGTGTCTGCGCTCTGGTGCTCACACTATTGATCGCAGAGCTTCAAATTTGGCATATAGGTAGCTGGGACCCTGCAGGTGTGCACCTCATCGAGATTTTTTCGAATTTCGATTTCGAATTTTTTAAATTAATGTTTTTTCGATTTTAAATATTGGCTTTAATGCTTCATTTTCCATAAATTTAATTATTTGATTGTAATCGTCTGCGTATCTTAGCAACGGTTATTTCACTATTTATTTTTTGTTTAATACATTCATTTGAAGGCGATTCTTTTTTCTTTAATCATATAAATTGAAAATCAAATGGTAATGCAAAATAAATAAATTGTTATGTTTATGTATAATTTTTATAGTATAACAACTTTTTATTTTTCATTTTAAATTAATTCCTTTAAAATAAATATCTAAATATATTTTTTTTATTTATTTATTTTTTTTTTTTTTTTTTTTTTTTGGGGGGGGGGGGGGAATGGTAGTATATAGTGGAAAACTATTAAACTGATTAAAATTTATTTTTTTTTCATGTATTTAATTCCTTTTAAAAGAAAATCTACATCTTATTTTATTTTGTTATACTGGTCGGAATCAAATCGTAATACAGTGTAAATAACGGGGGCTATAAAACACATGGTTCGAAAACAAAAACATATAATAGTTGCTGAGATACAATCATCTTTAAAATCGTAGTTCTTAAATAACAGAAGATCCACATGTCGTCGATAAATACCTAGATTGAAGTGCCCAGGAAAGACCTTTTTGCAGACAGTGAGAACCTGGACCCTCCGATGCGGCACAGGCGAAAAAAAGAGCTGCCGTAGGCAGCGGATACTCGAAGCAAGGTCTAGAGCAATTTCAATGTTTATTTATTTATTTATGTATAAATTATTGTTATTATTTTTTTATTAAGTGTTATTTATAATGTGATGTAAAAAATAAATACTGATCCAATTCTTTTGAAAATTCATTTAAATATAGTGACCAGCGAAGCGGGCATAGCCTGCTAGTAAAAAATAAGTAGCGTAATAGCCGTTCCTAAAGATACGCAGACAATAACAATGGTAGAATAAATTTATGAAAAATGAAACACAGAAGCCAATATTTAAAATTGAAAAATAATAATTAAAAAAATTCAAATTCGAAATTCGGAAAAAATCTGGATGAGGTGCACACTTACATGATCTTAGGTATCCATATGCCAAGTTTTGTAGCTGTGTAATCGGTAATGTGAGCACCAGAGCGCAGAAAGGCACACCCACACAGACACCTCTCTTTATTTATGCACAAAGTTTAATCCAGAATTAATGCAGTTCTGTTTCTTTATATGCTTTTTTTTTTTTTTTTCTGTATTCCTATTGCAGAATGTTCTTTTATTATTATGATGATGATGATGCGTTGCTTTATGTAGTTATTGTGCGCTGCTATTTTCCTCCTTACATAAAATAAACGCTAATATTGAGCATTATTAAAATTGAAACAATTTCTTTTGAAGTTCCATAACATTATAATTTTTACACGTGTAAGTGAAAAATTAATCAGTGGAAAGGAAGTAAATCGTATACATATTTTTTACTTTATAAATTTTAAATTAAAAGAGAGGAAAAAAAAAAAAAAAAAAAAGGGAACAAGATTTATTTATTGATATTTTATAATGAATAAATTAAACTGTTTTTATATTAATCATACGTATTTTTTTAACTAGGTTAAAATATCTTTTCATTTTAATATTTTAATCATTTCATCATTAATAACAGAGTAATTAATATCGTTTTGGTAAGAGAAAAAAGAGAAATCTAAAAGCTTCCTGACTTTGGATTCAAATTCAACTCTTTTTTAGATATGGTGTTGGAAAGGTTTGCACACAATAACAGAAAGACGGAAAAACGCCCCTAAATACTGGTTATTGATAATTGAAACGGATGTCTTGAAAATTAGCGCTAATGGTTTTCTAGCACATATGACAGTTGAAAGAGGGGCGCCAAACAATACCTTTTCCCAGAACAGATGTCCAGCCTAGCCTGCGTCTTTGTAGAGATAAGAAGAATTCTAAAATTTGCCCCAGTATCGTTTTCGACTGTATAAAACCCATTTACATTCTATACAGTCCAGTATTACCTCTACATTCTACTCGTCACACGAATGTTTGAACGCATATCAAAAGTTGAAATTTAAAAAATGAAGAGAAATAAAGTATAAGAATAGGAAGAATTTTTTTAACAAAATTTAAAATAATTAATAATTGAACAACAAAAAAATAAGGACTGTGATAAAAATTTCGCTAATTTTAGAAAACTGAAAAATAAACAGTTTTTTACATCGTATATCCCTGCATTTTTACATTAAATTGAATAGGAAAAAAAAAAAAAAAAAAAAAAAAAAAATGAAAAAATGGACTATACTTGCAAAAAATGGATGCAGAAACTTAAAAGAGAATAAATGAAAGACTTTTAACAATTATTTACTGTGTGTGCATGTAAATATACAATACAACTATATAATATCCATGCCGATACTTCTCTTCATATCAAGCTTGTTATTTGCTGACATTTACTGTTTTAAATTAATTTATAAATGAAAATAATTTCTCTCTCTCTCTCTCTAGGAAAAAAAAAAGTGCATTGTGTCTACCACAAATCTTTCTTCTATATTTTCCCATACAAATTTACCCAGTGCAAATTATTTATTAAAATTCCATGATGAATGGAGTCGATTTTTATTTCATAGAAGTATAACATGAAATGTTCGGTAAGAATAGACTATTTGCCGATATCAGAAAAAATAATGCCTTTTTTTCAATGAACAAAATCAATAAAGGATGAGGGTCCATTAGGGGGGTTTTGGCCCTAAAATTAAGGAAAAAATCAGATTGATCACATATGTAAATTTTATGCATTTAATTATTTTAGAACATGTGCATTTTAAGCTTCCTATATATATATTAACATTATTCCAGTATTTGTTTGTTCCCAAGGGCCCAAATATTCACAATTTTGCATTTTTGGCCAAAATTACCCCATATTCAGAGACTTGACCTACTTTTTTTTTTATATGAACACAAAGGAGCAATACTTTCTTATTCAAATATGTTATGAAGTACACTGTCATCAAAATAAAGATTAAAATGTTGTTTCAATTCGCTCATATAAAAAAAGATAAAAATTAAAAAAAAAAAAAAAAAAAAACATTGATTACAGCGTATACATTGCGTACGCTACCACTTCACGGTGGTTTAAAAGAGATGAAACTGTTGAAATTGAATTTATTAAATCAAATTCCATTTAAATCTCACTTTGTTACACTAAATATTTTTCATTTTTTCAATATTTAAATGTTTTTTATTTGAATAGTTTATAGATTAAACAAAATTAACACTTCCAGTTCAGAGAATAGAATTTGCGACATTTCGAAATCTGTAACTTCGCCTAGGACGCTACTTTTGCAATCGGTGTGCTACAATACAAATACTACAATGCTTATCGGTATGCTACAATAGCTCGGTACGTTATTTTTGCTCGGTATGCTACAATATTTCTTAACCCCCTGACTGCCTTTGAAAAGAGGAAGATTAGTTTTTTTTTTTTTTTTTTCCTTCAATTGTTTCAATGTACAATGCTTATTACAACTTGAAATTAAATATGTAACTGTGCACATGATTATAATCCTTATGAATATTATTTAAAATTTTCAAACTTTAAAAAGGAGCTTAATTTCAGAATTATGCAAATTTGAATTATAAGTGTATTGTAGAAAAAGGAACAGCTCAGTGGTACGATATTTCCGCTGAATTCGCCATATTCGTATTATTTAGTGGTTAAGAATATACACAGCATTCAGTTTTCTACAATTAATGTACAATGGATCCAAATACTTTGACTACAAAGAGTATATATACATATAACATATATTCATTTGTAATATAAACATCAATACAGAAAATCCTGTTCTAAAATTATATAATTTTAGGCCGAACTTATATTTAGCACTATACAACAATGACCCTGAGCGGTTAGGCATTGACACTGTTATATCATATTTCATATTAGTTATACTGAACTTTTGGAGCTAATTCACATCATTTCTTATTTATAGTGGTCTAAACATTAATAGAATTAATTAATGAAATAGGAACTGAAATTCCCCAAGGTTGAAAAACCCTATTATGGACCCTCTTCCTTTGTTTTAAATTATCCTATATCTATGGCTCAATCATTTATTTTAAAAGTAATGACGAGTTCTTTTGAAAGAAATCCAATTTGTACCGTACCTGCAAGTAAAGGGAGGGGGTAGTTCTTCTAGACATACAGGTTTTTTTTTTTTTTTCTTAGTTTACAGTTAGCATTATGAATAATTCTGATTAATTTACTGGTCGTTAGTTTAAAAAAATCTCATTCAATACATTTGTAAGAAATTTTGGCACTTAATGCCATGTTAAAATTTTTGAAAAAATAAAAAATGTAATGACAACGTCAAGTGTTCAGCGACTGATCCCCAAATATATTCAGTAGCGGTTTAAATAGAAGTCCATTTAAATACGAAGTTTAGTTGGATTTCGTTCATTGCTTCGTGTTGCTGTTGTTGTTGTACGATTTAAGGACAATTAACTATGCTTGGGTCCTAGGCCTGTAGGTGGAATGACTTCCGTGAAGGGGGGGGGGGAGGAGCATTCTAAGGGATCCTAGCCCGTAATTACATGAGTTTCGGAGAAGACCACGGAAAACTCCGAACGGCTAGTCGATGGGCGTAACCTGGGATCGAACCCAGTACTTACCATCTACCAGCTTTGAGCGCAGAACCGCTCTGCCGCTGGTGGGCTCACAGGATCGCAAGATACAGTGTAACATAATTTTTGAGGTTCAGACTGAGACGTAACACACTGACACTGAGACCTGACACACTGCCAATGTCTCAGGGAAAATCGTGTCAGTCATTTTCAGGACATCTTGAAAAGTGTAAATGAAAATCGAAAATTTCCACAAAACTCATACTTTCTTCTTATGTATATAAGTAAAAAAAAAAAAAAAGGGGGAAAGATACGCTACAATATTACTTTTATTTTTAAGAAGTAAAATGGATTTACTCAAATCGATATATGCAAGTGTTGAATTAATGCGCATTAGTTACAGAATTTGAAATTTCATCTCTTAATTAATTTATCGCGTTATATCTCATTTTTACACAGAATATGCATCTTTTTCTTTTAAATTAGTATTTTATAAAACTTTTCTTTATCCAACAATTCTATTTCAGGATAGTTTTACGTTTAAATGTCGATTTAACCAAAGTTTCGGATTTCCAAGGTTTCACTATAATTTTACAATCTACAGCAATTTTCAGTCACATTTTTATACTAATCCGAACGTTTTAATACATTAATTTTGTGCAGTACCGCTTTCACGAATGCCATCACCATTGCTAGTCTTAAAATGATTGAGTGTCTCGTGTTTGAGGATTAAGGGCGATTGACTACATTTGGGTTCTAGATCTGGAAGCAATATTCTCCGTAAGGGGAGAGGGTCTTTTTAAGGAACCCTAGCCTGTATTTATGCCAGTTTTGGAGACAACTGCTAAATATTACGAAAGGCTTCGCCGACGAGTGCGATTTTGGTTAGAATCTGACACCTTCCTTCTATTAGCCTGCAGATTACAACCTGGAGTCACTAGCTGTATTAAAAATTTTCCAACATTAAATGTACAAAAACATACTATTTCAATCATAGCATTCAAATTTAATGATCGAGTACTCATTATACATAACTTATGCTTTAATATAAGCAGTTTCCCAGAATGTTTTCTTACAATTACGTTGACAAAAAATCTTCCAGAAAGACATTTTTCTAATTGCGTTAAAGCTATTTTGTATGTTGAAATGTGATTTGAATTATGTGAAAAAAAAGCAAAAAAAATTTTTTTTTCTCGAAAGGGAAATACATTAATTAAAAATTTCTATGTTTTGGTTTTTCGAGATAACGTAGTAATTTTATAATTCAGATTAAAATTTAGTTTTTAAAAAGATTAATCTTTCGCTTATAGAAAATGTAACCCAGGAACTCCAATTTTTATAAAATATATATTAGCTTTATTTCGATCTCTATATCGAAAATAACCTTTCCATAAATGACCAAACACGAAACACATTCGATTACAGAACTTATGACAAACTATTGAAAGCCCCGTTTCGGGAACGAACCGAATTCTGAATGCGGGAAAATTTCAAAATCAAACTCGAACCATACAAAACTCGGCCTGATACTGTGTGCGTGTCAATAGATAAAAGTTTGTTAACAAAACCATTTTTTAATTCATGAAATCAATGAAGGTAGTGAATCAACGTAGGCTTTTCTCGCTTCGCTGGTCACTATATTTAAAGGAAACTCTTTTCTATATCGCTTTACAAACAAAAATAAAATTTTAAGAAATCATGAAATTGTTTTAAAGGCCGCTTTGGTTTCCCGCTGCCTTCGGCAGCGTACCATTCATTCTTAGACTCCCGGGTGTCTGTTCCTATTGCCTGTGACAATAGCTTATACCAGTGGACTTCCATTTGGGTGCTTATCAGATGACAGTTTCGAAATGAACAATATCGAAAAAATTGAAGTAGCCATTTTATATTTGAATCCCAGTTACATATGAACATGGTGCACATAATATTTTCTTTCACGTTATTTTCTATATTTATTTCATTTGTTCGATCAAACATAAAATGACAACAATTTCACACCAAATATAATATTACAATGTGCTATGATCGGCTACGTCTATCGCATGAGACAATTGATTTTTATGGTTATAATAGTAGTTGAGTTAGTTAATAATAGTTGGTATATAGAAAAATAAATAATGAAATATGTAAACCTGATCATTGTTTTAATTAATAAGAATTTTTAGCGTTAATTTTGTTAGATAATTTAATTCGATCTATGTATTTATTAAAAAGATCATATAGAATTTGATACAGGTCTGACAATATAATATTATTGAACAGATCTTGAAAGTCAAAAGTAAGAATGGTATTAAACGTTTTCGAGATTTTTTATGTGTGTGTGTATACATATATATACACGTTCAGTAATTCTTATCTTCATTTTAACTTTTTATTTCTATGTTATTATATGGCTTGCAGAAAATTTTGGGAAAGTTGGGTGCTCCGCCCACCAAAAATCGTTGCACCCGTCTAATGCGTTCTGGTCATTCTTTTAGGTATATATATATATATATATATATATATTGTATCATTATTATTATTTTCATATTTTTATATATGATCTTTTAGATTATTGCCTGAGGGACAATTCATTTCAGATTTTCAAATATTTATTGCTTTATATAAATAAGGCTTCGCTTTCATAAGTGATAATCTATTGATTAAAGCTTGAGAAATGTGATTAAATTAATGTTTCTTTTAAGGATACCGGAAAAAAGGGCACTTTGTCAATTCGAAAATCGCAAAATAATAAATATCAGATAATGAATTTAAAAAATGACTTTCAAATTTCATTTTTAGAAATTTCAATTGGTTTGGTACAACATTCATTTAGTATGTACCAGAACGAAAGAAAAGAATTGTTTTTATATAAACTCTTACCGATTTTAATGAAACTTTGTATAATCACGTACAATTTGTGAAAAAATTACAACAAGTGTCAAGCAAACTTGGAGGTGGGGGTTAAAAGGGGGGGGGGCAGAGGAAAATAAAATGACCTTTTATATCACCATTTTACCGATTTAATGATATATTCTATAATTATCACTTACTTTTTATGAAGATCACAATGAGTGCATTATATACTAAGGGGGTGGGGGAGGGGGGGAATACGGAAATAAAATACATTCTTCTTTAATCTACCCTTTTATAGATTCAAAAAACCGTATAATCACGTATAATTTGTGAAAAAATTACTGTAAGTGTCAGACATACTTGGGGGGGGGGGGGGGGCAAGGGAAAACAAAATGGTTTTTTTATTTTCCATCTGCCCCCCTACCCCCCCCCCCCCCTATTAACTATAGGTAACTTTCACTATAATTTTAATGAAATGGAAGTGATAGTCGTACAAAGTTTCATATAAGTAGGTACTATGATGATTTAAAAACAAAAATTTCTGCACTCTGCTCCCCCCCTCCCCCCTTAGCAAATCGTGCAGATATGTGTACACTCACTGTAATTTTTCATAAGCAGAAAGTTGCATAGATAAAAATTTTTTTAATCGACAATGCGGTAGTTTAAAGAATAATAAATTTTACTTCTATCTGCGTCCCCCTTGTCCCCCCTCCCCAGATATATAATACATTCATTTTGATCTCCATAAAAAAGTAAGTGATAGTTATAGAATATATCATTAAAATCGGAAAAATGGTGATTTAAAAAAATCATTTTATTTTCCTCTGCCCCCCCCCCCCCCCCCCCAGTATGTCTGACACTTAGTGTGGTTTTTTCACAAATTGTATGTTATTATACAAAGTTTTTGTTTAAATCTATGATAGGGTGTTTTAAAGGAGAATATATTTCGATTAACACCAAAAGTAGGCAGACACTCATTTAGGTTAAGGTGCATCAACATATAAATTTATATGCAATTCTGTGCAGTATTCTGAGAATATTCTGTGCAGTATTGTGCAGTTCCTGAGATATAACTTTCCCTTAAATTGCAGAAATCGTTGTATAGCAGCGCCACATGTTGGTCCATAAGCATTCAAATTGAATCAGCATAATATCTCATAATGGCCTTCTCTTATACCAAATTTTGGTTTATTATACACAATAGAACCTGAGATATAGCTTCCCCTTAAATTGCAGAAATCGCTGTATAGCAGCCCCACCTGTTGAGCGGTTGGCACTAAAAGTTGACAGGCACTAATTTAGCTCAAGATGCATCAACATGTAAATTTATATACAATTCTGAGCAGTAGTTCCGGAGCTACTGTTGCCACAAAATTTTTATCACACACACACACACACACACACACAGAGAGAGAGAGAGAGAGAGAGAGAGAGACAGGCGGACAGACAGACATTTTCTAAAAATAGTGTTATAGACCTCTGAAAACGTGTAAATCCATCAAAAACCCGAGGGCGAACATTTTTACGAATCCAATAATTTCTTCTATTGAATATAATAGAAGAAAGAAGAAATAAAAAATAAAAAATTCTTAAAATACTTATGGACGCTGGAGGCGGACAAACGGACAATAGAATAGACAAATACAAATACTAATTCAAATAATATTCACATTTTAAAAAATGGTAGAATAATTGCCTAATGTAAATGCAACTCAGCAAATTTCCAATAATAATCCTCAGTGTAACTGTAAATTTTTGCATGACTCTGTAACTTTAAAGCTAATCATACTACATTCTACAGAAAGCACTCTTTTGTGCATTTGAATAACATATTTCAATCTCACACATGCACACCTTATTTCCGCTAAGGGCACGGCTTCTTCTATTCCTCTTTCTTGCCTTTCACCCCATTCCGCTAAGGGCACGTTCCGCTAAGGGCACGACACCAAATAAACATGCAGACAGATATACGATAATAATTATCGATAAAACGTCGATTTTTTCATGTCTTGCATTACATCACTGAATCCAAATGTTCTTTGCTACAGCGACCGGAAAAAGTTCATCACAATTCTATAAACAATCCGCACCTACTTTTAATGAAAAATTACGGTGAGTACCTATACTTGGGGGGAATGGGGGTGCCAGAGGGGAAAAAATGTTTTTTTAATCATACCGCTTCATATTTATACGAAATTTTGTATAAATATCATTTATTGTTTATGAAAAATTATAGATAGGGCTTCGTATCGCAGTATCTTTCAGTTCCTAAATTAGTATGCAAAAATTCCATGTATTATTAATATCAGGCATTAGTTAAACGGTTAATATCAAACATTGGTGAAAAGGTTATTCTAAAACAGAATTTTTTTGTTTAATCTGTTCCATCCCCCCCCCCCCCCCACCCTTCGTAAAAACAAAAAATTTCTATCGTTCATGTTTAGCAAGTATTTTACAAGTAACAATAAAGAAAAGTGCCCTTTTTTCCGGATCGCGGAAAATGATGTTATGAGTTGAAAAAACAATTCATATTTTGTTTTTCTCTGCACCTTAACCTCCAAAAATTTTTTCAAGCACACGTGTATTTTGCAAGTAGCAATTGTAAAAAGCGCGGTAAAACGGACACTTTTCTTAATTTCTACTTGTAAAACTAATTGAATGTTGTAGCAAATCAATTGAAATCTCTAAAAATGTAATTTGAAAGTCATTCTTTAAATTCTCTATTTGATATTTATTATTTTGCGATTTGCGAATCGGAAAATAGCCCTTTTTTCCGGTGTCTTTTCGTCCGTGCCCTTTTTTCCGAGATCCGAGAAATATAACATTAAATATTTAGAAAAGTCAATTCCGTACCATGTATTCTAGTTATTTTATTTTATTTATTTATTTTTGTTAAAAAAAAAGATAAATTTGTTTTTAATGATTACAGATCTATAGTTCAACAATCTGTTTTAAAGGTATTGACGAATTCCTTTGAAAGATCAAGGATTTTTGTGTATTTTTTTACTTGTATGCGTTTTAATTATTTGTTAATTTCTTTGATTTTTTTTTTATGATTTTAAATTAAATATTATCTTTTTTAAAATATTTTATTTACTTTGCGTGTAGAATTCAGCTGCAAATCATTAATATAAAAGGAAATAATGATTGTTATATGAATTTATATTTATATACTGAAAAATAGGCAAGATGAAATCGAATTCTTGTGCTCTGTACACTGGGAGTGGGACTTACAGGCATCTTTCTGGATCGGAAAACGAAATCTAATTCCCTATGGAATTTTTATTTTCTTTTTCCGAAATTTACAATATGCTCGTCTCAATTTATCATTTTTTTAATAAATTGGAAATAGATAACATGTCTAATTTTCTTTTTCCGAAATTTACAATATGCTCGTCTCAATTTATCATTTTTTTAATAAATTGGAAATAGATAACATGTCTATATTTAAAAAATATTTCCTTCTGTGAGCTTTTAAAGTTCTTTCAAATGCAACATACGTAAAATGTAGTATACTTCTCGAACTAATGAGTTCCTTCATAAACGCATTAATTTTCAACATTTTTATATGGTAACTGATATATATATATATATATATAAGTAACCTTAAATGTTTAAACATAAAAAAAAAAAAAAAAAAAACTAATATGCTGTGCCATTACAAAATTTTATTCTATATTATTCTTTATAAGAGCTTACCTTACCTACTGGTTAACATGTATAAATATTTAATTATAATTTCTCACAGTGAAGATTTTACGAAAGCAGTTTTGGGTAATTTTAACAACTAGGTGCTGAGATATAACTATGTGGGAAATCGTAGAAGGGGAAAATAGCAGCGCCACCTGGCGGGATATCTACACCTAGATTGAATGTGCATGTTTCATTGTGTTACTTACAAAACTTTGAATAAACACCATAAAATGCAATAAACTCGCAACAATTATTTCGAGTCGAAACAGCACATGACCCTTCATCAGGCGAATAAAGTAAGCACGAGTGCTGCAGTCAAAGCGGCAACGCAAAATTCAAAGTTTTGTAAGTAATAATTTAAAACGCCAGTTCTGTGGTGCTTTCTTATTAATGTTTCATAGTGGTTCACTCACATATCAAGTTTTGTACAATTATACACAATAGATGCTAAGATATAGCTTTCTTGTATTTACAAGAAAGAATTGCAGCATAGCGGTGCCACTTTCCGAGCGATTTGCACCAAAAACTGATAGGCAATCAGTTTATGTCAAGGTCTATAACATGTATTCCATAAAACTTTGTCATTGGTTGTTGAGCTATAGGTACCTCAAAATGTTTGTCACAAACACATTGCCGTGGGCATAGATGGGCACATGCCCACCTTGAAAATATTTGGGGTTCAGTTGGGCTCCCGTCCCTCGATTACTCATGGAAATTCTGAATATAAAAACATTAATAATTTCATTGACAAAATTCAAAACTATTAAAATCATCATGTAAAACGTGTAGAATATTTACATTTTATCACTTGTTTAAGAAAAATAATCAGCATATACGACACAAAATATACTATCTGTCTAAAATAACAAGATACTGTGATTGATGCTTGTACCGATATCAGCTCTTTTTCTCATCTATTGTCCAGTCTACTCAGAGTTCACCAAATACGTTCCCTTCAAAGGACTGTCAAGGTGTTTAGTCAACCCCTCACGGAAAATGGAAAAAGTTGTACAACAGATGTTTCGGATGTAAAAAAGTCACTGCTTCTATCTAGTTACAAATTATAACTGATCACCATTACGATTGGGACACATGTGCTCTTTTGTTAATTAAACCCCTATTACTTTTCGTTTCCAGGTAAAAGCTTTAATGCTATATACCCTTATCACTTTTCTAAGAAAAATAATGTTATTTTGCGATAGACTATTTTGACGTTAAATTCAGTTCGATTATACTTCTCATTACCATTGATTCATCTTAATTTCATTTTCTTCCGTACCTTTAAAAGTAAATTTTTATTAATACTTGTGTTGTATTGTGTGTTTTCATTAGTATTATAAGCTTTTTCGAACTTTAGGCATTAATTATAAAATCCATATATGATGAAGAGAACTCAATTTGGTGCTCAAAAAGAAAAAAAAAAAAAAAAAAAACAGCGCCTGCTAGAAATTCAAATAGAGTTTGTTTGAAACAGCAAATATATAGAAGATATTTAAAAGATTGCCGATTGCTAAGCAACAGGTTTTAACGTCAAGTTAAAGTCAAGTTAATAGTTAATTAATTAATTAGATTAATATATATATATATATATATATATATATATAACAGGATTTCAAGCAGAAATTATTTGTGATTACGGTTTATGGACTTTAAATATTTGAAGTGCGCTAGCGTTTAAACTGCACATTCGATTAAAATATGAATTTATAGGCATGTTATAGGTCATTGTCGCAAAGAATGTAGATATTTACATGAGTTTAGAACTCATAACTTTTTTAAGCTATTGTATAGCTTTTATCGCGGGCTTTGAGCGCGGCGATCGAATCAAAAAATTCCGTAACGAAAAAAAAACCTAACACAGTTCGGCAGACTTCGGTAGACTTCGGCTGTACGAAGCTCGCACGGATCGAGACGAGCTGCTCCGAAATCGGACGAATACGTAAGCAGCTGTTTGTGAGAAAGTATATAGGTGTATAGGTATCTATCATCTATGTACAACAGTGAATAGCTGTACGCGTAAAATTTGTGTATAAAGTAGATCAGATAAAACTTGAATGTCCCCATTCGACTTGCAGGCCTTTAGAACCTATTAAATACCTTTTCTCTATTAAAATTTGTTTTCTTATCGGTCACCACGCTCAAAAAGAGTAACTTGAATTAATATCAAAGAAAAAACTTGAATATCCTCATTCGACGTGCAGGCCTTTAAAACCTATTGAAATACCTTTTCTCTATTAAAATTTGTTTTCTTATCGGTCACCACGCTCAAAAAGAGTAACTTGAATTAATATCAAAGAAAAAACTTGAATATCCCCATTCGACTTACAGGCCTTTAAAACCTATTAAATACCTTTTCTCTATTAAAATTTGTTTTCTTATCATTATTGTTATCTTATTCATTAATATCAAAGAAAAACCTTGAATATCCCCATTCGACTTGCAGGCCTTTGAAACCTATTAAAAACCTTTTTTCTATTAAAATTTGTTTTATATCGGTCACCACGCTCAAAAAGTGTAACTTGAATTAATATCAAAGAAAAAACTTGAATATCCTCATTAGACTTGCAGGCCTTTAAAACCTATTAAATACTTTTCTCTATTAAAATTTGTTTTCATATCGGTCACCACGCTCAAAAAGTGTAACTTGAATTAATATCAAAGAAAAAACTTGAATATCCCCATTCGACTTGCAGGCCTTTAAAACCTATTAAATACCTTTTTTCTATTAATATTCGAAAACTTATCGGTCACCACGCTCAAAAAGTGTAACTTGAATTAATATCAAAGAAAAAACTTGAATATCCCCATTCGACTTGCAGGCCTTTAAAACCTATTAAAATACCTTTTCTCTATTAAAATTTGTTTTCTTATCATTATTGTTATCTTATTATTGTTACCTTATTCATTAATATCAAAGAAAAACCTTGAATATCCCCATTCGACTTGCAGGCCTTTAAAACCAATTAAATACCTTTTCTCTATTAAAATTTGTTTTATATCGGTCACCACGCTCAAAAAGTGTAACTTGACATAATATCAAAGAAAAAACTTGAATATCCCCATTCGACTTGCAGGCGTTTAAAATCTATTAAATACCTTTTCTCTATTAAAATTTGTTTTCTTATCGGTCACCACGCTCAAAAAGTGTAACTCGAATTAATATCAAAGAAAAAACTTGAATATCCCCATTGGACTTGCAGGCTTTTAAAACCTATTAAATAACTTTTCTCTATTGAAATTTGTTTTCTTATCATTATTGTTATCTTGTCATTATTGTTATCTTATTCATTAATAGCAAAGAAAAAACTTGAATATCCCCATTCGACATGCAGGCCTTTAAAACCTATTAAATACCTTTTCTCTATTAAAATTTGTTTTCTTATCGGTCACCACGCTCAAAAAGTGTAACTTGAATTAATATAAAAAAAAAACTTGAATATCCCCATTCGACTTGCAGGCCTTTAAAACCTATTAAATACCTTTTCACTATTAAACTTCGTTTTCTTATCGGTCACCATGCTCAAAAAGTGTAACTTGAATTAATAGCAAAGAATAAACTTGAATATCCCCATTCGACTTGCAGGCCTTTAAAACCTATTAAAATACCTGTTCTCTATTAAAAATTGTTTTCTTTTCATTATTGTTATCTTATTCATTAATATCAAAGAAAAAACTTGAATATCCCCATTCGACTTACAGGCCTTTAAAACCTTTTAAAATACCTTTTTACTATTAAAATTCGTTTTCTTATCGGTCACCACGCTCAAAAAGTGAAACTTGAATTAATATCAAAGAAAAATCTTGAATATCCCCATTCGACTTGCAGGCCTTTAAAACCTATTAAATACCTTTTCTCTATTAAAATTTGTTTTCTTATCGGTCACCACGCTCAAAAAGTGTAACTTGAATTAATATCAAAGAAAAAACTTGAATATCCCCATTCGACTTACAGGCCTTTAAAACCTATTAAAATACCTTTTCTCTATTAAAGTTTGTTTTCTTATCATTATTGTTATCTTATTCATTAATATCAAAGAAAATCCTTGAATATCCCCACTCGACTTGCAGGCCTTTAAAACCTATTAAATACCTTTTCTCTATTAAAATTTGTTTTCTTATCGGTCACCACGCTCAAAAAGAGTAACTTGAATTAATATCAAAGAAAAAACTTGAATATCCCCATTCGACTTACAGGCCTTTAAAACCTATTAAATACCTTTTCTCTATTAAAATTTGTTTTCTTATCATTATTGTTATCTCATTCATTAATATCAAAGAAAAACCTTGAATATCCCCATTCGACTTGCAGGCCTTTAAAACCTATTAAAAACCTTTTTTCTATTAAAATTTGTTTTATATCGGTCACCACGCTCAAAAAGTGTAACTTGAATTAATATCAAAGAAAAAACTTGAATATCCTCATTAGACTTGCAGGCCTTTAAAACCTATTAAATACTTTTCTGTATTAAAATTTGTTTTCATATCGGTCACCACGCTCAAAAAGTGTAACTTGAATTAATATCAAAGAAAAAACTTGAATATCCCCATTCGACTTGCAGGCCTTTAAAACCTATTAAATACCTTTTTTCTATTAATATTCGAAAACTTATCGGTCACCACGCTCAAAAAGTGTAATTTGAATTAATATCAAAGAAAAACCTTGAATATCCCCATTCGACTTGCAGGCCTTTAAAACCTATTAAAATACCTTTTCTCTATTAAAATTTGTTTTCTTATCATTATTGTTATCTTATTATTGTTACCTTATTCATTAATATCAAAGAAAAACCTTGAATATCCCCATTCGACTTGCAGGCCTTTAAAACCAATTAAATACCTTTTCTCTATTAAAATTTGTTTTATATCGGTCACCACGCTCAAAAAGTGTAACTTGACATAATATCAAAGAAAAAACTTGAATATCCCCATTCGACTTGCAGGCATTTAAAACCTATTAAATACCTTTTCTCTATTAAAATTTGTTTTCTTATCGGTCACCACGCTCAAAAAGTGTAACTCGAATTAATATCAAAGAAAAAACTTGAATATCCCCATTGGACTTGCAGGCTTTTAAAACCTATTAAATAACTTTTCTCTATTGAAATTTGTTTTCTTATCATTATTGTTATCTTGTCATTATTGTTATCTTATTCATTAATAGCAAAGAAAAAACTTGAATATCCCCATTCGACATGCAGGCCTTTAAAACGTATTAAATACCTTTTCTCTATTAAAATTTGTTTTCTTATCGGTCACCACGCTCAAAAAGTGTAACTTGAATTAATATAAAAAAAAAAACTTGAATATCCCCATTCGACTTGCAGGCCTTTAAAACCTATTAAATACCTTTTCACTATTAAACTTCGTTTTCTTATCGGTCACCATGCTCAAAAAGTGTAACTTGAATTAATAGCAAAGAATAAACTTGAATATCCCCATTCGACTTGCAGGCCTTTAAAACCTATTAAAATACCTGTTCTCTATTAAAAATTGTTTTCTTTTCATTATTGTTATCTTATTCATTAATATCAAAGAAAAAACTTGAATATCCCCATTCGACTTACAGGCCTTTAAAACCTTTTAAAATACCTTTTTACTATTAAAATTCGTTTTCTTATCGGTCACCACGCTCAAAAAGTGTAACTTGAATTAATATCAAAGAAAAATCTTGAATATCCCCATTCGACTTGCAGGCCTTTAAAACCTATTAAATACGTTTTCTCTATTAAAATTTGTTTTCTTATCGGTCACCACGCTCAAAAAGTGTAACTTGAATTAATATCAAAGAAAAAACTTGAATATCCCCATTCGACTTACAGGCCTTTAAAACCTATTAAAATACCTTTTCTCTATTAAAATTTGTTTTCTTATCATTATTGTTATCTTATTCATTAATATCAAAGAAAATCCTTGAATATCCCCATTCGACTTGCAGGCCTTTAAAACCTATTAAATACCTTTTCTGTATTAAAATTTGTTTTTTTATCGGTCACCACGCTCAAGAAATGTAACTTGAATTAATATTAAAGAAAAAACTTGAATATCCCCATTCGACTTGCAGGCCTTTAAAACCTATTAATTACCTTTTCTCTATTAAAATTTGTTTTCTTATCGGTCACCACGCTCAAAAAGTGTAACTTGAATTAATATCAAAGAAAAAACTTGAATATCCCCATTCGACTTGCAGGCCTTTAAAACCTATTAAATACCTTTTCTCTATTAAAATTTGTTTTTCTATCGGTCACCACGCTCAAAAAGTGTAACTTGAATTAATATCAAAGAAGGAAATTGAATATCCCCATTCCACTTGCAGGCCTTTAAAACCTATTAAATACCTTTTCTCTGTTAAAATTTGTTTTCTTATCTGTTACCACGCTCAAAAAGTGTAACTAGAAATTATATCAAAGAAAAAACTTGAATATCCCCATTCAACTTGCAGGCCTTTAAAAACCTATTAAAATACCTTTTCTCAAAAAATAGAGTTAGATCATTCAAATTTGGTACATCGAGGTTTTCGATACCTACAAATCGATTGCGGATATTTTTGATATATTCTCATTGCGGATATATTCTCATTCATTCAATAAAAGAAAAAAAAATTGTTGTCTTATCGGTCACCACGCTCAAAAAGTGTAACTTGAATTAATATCAAAGAAAAAACTTGAATTAATATCAAAGAAAAAAAAATACTGCATAAATAAAATAAATAAATAATTATAATTGCATAAGTTGATAAAAAATGCTATGCAATAGCTTTACCTCGGCAGTCCTCGAGTGCCACACGTATTTTTTTTTTTTTTTTTTTTCTTACCAGTACAAAAAGTAAATTTTTTATACATTGGTGTCTGTAGGCTCTAAGTGCTTAAAAATCGATTTAGTAACGTTAAATTTTAAATTGCTTAAAGCATAATAAAGATGAATATTTGATATTCTGAGATTAATATTTATAACTGTTTTTACAGGGGCACACACAAGAATTTGGATACATTACGGTTCATCAAACAACATACAACTTGGGGGGGGGGATACTCAAATCCACTATAATGGTTTTCACTTTTGTTTACTTACCGGCTTATTTGAATTTATTTACGCAATTGTTAATTAATAGTTATTCAGAGAGTCGAGTGCAATCGCTCCAAGATTTTGATATATTCCTCTTTTCATTATCTGTTCAGAGTTGCATATTTCAATAGGGTTATGAGACAGAAAGAAAAGACAAATATAGTTTTTATATTAGTTTTTACAGATTTCAACATAATTATGTTCAATCATTTACAGCATAAAAAATAATTAATTGATTTTTAAAATTGAATTTTATATTAATGACTTTAAATTATTTAAATTATTAAATTTGATATTAGTGCATGCATCTTTATCTAATGTACATTTAAAATGGTGTTGGGGGCAATTTTCATGCAGAGCAGTTTTATCATATATATCTACTTTTCCGTCTCTAGAGGTACAGGGATAACAATTTCATAATAATTCCATCTTTTTTCTTTAACTGTGTTTATAAGATTAAATATAATTTAAAATTTATTGTCTAAGGCTCATATGAATCTTAAGATAAGTTTTGTTTCCTGGGAAGAGAGACACGGAAAAAAGCCCCACGGAAAAAATCATCCCTGAAAACAAAAAAAATTCTCCAGAAAAAGTTCATATATCAGTGTATAAATGCTTTTATAGCAAATTTTTACTAACTCGCTTTCTTGTTTGTTTGTTTGTCCAGTACAAATCTTTCAGTTGATTTTTAACTAACTTCCCGACAAGCTATTCATGTGAAACTTTTAGAATAGCTCAGAATATGATGACTTTTTTTTTTTTTTTTTTTTTTTTTACTTTTAGCCAATTGTTTCGGGACCCTACTGCTTTCGGTAGCGTTTATATTATTCAACAATCATATATCTTCCCGACTAGCTTGATATTTGAAATTTTTAGAATAGCTCAGAACACGATGGCAATGCAGATTTTTAATACTTTTAGTCAATTAATTCGGGTCCTCACTGCCTTCAGTAGTATTTATATGATTCAACAATCATTTAAATTCTCGACTAGCAAGACATTTGAAACTTTTAGAATAGCTCAGAATCCGGTGACACTGCATTTTTACAATACTTTTAGCCAATTGCTTCGGCTCCCGCTCCTTTCGGTAGAGTTTGTATGAATCAACAGATATATTATTTAACTAACTTCCCATTGGAAATTTTTAGAATAGCTCATAACACGATGTTTTAAGTTTTCAAAGTTGAATTTTTATAATTAATTATGTTTATATCGGGAGACGAAAAAAAAAAAAAAAAAAAAAAAATCACCCCGGAAAAAAACACCCTTAAATGAAATATTAAGGCATTAAGATTTCCATTATGGTATTGCAGGTCAATCGCAAATAAAAATTACGAAATAGTTATTCGAAAACAACTGTTTTGAATTGAACATTTTTAGTGATAGAATTAATAATTCTATTATTATACCTTTAATACACTGAGAAAAAATATATATACCGCCTTCCTCTAGAATGAATAAGTGGCCATTTTCTAAATCCCTTAACTTGAAATATAGATTTCCGAGCTATGCGCATAAGGCACGCCAATAAACTAAGGCTCCTATATATACGAGCTGGCGCATCCGACATTTTTTTGCCTTAGGGTTGCCGCATGTACCCAGCGTGATAAACAAACGGCATCCATTGTTTCTACCGTCTTGCTCGTAATTTTAGTGAAATAAACTGCAATATCGGAGGTTGTTCAGCAATAAACTGCTGTAAACACTCCAGAAAAGGATACAAAATGTTTAGGTTTCCTTCGGATAATGCAAGAAGGAGACAATGGGCTGCGAATTGTCGTCCAGATTTTTGGATCCCGGGACCTAATGCACAGCTTTGCATAGTAAGTTTTATTGTTATTCACTTATACTTTTCTTTGCATTTCTGACATTTATAAAGTAAAAAATTTTTAAAAAAAGTATTATTTAAATCTAAATATGTATTTTAATAACCATAAATTATTTTAAGAAACGCTTTTTTACTGTGTGTTTGTAGAGTCTTGGCGACGTTTTTTTGGTTCGCCAAAGTTGTCTTGTTTCCGTGTCCTGATAGTATTAGGTCGTCGAAAAAACTTTCCAATTTTATTTGGTACGCTCTTTTTTTTTTCCCCCTTTCAAATGTTATGAATTATTTAAGAAACAGAAACAGATTACTTGTGTTGCTTATCATTTTTTTTGTCGATTTTATTTTTAGATGAAAATTTCTTAAAACCACCAGTGAAGCGATAAAATCGCCAAGCGGAAATGCTGTCCTCTTACGAGGCAAAAAAATGGCGGTGATGCGCCGGCCTATTATTTATTTAAGGGGCTCTACAATAAACTGAATAGACGAAATGATCGAGAATTTCTAGTCTACACATTTCTAGATGGTGAAACAATATTCTGAATATTCCGAATATTCTGAATATTTTGTATTGCGAGAAATTCTCGCTTGATTTTCTAGAATTGGGTACTAAACCAAGATTATAGTTGCTGAAACCCGCTTCTGTAGTCACATTTATTTGCAGAGATTTTTTAACTTTGCCCTCGATAGGCAAACGCTCTAGAATTCTAATAGGGGCTTTTAGAACTCGCTTTTCAAGGGGACTAGAATTTATAAGGATGACACGGAATTATTTTTTCAAGAGCCACAATTTAGCTTCTAGATGTCAGTTACAGAATTTTTTCTCAGTGTAAATATTCTACCATTTCGTTCTGGAAAGAAAGTCATTGTTGTAAGACTTTAACAGGCACAGAATTGCATATAGTTTTATATTTTGATGCATCTTGACCTATATTGTTGCCTATCAACTTTTGGTGTCAACTGCTCAACAGGTGGCTCTGCTATACAGGGATTTCCACAATTTAAGGGAAGGCTATATCTCAGGAACTACTGCACAAAAATACATATAAAATAAATTAGTGCCTATCAGCTTCTAGTGTCAACTGCTCAACAGGCGGCGCTGCTATGCAGTAATTTCATCAATTTAAGGAAAGGCTATATCTCAGGAACTATTGCACAAAAATATATATACATTTATATATAGATGCAACATGATATATATTAGTGCCTGTCAACTTTTGGTGTCAAATGCTCAACAGGTGGCGCTGCTATGTATCGATTTCAACAGTTTAAGGAAAGGCTGTGTCTCAGAAACTACTGCATAAAAATGCACATTGTTTTAGTTTAAAAATATGTCTTTAAATTAGAACTGAAATGAATCACGCTAGGAAAAAAAAGAAAAGAAAGAAAGAAATTAGATTCAAATAAATCAAAAAATAAATAAATAAAACTTTTATAAATAAAATACTTTTTACTTTCTCATATCTTCAATAGAAGAAAGTATTGGATTCGTAAAAATTTTCTATTTCGGGTTTTTGATGGATTTACACGTTTTGAGAGCTGTAGATAACGGTTTTACCATTTTTAGAAAATGTCTGTCTGTCTGTGTGTGTGTGACAAAATTTTGTGGCAACTGTATCTCTGGAACTACTGCACAGAATTTCATACAAATTGGTATGTAGTTGCACCTTGACATAAATTAGTGCCTATCAACTTTTGGTAAAAATCGTCTTACAGGTTGCGTTGCCATCCCGCTTTTTCTAAATTTTTAACAGGGTGATATAGGGCAAAAAATTTCAAGATGGGTATCTTTCGAAAGGTCTCGTCAGTACCTTTAAAACGAATGGTTGAACTATAAATCTGTGAAAATTTAGAACAAAGTTATCGATTTTTTGTACTTTTTACGAAAAAAAACTTAGAAAAAATATCTTTTTTTTTTTTTTTTTTTTTTTTTTTTTTTCTCTCCCCTTAATTTTATCAAACTGCCACGGTTTCCGTGTTCTGACAAACTTAAGCTAATTTTTGCTTTTTTCCCCTAATTTTGTCAAAGTCCTACGGTTTCCGTGTCTTGACAAACTTTAACAAATTTTCACATTTTACCCAAAATTTTGTGAAAGTCCCACTTTTTTTTTTTTTTTTTTTTTCTCTCCCCTTAATTCTATCAAACTCCCACGGTTTCCGTGTTCTGACAAACTTAAACAAATTTTTGCATTTCCCCCCCAATTTTGTCAAAGTCCCACGGTTTCCGTGTTTTGACAAACTTAGAATAATTTTCACATTTTACCCAAAATTTTGTCAAAGTCCCACTTTTTTTTTTTTTTTTTTTTTTTAATTGTTACTGAGTGAATTTGTATAGGAAAATATAGAAGAAAGTCTCGTGGTGGCCACAACATACTAGTTTACTTTACGTATACTTTCAATTTAAGAATTTCCAGATTTAACAACTTTCTATTTGTCATATTTGTCAGTTTTGAGATGTGACAGCTACAGTATGTCCATTTGTTTCTTCGTAGGTGGGTAAAGAGTAGAGGAGTTATATGATGTGGCTATTGTAAACAAAGAAATAAAAAAGAAAAATCATTCAGCATGAACGCCATACACCTGTTAAAGTATTTCAACATTGATTTTCTTTCCAGAACAAAATGCAAAATACTTAACAGAGACATAATATTGAATAATCAATTCTATCACTAAAAATGTTCGATTCGAATGAATTGTTTACTATTTCATAATTTTTATTTCCTATTGACCCGCAATACCATAATGGAATTTGTAATACAATAATACGTCGGCTCCTTTTTTTTCGTGATGCTTTTTTCCGGGCTGCTTTTTTTCCGAGGTGATTTTCTCCGTATCCCGAGAGGAGTATGTTTTATGCAAACATGTATCTTTTTCTGTGCAATTTTTTCCGAGATTCAAAATATATATGGCTATATAAAAATTAGTCAAATACTCGTTAGTTTCAAACAAACGTGTGTGCAAAAATGTTCTCCGTCTCTCTCTGTATATAAATTACTCTCTGTATTTTATCGTTAATGAAAATGCTCAGTCGTTCATTCTTTATCGATTAATCGACGTTTGCAAAGCTTTTATTTTTAATTTCATTTTTTTGTTGGCATCATCCTATTCTCCAGTTTGTGTTAAATTTTTTTTTACATGTGACTATTATGCTTTTTTCTAGTTTTCTCTCTAGAATCCATGAAGATATAATTTAATAATTAATTTAATTTCTCATTCAATATGGTTTTGCTGCTTTGATCGGGGCAGGAACAATATAAATTGCTATGATTAGCCGTATTGTTTTACGAAATAGATGCAGCTTTCACAGCTTTATAAAGTACATGCCCCCTGATGTGTACTTACTTCTAATTTTAAGTATTTTTATAAAATTAATTCTGGGGTCATTTATTTGTTTTCTCTGTCATTAAGTTTAATGGCTCCTTTTCTTTATTATTATCATTCATGTCGGCGTAAGTAATTTAAATTGTTTTTGTCTCTTATTGGTTCTTAATCTGTATCGCAACAATTTTGTGTCAGTCTTTCCTATAAGTTAAAATCAGTTCTATTTTTTGTGTTGGTATTATTTTGTATCTATTAATTGCTAAATTTTAAGATTAAATTTTATTACGATATCTATCATTTATATCTATATTATATGTGTATATATATATATATATATATATATATATATATATATATATATATATATATAATAACAGCCTTGTGTGTTTTATTGATATAGCTACAATATTCAGATGGAATGTTCAGAGATCCGTAGTAGATCCCCTTTATACAGTAATGAATTATGAATGTCACATAAAACTGTTTTCGAATATTATTTTCAACTGTTGTTTAAGTTACTTTTAAAATGTACCTCTTGCACCTTAAATTTCAATAATCTATTTTTTTCATAAATGCACGATAAGAGAAGTTAGTGGGAGTAGCACACCAGATTTCTCCTCAAGTTAATTCATTTGAAATATTAATGCATATATTGTTATTGGACTGAATATTATTGACTTACTGAGTTAGAATATATGCAACAATAAATGAATGACCATGCTTTTCAATTTCTCTCAAGTGATTTTTCATTACTTCCAATGCAAAATTATTCAATTTTCGGAAATAATATTACTTTTTTCTACTATTTATTAAAAAATCTGATGTGGGCACCACATGACTTCCTTATACACATTTAGAAATTTACATAATGTTAAAAAACATTGTCATTGGACCCGAAACAGTTGGCTAAATATATTTTAAAAAATGAATTATCACCGTGTTCTGCTTTTCTAAAAGTTAGTTAAAAACCTATGCAAGATTTGTACTGGTAACGCTGACGAATACAGCAGAGACTCGAAAAAATTGGCTAAAAGTATTAAAAAATGCATTTTCACCGTGTTCAGAACTATTCTGAAAGATTCAAATGTCTAGCTAGTCGGGAAGTTAGTTAAATAAATTTTCTGTTGAACCATATAAACGCTGTCGAAGGCAGCAGTCACCTGAAACAATTGGCTAAAAATATTTAAAAAATGCATTGTCACCGTGTTCTGAGTTTTTCCAGAAGTTTTAAATGTCTAGCTAGTCGGGAAGTTAGTTAAAAATCGATTGCAAGATTTGTACTGGTAACGCTGCCGAAGACAGCAGGGACCCTAAACAGTTGGCTAAAAGTATTAAAAAAAATGCATTTTCACCTTGTTCTGATCTAGTCTGAAAGTTTCGAATGTCTAGCCAGTCGAGAAGTTAGTTAAATAAATTTTCTGTTGAATCACATTAACGCTTCTGAAGGCAGCACGTATTAGAAACAGTTGGCTAAAAATATTTTTTAAAATGCATTGTCAACGTGTTCTGAACTTTTCTGAAAGTTTCAAATGTCTAGCTAGTCGGGAAGTCAGTTAAATTGCAAGATTTGTCCAAACCGTTTTTGAGTTATTAGCGTTTTTTGATACATTTTGGCCATTATGAACCTAATTTTCCTAAATATCTCCAAAACGGAAAATCACACAAAGTCCAAAAAGGAAGGTGCACAACTAGATGTTATAACAAACCTATGTTCCAATTCGCAACTTTCTACGTCCAACCGTTTTTGAGTTATGCGACATACTCACACACACACAGACACACATACATACAGACGTCACGAAAAATCGTGTAAAGTCCCATATATCTCTAAAACGAGAGCTCGTGTTAAGACGACACTTGCAGGTGTACAACTAGACATCATGACAGTCACACGTATTGGGAACATTCAGCTGTCCTTCGTTTTCGAGCAATGTGAAATGCAAAATCCATTTCGCAAATCGGGATTACTATACTTCCTTATACTTTGTATAGTATAAAGAAGTAAAAAGAAGAAGAAAAGAAAAGAAAAACATTTCCATTAAATAAACTTTTCGGACTCTCTTTCTCTCTCTCTCTCTCTCTTTTTTTTTTTTTTTTTTTTTACACGATCAGTATTTAAATTTTTCCTTTATTTTCCTTTATTTATTTATTTATTTATTTTTTTAAATCAGATTTTATTTTATAATATCATTTATAATTGTTTGTTGTTATACTATAATTAAAAAATAATTTATCAATGAAAAATATTATAGATTTTGTATATATATATATATATATATATATATATATATAATAAAGATGATCTATTAAGCATATTAGAAGCCAAGCAACAGATACAAGATCAATATATATATATATATATATAATCTTGATTTCCTATAAAAAATTGTTATGTTGCTTTTAGAATATTCAAGTAAAAAGACGGTATATGCTGACTTCGCCCAAATGCTGGAATACTGTGAACATAATTTAAAATAGTACTATATACTAAATATACAATGTCCTTCTCACAGGTGTAAATAGTCAATCATTCATAGTCTTCCTTAAAATAAAAGGAAAAATCAGATTGAAAGATAGGAATTTTTCAAAATATAGTAGCTTAATAGATTTACAAAAAAAAAAAAAAAAAAATATATATATATATATATATATATATATATAATGTATCTTTGTATATTGTCTAAAAAAATAGCTAAGTTCAAAAAACGATTTTCATGAATTTATGACAACTATTATAATTATATTTTCTTAGGAAGCTTACAAAAATGTCTTCATAGCTTTATTTCGAAAAAGAAAACATTAGAAATATTGCAGTGGTTTTTATAATTACAGTGCCTCAAAACGCGTATTTATAGAAGAAACACAGTTTCAAAAATTTGACCCAGAAATTGTACTTTAAAGGGGGAGGGGGAGGGACTGTTCTTTCGAGGGAGAAGACGTGAATGCGTCAAGCATTTTTTTTTTTTTTTTTTTTTTTTTAAATAGGACTGAGGACTATTAGTCTCAATCTGGGATTTTTGCGGTATCATTTTTCGATAGCTGGACATTTATGGAAATCTAAAATTTATCGAAAATATAAATGAATAATTTGAAGGTGATGTTATAATAATAATAATAATAATAATAATAATAATAATAATAATAAAACTAATACTCCTCCGTTCTAAACTAAATTCTGCTTTTGCCAGAATTTCATCAATTTTTTTTTTTTTTTTTTTTTTTTAATAATTTTGAATTAAGAAATAAAAATTGCGCGTGCAATAATATGAAATAAAAATAAGTAAAAAAATGAATTCAATGATTTAATTTTTATATAAAACACTATCGCGTGCTATCTTAAAAAGTAGAGGTAAAATTTAACGTTTAATTTTTTTGGCAACAATTATAAATTAAAATAAATAATTTAATGAAAGTTTAGAAGTTAGAATTTCTAACTTTATTTCTTTTTTTTTCTTTCTTTTCTTTTCTTTCTTTCTTTTCCTTTCTTTTTTTTTTTTTTTTTTTTTAATGGATCAAGCTTTAATTTATTAAAAGTTTTTTATTATTCTCGTGAAAAAAAAATTTATTTCGTTGTGAAATTTTGTGTTATAGTTTCAAAGAAAATTTCTGAACATCGCATTTGACTAATCGTCTGTGTCTGTTGCATTAAAAATTTTTTAAATGTATTACTTATAAATAAATATGTAGTGTTATTTTATCATTACTTATTTAATTAATTATATCGCATTTCTTTTAATATAAAAAATTCTGGATGCATTTATGTTTGAATTATACAGCTATGACAATAATAATCAGGCACTGGAATATCAGCACGTATTAATTGTAATGATCCAGGCCCTTTTAATTTTGATTTTAAACTTAAATTTTGAGAAGCCGGTTTCTTTTTAATTGTTCATTAAATGTTTGTGTCATCTTCAAGTAAAGTAACAGTGCTTGTATTTTTCCACTTTTACAAAAAATAATCTTGTATTGCATTCACACCACTTTCTCATATCCTATATTATTATACATATATTATTACAGTTTAAAAATATAAGGTATTTTAACATTTCAAACGCGTTTTAAACAACAGGTTAAATTATTTTTAGTATCAATTGTTATTATTATTATTATTATTATTGTTATATATATATATATATATATATATATATATTTGGTAGGTTTTTTGGATTTTTGCTGGAATTCGATAATCTATCTCTCGTACAACCTGCAGCCGAGGTTTCAAAGCATATTGATAATAATGCAACAGGAAATGACCAAACCTTTAGGGCTTATTGGAGGGGATGTTGTCTACTGTGGTACTGACATTTTTCTCGCCTCCAGGAATAATTGCTTTCTTTAATGATCATTAGATATTCAGTGTTCGAGTGTTTTAGAATAGAAAGTGACGTAGTTTGGTTTCACACACCTGCAAACTTATAGTACTATTCCGAAAAGAAGTCGCACGTGTGATTCTGTCAAATATGTCCTACATTTTTTAAGTCGACAATTGTTGATACTGTTAAAATTAAACAGAAAAATAAATAAATAAATAAATAAATAGAAAAGAAAAAGGGAGGGTGTTATATTATGAAACAAAAGATAAAAAAAAAAAAAGAAAAAGAAATAGAATGATTTTTTATTTGTCAAAGCATAAAAATTATTATTTATGTAAATTGGAATCATGTACTGTACTATATTATATGAATCTAAATAATTAATTTCCTTTTTAAGTACATGTAACGTTTATTCCAAAATATATACAAAAACTCATCTTCTAACCTCATTTTTCTTTTTTTCTTTTCTTTTTTCTTGCTTCTTCTTCTTTCTTCTTCTTCTTCTTTTTTTTTTTTTTTTTGTTAATACATCTTTACATTTATTTATCTTTTATATATAAAATTATTTAATGTATATTCATTTTTTTTTTTTTTTTTTTTTTTTTTTTTTTTCCATTTTGATTCTAACAAGGAGAGGTCAGGTCACGACATAGAAAATTCAGATCGGGACGAAATTGTGCAAGATTGTAGTATACTATGCAGGTAACAACATATTAAAGCAGTAAGACCCACTATCCGCAAAATTTCGAAAAAAAAAAAAAGCATTTAAGGTTTCAGTAATCTTTAAATACAAGTTATTTTGCAAGGGAGACAGCTCCCCAGTGGCATGACCAAAAGCATTCTACCACCCAGATGACATGGGTTCGAGGCTACCTACGGGATTTTTTTTTTCCTTCTTCTTTAATTTTTTATGTAATTTAAACATTTTATATTTTTTTTTACTTTATTTTATAATTCATTTGAAATTTTTAATAAAAGGTTATTTAATTTTCTTGAATATAAAATAAATATTTTTTTTCAATTTTTGATATTTATAACTTAAAAATACAATAAATTTCTATAACTTAAAAAATAAATTTTAGTTTTGTTTTAAATATAAAATAAGGTAAAACCAAAGAAAATTTTTTAAATTATTTTTCTAAGTATTTTATTTTATTTTAGGTACATCCAAAACAATATTAAATTTTGTTTTTAAATTACAAAAAATAAAAAATTACAGAGAAATGATGATTTTAATTGCATGTATAATTATTATCCAAATTAAATAATTACTTCTCCAATCAATACAACTTCTTGAAAAATTAAAGTATAGGATTACGATACTATTAAATTATTACAGGCAAAGAAATGTTATCCTTAAATGTATAATTTAAATGTTAATCAACATACTTTCTTCTTCGACAACGAAATTTTGTTTTTTTATCCTTCTGTGGACGAAATAAAATATTTCACTTCACCTTCTCTCTATTATTAACTTTTGTTTATTAATATATTTTCATGAAAATTGAACAGTAGCTTTATAATATGTTGTGTAATCCGAATATTAATTTAAATGTAACATAAATGAAAATTTGAAGAATTTTGAAATTTGCAATTTTTAATCCCACTTCAAGAACATGTGATATTGATGATTTCTAGATGTTTTGTTTCCATTTCAGACAGCGAAAAAAAATCGTCTGCTGATAGAATAATTTTTTTTTTCTTTAAGCAATTAGCCGTTGAATCCCGGTCATTTGACATGGGTCGACATTTTAATTAATATCTCCGGAACTAATTAAAATTTTTAAATTCTTTTTTCACTATGCACTCGGGCAGGCTTCTGAGCACTCGTATGTCAAATATTGTAGTTCTGCGTTCAATAGGGGCTGAACGTATAAATGCTCAGACAGACAGACAGACAGACATCTTCTTTTATTATTATAGATAGATATATACATATATATTTACATTAATGTATCTTCAATATAGTTAAACTTTATTGAAACTTTTATGATATATACAAGATATATAAATACATGCGTATATAAACATGTGCGTGCAAAATGAATTGTATTTTTATGTTTAATTGGGATTAATTTTTTCTTATTTGAGTATGTATATTTCAGTGTGTGGATTAGGCTTGTATGTGTTAACAGAGTTAAAAACACTATCGGAAAACCATGTTAGAAAAAGCGAGCCTAGTTCCTCCTTGAGGGTTTGGAACTGTAACATTAACTTTTTTTCCCTTTTTTAATATTTGACTTAGTAATTCTTATATAGATATGTGTAGTATTATAGTTGTTCTTCATAAACACATAGCAATTTTTCGGAAATTTTCAAAGTTTTTTTTTTTTTTTTCTTCTTCTTCTTTATAACAATATACATGTATATACGTTTTGGATTAATCTGCTTCATTTGATATGTTATTTCTATTGGGTGTGCTTAATTTTTGCCCTTTTTACACATAATTTTGAGTTTATATAGATATACTCAATTTTTATTTTATTTATGTCATTATCTTAGAATTTGGTAATATGATTCGGTAAAATCAATAGTTTAACAGTCATAAGTCTTTTATTTATGAGTTTTCTTGTGCAGTACAAATATTTAATATTTATACTAATTAAGCTATGCAAAATTTGTTTTAATGAAAAAAATTGTTTTTCTTCAAAAGCTTTTAAATAATTTTTAAATATTAAAATCTTAAGGGAACTTGGCACCTTTCATTTGGTACCACTTCAGTTTTCATGTAAAAGTTTATATTTCCATTTAATATTTATAAATTTAACTATATTAGATTTGTTCAATAAAATATATATTCAGGCTACAATTCTTATGGTTTTTGATATATTTTTCACAGATATGAAATTTTTAAAATGTGTTTTTTCAGTTTGCATTTTTTCATGAATACGTGATCTTCAAAATGCTAAAACTTCTATACATACCTAAGAAAATACTCATTTTTATTTATTTACTTATTTTAAATATATAATAGAGCCCATTTAAAAGAATTAGGGATGGATATTGCATTATGTTCAAAAGATAAAAGATTAAAAATAAGAATATAACTGAAATCTTAATATTTTTGCAAATTTTTACATATACGTGTACTTCTTATAAAAAAAAAAATAAAAAATAAAAAATAATTAATTAATTTAAAAATCCATCTCTAATTCTTTTAGGTAGGTTCTATTGAACATTAATAACAATAGCAATAAATATTTTTTTAAGTATCATTATATGCAGGCTGTGAAAACGCAGTTTAAAGATTTCCAATCTGTAAAAAAAAAAAAAAAAAAAAAAAAAAAAATCGAAAAACATAAGAATTGTTACTTGAATATATATTTTATTGAACCTAATCTAATATAATTCAAGTTCTAAATATTAATTGTAAATATAAGCTTTTATATGGAACCTACAGTTGTGCCAATTCAAAGGTACCAAGTCCCCTTGGTACCTTTCATTCAATTTTCAGTCAATTCAATGAATGATTTCCATTCATTAAATATATTTTTTGGATTATACCTGCAAACCATTTATTAAAACAAATTTAAATAATTCATAAAAATATCACAAAATGAAAAAAATAAATAAAACACGGGTTCGAGCCCGGCATCTCCCGTATACCAGCTTTTTTTTTTTTTTTTCTTTCTTTTTAGGAAAATAATAGCTTTATAATAATTTAGAGTATGCTGTTATAATTAACGGAAAATATAATTTGCTTCTCAGCATTTCTATTCATTTGTTGTATTATGAATAGAATGTTGTAATATGTTGTTTTCAAGCTAGACGAAATTACAACGTAAATTATATATACAATATATATATATTCAACTAAAATCATAAGCGAAAAAAAAAAAAATAATAATAATAAACAAATGAATAATTTTCGGTTAAACATAAATCTAAGAGAATAATACCTTTAAAATCTAAGCTAGAAAATAAATAAATAAATTATAAAGGAATAAATTATATTTGGGAGAACTTATTGCATAATGAAATGAAAGGAATATTTTCTAAGCACATTCAAGCGGATGAAATAATTCCTTCAAAAAATTTTATTAGGAATATTATAAAATAATACAAAGTACTTTGAAGATCATAATGCACATAGCTACTGAAATATATATATAATTATTATTATTATTATTATTATTAATCCATCATCATAATGATCAAACATGATGAAAGCAAAATTGAATAATAATAACTTCTGTAAGTATTAATACATGAATTATGAAAGTAAGGTATGAAACAAAGCAAAATATATTGAAAATTTTAATAAATGTAGAAATACAGTTTTTTCCTCTCACTAGTGTCTTTTTAAGATATGGAAAAATATGAGAAACAGGTAATAAAATTTTTAACATATACAAAAAAGAAAGAAAAAAAAAAATCTAAAATGAAAAGACTAGGGAGACAAGCTGTCTAGAAATAATTGAGTAGAAAATAGTTATTGTGTCCACTTGTAGTCAAAAGACAGAACGGCTTTACAAATCGTTCGGTCAAAGTTATCTTCTAACCCCTTTGTCGTGCGGTAAATATCCCATGAAGAAAAGAGCATTATCCATCTACAACCACTTGAAGGATTAGTTGGAATGAAATAAGAAAAAGACAATGAAAATAAAATATTTATAACTTTTTTGAATCTTGGCGAAAATAATTTAAGTAAACTTGAATGAAGGTGCATCACCTCACCCGTATTTTGTTTATTTTCAAAATGTAATAAATTTTACAATTTGCCTCAACAATCGATTATAGCCTTCTTTTGGTGTCGTCCTGTTGTTTCCTTTTCCTAAAATCGGGGGGGGGGGGGGGGTTAAGGCCTTACTTCTCTCTGTAACTTCATACCAACAGAAATGTGCCAGGAATTTCTCACCGACAAACATAATTTTTCAATAAAGAAATTAAGTTTGTGTTTACTTGTGTCATATAAGTATATGCACATCAGGGCTAAGAAAAAGTTAGTTTTAAAAGAAAAAGAAATATAGTCATCATTTTTCAGTATCTTGGAAAAAAAGAGCATTGTGGTAAAAATATATTTTTTCGAATTTTTAACTGTGAAATGCATTAAAAATTTTAAAGAATGTTGCAAATGCTTTAGAGAATTTCTTTCTTTTTTTTTTTTTTTTTTTTTTTTACCAATTTTACCAATGCAAAACTTAGTACAACTGTTACTTAATAAGGGAAAAAATATAATGGGGGTTAAATATTTATGAAAAAATGAAAGAGAGAGAAAAGAAATAAGAGGTGCTTTTTAAATAACTTTTTTTTTTTTTAATGTATATAATCGAGTCTATTTAAATTTTGTACAATTATCATTTACTAATTTAAAAAATAAATAAATAAATACCGTTTATTTAGAATTCCTTGAAGGAGCATAAGAAAAATAATATTATTATTTTCCACATTTCCCCCCTTTCCTCATGGCAAAATTTAATTTTATCTTTATTCTCTATAATTACTTATCAAAAGATCACATTATTATTTTTCCTTTAAAATATTATTTTCTGGAAATTGGGAATTGATGGTTTTACTAAAAATGAATTTCTTCAGCAGCGACCTTTATTTGAAAGTACAGGAGATTGCAAAGTATAGTACAAGTTGCTATTTATAATATTATGTTTATTATGAATTATTTAATTATATTCATAAAATTGTTTTACGGGTAAAATTTTAAGATAACTTTTATGTTACCAAATATTTTTTTTTCTATACAATCTTTATTGAATTTTTTTTTCTAAAAGTTTTGTTTATGTAAGCACTAGGGGTTATGGTACAGCTGAACAAGTTTTATGAATATAAATTAAAGCTTTTGCATTCCATTCCAACAATTTAAAGAACTCTTCATTTTCTTAAAATTATATTTAATATCAAAATATTTTAACTACAATCATGAGATTTTTTTTTTTTTTTTTTTCTATGGACGAAAATAAATTTTAAACGTTTTTTCATATAAATAGTTATACTTTTATTTCCGAAACGAATTATTTGCTTCTTTCACCTACATTAATATAAACATAATATTGCAATTTAAGGTATGTAACTTTCATATTATTTTCTTTGGAACTTAGTTTGTGTTGATATATTATACTTAGCTTGAATCTCAAAATAATTTATTTAATTAGTAATAGTGGAAGTACAGTCACTGTAAGAAAAAAAAAAAAAAAAAAAACTTTTACACCGAACTCCCAGAAAAAAAGATAATATTAATAAAAATAAAGGTAAAGTCAGTTATTATTAATTCATGAGAATAGACATCAGAATGGAAAGACGATTTAAAATAAATTTTAGAATAAAGTATTTCTTCAATATTAATAAAACTAATCGATCACATTCATATATGATAAATAATTTAAGCATATTCAAATAATATGTACCTATAAAATGTAAACAAACATATTTAAAAAAATATGAAATTAAATATTTTTGAAAGTTCGGAAATAATATTCATCACTGATTAATTTTGTTAAACATTGATGTAATAGTGATTTGTTTTAAGCACTAGTCTGTATGAATTGCAAGATAATAAATACAAGAATGTTACCCCCCCCCCCTCCCAAGTTGAGTTTCAAAGCAAGGATTAAGCTAAAAATTTGATTTAAAAAAAAGTAAAAATGTGAGAAATGTGAATTTATTTGAAATATGATATGTAAATTTCTTTTTCACTGTACTGTATTAGGAAAATGAAGTTTTTGATGACATTTTGTAATACAGTAATTATTGAATACTGGCTCTTTTAATTAACTGAATGTTTGTTAAGAGCTGTTTTATCAGAAAGTATAAGCAAGTGATACAAACTATTATTTATTGCCAGTTAAAGAAATAAAACTGTCTAAATAATAAATTATAAAACTTTACGCTTTTTAAACTGAAATTGATTTTTTTACTGGATTTTGAGTATTTTGGAACGTGATTATCAGATACCGAATCGTGTGTTATCGTGTCTTTTAGGTGACCTCGGGCATTGCATGCTGTAAATTTCTAGCAGTTTGTATACAGCATAACAGAAAGACCACCTATTTTGCATACCACATTCATTCAATGCCCTTTAAAAAGTAATGAATTTGTATGCTTCAATATTCGGTTGCTTATTTTTTTCTTTTCGTCAACTTCATTCATTTTTTATAGTTCTTCATGTGATACTTCGATTCATATAATCCAATGTTGGAAAGGGTTTTCAATATATATACATATTAAAAGTATTTAAAAATAATGTTTTCAATTAAAATCTCAAATAGCTCTATTAAACAAACTAATTTAAGTATTAGTTATTTTCATTATTATTAATTAAAGTAGTTTTTAATTAGATTTTTTAATTATTTGTTTCTTTAATTTTGCAATTTTTTTAGATTAAATTTAAAAGATCTTCAAAGAATTGGAGAATGCCTAAAAGCTGTTTGTTTATTTCCGGTTTCAGTTTATTGTGGACGAGAGAGGATTTTCTCAAATAAAAATGAGAATAATAAACTTTCATAGTCAGACTTCATCCTTCTTTTCCCTGACAGCTTTTAACAAAAACTGTTATTCCCCTTAACACGTTGAGCGCCACGCGAATTCTTAATAAAATCCATTAAAATTCCTCAATGAAATTATCCTGTAATAAATAAAAATTAAATAAATTTTCAATAATTACTTAAAACGATGTAATATTTTTAGTTTTATATCATATTTTACACTGTCAGCCACCGATGGCTGACACGGCGCTCAACGTGTTAATGAATTAGGAAAAGGGGACAGCGGGAACTCTCTGGGACGATAACGAAAGGGGGGGGGGGGTGTGGAGCAGTATTTCTTCTCTCCCACGGGAAGCAGTATTCCTACGTCTACTTTTTTTTTTTTTTTTTTTTTTTTTTTATTGACTATTACTATTATCAACATATTTATTTATTTATTTATTTATTTTTTTTTTTTTTTCACGTCATACACTGATTGGTTAAAAAAAGGTTTTTATTGTTCCCATCATATTTAAACTCCTTATAGATTTTTAGCTTGTTGAGCAAATTTTATTCTCTACTGCAATATTAAGAATTGCATAATAAAACGGAATGGGGATCCCACGTATTGGGTGATTTACAACAAAAGTTGAATGGCAATATTTTATGTCAATATGCATTTACATATAAATTTATATGAAATTTTGCACTCTAATTCTTGCGCTAGTGCTGACACAAAATTTTTATCACGCACACAGGGACTGTAAAATTTCTTATCTATTAACAAATATTTGAATTATTTTAGGATTGTTTTAATGGTAAGTTTTGTTTGCGCAGCATATAAGAACAATAAACAAAGAAATGATCTTTTCATTTTATGAATCAGTTGTATAATCTATTAATTTTATCATGTTTTAAAATAGTGAAGTTATAAAACATTCTCTTAATTAATCTACAATGAAACCTGAGTTCAATAGTTTGTGTTTGGGAACAATATAAATAAAACTGAAATCGGTTACTCACAATGCTAGTATCAATTAAATGAGTTACTCTAAAAGACATAAAAGACTGTAGGTAATGTTTAATGTGTATGTCATTGATAGAATATAAAGGACAATTTATAACAATATATATATATATATATATATAATATATTATTATTATTGCATTACTAATTAGGATAGTCAGAATAAAAATCCGTAAATTAGTCAAGTATTATTTATGACACTTATTATTTGTTGAGAGCTCGCAAAATTTTGATACTAACTAAGTAATTGACAAAAGTTACTGGTTTTGCATTTGGTTACTCAGTGTGTTGGTATTTAAATCGCTTTAGTTACTACAAATGTTGCCTAACACAATTGTCTATTTTCTTAAAATTACTCAACTCATAAATAGTCGCAAATTTCATTTTAAGCAAGATGTAAAACTTTTTCTGCCTTAACTTCAAACGCTGCCTACAGAAATATATGCGTAGAATATTTATCATATTTACTTTTAAAATTTCAATAAAAAAAAAAAAAAAAAAAGAAAGAAAGAAAGAAAAAAGAAAGAAAAAGAAATCAAGCAGGTGGGAACACAGCTCCCACCTGATGAAGAGGAAAACACAGCATAACTGAAATTTTTAGCTTAAATAGAGTTAAATTTAACTAATTTTCTTGTTTATTAACATTGTTAAATTATTGTCCTTGTTGTTTCTACCTTCCACTTTCATATCTTCTCTTATCATAATTTAAATACACTGTTTAATTTTTGTATATAAATATAGTGCTGCTTTTAGCGCCTAATTTATGCAAATTAGTTTTTGTCATTTATCTTGAAATTAATTATAGTAATTTGTGAAACACATTTAAATTTAATAACATTTAAAAATACGACATTGAATATATTTGAATCAATCATTGCTTAAAAAATTATAGTTGAATAACATAGTGAATATTACAATTGCACATGTGCATTTATAGTTATTTTTCTTTGTGTCTAGTGACAAGTACTGTACACGATTATATACAACAAGTTTAACAAGACGAGAAATTTTAAATGTAGACACTACACTATCAGTGTAGATAAGGGTCTATGTCGCTAACAAAAGTTACTCGGTGTGTTGGTGTTTAAATTGCTTTAGCTACTCAAAAGGGTGGTTAGGACAATGAGTACACACAGATATTATATACACATTCATTTATTGTATTTATAAAATTGCATACGCAAAATAATAATTATAATATAATTATAATAATAATAATTATTATTATTGAAGAAATTTTCGTGAACATCATAAGATAGGTTTTTATCGTGTAGATAAGGGTCTGTGTCTTGAACAAAAGTTACTCGCTTTGTATTTGGTTACTCGGTGTGTTGGTGTTTAAATTGTTTCAGCTATTCAAAAGGGAAGATAGGACATTGGGTACACATAAATATTATATACACATTCATTTATTATACATATTAAATTGCACACACAAATTTACAATTATAATAATATAATTATTTATTATTATTATCCTCGAAAGTATTTTCGTGATCATCATTAGATAGGTTTTTATCCTGTACTTAAGTGATATATATATATACAATTTTCATGTTTCAAAAAATAAAAAGTTATTGAAATCTATTTAAAGCCGATGCATCAGAATTATTTTGAGTAGTTCTATAAAGAGTTAAAAAAGTTACACGCATCATTTTTTTTATATAGAAAATTCTTAATAAATTCAATAACACACAAATCAAGTTATATTTAGGAATGCGTCGATGAATAAATTTAACCAATCATTGATTAAAAATTTTAATTGTAATAACTCAACTACAGCTGCTCATGTGAACTTATTATTATTTTTCTTTATGTCAGGTAACAAACCATGCACCCAATTATGTACAACAAGTTAAACTACACGAAAAAGTTTACATGTGGATGCAAAGAGTGCGCAGGAGGGTCTTTATCGTCAAAGAGGTTCGAAAAACATAATTTCATTTCAAAACATTCAATTAATATTAACGAAAATTACAGTGCGGACAGACAGATAGATGAACTATATAAAATCATAATCATTAAGTATTTTGAAAGTGCTTTAAAATGCTTAACGCAAATAAAAATAAAATTGCAGCAATTGCCAATCATAGCCCTTATTGTATCGGATTATTTCTATGCAACTCTGCAAATCATAATACTAATCTTACAATATTATATAGAAAATATTTTCTAGTGTTATGTCAATTTCAGTTCGATTTGTGCTGTGAAAACATATGCATTTTTTTTTTTTTTTTTAAATACATGTCATAGAGCGTAATGTATTGGAATTGTTTTGCGAGTCCCTGTACATAAACCAAGTATTTATAGAGGTGCCATTTACTCCCATTTTCAAAAGAGAACATCCGATAGTAAATTTGAATGACACATGTCAATTTCAAAGAAATGCATCAACATCTATAGGAGATAGAGGATGGACGGACAGAGAGGCGGACAAACCCAATTCATAAACACATTTCAACCTTGTTGGAAATTGTTAAGTAAGGTAATTATTCAATGAAATATTGTTATTACCCCGCTCTCACACACGCAAATCATGAAGAAAAAATGTTTTAATTTTTATAAAACAATTAAAATTTCTACAGGTGAGAAATATATCTATAATGTTCTTGTTTCCATGTTTGTTTTTTGACATGATATTTGTTGTAAAGTGAATTGACAGTTTATATTTGTGCCTCAACTTATGAAAGACCGAATATTCCTAAATACGTGCTTTGATAATTTTATTTATATTAGTAATTAAGGGATGCAATTTAATTATTAAGGCATTATTGAAAGCAAAAAAAAAACTAAAAAGACAGAAAATCTAAAAGCAGATTTGTAGCTAAAAATAGCTTAATTAGCTAATCTAGGAATCCTGCTCTTTAATAAACCAATACACACTAGGGTTGCTAGAACTGAAATTCCATCGCATAAGCGAGTAACCTGAAGGAAACTGTCTGGTTTTGAGGCTGCATTTTTACACACCGTTAGATGGCGCTGAATCGTTATTAATCTGTTTATAACACACAGTGTGTATCAATGATAGCACAGTAACGCATTTCCGAGTAACTTTCAGAAAACGGGCTCTTAGTATAAAACTTAGCGTCAAAAAGGCTATGGTATACTTAAACAATCCGAGTAACCGGCAAAAGTTACTCACATCGTCAGCGGTTACTCACAATGTTGGTGTGTAAACTGGTCAAGTTACGCGTAAGGGAGGGTAGGTAAACGCAAACATACACACACACATACATACACACACACATACATACATCATCGTAAAAATAGTGAAAACGGACTCGTTGGACCTCGAAACGTATAGAAACATCAAAATCTCGAATTCGGATTTTTGACATGATTACAATACTTTCCTCACTATAGTGTTCGGAAAGTAAAAATATGACATTTGTCTGATAGTATCATTTTACAGAAAAATGTATTTTTAAAAGTTGCATTTTTACAATCTTTGCAAGTAAGCTTCGTTTTATATCTAGCTATATTTTAATGATAAATTTGAAGTTTTGTCATAAATTGACTAAAAAACGCAATAATAAAAAGTATAATCAAATGAGGTACTAAGTTTTTTTAACACAAAATTGTGCCAAAATAAATAATTAATTAAAATGTATCGCTAACAAGGTGACAAAAATTTAAAAATCACCATGGGGGTCCTATACTAAATTTGTCCTTCCTCGTGAAGTACGAAAATTAGGTCGTCAAACATTTTATTTTTAAGCCTTTCATGAAAGATATTCGTTTGGTTATCATTAGCATTTCGTCCCACAATATTAATTTGTTTCTAATAATAATTTGGCTTCTGATGAACTAAAATTGGGTGGGAAAATTGGCCTAAGGTTTATGTTTCAAATTTTAAAGGTAAATACGAAAAGAAAAAAAGTGCGAAAGTTTCGCACGGGTTTGCTAGTACTAAATATAGTATATATATTACCACACAGCATAAAACCATGTGCATTCAAAAACCTAACTGAGCTAAGATAACAAAGTAAGTATTAGAAATATTTAAAATTGGATAGTACTGACAGTTTAAAATAAACCAACTATCTCAAATTACATTCAAAATAGTCTGATACTTCCATCTAGAGTGCAAAATAAGAAATAAAACATTTTCCGTGTATCAGAAACGGTTTGTTTTTAAACTTTTTTAGTGCGTTACTTTTGAACACTCTAGCCCGGAAATATCACGAGCACGAGAAATAGAGAGCGAAAATTCACACCGTCATTTTCACGGGAGCGAGAAGGAAGGGATTAAGAATTAAATCACAGAATTTCAAGAAACTTTATATTCAGTTACATTTTGACATAAATTGTTGTTTGTCAACTTTTGGTACAAATAGACTAATAGGTAGCACAGCTAAAAAGGCTAAACTCAGCCTCTGTAGAGTATAAGTGAACGAAACTGGAAACGGTTATTATAAAAAACTATGCTCACGCAATTTAGGTGCCTATATACTGATAGGTAGCGTAGTTATGCTGCAATTTTTTCCATTCAGGAAAAAGTCTTATCTCATCTTTCATAGTGCATAAGTACACTAAACTTGCTAAGTGAGATACTTATTAAGAAAATTTTTGCAGATTGAATTTGGATGTATACATCGGCCTAAAGAGGGCGCTGCTACGTTGCAATTTTTTCCATTTACAAGAAGGTTATACATTTGCTTGTATCAAATTTCATACGTAAGATCGAGATTCCTTTTATGAAAAACTATGCTGACTTGCGTCCATTAATTACGTAAGGTGTTCACAGAGGGGAGGGGTCGAGCCGAATCTCACCCAATCTCACGTGGGAGAGACGGGCGTCTCGGCAAATATCACGTCATTTTTTCCCCACAGAAAACAGTGTAAATTTGCGAGAAAATTGAGTTAAATTCAAGTAAAACATGTTTCTTGACTTAGATGTGGCAAAATCTGACACGATAATATTTATCGTGGCTATTCGAATGCCGCGAAACAGCACAGTAGCTTTTCAATTGTTTTAGGGCACCACCAACCAGCCACACACGCAACTCGACGAATGTTGCAGCGTACAAGTCGAGTAACAGCGACACACGGACAGGTTCCAACCTGCTTTGTTTAAGACCATAAATACTTCGTTACACAATGACTCAGATTAGTATCTATTTAAGTATTTTATTGTTCAATTTTATTACTGTGATTCTAGACTACGATCTATGCAATCCTAAAAACTAGTCTTCAATAAAAATTAATAAAGCAAATTGTGTTTTTTGAAATAAATCCAACACATTTACAGTAAAAGTATGAATTTTGGAAAATCTCATGTGAGATTAGTATAGGGGGAAAGGGTCGAGCCAAATCTCACGAAATCTCACCAGGGGGTAGGGGGGTGTCAAAAAATCGTCAAAACCGCCTCACGTAATTAATGGACGCCCCCTAATATGTCAATGCTAGTCGGTCTTAGCCCACCTAGCGATCGATTTTCCAATTGAACCTTTATTTTTTTTTAATTACATCTTTCCTTTTTAGCTTCTCAAATAATATTAAATCATTTAGTATCGGTTATGATATTTTTGCATTGATGGCATCATATCTTAACACCTATAAAATACGTTTCAAAGTTCAAAAAGCTTGAAGAAATTATTTTCATTTATAACATTATTAGTATTATTAAATTATTTATGATTTACTATATTTATTTTTAAGGTTTTCCTCTAACTCAACTAAATGTTTTTATCCATTGTTTTACTCATTCCTCCAAACTAAAGCTTAAGTCTATTTTCTTTATATATATATATATATATATACACTAGGGGGCTCTGCCCCCTGCTCGCTCCGCTCACCAACCCCCGAAGGAGGCTTCGCCTCCTCCCCGACTCACTTTACTTATTAACACATGCAGAACTCTGCCTGCCTATTCGCTGCTTTCTTTCACTGAAAAGGAATATTAATAGTGCATATTACAAGACAAAAGCAGAAAATTATTATGGAAATCCTCATATTCAATGTCAAATTGAAATATATGATATTTATATATATATATATATATATTAATAGAAAGAAAATCGTAATATCTAAACCATTTTGCATTACAGCTCTAGTATATGACCCTTTTTATTTCTTTTTTACGACCTTAAATCCGGACCACGATACCCCAGTCGGTAGCGCGTTGAGCTCGTAATGGAAAGATTGTGGGTTCGGTTCTCGATCCGACCAAAGACCGTCGTGTACACTAATGGTGGCTGGTGCACAAAAAATATGTCGTGGCCACAATATCCTCCGTGTTCCTATCAAAATTATACCTCTAGGGGGGTACCGAAGCTGGGGAGCTATCCCCTTTGTGTAAGACCAAAACTGTGGTGGCATGTTTACGGAACATCCGTATGGGCGCATCCCAGACTGTCGCCAATTATCCATAGCGCAGTAATGGTGCGACGTGAATCACAACCAACCTAATTATCTACCTAGCTACAACCATGGATCATATTTTAATTTTCCGTGTAAGGAGATTAATTTTCTAAAAGTAGAGAAAAAAAGTTGATATTTATTTTCTTTGTTTTATACATCCATGGTTTAGGGCCGCGGCACGCTAGTCGGTAAAGCGCTGAGCACGTAATTGGAAATTGCCGATTCAATACTTGAGCCGGCCAAAGACCGTCGTGTACACTAATGGAGGCTGATGCACATAAAATCTGTCGTGGTCGCAAAGTCCTGCATGTTCCCATCCCCGCTATACCTCTGAGGATCACCAAAGCGGAGGGGATCCCCTCCATGAAGGTTTAAAACTGTGATGACACGTCTCCGGAACATCTCTAGGGTGCGTCCCAAACCGTCGCCAATTACTCATAGCACAGTACTTGTGCGACGTTAAATTCAACCAACCTATATACCTACATAGAACCATGGATCATATTTTAATTTCCTCATGTAAAATGACTTCATGACAGAAGAACAACGTCACTGGGAGAAACTTTTTTCAAAATGGCAAATAGAGTACCTTCATAAACTTGTTGTTTTTAGTTATCTTCTTTAATTAAAATGATAAAAATTTCTAAGCGGCTGAAATTTCTTCCTTGGAGAACTTGGAAAACATTGATACCTCTCATGATGGGAAGGACCCTGCCCTCCGTTAGAAGATGCTGTCGCAGACAAAAAAATTTGATGCCAGTAACAGTAACTTTTTTTTTAATATATAGAGATACATATATTATTGTAATTATGACGTTAGCTGCAAATTATTGTAACTATGACATTAACATTATAATCAAGAAACTTGAGCTTTTATCATTAAGGTCATAAAAAAAAAAATTCTTAAAGTACGCTAGTAATATTCGAAAACAATGCCTGATATCTTACACTTTTAAATACAACTTTTAAAGTGCTGCAATGGAAACAAAGCGGCAATGGCATTGCAGCACTCATACCTACTTTGTTCTCCTGATGAAGGATCATGTTTTCTTTTGACCCGGAACAATTGTAGCAAGTTCTTGCATTTTATGGTATTTATTCAAAGTTCTGTACTTACAACTTTTAAACGCCAGCTCTGTGGAACTATCTCATAATTTTTTATAATGCCATTTCCGTGTCTACCATACCATTACCATGGCAAATATACACTGCAATATAATGTTATTAATATTATTATTAAATATTAATATTTGTGCCCTTTCATTTGTTAGTACTCCTTGCGATTTTGGAGGTCACCACATCATTCTCTGAGTGTACGATACTATTTTCTTTCCACAGCATTAAATATGTACAGGGTGCATGAAGGAAAATTCTTAAGAAACGTTTTATCTTCGTATATGTTGATCACAGACATATACAGAGAAACTTTCATAAGAGGGCTACTCATCAGGCCATAGAAAATTAGCCCTTCGGACAGTTGGCCTTTAAATAGAAGTTGCTAAGAAAATAGTAATTTAAGCAACTAATTCTACAAATTTAATGTTTTTAATTGTCCTAATTTACATTATTTATCTGTAATTTTCAAATAATCATTGTTATTACTTTATTTAAATTCTCTTTTTGTTTTCCACGATTTTATTTTTACACACTGAAACAATTTTTTTAATTTAGCTTCATTTTTGAATAGAAAGATATCTATAATAATCTATACAATACCATTTAAGTTTTGTAAAAGGGAATACTAATTTTAGCTTTAAATTTTAATCTTATTAGGGAAGTATGAATAAGTAAAATTCCCATTGAAACCAAACTAAGCCTAAATTAAAGACCATGGTCGAAAATATAGGGTAGAGCACAAATTTTGTGACGTTTACCTCTTGAGTGTCAATGTTAGCTTATGGACAATTAATCGTAAATTAATATTATAGCAATTCTATTTAGTTTTGTAATATTTTTAACTGTGTTCTAGTTTTGTACAGCTTTTGGCTGCTTGAACCTATGCACATAATAAATGAAGATGTGTGTTTGTATATGTGTATGTCCTATAGTCATGCATTGAGCAGAGTAACCTGATTTTACCCGAACTTGACCCACAGTTCAGGTTCAGGTCAGGTCGACTAAATTTGTTTTCTTGCAGGTCGGGTTAACTAATTTATTTTTTGTGCAGGTCAGGTTAAACTCAAGTTTTGACTGTTTTTTTTTTTTACTGAGGGTCGGATTTGATTTTCAACGAATCGGGTCGACTTGAGAACCTCTTTCAAAAAATTTTTACCTTGATAAACAGAAATTTATTTGTTTTTCATAATGAATATACACTTACCCAAATTATTATAATAAAATAAACATCCACAATCGACTAACAATTAACAACAACAACAAAAAAAAAAAAAAAAAAAAAAAAAAAAAGAGATTATTATTATTTAGAATATAAACTGCTAAAATCAGGCACTCTTTCTTAGATAATAACTAGATATGTGATTAATCTATTTTGATTACATACATCCTTTTGGAATAAACTATGAACCTAAACTGATAAGTAATATTTTTTCTCTTGCAGATGTTTTAAGAAGTTATTGAAATGCAGATTTATATGAGAATGGAAGTTCAGTTGGCATCTGTAACACTGTATTATTTTAATATTTTTGTATGTGTGTGATAAGCATTAAACAATAAACTACTAACTCTAAACTTAACCCATTTTTGTACATTTGAAGTACACAACACACATAAATATTTAAAAATTAATATTAATTCATTTTTCAGATTTTTTAATTTTCAACTTAGAAAATTTAAATTTTCAGCTTACAATTTTTTTAATTATATTTTTAATTTTTTTTTTAAATGATTTACTAATTCTGGGACAGTGAAAATTTTCTTTATTTTATAACTTAAAAACGTTTTGCATGATTTTTAGATGAATTATTAATTTTTATTTAGATGCGGGTTTCGAGTATAAAGGAATCGGGTGCAGATCAATTAAAAAATTTTTTTCGGGTTGATTTAAAATTCATATGCCAGGTTCAGGTCAAGTTTTACCCGACCCGTGCAGGACTCTAGTATGTTCAGCACTTTTTAGGAAAATGGCTGATTGCAGAGCTGCACAAATTTGCATAGAGGTTCATATTAACCACTCCTGATGCATCTTTAAACCTGATTTTTCCATTTTTTTAAATTAATTTAAATATGAAAATAATAACCTTATAATAGCTTTAAAATTAGCCATTTAAATATTTGTTTTAAATTTAATTGTTGCCAAAATAGTTTATGAGTTCATTTTTTTTTTTTTTTCAACATAAAAATAAATATATTTTCCCGAGAATAATAAAAAATATCAAAAGTTAAATTTACTTTAAAAATAGCATCATTATAACTTTAAAATTAAATAATAATAAAATAAAATAATAGTAACAAAAAAATCCTAAGCCTTTTATTATTTTTTAAGTAATAGATATAAAATTCTGCACAAAACAGAATTTAATTTAATATGATAGGATTTATTTTAATCTATTCTTCCACATAAAGGCGTGCAGTAATTGTGTTTCATTCCCCAACATCGGTTGTTATATTCACTTCTTAGGTATAGCCGCATAGGAGCCATTTAGGGCTTTTAAATTTTTTTTTTTTTGTCATTTTGACAATTAAGATTTAAATCTCTTAACACTAAAAACTGTTGACCTATTATAACAGACATGAATAAAATTTTCATGAAACTCAAGAAAAGACAGAATTTTAAATTTAAAACTTATTTTGGGAAACTTTATATTTCTACACAACACACTTAGAAATACAAGGTTAATATAATAAATAAAGTTATTTTTAAACCAAAATGCTATTTAGGTTAAACCTAAAAATTGGAATTTTTAGTCAGTCGCCAGTGGCAAGTAGTTCTTTAAAACTTAGTTACCGCTTTTTGCAACTTATTCATAGCCGTAGCCGTTATACTCTCTTAGCTTAGTAGACACTTTTTTAACCATTTTTTTCTTTCTTAATTTTATTAAAATGTATGAGGAATTATGCACAAAAATAAAGACTTATTTTAAAGTTAACTTTATTAACTTGACCATGATTATATAACTTTATACAATCATGGCAGAACGTAAATTGAAGCTACAGAATTTAATAAGCTTTGATTATGTGTACAGTAGGCCACTGATCAACAGAGATGATTAAACATTTTAAAAGTTACAAATTTCAATTTAACAATTATTTAGCAAAATGGGTGCACATATATTAATAATTAATTACATGTAATGGTTGAAAAAAAAAAATTACTTTCGATAATAATTTCTTTTCTTGTTTTCTGCCTTTTAAAACCATTTCTTGCATTTGCATTTTTTTTTTTTTTTTTTTAAACAAGATTTTATTAAACCAGGGTTGGTGAGAAAAACTAATTGCATCTATGTGATCGAATATTTGGTGTCCTCCCCCTCTCCTTTGAAAAGCTCAAAAGCAAGAAGGCATTTTTTTCTGCACATACTAGCAAGCACCCTTTTATCTGAACATTAAATATGACTATTGCTGAAAAAATATAAAAAATCAGTTTGTTTTTGTTTATACTTTATGCATTGCAAAGGAAAAACAAATCTAAGATAACCACAGTTCTGAATAGAAAAAACAAAATAAAATACTTTTTTTTCAGCTGCATTATTTTTATTATTTTGGGGGGGAGAGGGGGGGGGGCTTTTTGCAGATGCAGAATCCAAAAAGACCCCATTTTTAACCATTAAATATGAATTTTTTGAAAAATAAGGGGTTAAGGACAAAATATCGCCGACATAAATGAATGGAAAGCAAAATAATGCAAATGGTAATTGTGCTTGATACAAATAAAATGACACATTTTACATTTTATTTGAATGAGTTGTTAATTATTAGTAATGTCATAAAAATTTTCATAACACATGCATATTTACCTTAATCAGAGCACTGACATACAGACAAATTCATCACAAAAATTGCTATGAGTTTTGTTTAATAGAGTTAAAAAAATTTCGTTTATTAACTTTTATCCAGATTAGTCATAATGAATTCAATTGAGCTTATTAATTTTATAATTTTTAATTCAAGTTTATGACCAGTGTTTAGTTTTAATATCAGCAGTGATGTATAACATTTTTTAAATGTGTTTTGAATGGTGAAAAGTGAAAAGCAAATAACTTGAAATTCCACTCTATGATACATATATTTATAAGGCTCTATACGGCCTTCTCCAGAGATCACACGTGAAATAGATATTATTTTTTTAATCAACACAATATTTTGCCCTGCAATATTATATCCGGATCCCAAAAATAACAGAGATTTGGAATAAAAAATCACTGTTTTTTTTGTTTTTTTTACATTAAAGTTATTTTTTCTCATAATCAAACAAACAGCTCCTCTACATGATATACTTAACTTTCTATCTTCTTTTTTTTACCTCCTCCTGAACCTGCTTCCCCTTTCACTGCCCCCCCCCCCCCACACACACATCACTGGTATTTTTAATTATATATTTTTTTACTTTAATAAACATTATTTTAAATTAAGAAATAATTATCAAAAATGTTTATATAATCAATTATAGGATATCAATTTTCATGATTTCATGCAAAATTCAGATAAAAATACAGTTAAAAAAAAAAAAAAAAACTAGACAAGATGGAATTTTTTTTACTGTATTTTTGGGTTTCAGTGAGTAAAAATCTATAAGAGAGAGTTACAAAATTTTAGGCAGTCTTTTTGTCTTTTATTAATATTTTAGTGGCCATGTGGTAAGAAGATTTTTTCAGGCCTACTTCTGGCTTCCATTAGAAAAGAATAGTACTGTGCAACCGCGAAAAGATGGCATTCGACCTTGGAATAGTTCATTTTGAAGAAGGGCGGCCGAATGAAATGCGAATGATGCTTGGCGGCAGTTCTTTTCGCCAAACAATTCTTTGACTTACCAGCTTCTTTGGCACCTATACGAGCAGTCAAAGTGTCTATTGCTGCTAATTAAATAGAAAATTGCTAAATTTTTGTCAATTTAAATAGTTTTAATTATTTCTTATAATTTTTTTTATCAGATATGCAGAAAATCGATAAACAAAATAGCTTTAAACATTGCTTATAATTTATGTCCACATGTATGTTTATTTCTAGTATTTAAATTAATTGAATACCTAAAATTTACTCGTTTAGCTTTTAACTTCTCGAAGTATACGTAAAACAGTTTTTTTTTTTTTTTTTGTAAATATTCACTATCATGATTAGTTCAATTATTTAAATCTAAAAATATATCATAATTGAATGTTTTGTATATATTAATTATCGTGATTAATTAAATTTCTTCCTTTCTACTTTTATTACAACCATTATATGATTATGTCATATTATTTAATGACAATTACAATAATTTAATGTTTATTTTATCAAAACTGTAATGGTATTAATCATGGTTTCTTTTATTTCATACATTGTAGAAATAAACTTTTTTAAAGTTTAATTAAGTTACTTCTTTCATCCCTTTCTGCTGATAATGATTGTACTTAAAAATTACTTCTCGGAAGCCATTAAGATTACTTTATTTTAAAAAAATCAAAATTTCTTTTTTAATGTTATTTGATCGCCGAAACTTTAAAATTTGTAAACAATAGTACCTCCGAACACTTCTTTTAAATAGTAATTAAAATTACCTCCAAACATTAAGTTTATCAACAACTTCAAATTATAATTTCACACTAAGAAACGAGCTAACAACGCCAAATCTGGAAACCAATCTACTCTGTGTTACCATGGGAATACAACTAAAGGGCAAAACTGGGAAAATTCATTAGTGGCCAGTGGCCGGTACTGTCAGTTTCATTAGTAGCCACTTTTTTAAGTTAGTGGCCACTTTTCACATGATAAGACTATTTCTTTCGGACTGCAAAAAGCAATTGTCACCATTTTGCGGTATAATTACCACAAGAAAAATATGAAAATAAGAAATACATATAATAATAAAATTAACACAGGGACACTGAAATTGTAATTACGCTCTTTTTAAAAATCCTAAATTGCACATCCTAAATTAAAATCTGCTTAGGGCTGTAATAATAACAGCAAAAGTTATTATCTTTCAGATAATTCAGTAGTACTTTTTTTTTTTTCAATTTATTTAAGTGAAATAAGCTGTTATCATTCACAGTTCACATTGATATTTTCTAGTAAATGAATCAGCTGATTCATCATCATCACAACCTTTTACATGGTCATATGTAAATACAGTTAGCAGTTTTATTATTTTTTCTTATTTCTAAAGACACTTTTTTAAATGATTTTATTTCAATAGAGTTAAAATACTTTCTCTTAAAAAGTATAGATATGGAAACTTAGCTGCTTCATTAAAAATAATTTACTTAGCTGCCAAATTTGTAGCTTTAAAAATAGGGGATTTCTACTTTAAAATGGGAAGGGAAAAGGAAGATTTCTACACAAAAGAAAGCAAATACAAAATTTTTTGAAAAATACACATTTAAGTCAAATCAAATTTTGATACACACATTTGTCAACTATCTTAAATGGGTTAAATATACACTAAATACTATGGCGATATTAATGGAAAAAGATTGTGCTTTGCAGGACATTTGATCATTAACTGCTTGTAGAAATGGAGCTCACATGTGTGTGTGTGGGGGGGGGGGGGAAGGGTACATCTATATTCTTCTTTATAGGTTCTAGAATCTAATCAAGAAAGTTTAAAATGAATATTTACATTTATGTTATGGATAGAGAAAGATTGTAAACCACAAGACTTCAGTGGAGCATGTGATTGCCAATCGTTGGAGGGGGGGGGGGATTACAAGAATTATGAGTAAGAGATATTAAACAATTTTACTTCTTTACAGATTCTAGAATCTAATAAAAGTAAGTTTAAAATATATATTTATATTTTTGCAGCAAATGGAGAATGATTAGAAATTATAAAGCTTTCTATAAGCTGTGTGATCACAGATCGTTTAGGGGGAGGGAAAGGGAGGGGGGGGAATCCAAAAAATTATATGAGTGAGACATATTAAACAATTCTACTTCTTTATAGGTTGTAGAATATAATAAAGCAAGTTTAAAATGAACATTGACATTTATGCCATGGATGGAAAGAGATTGGAAATCACAAGGCTTCGATTGCCTATCGTCGCTCGATTTTTAGATTATTTTAATGATCATAAAAAGTGGCGACTTTAGTGGCGATCGATGCATAATTTTTAATCGCCATCTTTTTTTATTTAGTCGCCACGTGGCCGGTGGCGACCGTTAATTTTGCCCTTTAAATACAACCTCTCACCTTATTTCATTAATGGAATCATCTGAAAACACGTGATTCGCGTGCCAAGTTATCGCGGTTGTACAATAGACTCTCTATTTGGTCTGTTTTCATTTTTTATTTTTAATACTTTTCATTAAATTATACTGATAAAGGGACTTTAGATGACCCTAAAATAGCCATACATAAGTTTTTATTTTATATTTTTGTGCTTTTTGAAAAAAAAATATTGTTTACTTGCACACTTTAATATTACACGTAGAAAGTTGTTTTGATTTAACTTTGATGACAAATAAATTTGAAACAAAACTATATAGGCTGAAACAGCCATACCACTTCAAGATTTATAACTATGGTAAAAACAAACTCATGAATAGTTCAAGCTAAAACTTTAAGAACTGTTGCATTGAAGTGAAAAAATTTAATTTATAAATAATGTCTAGAAAAAAAAAAAAAAAAAAAAAAACTAACACTTTTACTATACCTATATCCTGTAATATTATGTCTGAATGTATGAGAAATGCATGATTGATTTCCTTTTCTTGTTTTTTTTTTTTTTTTTTAAATAACATTCATTAAAACAAATTTCGGCCTCACGACATTCCTAAAATTTTACTCAAGTTTTATTATATTGTCACCACTATCGTCAATTAGAAATTTTTTTGAATGTTTTAATGCAAAAATATTATGTAAATAAAGTATTATTTTAAAATAGTGGTGACAATATATTAAAATGAGCATAAAAGTTTAGGAATGCTGCGAGGCCTGCAAATTCATTCATTCACATTTTATAATTCATGTATGATTTTACTCTGTTTTTAACAAAATAGAGATTTATAAATATATACAGTCAAACCTTGTTAACTTGAAGCCCCCCCAAAAAAAAGAAATTGTTTATGCTATCAGTAGTTCATGCTATCAGTAACTAAACTTCATTTTCCATGGGGATTGTGGAAACATTTATGTTAAAAGTAATTCACGTTAAGCATTTCATGTTAACAAGGTTCAACTGCATCAATTAAATTCTTTATTTTCATTTTCCATGAATTGTAATTATAACTGCATCTCTAATGTGGATAAGATTTATCCTACTTTAATCCAGGTAACAACTGTTAATGGTAATGGTTGTTTTGTAGCAGAATAAAAATTATTTCTTTTGAGAGAATTTTTTTTGACTTATTTAAAATATACAATTTTCTAAGTTTTTTTTTTTTTTTTTTTTTAAGTCAAATTAAAAAGTTTATGCTACATCTGAGTTTATTGCAATTGGAACAAGATTACAAGTAGTAACTCATGATTTCACATTAAATCTTGCTCTGAAGCTGCAGAATAAATGAGTACAAGCCAATGCACAGACACTTCTGTTGATATCTAATAGGGCAGAAAGCTTTTGAGATTGCTTAAGTCCATTTTCTTAAAGCAGAAACTGTAAAATTAAACAAATAAAAAGTCATTAATTACATAGCAATTAATTAGAAAACTACTTAATAATTGCAATTAATAAGATTAAAATATATAGAGAGAGAGAAAAAAAAGAAAGAAAAAATTAATCACAATGATGGAACTTTGATTTTTAATTGCAATAAAATATTTACCCTTAGAATAGAATTAGACGAAATATACTAGAATACTAAATTTTCTTGTATGAACAATTACAACAGACTTAATAATTTTGAACCAAATTAATTTACTAATAATAAATTTGACAATGTGAATTAAATATAAATATATTCATACAATACACAAGTTAAATATGATACTGAATATGACTAATAATACTAATATGATTATACTTAATGAGCAAATATATATAATTTGCTCATAATCAGATTTACAGTGCAAATTATAAACATATATACACTGTAAGTACAAAAAATGTTTAGACACTTTCAAATTTAGATGCTTTGTTGAATATTTAAAGATATACCTGATGGATTACCCTGTACTTTCAGAAGTGTAGAAAGATATTAATTTTTAGGGATATAAAAATCATGTTATATCTCTCATGCATTTCAGCAAAAGTCCTAAGGGGCATAGTAACAAATTAATGATAAAAATGTTTGGGATCACCCTGTAAAAATAATGCTTAAAATGTGTTGTCACTATAACATATGATTATCATGTTTCTTTTAATTACCTATATTCATTTGTAAGAGAGTAGCATAGATATTCATGGAGATATAAAAGTTTCTTTAAAAGCATAAAATTTGTTTTCATATGTTTCTGGATTATAACATGCAAGGAGGTTTCCAAATCAACGCAATGTCTTCGTGAACCATGGCATATTAAAGTCGAGAGAACAAACTGCAATAAGAATATAAACATATCAAATATCTGATAAAATATGAGCATGTTTCCTAAGCACTATTAACTGCACATGCACAAGCATTAACAAAATTTCTTTTGCATAATTCACTACTAAATATAGAGTTATTCGTTTTTAAAAACCAAGCAAATATCATAAAAATTCAGAAAGGTATTGTCTATAGAAGAGATGAATTTCAAGTACTCTCTGAAGAAGTGTAAATTAAAAAAGGCTTTTATCCCTATTTTTCTTTAGGATTAACACATTCTATCAACAACATCTTGCTGAATTTTTACATTTGTATATGTTTTATACAAGAATAACTCTATGCATTTTGCTAATTTTAATATAAATAAAAGTCACTGTATGTATTGTTTGTGTGTTTAAATATGTCTTAATCTTTTCCCAAAATCACTGAATCGATTTGAACCAAAATTGACATAGTTACTGCTTACGACCAGGGTTGAAGTACTATTGGGGTTTGACATTTCTTGTGCATGTGCAATGAAAGGGGGCAAGGAAAACCCTCTCTCGAAAATCATATTTTTGTATGATTTCTAGAGTCATAATACAGCCAGACACTTCAAATTAGATATGTATGCTACTTTTAATGTATATAGTCTCTATATAAAGTAGAGGTTTTTTGAAATTTAAAGTGATGAAATTATTAAAAAAAAAAAAAAAAGAAAAAAGAAACTCAGAAAAACAATTTTCTTTTTTTAAGAATATTGTTCTTCCAGGGTTATGTTATAAAAATGAATTATTTCAAAAATAATTCATTAGTGGGAAACAATAACTGTTTATATTTTGAAGACTTATTGATAAATATAGGAATTAAAAAAATTGAAACTTATAAAGATGATTCATTTAAATACAGTGACCAGCGAAGCAGGCAAAGCCAGCCAGTGAATTGTACAAAAAATTTTTTGTAAATGCTTAAGAATTTTATTAATGCTCATATTAAGGTACTTTAAAAAACTACATTAATTTTGTAGTTTTCCAGGCATATTAATGAAAGTCATTGCTAGAAAAGACAGAAGGACATTTATTTGGAAAACAAAGGTGAATTTTACCAGAGACCTAACTAGACTGTCTTATGTTCAAAGTGAACTTTATGAAAATTATTAGAACTGTTTTTGAGAATGCTATTATAAATAATTATACAAGAATTGCTAGTAATAAGACTTACTTAAAATTAATGGCAGTATGTGCAAGAGGGATGGCATTTGACACCATTAACTCCACATTTACAGCCGCCACTAGTATCACCTTGTCCCTAAAGTTATAAAGAGTTTCAATGATATATTTATAAAACACAAAAAAGTAAGGATTTTAGTAACATGCTAAAACAATAACATCAACATTTAAGGATTGTTTCAAAATACCAAAAACTACACAACAAATAAAAAATAAAGTCTTTGCTAATTTGATGGAAAGCTAAATTTATTCCTAAGCTAATTTCATTACGGAAAGACGCCATTTGATAATATCAAAAACTTTAGAATAATAGAAAGGGGAGGGAGGGGCAAAACAAGCAAGCATTAATTGGAACGGTTTCTTTTTTTTTTTTTTTTTCTCCTCCTTTGGCAAAGTTAATAAAGACAATTTAAATAACAGAAAAGAACAGAAGCAAACAGATTATTATATCAATTTTTAATATTTATTTTTTCAGCTCTAAAGATTAATTACAACAACTGAATAAAAATTACAATATTTGACACAATGATTGAAAAACTTAAATCTTTGGATGAATACCAACTTTATAGTCAAACGGAATAAATTTAGACATCTACCAACAATACCAAAGGAATAAATTTAGACATCTACATCTACAAGCAAAAGTTTTTGAATGCTTCTCTCTTTTTCAAAAACTTTAAAGCATTTTTATGAATACTAAATTAATATCTGTAAGACAGATTTATATCGATGACAGGACTTTTTCTTTCAGACAGGAAAAAAACATCATTGTCCTTTTGTAGTAAATCATTTTGAAAAAAGCAGGATGTCTGACATCCTGTTAATTAAAAAAAAAAAAAAAAAAAAAAAGGGGATTCTTATCTAAAATTAAATTTAGTTTAGGACATAATTTAATTTTGTTTTATAACTTTAATATAATTTCACATAACAGTTATATTTTTATTTAATATGTTGATTACCCACTATGAAAAAACTCATATTTTGTTTGCTTGTTTAGGATGCCAATTATGAGTTATAATGTAACTTATTTACTTGCCATATTCATGGTGCTATGAGAATACTCATGATATATTAAGGTAAATATGAATAGATGGCCTCAGAGAAGAGAAGAAAAAATCAAGGTTGGCTTAGATAATAATAATAATAATAATAATAATAATAATAATAATGAACAGAAAATATAATCATATAAAGTTTATTCAAAATTAACAAGTAAAAGAAAACTTGCTACATGAGCAAATTTACCACTTTTTTTTTTTTTTTTTTAAATATATGCATAAATAAATAAATGAATTTAAAAAAAAAATTCTATATGGTTTCTGATGATTACCATTTGCTATAAATAGAATTTTTAATAATATATGATTAAATTAAATTGGATTTGGAATCCTGAAAAGCAGGATGTGGCAGTTAACATGTTAAACACACAAAAAGTGTAAAAAAAAAAAAAAAAAAAAGATTTTTTGCTATAGAACATGAAGTTGCATCCCTTAACAACAGCTGCCATATTATTATTATTTTTTTTTAAATTTGTATATTTCAATATTTAGCAAATATTCTTCAACCGCATTGTAAGAGATTAAAAATAATGTACCATTCTATACTTTAAGGGACTGCATATGACTTGAAACTATTATTTGCAGTTTAGATATGCAATTCAGCAATTTAATTCCAAAAATTATTTTACCTTTAATTAATTTTAAATGCTTTATTATTTATTTCATGAAAAATGTTAAAAGCGAAATGCATTATAAACTATATTATACCAATATTTACAGTCTCCATCTATATTAATAAAATCAGAGTTTTGTCTGTAAATTTGTCGGAATCGAAAAATTTTGCGATATCTTCACGTTTCACACCCCATGAAAGCCGAAAATGACTTCAGAAAATTTTACCTGTGTGTGTGTGTGTGTGTGTCATCGTGTCCGAATGTCGCTTTTTTTGTCCGGGCATCACTTGAGAACGGCTGGACGGAATTCAACGACGCTTGGCAGGAATTTAGGTCTTCACGCAACTTAAAATTATATCTATCAACTTTTCAGAAATTCCTCCCCGTTCCCCCCTGGGGGGTAAAAGACTAAAACACGTTTGTCCGGGCATCACTCGAGAACGGCTGGACGGAATTCAACGGCGCTTGGCAGAAACTTAGGTCTTCACCCAACTTGAAATTATATCTATAGAAATTTTCAAAATTATGATTAGTGTTTAAATTGTGTGTAAAAAACGCCTGCGCATGCGCCATAAATATTTTTTCACTAAAACGCTTTGAATGGAAAAATAAAATATAAAAATAAATTTTTAAGTCAAAGACTTTTTTATTCACGTGATTCGCACTACAAATTATAAAAAGATTGAAATGAAGTGTTGCCATCTAAGTTTCATACTTTAGTTAATTTTAAAAAATCTAATTGTCGTATCGAAAAACTGTTTACACCCCAGGATTCAGAAAAATCACCACTTTCATTTGGTACTGAATTTGTAACGATAGGTCTGATACTTCTAATTTATTTTTCCCTTTTTACGTTTTTCCGTTGCCACTTAAATTTCATACTTTAGTTATTTTTTTTAAATCTAATTGTCGCATCGAAAAACTGTTAGCACCCCTGGATTCAGAAAAATCGCCCCTTTCATTTGGTATCAAATTTATAAATATAGGTCTGATATTTCTAATTTATTTTACCCTTTTTCCGTTTTTAACCCAGATTCGGTAAAAGGTTTTATATTTATATATAGGCATTTATATATTTTTTTATTTTCCAGAAATAAAATGAAATATTTTTAATTTCACGTGAATAATAAAAATTAGAGAGAAAAATACCTACAAAAGTTGGTGATTTTTTTTTTAAATGAGGAATTTGCACGTGGATAAATATTTTCATGGAGATATTTGGCATTAGTTTAATATTTTTATTTAATTAAGCAGTACTTTTCTTTCCTGCAGTAAAACAAAATTTTTTGTTGTTATTATGTACCTTATGAGGGTTTTTTTATGTTCTCCTCTTAATTGTAAATGATTATAATTTGGATTTTATCAAGATTTTTTATTTTTATTTTGTAAATATCAGAGAAGAGTTTTTATTTTATTTTATTATTTTACTTTATTTTATTTATTTATTTATTTTGTGTATGGAACAGCTTTAGTATTGGATCCCTTTGGCACAATTTGAAATTCGGAACCAAAGTAGCTTGGACGTTTCTCGCCAAGATCTTTAATTGCACAATTGAGATAGCCTGTGCGTTTTGTATTTATTTATTTATAATATTTTCTATTAAAGACTTCTGTGGTCACGAAATTTGGTGCGTAAATTGTTTGTTTGCATCCGGCACTTATTGTAACTGGATTTCACGAAATTCGAAATCCCCCCCCCCCTTCTCGGAGTTGGAGGGCAATAAACGGTATAACTTCAGTATAACCCCACAGCTGAATTTGGCGATTTTTCTTTGGCGCAATTTTGAAGGATAACGATGTTGTTCTGGACTGTTTGCGATATAATATGGCAGCCTAATATGTTGTTTATTTTTGGTTTATGATTTTATGTTTTATGATTTCTGATTTAGATTATGATTTTATCATTTATCATATATGATTTATGATTTTTAGATTTATGATTTAGCCATAATCGCCAACAAAAAAATCGCCAAATATCGTTGCGGGGTTATACTGAAGTTGTTCCCAATAAACATGTGTAAAAACATGTCTTTCCGTTTCAATTCGCTTTGAATTATCTTAGAATGGCGAATTTTGGTGCGTGGATATTGATTAAGTGTACGCATTATGTACATTAGTGGGATTTTGTAAAACTTCGAACTCACCCGCTGAGGGTGGGGAAGTAAGAAGTGGGTAAGTTGTGCCGAAGACAGTGGGGACCCAGACTCCTAACATTGGGAGCGAGAAAACCTCTACCAATCACAGCGAGAACTTAGGTTATTAATAAAGATATGGCATTTTGACAAATCATTTAAGTTTAACGTTCAGCAAAGCGGGCAAAGCCTGCTAGTCAAAAATAAAAATGACAATGATTATGATCAGTAATAAACTAATCAAGCAATAAATAAATACAATTCTTTTCTAAAATGAGATAATTAAAAAAAAAAAAAGAAAGAAATGGTAAACTATTTTGAATTTCAGTGAAATTTCCCAATAATTCACACATAAGTTTGGAAATGCAAAGAAAGATACAAATGTACTCATTAAAAAAACATCAAATGTATGTGTTTCTGCCATTTTAAAATCAATTATGTTTGTTAAAAAAAATAATTTTAAATTACTCATTTAAGAAGTATCTTAGCCTCAACACCAACAAGTAATTACACGAATCCTTAAAAAATATGCTAATTAATTTTCTTATTTTGTATTAATGCTTTTAAGCATTAATAAAATTAATAAATTAATAAATAGATAAATTTTTCAAGATATGTATAATATATATATTTGATTCTAAATCTTTTATTTACATTTGATTCTTAAAAGTTCAATAAATTCTATTGTAACAAGGGAGGAGTTAGTACGCAAATAGTAATATTGTAAGATATTTAGCTATTTAAAAAAAAAAAATGTAAATTGTAATTTTTTTTTTTTTTTTTTTTTTTTATCAATTTCTCATTAACCCCTTAAAACTGAACAGACCCCATTCAATATCATACTGACCATTACAGCTGTAGCTTCTAAAGATAATAAAATTCAAAATTATATGTAAAAAAAAATATTTAAAAAACAGCTTCAAACAACAATCAAACACTGGTGAGGCAAATAGGAATGGAAGTTGAAATTCATAAACATGTGGATTGAAATTTTGGAAGTTTTACATGCAAATTACATGCACAGTTACTATAAAAGAAAAAAAAAAGTAATTTAACTAAAAATACATAAAAATTACATACTCCAGGTCCCCAACGTGGTCCTTTGGTAATCCAACATATTTCTGTCTTGCATATAGAACATTTCAGCCAATCGCATCCCCACTTTTTCAACAGAATTAAATCACACTTAGGACAACGGAGTGCTTTTCCACTCTTAATCATCTCCTATTTGACCATTAAAAAATAAAAAGATTAAAAAAAAAATTAAACAAAATGTTTATTTTATAGACAGAGTTTTTAAAATGAATGCAATATTGATTTTCAATTAAAAAAATATTTACAGTGACTTCAAATTTCTAAATGCAAAATAATTCAATTTTTAATCCAAAAATAGAACAGAAATTCATTTTAATTCAGAACTGGAATGCTTTTATTTTTAATTAAATAGATTTTTGTTTAAACTAAATTATTATTAATAATAATTAAATAATTAAATTAAAAAATACAAAGCATTGATAAATGTTCTTAAACTAAGTTTTTATCTTATTATAATCTGATTTTTTTTATGCATAAATGTAAACAAAATTCAATAAAACAGATTCATTAAATATTGTGTTACTAATGCAAAGATTGCAATACAATCTTGTCACTGAAGAATAACCCCATTTCAATTTACATTAATGCTAACTTATGCTCACACTTATGTTAATATCACAGGAATCTAACATGTATCTCTCTCTCTCTCTTGAATTAATAAATTTTTATTTTCTTCTATATTCATTAGAAGAAAATATTAGTTTCATAAAATTTTTTTACCTCAGGTTTTCAATGAATTTACACATTCTGAGAGATATACGAGGTGTGGCTATTAAATAACGAGACTATTGCTGTAAAACATTTTATTTTACATTTATGCATATTTAGTTATTATCACCTTCAATATACACCCTTCCTCTATCCCTACAATGTTGTTCCATGCGAATTTTTCATTGTTCGAAACAGTGCTGGAAGTCTTGTCCTGTGAGCTCCTTCATGAGGCATGCCGCTTTTTCTTTCACAGCTTTAACTGACTCAAATCTTGTTCCTTTTAATGAAGATTTAACTTTGGGGAATGGATAAAAGTCACATGGGGCCAGATCAGGGGAATAAGGTGGATGGTCTAAAACTGGGATGTTGTATTTGTCTAGAAACATTTTGACAGACAATGACGTGTGAGCCGGTGCGTTGTCTTGATGAAGAACCCATGACTTGTTTTTCTACAATTCGGGTCATTTTTTCCTTACCCCTTCACGGAGTTGAGCAAGCACCTCAAGATAGTAATGTTGATTAATAGTTTGGCATTCAGGAACCCAGTGAAGGTATACAATACCATGAATATAAAAAAAAAAGGATCATCATCACTTTGAATTTCGGTCATCATCTCCAAAGTCTTCTCAGCCATCTTGGAAACAGTTGAACCACTCATAAACTCGCATACGTGATAGACATTCATCGCCATAAACTTGATTTAATAAAAGATAAGTTTAACTAGCGGTTTTTCACACGAAATTTCACGACAATTCGTTGCTCTACTTTTACACTTATCACGTTTTCGGCAAAACGAAACAAACACCTCTTACACAAACAAAGGTTACGGCCAGACTAATTTCTCTACAAACACTGGAGGCACAGCAATCGAAAGAGAAGGCTTTACGCTGCACAGTTGTTGTTCATTACGATTTGGCACATGTGTAGTTCATCTGTAGCAGCAATAGTCCCGTTATTAAATAGCCACACTTCGTAGAACACAATTTGACCATTTTTTGAAAATGTCTATCTATGTGTGACAAAACATTTTGTGACAATAGTATCTTAAAGGCCAGTTTCCACTAGCGGTTGATTGGAGCGGTACTATTCAGAATCTTTTGATGTGGTCAATCGGGCTGCAGACTTTCAACCCTCGAACTGGTTGAAAGTCTAGAGATCTTGACGCTACCCCCCCCCCCCCGCTGAGGTAAGTGAGGGGCCAGAGGCAGATATCTTTGTCAATTTTGCATGTTTTCCTTTGAAGTAACTGCACAATCTGATAAAATAAGGTTACAGTTGATGACAAGACATTTGGCCCTTTGTATCGGAAGCGTGATTAATGGTTTTTTGAACCTTGAAGTTTCAACCCTAGTGGAAACCAGCCTTAAGAACTACTGCACAGAATGTCAAACAAATTGATATGCAGTTGCACCTTGACATAAATTAATGCTTATCAAGTTCTGGTGAAAATCGTCCAACAAGTGGTGTTGATATCTTTTTTTTTTTTCCCTTGTAAATTTTTAACATGATGGTATAGGACAAAATTTCATATAAATGTGTATAATGAGAAATATTTTTAATGTATCATTGTGAAATTAAAAAGAATAGTTATATTAGTAATAGCTAACTGAGAAAATTTTTTGTATATGTAGGAACATCACTTTCTCCTCTAGGGTAGAAATTGATCCCCCTCCCTAGTGGAGAAAATTTTCAATATGTGTATCTTTCAAAAGAACTTGTCAATACCTTTAAAACAAATAAATGTACCACTGATCTGTGATCATTTGAAATAATCTTTTTTTTTTCCCCCCACTTTTCATTTAAAAAATAAATAAATAAAAATCATTTTTTAAGATTTATTTGTAGAGAATTATTTTTTTTCTTTTGATATTTATAGTTATATTTCTTTAGAATGAAAATACTCTGCATTTATCATGAAAATAATTTTAATAAGTAATTTGCACTGAGTGAATTTGTATAGAAAAGTATTAAAAAAATCTTATGACGGCCAGAACATGCTAGTTTAATTTGATTATATGTATCAACAAAATTATAGAAATTTCAGTATAATTATTCATTTACTTGTTGAGGATGGCTAGAGAAATTCAGATAAAAAGTTCTCCGATTTTTCCATGCTTTCCATGACTAATTTTGACAAATTTCCATGATTTCCATTACCTACTGTATACATTTCATAATTTTGTGTATATCATACTATTGTGTAACATGCTTGCTAAACCACTGCAATTCAAAAAACTATAGTATACTGATAGGCAAAAATATCTCAATCTTTTTATTATTACTTTTTTTTTTCTTTGTTCACTTACAAAAAAGGAAAAGGAAATAAGAAATTCAAAATTTTGGAGAAATTAACAAAATTATAACAATATGACTCATTTTAATTGCACAATATATTAACATCAAGACATAAAATTATTCCTCAAGTTGTTGCACTTTTTTTTTTTTAACGTTAATTTGCTGAGATTCAACAAGAAAGCAGCCAGTCCTATGAAATCATGTTTAAGACAACATCTATTTGCCGATCTTTCAGTCATGCTTGCTAGGGAAAAATGAAAATTTCCATGATTTTTGGGTGTTTTTGCAAAATGCCCTGATTTTCCAGATTGATAAAGTACCCTGATTTTCCCATGATTTCCCAGTTTTCCCTGATTGTCACCACCCTGTTATTTATTAGTGTTATAATAATCAGAAAAAGAACAGTGAACCAATCAAATTACAGAGGAAACACTTGTAGATAACAGTTATATACTTCCACAGTTGCTAACATTTGTTGTTAAACAATAATACAAATTTTAGTTTATTAAATTAAATTGATTGTTAACCCTATAATATTCGTGATCTTTTGGTCGTGGTAATTTTGTGATTGTTTGTCCTCTAATAAACATATATTTAAAATGTGCACAATTATAAATTTTAAGCTTGTTTCTTTATCTATGAAGGTCATATATAACAGTCATGAGGCTTATTTTTAAATGCATAGTGAAAAATTTATTGTTTTAGTACATTATAAAGAACTTACGACGAAAACAACATTATAAATTTCCCCCCTCAGACACTTACAGAGTTATTAAATCATTAATATTAAAATTTTAACTTAAATTATTCAAGAAAATAAATTACAAAATAAGGGATATTTTACTCAATATATTTTGCAAAAAGAATAATTATACATAAAATAGATATATGTTTTATAAATATTTGAAAAATACATTACATTTAAAAGTGCTAAAGTCTTTTCGGATTCCTTATCAATCTTTTGCTGAAATTTCAATTTATCTTGATACTGACGGCAATTCAATCCTTCGTGAATAGCCTGGCAATTTAGACAATTGTAATGAGAGCAAACAGGACAATGGAACACATTGATTGCATCATCGTAGATACACCATCCTTTGCAGTCAGGTGCCTTGCAATGAAAACTTCTCTCAGCAAGCCCTTCAGCAGTAGTCATACTTCTATATAAGTATTTTTCATACATTTCTTCAGTAACAAGCTGGAATACAATTTTCAAAAAGTTAAAGTATCATACATTTTATTTTCTATGAAGTTAAAGTGATTAAACATAATTTTAATTTACTCAAACAAATTAAATCTTAATAAAAAACTGCAAATGTTGGCAGCTATGTATTAATTTTCTATACTTTTTTTCCCAGAGTGAGTTTCTTAATTTCCGTAGCTTTCACATCAGCTATCAGATGATGTTTGCTCTTCTTGGTCAAGGTCATAACTATGCCACACTTACTTTCACTGACATGACTATGCTTAATAGTACTTGATTCGACACAGGGTTCATACTCAAATATTAAAAAAAAAAAAGCTTCAGTTTTCAGATTATTTTAAAGAAAGTGTTAGCAGCAGATAACTAGACAAGTGATACCTTGTGTATGTGCATATTGTATATGTACATATTTTTGCTATACTTTACCATTTGAATCAAGCTAAACAAGAAAGATGTAAATGCGAAAAGGGGAAATTTACAATCACTTTTTCGAAAATTTTAATAACATTCCCCTTTTCTATCAGATTTCTTAGAGATTTGGAGTAAAAATCTTAATTCTCTGAGTATTTCAGATTTTCCTTGAGACATATGAACTCTGCTATGAAAATATGCTCAAAAAAGATTTTCAATATTTCAATAAAATATATTCAAGAGAATATTTCAATAAAATGGTATTATTATTATTTTCATTATTGGGAGAAAAACCCACTTAATCCCGGGCATGAATTTCTAGCAGTACGTCAAAATACCGCAGCCGCCCGAAAGAGCTGGATGTATTTCCCCCCCTCCCCCCTCCCGTATCTTCGACATGCAGGTGTCAGAAGCTCATTCTTTCATCTTTCCGATACAACAAGTGAGGGGAATATTTGGGAATTTTTTGAAAAGATTTCGAGTGTGAGGGAAAACGTAATCCTAATCGGGAAAAATCGATAACAATCTTCTTGAATCGAAAACAAATTAACAACTATTCAGTTAAACTTTGTAAATTTAAATGCTGTATTCTAATTTTACATTCAAGGGAAGCAAAACTATAGAAAAATTATTTAAATTATATTTATTGTGTATTTTCCATTCATAAAGAATATTCTGATTTGAATGAAAAGTCATAAGCTTCAAATATTAATTAACATGAATATTTATAAAAATTGTTAATGACTTGTTAAAAAACATTACTTGTAATTTAAAAGATTTTGCAATATTTAAATTTTAAATAAGTTTATATTTTAAATTTTGTGCCAAAAGATTACTGTCAAAAGTTGAGCAAAAATTATATTTTCTAAAATTAAAAATAAAAATGAAATATATTTTAACCCTTTTCCTCTATACATGTTTCATATTAATTATATTCTATTTATTTTTCATATTTGTGACTTCAGCCGATTGAAAATATCTATTCCTAATGAAATAAAAAAATTATTTTTATTTTATTTATTTATATATTTCTTTACGTAACCTCAACAAAATTTTGCTGTTTCAAAAAAACAGTAAATTGTTTTTTAAATATATCTATCGAAGAATAGTACACATTGCCTCATAATTATTTTTTATTTAACTGTAACAAAAGTTAACAGAAAAAAAAAAGAAAGAGAGAAAGAGAAAGCAGTTAAAACAAGATAACCAGTATACATGGAAATAATTTAAAGGTGCCAAGTTTCAATAAGAGCTATCAGTAATCCCAGTTATAAACTTATGCAACGTAGAGACGTGAACCATGTTGCGGAGTATTTCTATGCACGAACCCACATATAATGATGAATTGCACTGTTTTTGTAAACAAATATATAATATATTAAGTAAAAAATTAGAAAAATTTCTAAGACAAAAGTAAATAAATATGCGTTTCTTTACCTTCTTACAAAATGAAAGGTTTATTTATTTATTTATTTTTTTTTTTTACCTGCTTTGGAGGGGGGGGGGGGGGGCTTTTACAAAAATTTATTTTATTTTATTTATTATTTAATAGTCACTTTTTTTTTTATAGACAAGTATTTTTATGGCATTAAATACTAAAACATTGTTCTTTTTTTAATACAATTTTTTAATTTTTTTCTTTATGTATCTTGCATAAAACCTAATATATATTTTGTTTGGCGGTATAGTATGTATTTTAAATTTATTAAGGAAAAGCAAATAAATTCATCAAGTTCAGTAATACAAACTAGAAGTAATTACATATGTGAGAAATATTGAACACTCCTGTCACTTTTTTTGGTTCTAGAAGTAATCCCTGATCACTAGCTGGGAAGCAGGAAGGGCAGTCAAAATATGAATAATTAGATAAATGAGAAATGAAACAATTCTACTTTTTATAGGTTCTAGAATATAATAAAGCAAGTTTAAAATGAATATTGACATTTATGTTGCTGATGGAGGATTGGGAAACTAAAGGCTTCTGCAGAGCTTTTAGTCAACAATGGCTGGTTGGAGATAAGAAAAGAGGGGGGGGGGTCAAAAATAATTACGTGAGCGAGAAATATTTCATAATTCTATTTCTTTATAGTTTCTAGAATCATATGAAGCAAGTTTTAAATGAATATTGACATTTATGTTGTGGATGGAGAAAGATTACGAACTGGAATGCTTCCGTTGTGCGTTTGATTGTCGATCGTTAGTGGAGTTTCTTTTTTTCTAACGAACGATATCCGCAACTTTTAAAAAAGCGTATAATCCGTAATTTTTATATGTTGTCCGTAATGCCGTAATTATTGCTGTAAATCCGTAATAATTACGGACAAATCGTAATACTTGGCACCTCTAATAATTATTAAAACAAATACATAAATACAATCTATTTTTGTTTTATAAAACAGCAAACATAATGATACTTTTTTTTTTTTTTTTTTTTTTTTTAAGCTAAAAGTAATTTATTAAATTTCTTTAAAAAATTCTTTGAAATTAAAAATAAATAATCTGATGTGTCATTCAAAGAACTTTTTCTTACCCTGCATTTGAGTACTATAAAAATATATTACAGATACGATGTATAATAAGAGTATGTATTAGGGACAGTTTTATTTGATATATAATTCAGTGTGAGGGGGGGGGGGGGAGCTACAGCCTCTTTGTTGTATTGGGGGGGGGGGAGCTACAGCCACCTTTAATGCCCCATTCGAAATAATTCTTACGTTACTGTAACATTTATGACTGTCCTTTATTTAAAAATTTTTTTTAAATAATCCAAAATAACTTTCACGTAATGTGCGGTAAAATTGGTAACGGAATCAGTTAATAAGTTGAATCAAATTGTTCTGAAAATAACAATTTTAATATGATTTAACGTTAAAAGGTAAAATAGGTAAAACATAAGAATTATTTTTTTAAAATAATATTTAACTATGTACAAAGTATGCGCCACTTTCAACATTTACTATTCTGCACGAAAACAATGCTTTTCCACCCCCTCCCGCTTCATTTGTAAATTATGGTTACATGGAAGTCGTCATGACAAAACTATTTAATAAATCCCATTTCATGTAGTTTGTTTTATGCTGCGTGATATCTGTACACACAAAATCAAACAATCGAGCAGAGGAAGATAGAATTTTCTGAAATCTCAAAAATGTTTTTCCGTATTAGAAAAATATTTGTCATTTATAAAAGTAGAGTGACACCCATTGTTTAAATCCTATATAAATAATAAATTATATCCTCCTTATAAATATTCAATAAATACAATTTGAATGCTCTAATCTTATAGAATTACAATAATAATAATCATCAATAGCTGTTTTTTAAAAAATACAATTTAAATTGATTTCCTGAGAAGAAAAGCAATATGAAGCAAATAGTAGCATTAATTTATAAAATATAATGTTATTTCAATTCTGTAGCTGTATTAATATATAAATCATTGTGGAGAGTTCATTATTTGTATTAAAAAGATCATGTAAAATATTAAAAAGGTCATATCATATATTAAAGTTCAAAAATTATAACATTTAGGAAATTTCGAACATTAGTTCTCGATTTAGAGCTGCCCCAACACACATACGGACATTATATGTAAATGATCAAGTCGTTATCTTGATCTCTCAAAACGCGTAATCGGAAATTGGAAGTCAAAAAATTTTAGAAATATATTATTTATTTATTTTAGTATGGCCGGATATAAATAGGGAAAGGGATAAAAAAAAAAAAGAGGGGGGGGGGGTTATTTATATAAAAGAAAAAAAAAAGTTTTTTAATATATAATATATCTTTGCCTAATAGAAGACCATCAGCTTATTGGCCTTTTGAAGGGCTGTTTTTTGATCTGAAAAATAAATCGATTTTGTTTGGCCCTGAAAAGGGTCTTTTGACCATCAAAAGACAATTTTTTGCTCTTTACAAGCGATTTTTAGCGCTTATAAAAGCTGTTCGGGCTCTGAAAAGGACCGTTATTTGATCTGAAAAGCAAAATTCATTTGTTTGGCCCAACATTCATGTCCAAACATTCATTTCCTTCAATTTCTTCAACAAATGAAGGCTCAAAAATCTCATTATTTTCATCATTAATTTCTCCCCAACCATCGTCTTCTTCGTCTATATCTGATTCATCAGTATCGTTGAATAAGATAGCGTCGATTTCTTCTTGGGTTAAAATTTTTTTCCGATTCATATCGGGAAAAAAAAAAAAAAAAAAATGACAATAATCAAATAATAACGCAAAATCTCAAAAAAAGAAAAATAAAGTAAATGCTAGCTAAAATATGGCAGTAAGTCAAAATTAACGAAAATCTAAGTTTTGAATTTGACCAGGAGAAATCTACTTCCAATACAAAGGTTTGAGAAAAAATGAATTATGAAGGATGATTGCCTTATCGCGTTTGAAAGAGATGGGGGAAGGGGGAGGAGGAATTGAATCTCTACTACACGTTTGAATGACGAAGATTTCAGGAATACTTATCTCTTATGTAAGGAGGAACAGGTTGAAAACGAATAAGTTTCTTTCATCGTAATTGTCATTTACAAATATTATTGTTATTAGGATTACACTAATCCTCGATATTTTTTCTTTTTTTTTTCTTTTAAGTCTTGCACTTTGTTTCAATGCAATGCTGATATAGAATAAGCCGAACAATTTCACTTAACCTGGATAGTGTATTTTTACTTTTATTGTTTTCACAGTATATGAACAATGCTGCATATTTCCTAAAAATGTCTGAAAAACGTAATCTAGATAATTCTCTATTACAGTCTACTGTCTTCTTTCTACAGAAAATAGTAAAGGATGAAAAATTTTGAATCAATAATCAGAAAATGCATTACTTTGTTTTCTAAGTATTTTAAATAGAAATAATTAATTTTATTACTGTTATACTATTATTTTATCAAGGATATATTTTTGTCTAAAATAGATATGATTTTTTCATGATTTTTTTTTTACAATTTTTTTAAAATTGAAAATGCTTCTTTCTAATTAATTTTTAATCTTCACCAGCAATTTTCAATATTATGTTTTAACAAGATAATCAACGTATATTTAGGTATGACTTCGGGCATTTATTAATTAATTAAATTTAAAAAATACTTTTAAAGTTCAGTGAGAAAAGTTTGATGAAATTAATAATAATAATATCAATAAATTCTTAAATTAATACAGCAGTATTGTAATGTAAAGAAGTAGAAACAATAGTTTCTCTATATCACCGTTTCTCTATATCTCTACTCCCTTGGTGTAGTATGTAATTTTTTCCGACAAATTTGAATAGTTTGCTACTTTATGCATAAATAAAAATATGTTATATGTATTGGAATAGTTGATAATTATTTAATAAACAGAAATGTTAGCTTTTTCTGGTGATCTTTTACAAAGATTAAAAAAATAAAATAAATAAATAAAAAATAAATAAATAAATAAAAAACTTAGATACTTATATTTTGAGGGATCTGTAATAGATAAAATTATTTTTTTTTTATATGAAATTTTTTTAATACTTTCCATCACGAAATGTAGAGAAGGGGGCAGATTTATAGAAGGCGGTCATAAACACACGCAGAGAACAAAAAAAATGACTAAGATAGGAAATTTTGATATTTAAACTTGGGAAAATTTTATACCTTTTTTTTCCTTTAATTATTCGATGCAGGAAAATGAGAGGGGAGAAGGTTAAAAAAGTTACAGAATATTTAGCTGATTATCTGGCCTTTACAGTATATTAGGCACAGAGTTAAACAGTTAAACATTTTATAATGCTTCCCAAATTCTATTCCATATATGTATATATAATTCTGATTTATATATACATATATGGTTTTATTTAAATTGCATAAAGAAAAAGAGGGGAATTTTCATTAGTACGCACGTGGTTTAGAAAGAAAATATATATTCTAAAATTTCTTTCATTCTTTTATATGGATAAATTTCGTTTTCTTTATTTTCTTTTTTCTTTACTTTGTTTTAAGACATTAAAATTGTTTTAAATATCTATTTAACTTTTTCTTTTGGTAAAATTTTATTTTAATTATCTAAAAATGGATTATTTAAGATTTTTAAAATGAAGTGAAGTTTATAAAAAAGTAAAGATGATTTTACATACCTTTAGTAATTATGCATTACTATTTTTCAAGAAATACAGAATATGTATAATCGTGTCAAATTTTGACACAAAAAGGATCATAACTGCAGCTGTAATATTTCAAAAAGTAAAGTTTAAATATTTTCCAATGAAATATTTTATGTATGGTTTAAAATAAAAAATTTCGTTTGAAATCGCAATTAAGTTAAAAAATATATTTATTTATTTTAAAAAACCTTGAATTTCGCAAACCTTTAAAATCACAATTATTAAAAGTTAAAATTTTGGAATTTTACCTCATCAATGTGTGAAGTTATTTTCTTATTAAACAGAAACGTATTTTAATTGAAATGTGTTGTTTTCCACAGTGATTTTTACACTTTGTGTCTCTGAAGTTTCTATGATGTGACCCAAAAAATTTTCATTAAATTGAAGGATATTTTATGTTTATTTATTTTATATGAGAGAGAAAGGGGGGTGAGGTCTTCTTAAGTATGCTTGATTTATATTATATATATGGAAGAAAATATTTACAGTTTCTTAATCCTCTATGTCTGTTTTTCATTTTTTTTCCTTCTGTGCTAAAATCATATTCTATTTAAATTTATCTTATCTTATCTTATTTATTTATTTATTTGTTTTTTTTTTTTTTTTTTTAAATAAATTGAGGTAATCTTTATATATTATTAGGACAACAGTTCTCTTGCTTTCAGACATAAAAGAACGCATGAAAGTGTTTTTTTCTTCTTTCTTAGAGGGCAAGTTAGAATAAAAAAAATAATAATAAAGATTAAAAAATAAATTTTTTTAAATTGTATTAAAAATAAAACTACAAGAAAATGTGTGAAAGATAATTTAACAAATAATATAATAATTGTTGCTAAGGAACGCAACACCGTTACCTCACATCTTTCTATAGAATAGTTTAAAAAACTCCTATCGTCCCAAATAAAATTCTGCTTCGTAAAGAACTTTATATCTATTACTTATAAAACAAAAGACCTCTTTTATTATTATTATTATTATTATATAATTCAGGATATGCATAACTGGAGTAAATTTTTTCAGAGTATTATAATTGTAATTATACTGTTTCAAAAGTAATCTTGAAATATCTGAATTTGCAACATTTCTTACAAAATGCTTTACGTTGTATCAAAATTACAATTTTCATACGAATATTTAAGTTTTCAGCGCTAATGTTTAACAAATATTTCGTTATTAAGTCAAAGTGCATGATTATTAATTTCAAACAATTATATTACAGTTACTGAAAGTGAAATGAAAGACATTTTAACACTATAACATGCCACATTATTTTCAAATTGCACACACAAATATTAATGATAATAATAATAATGAAATCGTATTGTTCTACAACCTTTTTTATCTCACATTGTTTCTTAAAAATATTTTTGTTTTATTTAAGTGCTATTTAATGTGCTTTTATACCAGAATGTACTGTATTATCTTAGATACATAATTGTATAATTATTATTGCTATTTGTCATGTTAGCATTTAATTATTGTAAAGTCTTATGTATGTGAATTTGATTAAAAAAAAAAAAAAAAAATTGCACTAAAGATGAAAAAAATCTAAGAAATACTCTATCTGAAAATGAAATAATATTAGTCACCTAGATTTTAAATAGCATCGAAAGAAAAATCCCTTCAAACTGTGTAGCGGGGAATTTTCTTATCATTCAAATGTTGCCTCCTAACCCCCCAAAGTTTGGAGATGCGTATCTATTGTGAAAATGACACTAATCCTCATCACCCAACACCCACTGAGGGGAAAAATTCTGAGCTAGTTTCGGGCGGGGCGCCGGCTGTCTGAATGTTCGGGCGGCTACGGAAGCCATAGGGTTAAAATATAAATTTTATAGGATTCTTTCAAAAAATAAAATGAATAAAGAAATAAAAAGAAAGAAGAAAAATTTTCAATGTTTTAAAAACCTAAAATGTAAAAAAAATATATAATTGATAACACGAACTACTGATAACAGGAAGAAATTTTTTATCCCCCTTGAGATTCACATTAACGAGGTTCAACTGTATTAACGTGAAGTTTATAAAGAACCAAAGTTATAAAAAAAGCAAAATTTTTAAGCTTTAATCAGTAAAATGTAAGTAACTAATCATATTATATTCTTGTAGAAAACATTTCTAGTTTTCTATCTGAAGGCATTTTAGCTGCTAAAAAATCTAGCAGTTATATTTTTTTAATAACTTTATATATATAATAGGATAGAAAAAGAGGTAAGAATTAAATTAGTATTTTTATATTTTAAAATACTATTTTTGTATTTCAGCGTATTATTTTCATATTTTAAATTAATATTGCAAAATGAATTAAAGGAAATCTCGTATCAGGCAGTAAGTTACTTTAAAAGTATAGAAAATAAAAAACGGAATTTCGTAATCACATTCATTCGGAAATGAATAAACAAGTTAATAATTTAAATTGAATGAGCACTTTGATGCCTGAAATATTCCATATAAGTTAAATAATGTTTATAGATGAGGGTTAAGATTTATGATAATAATTGGGTAATAATTAATGAAAATTAGTGTTTGATTACTTGTGTCAGAGAGAGAGAGAGGTACAGAGACTAAGAACCATGCCCAAAACTAATCGCCTTATCGGGGAGGAATCATGGTCCGGCGATGCCCATCCACTATCTGTAAAACCACCGATTTCATACATTTGAGAATCAATTTACATTCATGCACAACCTTTCTAACAATTTATTTAAAATTAATTAACTGCTAAATTCCAAAAAATTCAATGTTTTCTTTTAAACTTGTAACTACTGGCTATCTTTCATTGAATATGAATACCTTTCAAAATCAGACTTAAGACGTCCAAACTCACTCGATTTCTTCACAACTCCTGATTTACGAATTTCCTACAAAAATTCTGTGAGACCCCAAAATGTTAGTAAATATACAAGAGAATTTTTTTTTAATTTGTACAATTATTTCTGAACATACATTTTGAAGCTGTTATAGAAAACAAGTCAAAATTCCCCAGCCCCAGCCCCCTAATAATCAGGACTTGTATTTTAAACAAAATAATGGAATTATACAATAAAAATAAAAAGAAGAAATACAATAAACAAATGTATACAAATGTTTTAAATTAGAATGTCTAGAAAAATTTCAATGTTCATTTCATTTTTATACTAGGAATGTCCAACCTGTGGCCTGCAATGTGAAGTTTTGCCACAATGGTCTATGATAAAATTCAGTAATTTATTATTTTACAACTTCTGTAAACACAGCAAAAATTTAAGCAATCCATTCTGAATCTTTGAAATGGAAATGTGGACGTTTATAATATTTGCTAACAGAAAAAAAATGTGAAACGGAATATTACGTAAAGGAAAAGAGAAAAAAATATCAAACTGAATATTGTATATAAAATATTCAAGTATTTTATTGATTTTATTATTATTATAATTATTTACATATAATTAAAAATATTTAATTGTTCTATTGTTAATTTATGAATACAAGTAAAAACTATAACATTGATGTATCCAGTTTAAAAATTTCATCTCCTGTCCCCATGATATACAGGGTGATTCTAAAGTCATGGGACAAACTTGGAAGGGAGTTAAAGAACATCAAAAGGACTGAGAATTGTATAGGAACCCATGAACACAAATGTCATTTTAATTCTCTAAGAACTAGATGTTTATGTGTGGATATGGACCTTGCTCTCGAATGTTGCATATATATTTAAAAAAAGTTTTCACATGCTAATGTTTACATAAATAAATTATATTTTTTATCGGTGTATTTTATTGCACTGATTGCATTAATGTGAATACTGTGAGTGATTTTATAAAATAATGAAGAATGCAAGATTTTTAAATTTACATAGTAGGCATTAGTAGTACACAGTTGCCAAAAACATTCAGTTCTTAAAGGTTAAAATGATATTTGTGATTATGAGTTTTCAAACAATTCTCAATCCTAGTAATATTCTCTACATCTCCTCAGAGTTTGTCCCACGATCTTAGAGTCACCCTTTACATATATACATACACACACAACCAGATCCCTGCAAAGAAAAAAAAAAAAGTAATTATAAGACATCTCTCACAGTCTTTTGGTTGAGCAATCTTGATTTAACTTTTTTTTTTTTTTTTTTACAAATTAATACTGCATTTAAAAGGGATTGTTTTTTTTTTTTATTATTATTACTACAGTAGTTATTAAAAAAATAACATAAAATAATAAAAGGAATTACTTAAAATTAAACTTTTTTAATATTTCATAGTGTAAATGTTTTTCAAATAATTTTGTCACAATAATCAACAACTACGAAAATAAAATAGATAAAATAAAATTTAAAAGATTATTATTATTATTTTTTTTTTTCATAAACATTATCATTTACTTTTACTTAACCCTTAAATGCCTGATTATTTTTTAAAATCAATTTAAAAATGTTTTATTCTTACCTCTATTAAATAAATCACAGGAAAAATACTTTAAAAAATCATACTTTATTTTAACTATGGTTTACAGCTAAAAAGCAATTTATTGTCAATCGGCAAACATGAAGCATTAGAGCTTCAATATTATTCTAATAATAATTTAGAAGACAAAATTGCGTATGTTGCCGAAAGGCAACACATGGCATTTAAGGGTTAAAATTTCTTATATAACTATAATGATGTGTAAAAATCTATTTTTTGTTGATTTAGAGTTTAAAATTTATATTTTATTTTCATCATATTTTATCAAATTTTTAATTCTTGTGTATTTCTAGTTTTCCTAAAACTGGTTAAAATAATTTCAATAAAATCATAACTTAAGAATTTTCAAGGTTTAAAAATAATTTTGCCAGGACATCATCTTCACAAAAATTAGAAATCTTAAAAACAACTCTAATAATCCCAATGAAAACTATAGATTAAAGTTAATTTTGGTTCTGGAAATAGATTCTCCAGAGTTTCCTTTTAAAGAAAATTAGAATTCCATAATGATGTTTAAAAATCAGTCCTTTTATAACTACTCTGGTTTTCTAAATGGCACATAAAGAAACTTGATCAATCAGATGCTAATCATTAAATGTTCAAATTTTGTGAAATACACTTTTGTTAATTTTTAGATTTTGCATGTATTTTTAAAATGAACTTACAGCTTTTATTTCTCTTTGTTGCAAATGACTTTCACATGTGTAGAAGTCATCCCGATATGGACACTTTACTAATGCACCATCAGCATAGCAAATGGCATTAGTTAAACAGTCCCTAAAAATATACACATACATTACTAAATATAACATAATGTGATACTAATTAAATAATCAAGAACAAATTATATACTTTGATAAGACGATAATGATAAAATAAATATTTTCAAATAAATATAAAATTATTGTTTTTAAGATGTTAAAGAGCAAACAGGAGTAACAAGTAAAATATATTCAATTTCTCTCGTAAAAAATCTTTCTCTCTCTTATATATACACATATATATATTATATATACTAGAAGGCTTTGCCTGTTTCGCTGATCACTACATTTAAAGGAATTTAAAATAGAATAACCCGAATATATAACTTTATATATACTTTTTATACAACTTTATAAACAAAAAAGAAAAAGAAAATTCATTCAAATTGCTGTAAAGCTGACTTCGGGTCCTCACTGCTTTTGGCAGTGTCTTCCTCAGTTGCTAAATCTTGGGTACGTGTCCCTGTTGCCTGCGACAATGTCTTTATCTTTGGGCTTCAGGTTGGATGCTTATCGGATGACAGTTTTGAAATGGACAGTACTGAAAAAAATGAAGTAGCTTTTTTATATTTGAATCCCAATTACATATGAACAGCACTATACGTACTATACATCCCAGTGGCAGAAAGTTTTGTAGCTGTCTGCGACAGGCTTTTAAAAATTTATAATCTGCGAAATTTGCGTGTAATCAGGGGGTGAAAATGGCTTACACTCAAAAAGCCTGAAAGCTGATAGCAGCAATCTTGAGGGGGAGGGGGGGGGGTAGGGGAGATTAACAACAGTGGTGATCTCGTGCAACAATACACAAATACAATTTTATTACAGAACAATATAGCATAAACAATTATAAAATAATAAGTTGAACTCATTCAATTAAATATTTTGTAGCAATGTTTGACACAACAAAATGTAAATAATTATAAATAATAAAAGTATTAGTTTTAGTTTTGATACAGAAATTTTTATAAGTAAATTTTGAAGTGGGGGAGAAGCTTTGCAGCAGTTTTTAATGAAAGTAGCACATTTCTACATTCCTGTAGAATCTCAGTAACAGGTAACAGGAGAAAAGAATACATGCATAACGCTGCCTATCAAGGGAGATCTAGGCTCCCTAAAGGCACCTCTAGAGTTCCTACCAGAGAGCGTCTAAGACGTCATACATTGGTAGTGCATTGTTGCGGGCGAAAAATGTCCGTAAATTGCAGACAATTTTTTATGACTGCAGACAAAGACTGTCCGAAAGTTGCGGACTAATTTTTTTTTATTAATGCAGATAAAAACTGCCTGCAAGTCGTTTTTCTGTGTCCGCGACTATGTCGCCGTGTCACGGTGTTTCTGCCACTGGGCTATACATAATAGGTGGGTGATTCACAAGGAACCAAGCAGTATAATAGAAGTCCATTGCACTACCCCACAAAACCTAATCTTTAAAAAGACCTGTGGCTAAAAGAAAGCCCAGCAGACACCTGACTGGAATGTCTGAAGCTCCCAAGGCTCAATTAAATGCCACCCCAAGTGCTCAAACCTGTAGACAGAGAGGACCTCATATTCACAATGTGAGTTCTTCTATATGTGTTGGAGTTATAAGAAACTTACAGTGTTGCAGTTTCCTTCTTGTACTTGCATCCCCTACAAAATGGGTCACTAGCAATACCCATGACATATAGATGTCTTTTCAAGTGACAGTGTCCCATAAGGAGACCAATCACCTTGCTGATGCTAATTCTATAAAGCTTCATGAGCTGCTTAGCCCGCACTGGGATTACCAAGTAGAGTACGGCAAGTTTCTCATGATGGAGAAAATAGTACCCATCATCAAACTATCAGAAATACTCAGGACAGGTTCAGGACCAATAAAGGGTGTATCAGAACCCTTTCTAGCCAGCTCGTTAGCTAACTCATTCCCCAGGATACCAGTGTGACCTGGTACCCAATACAGGAAGACTTTATTGTTAGCAGCAAGAGCACAGAGAGTGAAATAACACTCCCAAACAAGAGAAGTCATCACTGACTTCGGTAAAGCCAACGACTATCAGAATAAATGTTGATATATCGATTCTTATAGCCCCTGTCAATGCAAGTCCTACAACACATAAGGATCACAAAGACTATAGCCTGAAAGACAGTAGCATACCTCCCCAAGGGATAGGAGAGCCAAGTACCATCTTCAGGAATAGCAAACATCAGCACCAGTGCCAGTATCCATCTTGGAACCATCAGTGTGCCACTTAATGTGATTCTTATTACCCCAAGGTGGAGCCCATGTCAATATCTCCCTAGAGGGAATGTTGATAGTATACGACTTAGAAAAAGTGTACCTAGGGAGAACTTTATCACACTGCATAATAAAATGCGAGTGATCCAATATCTCTTTATTAAGATACTTGCCGTTCAGATAATTGGAATTCCCATTAGAGACAGTTTTATTTAAAAGAAACAATGGTTTAAGGAAGGAAAACAATTAAATTTACGTTACTTATAAAATTATACCTTAAATGTATCATCCTTTTCAAAATTATGCATTACAGCAAATATATTTCGGATGCATCTCTCATCTATCCTCGGTGCATTAACGTGACACTGTCTTTCCTTCAGGTTTGTTTTCATCATCTTGATTGTTGACTCTCTTCACTTCATAAAACTTTTTCATCATCAGGTGTTGCCATGCGGTTGGTATAATGCTATGCTCGCGATCATTAATAGATAGATTGTTAGCAAGCATGACTGATCGCGAGCATAGCATTATACCAACCGCATGGCAACACCTGATGATGAAAAAGTTTTATGAGGTGAAGAGAGTCAACGATCAAGATGATGAAAACAATCCAGAAGGAAAGACAGTGTCACGTTAATGCACCGAGGATGGATGCAAGACGCATCCGAAAGATATTTGATGTAAGTGCATAATTTTGAAAAGGATGATACATTTAAGGTATAATTTTATAAATAACGTAAATTTAGTCCTTTTAAACAATTTAATATGAATTACATTTACATTTAATTACTTCATAATATACAGTTCCCGCCGCTTATTAAAATCACATTCGTACTGAGCCAAAATGATTTTATTAAGCGGCTGATTTTTATATCCGGCGAACGTTCCTGCACTTAAGGAAAAGGTATTACTTCCCTGAAATTGGAAAGAAACATCAAAAGGTGACGAATAATGGAATTAGTAAACAATATTAATTAATTTTTGATAGATAATTAATTAATAGTTTCTTCGATATCAACAAATTAAACGCATTCCAAGTTCCCATGCACATTCGTTTGAGGAAAATCATCATTACTTTACCAAAATTTCACGTTGTTCTTATAAATTTAAAATCTTTTCGTTTAAACCTCATGAATTATAGTAATTTTAAAATAAAAACTAGAAATTGCCTTTCAATAATTCGAAATTAAAAAAATATATATATATCATTTCAAATCAAATTTGTAACTTATTACTGCGTTTTGAAGAATACGTTCCTTGAAATTACTGAGATAAGTGATGGGGCGCGTCTAATTTGTAACTGTGCTGCAAGTGTAAAATCTTCGACAATGAGCGATAACCGAGGGATTGTTATTGTTGTTCTTTAATTTCGTTCCGTATTAAAAAAAAAAAAAAAAAGAAAAAAAAAATCACAATGTAAATAAAATCTTTTTAGTGTGCTTAAATGATATTTTTGGCTGCTGAGGAGATATTTTTGAGTTTATTAACCGGCGGCTTTAAAAGTAATTTGTATTGATTTGATTCCGGTCCTGGCAATTTGATCACATTAAGCGGCTGATTTTATTAACCAGTGAGCTTATTAAACGGCGGTTACTGTACACTTTATTTTATTTATTTTTCTTTAATAATTATTAACCCAAGACCGAAAAATGGCAAAAAAAAAGTAGTCTGCAAATATTTATTCATTATTTACTTTAGAAATCAATGAATAATGTATAATATTTAATTACTATAATTTAGGGAAGAAACACCACATACCAAATATCAAGCCCAAAATGTAGAGAAAATATCATAAACACTGCACATGGCATAACCACTGCAGTAATGCGAATGTTACTATTTTCAGTTAGTGAAAAATATTTTAAATGTTGCACATATTTATTATAAATAGACAAAGGACATTCATTAAAAACTACAGAGAAACTTCTCTAAAATACCTTCTCTACTCATGGATCATCTCTTTTTACAACCAGTTTTTCAAGATCTCAAAATTTTTTTCAATGACCTTAAATACTAGTTTACTGCCATTAAAGGCTTATGTACAAATGTGTACTTCTCTCACTGGTTAAATTTTGAAATGGCAATTTTTTTCCATTCACTTGAACTGGTCACTGTCCACTATATAATTTAAATTATGTTTATGTATGTAGTACACTATGTACAAAACATCAAACATATTGACACTGGAAGAGATTTTTCTTTAAGAAGACTCTCTACCTATCGTCTCCGAAAGGCGAAACCAATGTAATTCTATGGGAAATTTTGCCCCATTATAATTCATTAACCAATACATATTTTTAAATTACGTTTTCACTTTCCAAAAATTCACAACTATTAAACAATTTACCGCTTTCTAAAAATTGATTTTTTTTTTATTTTTAAGATTTCATTTTTAAGCTCAAAAATGAAAAATTTCACATTGTGAAAATTCGCATTTTACAACCTCAAAATAAAACATTAAAAATTTTAAAAAATAATATTTAGAAAGCGATAAATTGTTTAATATTTGTGACGTTTCTGAACGTGAAAACGGAATTTAAAAATATATATTTGTTAATAAGTTATAATGGGGCGAAATTCCCCATAGAATAACATTGACTCTGGCTTCTGAGGACGATAAGTGGAGAGGCCTCTTAAATATAGTTTTTAATAATTAGCACATTATCTTCATGAAATATCAAACCTTTTAGCGACTAAAAGTGTGATGCATACTAGAAATTATGTTGCAAAGAAAAATAAATTAGTATGCCATGTCCATCACAAAACTTTCTTCTATATCACTCTACATAACTGCCTTCTATATTCCACATCTTGTTACATTTATAATTATACTGATCTATTTAAGAAACAAAATTTATAAAACAAAATCAGTTAATGCTTAAAATCTGTATAAAGAGAAATCTTTCATACAATACTGATAAAATATCATCCACATTAATGTGATGAAAAGAAAATGCCTTTATTTCTGACATTTCTGTAATGGTTAATAAAACTCTGCATTTTATTTAAAAACCAATCTTCAGCCATATCATTTTATTTCTGGCATAATCAACTAACATTTCTCAAAATTTCAAGTTTTAAAAGTACAACATATAATATAAAGAAATAAATTTCTATATATAAATGGATATTTACCGACAAAATGTATGGAGGCAGTCATGCAAAATTACACCTTGACCACTTTCAAATTCATCAAAACATACAGGACAGGTAAATTGAAATGTGTTTTCTACCAAGTTCATTTTTTCAATCTCCAGAAGGAATTCAAAGTTTTTAGCTGATTCAGCATCATGATCACTAACATCTGTCTAAAAAGATTTAAAAAAAAAAAAAAAAAAAAAAAATCCAATAAATAAAAGAAAAACAAATAAATAAAATTATGTGCTAAACAGAATTTATGATGAGGTCTTTTTTTTTTTAAGTCAATTTTTTCATAAAAAGGCACGTGATAACTGTACACAGTCATGTAAACTCCCAGTAATGTACTTTTATAGGAAAATATATATTTAATCTACTGTAGTATGCATTCTGTATAGTATTTTAGATTATTTTGTAAGTGTAGTTTCATAACTGATAAAGCTTTGATAAAATTATTTTTTGAATTCTCATCTTTTGAATTTAAATCTATACTAAAATAAAATCCCACACTAACACTGTTTTGTGTTATTCATCTTTGACCAAAGTTATTGCACAATTAGTATTTACATAATTTTGCAGATATAAGATAAATTTAACAATAATATTCAAATATACATATATATATAATTAAAAAAAAAAAAAAAAAGAAAGAAAGAAAAGAAAAATATATATAACAACTACACATTTTTCTTCTTTTTTTAATAATAATATTTTAATTTTTTTCAACAAAATATTGAAAAATAAATACATTACAGGGCACACTCTCTCTCTCTCTCTCTATATATATATATATATATATATACAGGGTGCACAGGAAAGTCCTTTTAACATGAAAATACTTGCGAACGGAGAGTGCTACAGCCACGCAAGTGAGGTAACGGTATAGTAAAGTGACTATGCCCGACCTAATGCAAACGACAGCAGCGCCCCTAGTGGCGAAATTTGGAAGTTAGCCATTACAAATCGAAAACGAAAAGAGATAGAGCAAAATTTCCAATTAGAAAGTTTTAGAGCATCAATTAATTAGTACGAAACGATATTTGGTTCACACGGATAAGATAAACTGGCACCTGTATACCCAAAAATGTCCGTAATCTATGCACGACTGTGTATAGTAATCTATGCTGTCCGTAATCTATGCTACTCTACATATTCACATTTTGGAAATGTAGCAGTGTGAAAAGGCAGTTTGTGACTTTGTACTGTACTGTAATGGCTGAAAACTTTAATTTCCAATGCATTTAAAATTTTAGTTTAAAAGATGTTGGCTCTTGCTTGATACAAACAACATAATCTCATAGCATAAAATTATTGATGGCAGACGATAATTTTATTCCTAATGTGCGAGCGCTTTCATTTTAAAAATTTTATTTTCTGTGTTGTGGCAATTTCAATCGTTGCCTAGCATCGAGTAGAACATATGTGCTCTTTTTTGAAAGTGACAAAACAAATGGAATTTTGAATGATCCTAAATGAATGAGATCCTACAAAAGATACATTTCTTAACAATAAACTTTTGGATTTAGAATTTTGGAGCTGTCTGAGAATGTCAAGCTTCACTAACTTTCAATATTGCGACATGGTGCTTATTTATAGCGAATGTCAACGCAACGCAATACATGCTGCATGGGAGTATGCCGTTCGTTTTCCAGGTGGGCCACATCCAAGTGCAGTTACCATCGCAAATGTAGTGCGACGGCTCATGGAGACAGGAAGAACTAAAAGTCGTCCGCATTCTGGCAGACCAGTGAGTGCAGGTATGCGTATACTGCCAGAGAGTATTTTGGCATATGCACTAGCCCATCCACACAGCAGTACAAGAGAAATCAGCATGGCTTGTGGCTTAACACAGGCCCGAGTATGGCAAACACTGCATAGTCAACATGCACATCCCTATCATGTCACTCTGCAGCAAGAACTGTTGCCACGGGATAATGAGCGTTGATTTGATTGGTGCAACTGGGCATTAAATAATGTTGGACATAAATCAGATTTTTTGTCCAACATTGTTTGGTCGGACGAGGCACTGTTTCAGCGTACCAGAGTACTAAACCGACATAATGCCCACTACTGGGCGCTGGAAAATCCCTCGTGGGGACTATCAACAAAACACCAAGTGCGCTGGTCCATTAATGTGTGGGGCAGTATCTGGAAGGATCGCTTACTGGGACCTGTGTTCTACGAAGGCACATTAAACGAACAGAGGTACCTCTATATATTACAGGATATCATACCCGACTTTTTGGATGATATTCCCCTGTCCGCATTACGGGACATGTGGTTCCAACATGACGGAGCTTTCTAAAAGATTGCTTTGGACAACAAATTATTGGGTATGGTAGTAGTATTGAATGGCCTCCACGATCGCCGGACCTGACTCCGATGGATTTCTTCCTGTAGGGTTACATAAAAGATCAGGTTTATGCAACTCCACATACAAGTCTGCTAGATCTAAGTCATCGTATTACAGATGCTTTCAATAGTGTAACACCTTCCATGCTGAGAAATATGCATGCAGAATTACTCACACGAATACAAACGTGTATTGTGAGCAATGGCGAACTTTTCGAACATTCTCAACATTAACTTTTTATCACTATGAGACTTAGAGTTTAGTTTACCTATTTTGTTTTTGTGTGTGATGTTATCAAAATGTATTGATGTAAGTACATAGTATTTATTCATTAAATTGTGCATATTTCTTCTTTCCTCTGGCTATTCCTTTCAAATATTTACACAAAATGGAGTGCATCTATTTTGGATATTTTTTGGGTATACAGGCGCCAATTTATCTTATCCGTGTGAACCAAATATCGCTTCGTACTAATTAATTGATGCTCTAAAACTTCCTAATTGGAAATTTTGCTCTATCTCTTTTCGTTTTCGATTTGCAATGGCTAACTTCCAAATTTCACCACTAGGGGCGCTGCTGTCGTTTGCATTAGGTCGGACATAGTCGCTTTACTATACCGTTACCTCACTTACGTGGCTGTAGCACTCTCCGTTCGCAAGTATTTTCAGGTTAAAGGGACTTTCCTATGCACCCTGTATATATATACATACTGTTGCTGTATAAATTATTTTAATTTGCTGCCAAAGAAAAAAAATATTCATCTTCTATTTTGTTTGAAAGAAATATGACTCTGTCTTAATAAATAACAAGATTTTTTTTACATAGATATATATGTATATATATATATATAAAATCGTTCTTCCTGACTGAGTGAGTGGGGTAGGGGGTGATTCATCATCGCCCAGACCAAACCCCTGGACCTAGAAGCATGAAATTTTGTGACAGTGTTCCTTCTATGACATAAGCATCCACTAAGAAGCGATTTTACAAAATTCGCCCCCCAAGGGGGGGAGGGGGGGCAAAACGTGATTTTATAAAATCCTTCATATCTCAAACAAAAAAACAGATATCCGTAAAATTTTTGCTTTAAAATATAGCTAACACAAATGTCTAAAAACCAATTTCTGGAATTTTCAAAATTCGGTCCTCAAGGGGGGCGGGGGGGCAAAACGTGATTTCGCATAATCCTATATATCTCAAACAAAAAAATAGATATACGTGAAATTTTTGCTCTAAAATATAGCTAATGCAACTATCTAAAAACAAATTTCTGGAATTTTAGAAATTCAGCCCCCAGGTGGGACAGCAAGGGAGGGGGGCTATGGAACAAAAACAAACAGAAATACAGTTAGGCCGTTCAAAATTGGTACAGATAGGTTTTAAAGGCCTGCAAGTCGAATGGAGATATTATCAAACGTGTACAGTTATTAGGAGAGGCAAGAAGGGGGGGCGGAGGGGGGGGGGGGCAAAATATAAAAATAGTGTCAGATCATTCAAAATTGGTACATAGAGATTTTCGATACTTACAAATCGATTGCGGATATTTTTGAATTTGTAAAATTATTAGGAGGGGCAGGAAGGGGGTGGGGTGGTAAGGGGGGGGGGCTGTGGGGCAAAAACAAATAGAAATACAGTTAGGCCGCCCAAAATGGGTACAGATAGGTTTTAGAGGACTGCAAGTCGAATGGGGATATTTTCAAAAATGTAAAGTTATTAGGAGGGCCGGGAGGGGGGAGGGGAGAGGGCAAAAAAATAAAAATAGAGTTAGATTGTTCAAAATTGGTATATAGAGGTTTTCGATACTTACAAATCGATTGCGGATATTTTCGAAGTTGTAAAATTATTAGAAGGGGTGGGAAGGGGGGGCTATGGGCAAAAACAAATTGAAATACAGTTAGGCTGTTTAAAAATGGTACAGATAGGTTTTAGAGGCCTGCAAGTCGAATGGGGATATTTTCGAAAGTGTAAAGTTATTAGAAGGGCCAGGAAGGGAGGGGGGCGGAGGGGCAAAAAAAAAAAAAAATAGAGTTAGATCATTCAAAATTGGTACATAGAGGTTTTCGATACCTACAAATCGATCGCGGATATTTTCGAATTTTTTAAATTGTTGGGAGGGGCGGGAAGGGGGGGAGCAGAGGGGCAAAAAATAAAAATAGAGATAGAACGTTCAAAACTGGTGCATAGGGATTTTTGATACTTACAAATCGATTGCGGATATTTTCGAATTTGTAAAATTAATTAGGATAGACGGGAGGGGGGGCAAAGGGGGAAAATAATAGAAATAAGAGTTAGAGCATTTTGGGAATTTTTTCCGAAGGCAGTGAGAACCCTCTGCGATATTTTTCCTAATCAGATTTTGTTTCTCTTTTTTTTTTCATGTGATAAAAATTAATTCAATTTTGAGAATTCAGTAATTATAGTGATTCTTTTAAAAATAGGGACCAGCGAAGCGGGCGTTGCCTGCTAGTATATAATAAAGATGATCTATTAAGCATAGTAGAAGCCAGGCAACAGATACAAGATCACTGAAACACAAATGACCATTAAGATTAAAAAAAACTTTTATCAGTGGATGAAATACACTAAAGTAAAGAAACCAGATCTATTAATTAACAGCCTTCAAAACAAACAAATCAATAAAGTAACACAACAAATCTTAACTTAAAACCATAAACTTATCAAAATTAATGAAAAAATAACCTAAGAAACACAAGATAGGAAGGAAGGAGGCAGGCGGCAAGACTTTTGATCTGCCTGTGGGGTTAAACTAGTTTCACGCCGGCAATACTCACCCAGCCTGCCATGACCAGAACAGGAGCCATATGGATTTAAAAAAGCAAAATTTCAATATATTTTATATAATAATATACTCAGTAGTCTGGAATAAAAATTTTAAATAATTGTTTAAGGGAGAAGAAAATTATTTTCTCATCAAAAATTGAAAAATTCTGCATTCTATAATTTTGTTCTTCCCCTTCATACAATAATGAATTTTAAAGATTTAAATTATAGATACAGACTATCACCAAGTTTTCTTTGTGGCAAAAAATAGTTGTGCAAAAATACCATTGTTTAATTTTTACTTAAAAGAAAAAAAAACTCTCAGAATCTGATATGAAAAATAAATAATAATAATAACATGGGGAACAATTACCTGAAAGATTTCAGCAATTTCTTGTACTGTACATTCATCTTTAGGAAAATCATTTAAGTCATTAGGTAAAATTTCTAAATGTATGTCACATGGTACTGGTGATTCTAAAAATTAATTTAAATATATCAGCGAAATCCCATTATAATAGAAAAAAAAAGAAAAAAAGTAGTGTAAATTATTATTTACAAAAATCACTGACTCCGACAGTATTCAAACTAATTAGTAAAACAGTAAGAACTATGATTTAAATAGCCAAATGTTTCAAGTTAACATACTTTTAAAAGTACTTTTTAGCAATGCAATTATATTTGCAGAAAATAATCAAACATTTTTAACATTTATGTCATAGCATATACGCCTGATGAAGCTTAGAAATAAAGTGTGTCATTAATGATACCATACATAATATTGAACTGTTCCATTATTAAAATTTATTGTATTATAAAAATGAAAGTTACAATAAATGCCTTTTGATTAAATACCAACGTTTGATTATGTTTCGAAAACAAAATTAATATTTTTGCTTTTTTATAATTGAAATTATCTAAAAGATTAATATTTATTTATTTATTAGAATTTAACCCTTTAGTCATGTAGTAGATTTTTAGTGTATCTGTTTAATAACTCATAAAATCACTACTAAGTGAAGTAGGAATGGAATGAAAAAAAAAAAAAAAAATTCAAATCTATGAATAATCAGAAATCTTATTTCCTAAAAAAAAAAAAAAAAAAAAAAATGTTATTTTTCGATAATTTGTCACATTAGCTTTTTATTTCAACTATTGAGTGATGGAAAAAGCCATTTGTAATGGCTAAAGTGTTAATATGGAATTTTGAAAAGAAGAGACAAATGTTAAATTCATTTTAATACGAAAACATTGCATTGCATTTGTACATTGTTGCACAACACAAAGGATTTTTTTTTTTTTTTTTAAATATTATGCAATGTGAAATAAATAAAATAAACATTTTAATTTAATTACAGTAATTGCACATAAAACAAACATGCACATTAATTGTCATGCAATATTTCGTATCATGATTCAAAGATTTAAAATATTCTTTTTAAAGAATTTTTTTGACTGAAAATTAATTAGATTATAAGTAGAATTCACACAAAAGAAGAATCAGCTTGCAGTTTAAATTTGGTATTTGAATATGTATTATAATTATGACATTTATAAAAATTAAATAATAACTTTATATATGTTTTCATACATATGCAAAGGCAAATATATGAAACACAAAAGACCTGAAAATAAGAGGAAAAGTGAGTAAGTAAAGAAAAGTATAAGTAGTGGTTACTACATTACTGCTTTAATAATCGCAGAAATCAGTTTTCATATGCATACATAAATAATAATTATAAGATAAAAATTTTTTTATAAACCATGTTTTTAAATTTTCTGTTGAATCATATAAACACTACTGAAGGCAGGCGGAACAACAGCAATTACATAAAAGTATTAAAAAAATTCCTTGCTATCGTCTTTTGAGCTAATATAAAAGTTTCAAATGGCTATCTAGCCAGGAAGTTAGTTAAAAGTTGATTGCAAGCTTTGTACTTGAAACGCTGCCGAAGGCAGCAGGGTCCCGAATCAATTGGATAAAAATATTTTTAAAAAGCATTTTCACTGTATTCTGAACTATTCCGAAAGTTTCAAATGTCTAGCTACTCGGGAAGTTAGTTAAATAAATTTTCTGTTGAATCATATGAAAGCTGCCGAAGGCAGTAGGAACCTGAAGCAGTTGACTAAAAATATTTAAAAAAATGTATTGCCACCGTGTTCTGAGCTATCCTGAAAGTTTCAAATATCTAGCTAGTCAGGAAGTTAGTGAAAAATCGATTGCAAGCTTTGTACTGGTAATGCTGCCGAAGGCAGCAGGAACCCGAAACAGTTGGCTAAAGGTATTTAAAAAAAATGCATTTTCACCGTGTTCTGAACTATTCTGAAAGTTTCAAATGTCTAGCTAGTCAGGAAGTTAAATAAATTTTCTGTCGAATAATATAAGCGCTGCCGAAGGCAGTGGGACCTGAAATAGTTGACTAAAATTATTAGAAAAATGTATTGTCACCGTGTTATGAGCTGTCCTAAAAGTTTCAAATGTCCAGATAGTCGGAAAGTTAGTGAAAAATCGATTGCAAGCTTAGTACTGATAACGCTGCCGAAGGCAGCAGGAACCTGAAACAGTTGGCTAAAGGTATTAAAAAAATGCATTTTCACCGTGTTCTGAACTAATCTGAAAATTTCAAATGTCTAGCTAGTCGAGAAGTTAGTTAAATAAATGTTCTGTTGAATAATATAAGTGCTGCCGAAGGCAGCGGGACCTGAAATAGTTGACTAAAATTACTAGAAAAATGTATTGTCACCGTGTTGTAAGCCGTACTGAAAGTTTCAAATGTCTAGCTAGTCGGAAAGTTAGTGAAAAATTGATTGCAAGCTTTGTACTGATAATGCTGCCGAAGGCAGCAGGAACCCGAAACAGTTGGCTAAAGGTATTAAGAAAATGCATTTTCACCGTGTTCTGAACTATTCTGAAAGTTTCAAATGTCTAGCTAGTCGGGAAGTTAGTTAAATAAATTTTCTGTCGAATCATATAAGTGCTGCCGAAGGCAGCGGGACTTGAAGTAGTTGACTAAAATTATTAGAAAAATGTATTGTCACCGTGTTGTGAGCTGTCCTGAAAATTTCAAATATCTAGCTAGTCGGGAAGTTAGTTAAAAATCAATTGCAAGATTTGTCCCTGACAAACAAACAAACAAACAAACAAGAATCGAAGTTAATAAAAACATGGTAAAATACCCCCTCCCCTCTCCCACCCACTCAAAAAAAAAAAAAAAGAATTACTGTTTGATCTCAGAGCTTCTGCAAAACAAACATAGTGACTATTAAACATGTGTGAACCATTTCAAAACATTTTTTTTAAAGCCCTTTTGAATAAATAAAATATTTCATTAAAAAAAGGAATTACACTAACATAAATGTTATACCATTAGAAACATCTTTTAAAACTAAACAATTTTGTGAAAACACTATATTTATCAATATATTAGTTTAAGAGATATTAATTTTATAAAGTTAAGTATGTTTTAAATTCATTCCACTTTTCTATGAATCATAAAACTAACTAAATGCTTTTGCATTGTACTGTCTCTTCACAAAATGAAAATAAGAAGTTTATTTAAAATTCATATTTAAAGCAATGAATAAAAAGATTTAAATGATTAGAAACTGTAATAATTATAATTAAGTAAAAGCTAAAATAAAAAAAAGACAAGTTTCTATTAAAATAATAATAAAACATTATACAAAGAAAGTTTATATATCATATTTAAAAATAAATAATAATAATATTAAATGATTTAAAAAACTATTAATTATAATTTATTAAAAGTAAATAAAAAAAGGACTGCTTGATAAATCAAATAAATATTTAAACATCTAACTGTTACTTTAAATAATAACATAAAAATTAAAAATAGTAATTGATGTTTTATTTCAGTGAAAATGACTAAAAATTCCCCTTAGATTGAAAATGTGCATTTAAAGTTTTTTATTTAGACTTTTCAATTATTATGCCTTTTAAATTCAAGTTGCTTTAAAATTTTTTCTTTAAATAATAATAAAAACTTTTATATATACATATATATACAGTACCCGCTGCTTATTAAAATCACATTCGTTCTGAGCCAAAGTGATTTTTTATTAAGTGGCTGATTTTTAAAACCCGAATAAACTACTACGTCAGAAACGCCAAAAGAAAAATATTTGTGATGCATACAGCTGTTTCGGTAGCCTTAAGCGTACCGTATTCAGTGCAAAAAGAATTCTGGATCTGGAGAAGTGCTCGTATATATAGGAGAGAGACCGAATTTAGTTCAACCAACAGGATTACGGGAAAGGTGGAGTGTGTGGCCAATAGGAATTTAGGAATGTGTAGCTGTGTAAACAGTAGAAAAATTAAGAAAATGTGGACTGAATGTAAAATTTCCAGCAATCAGACAAATAGTTCCCATTGGTTGAACTAAATTCTGTCCCTCTCCTACATATACGAGCACTTCTCCAGATTCAGAATTCTTTTTGCACTGAAGACGGTACGCTTAAAGCTACCGAAACAGCTGTATGCATCGCAAATATTTTTCTTTTGGCGTTTCTGATGTAGTAGTTTATTCGGTTTTAATATTCCAACACCAAGTCTCCTGTTATTATTGGCTGATTTTTATATCCGACGAACGTTCTGAACTCAAAAAAAAGGTATTACATACCTGAATTTGGAAAGAAATCTCACAATGTAATGAATAATGAAAATAATAAGCAATATTAATTTTTTTTTTTGAGAGATAATTATTCCTTAAAATAAGAAAAACACATCCTCCATTTCGATGTGCTTTCCTTTCAGAAAGATCATAATTTCTTTGCCGAAAGTTCATGCTTTTCTTTTAAATTTAAAATATTTCCATTTAAATCTCTTGCTTCTTAATTATTTCAAAACAAGAACTAAAAACTGTTTAAAAAAAAAAAAAATCTCTTGTGAATCAAATCAAATTTGTAACTTATTATCGCATTTTAGAGAATATGTTCCTTAAAATTGTTACTAAGACAAGTAATGGGGCTTATTTAATATGTAACTATGCTACAAATGTAAATTTTTTGTCTAAGAGAAATAACGGAGAGATTGCTGTGTTTTCTTTTCTCTTTTATTTCAAAAATAAAAAATCCCAGTGTAAAAAAAAATTTGTTTAGTGTGCATAAATGACATTTTTGCTGTTGCAGAGATTTTTTTTTTTTTTAGTTTATTAACTGGCGATGCTGATTTTATTAATCAACAGTTTTAAAAGAAGTTTATATTGATTTGATTCTGGTCCTTGCAATTTGATCAGATTAAGCGGCAGTTACTGTGTATATATATATGTATATATAAATAAACTCTTTAAAATATAAATATGATACAAATCAAACTTTTTAATATTGAGGGGGGGGGGGGAAGACCATGCATGTAACTTGTCATACTTCATAAATGTGTTTTTAAAAATAAATTAATAACCCTGAAAACTTTTAAACGTCACTCAGTCTGAACCAGGAATATGCAATTATAAATTTGTTTGTTTCTTGAGAACTGACTGAGTGATTACAATGAAATTTTTTTCAGAGTTACATGCTAAAAGTCTTTTATTTAGAATTTTTTTTCAGTTTTGATTTATTATGTCTAATAAATTCATGTTATTTTAAAACTTTATTTTCAAATAATAATAAAAAGTTTTGGTGACAAATTCTATAAATAAAATTATGAATTAAGTTTATTAATATTATCTAAAAAATAAATAAATAAGTTTGCATAAAATTGGTTACAGTCGATAAATATACTTTAAAAAATAAACAATTCATCTAATTTTTAAATATTTATTTTAATCTGTTTTTAAACCAGAATTATACAATTTATGAATTAATTTGTTTTTTGAGAACTGATTAAAAATTTTCAATAATATCTTTGCAAAATTGAATGTTGCTAAAAGCAGTGAGGGCAAAAACTGAAGTTTTGCCACATTCCAAAAGTTTGTTTATTTATTTTTTCTTTTTTTTTTTCAGAGTTAGTATTTTTGAGGATTTAAATAAAGTAGCAATTCATTTAATAAAGTTATTTATATTTAAATATAATGACCAGTGAAGCAAGTACAGCCTGCTCATTTACGTTTAGAGATAATAACGTAAGATATTTTTTGTTAAAAGAGTTAAGCAAGAGATTTGCTTTCTTCGTATAATTTTTGCAAATAATAGCAGCAAATATTTTTTTCCTTTAAGTTCTAAACTTAAATTTCAAAATTACATGCAATACACATGCATACATTTTTAGCAATTTATATTTATTTAACAAAGATAAAGGTGATTTTCAAAGATTTAGATGATCAAGATCAATATTATGCTTTATTGCTAATTTAATGTAGCAAAAAATACCTCAAGCACAATAATTGCCAGAGGTGGCACCAGAAATTTCCTGATGGGGGGACACTACCTCAACAACAGGGGGGCACTATATGAAGAGAGTTTATTATATGAATATTTATCAAAAACTGCAATCTTGTTAATAATATTACTATTAATATTTATACCATTCCATTTGTTAGTACTCCTCTTTGTTTTGGAGATCATCATGCCATTCTCTGAGTGTATACTATTTTCTTTAAAAAAAAAAAAAAAAAAAAAAAAAAAGATGTACAGGGTGCCTGAAGGAATATTCTTAAGAAAAAATTAATCTTCGTAACTGTTGATCACAGGTATATATACTGTGAAATTTCCCTAAGGGGGCCAAACATTGCACCATAGAAAACTGGCTCTCCAGAGAGGTGGCCTTTCAATAGACGTTGTCTTCCTATTCATGGAGTAAATCACAGAACATCAGCGCCACCTATCAGCTCATATGCACCTAAATTGAATCAGTATACTGTTTTAAAATGACCCTCTGATATACCAAGTTTTGTGTCACTGTATACGATAGAATCTGATATATAGCCTTCCCGTTCACGAGAAAAATTTAAGCACAGTAGCATCACCTATCTGGCTATCTGCGCTGAAACTGATTCCACATAATGTTTCATAATGTCCCTGTCCTATACAAAGTTATATATATATATATATATACAGTGGAATTTCTCAAAGAGGTGGCCACCCATCGTGCCATAGGAAATTGCATCTCCAGAGAGGTACTTTTCAATGGAAGTTGTCTTCCTATTCACGGATTAAATTACAGAATATCAGCGCCACCTATCAGCTCATATGCACCTAAATTGAATCAGTATACTGTTTTAAAATGGCCCTCTCATGTACTAAGTTTTATGTAATTATATACGATAGAATCCCATATATAGCATTCCAGTTTACGGGAAAAGTTGAAGCACAGGAGCATCACCTATCTAGCTATCTGTGCTAAAACTGATTCCATATAATGTTTCATAATGGCCCTGTCCTATACAAAGTTATATGCAATCATCCTATACCATAGAATTTGAGATATAGCTTTCTCTTCTCGGGGAAAATAGCAGCAGAGCAACGCAACTTATCGGCCGATATGCTTCTAAATTAAATCAACCTGATGTTTCATGATGGCCCTCTTATATATGAAGCTTTGTTCGATTATACGAAATAGAACCTGAGATATAGCCTTCCGTTAAACGAAAGAAATTGCAGTACAGCAGCGCCACCTATAGGGAGATTTATACAAAAAGTTAAAAGACACTAATTTATGTCGTGACGCGTCTACATACAAATTTATATGTAATTCTGTGCAGTAGTTCTTGAGGTACGGTTAGAACAAAATTTTTGTTACACATAGACAGACAGACATTTTCTAAAAATATCATGGTCAAAATGTGTTCTGAACCTCTCAAAATGTGTACATTCATGGAAAACCGGAAACTGAAAATTTTTACAAATCTAATACTTTCTTCTATTGAATATAGAATACAAAAACTGAAATGCTCAAAATTAATAAAAGGAAAGAAAAATGCCGCTAAAAGGAGAGAAACTGTATTTTTTTTTGTTTTTTCCCCCAACAGATTTTAGGAATATGCCCCAATGGGGGTGTCATGAACGCCCCGACAGAGCGCCCCCGTCCCCCTAACTGGCGCCACCCCTGATAATTAATTGCACAATTAATAATTAAGCAATTTCAAAATATAAATTATAGTTTTTATAGAATTCATTCTCATAAATTATTATGACATTCAACATCAGATACATGCATATAACTAGTATTGAACAAATATATTTTTCTCTTTATTAGTCAATCATGCATGTAAGTTTACTCAAACAAATTATCTTTACAAATTTGCATACTAAAAGAAATGAAGCTTACGACTTGTATTCTGACTAGAAGATTCAAAAACTTTTTCATCATTAATCTCATCATTCTGTACTGCATCCATCTGACTATATGTATAATCATTAATTAATTTGTTTTTGCGTGTTAAACTTAATTTTCTAATAAGAGATGTTATAGACTGTTTACGTTTAGTTTTTTCACTTGGTTTCACATGAGAATTGTCCACATATTTTACCTCTTTTATATTTGATAATATCTGTTCAATATTTTCAGAATCTTCAGTAAGAAATGTTTTTGATCCACCTGCTAAGTTTACGTCTACATTTTTATTTTCAGAATCAATTGTAGCTTGTTTAACATTTTCTTCCTGACCATGTTTTTCTTTGTAATTAAAATCAATATTAAAGTTTTTATAATCACTTTCTGTTTGTCCAACAGGATCTTTAATTCCACCACAATTCAATTCTTCTCTGCTACCATTAAGTGGATCGTTTAACAGATATTTATCATGTATTTCTTTAGACAGAGTTTTAGCCTGAAATGAAATCGGTGATTGTTTTTCAGAGTTACATATTTGATTTGCAAAGTCAGGTGTATGTTCTTCTAAATACTCAGTATGTTTCAAATCAGATACATTAATTTTATCATATGCAATTTTAGTTCTCTTTTTAAATTCCATACCTTCCTTCACATTTTTTGTTTTTGAGGTAAATTTTCTTATCTTCTGTTGTTTCAATGAGTGATTAGAACAATCGCTGCTAGCATCCGTTTTTGAGCCAGATTCAGCTAGTTTTGAATCTAAAGAATCTTTTCTTACAAGTTCCACTGATATTCTATCGATAATATTTAAATTATCATAAGATCCACTTTTCAGCTTTTTAATGTCTGCTTGAGAATTTTTATTTTTGGCATAGCAATTTTCACTAGAAATATTTCTTTTTACAATATTTGATATTTTTTGTTCAGTATCCACATACACAATTATAGAAGACCCAGGTAATATATTATAATCACCCAAAGATTTGTCATTGTCAACAGCAAAATGTTTACCAAGTATCCATCTTTGAGAAGATGAAACTATGCCATGTTCTTGTTCAACCTATTTTCATTTTTAAAAAAATTTACAGAGAGAATTAAACAACTTAAAAAGCTAATGCATTAAAAATAAAATTGTTGTGTATGGTATAATTAATTTGATATTTTTAAGAACTGACTCACAATGATTTAAAAATTAGTTAATGATGTTTAAACTACTTACCTTCATTTCAGTACTACCCAACCAATGTGATCAATTAATTCCTGCCGCACACATATTTTTAATTCTACTGCACAAAAACAAAGATCTTCTCTTATTTTGACTTAGAGTAAAACAAGGTTGAAATATGATTAAAGATATTAATTTTTTTTACTTTCACTTAGCACATGTTTGATATTAATCGGTAAAAATCGATTTAGATATTTCAGTGGTGGCACAAACAGATTAGGGAGCCAGTGGTGGATCCAGAATTTGACTTTTGGGGGGGGGCTAAGATTTTTCAAAGTGTTATTCTAGACCAATAAAAAATTTACAATTGCAATATTCAATTGTAAGTCAGTGTTCTTTTTTTTTTTTTTTTTTTTTTTTTGGGGGGGGGGGGGGCGCTTGGGGGCTGAAGCCCCCCTTAAATCTGCCACTGTAGGGAGCCCTCCTAAAATAATGTTTGACGCTTAGGTCTCCATCTCAATATCGCAATACAAGCTTCGCAGGCCCTTTATCACTGTTGGTGAAAGTAAAAAGAAATAAAACTTTTTTGTTAAGCCATTTATTTTTATTTATTTATTTTTGCTAAGATTTAAGTCTTATTTATTTAATAGTGGCCACTGACCACATTTGAAAATTTTTTATCTTGACCATTTGAGATGGTACTGATGTGTGTTAATTTTTTCCTCACAACTGTCTCTCAATTCTTGATTCAAATGAAATAACATTTATAACTCCATTAGAGTAGTAAATATTTTATATTATTATCTGTTATAATAAAAAATAGAAGCAAATAAAACTAAAACAAGCATGTTTATTAAATTTTTACAGCTTTTATCAATATATATATTTTTTTATGACTATAAATAAATAAACAAATAACGATTAAAATGTAGAAATAAAAAGTAAAGTAAGTACATAGAATATTCAAAATAAAATGTATAATGATAATAAGCAAAGGATAAATATAATTATTTAGTAAAAATTTCATTACCTTAAGCTTTAACAATCTCAAAGTCATTTTAGGAAAAATTTCAAACATGAAAGGTCCTAAATGTAAATCTTTTGTTTCTATGTATAACTTCACTCTAAAAATAAATAAATAATACATATATGCATATTTAATACTCATACAATGAACATTTTTATGCTAAAGAATAAAGGTATTATATTTATCTATTTATTTTTAGTTTTACATAATAAAAGAAATATTATCATATGGTTATATATATAGTTCAAACTAAAAATTTAAAGTTTGTGGTCGAAACAGACCACCTAGGTTTTGTTTTAGTGATCTAAAAATATAAAATGCTAGACAAACTACAAATGCAAACTTTTTATAAATATTTTTATTGTTTATATCAGAATACAAAAACTGCACAGGCACTTTCAGATATTCCAATACAAACTGTCCATGTATTAATTCCAGCAAAGGTATTAATTGAAAAGTAATTATTCAAACATATAAATCATAAAAGACAAAGATAAGCTTCTAACAATTTATTAAAAAACTACACCCATGTCCAAAAGATACAGATCAACCTGTTTTACTGTTTTTTTCTTTTGTGCATAATTTTTAAATAAATGAACACATTAACATAAAATTTGAATGGTATGTTCATTATCAAATCATTAATCAAATTTTATATAACTTTAACATTTGTAATAAGTTTTAAACTGATATTACTTCAATTTTTTACAAAAGTAAGTTTTGGAAAAAATCAAAAATTTAAACAATTTTAGAAAAGAAAACTAAATGAGAAAGGATGTTAAGTACAGGGTGTTCATAAAAGAATGTCCCAGTTTCAATGGTATATTATAACAGCTTAATTTAGACTATTTACAACAAATCATACATCAAATTGAAAGGAAACTAACCTAGGTTTTCTTACAAATGTTCAATATGTGCATCTTAAGTTATACGGCACACATCCAACCTGTAGTCCAATTCTTTCCACACTTTGGTCGTCCCGTGCTTCTTCCTTTACAAACATATCTGGTCATTTCGAATTGCCTATATCATCGGCGGATGTTTTTGCCACATGGGGGATCACACTTAAATTTTAAACGAAACGCACGTTGAATTGAAATAAATTACATATTCACTTTTAGCAAATAGCAGACCATAAAACTCTTTACACTCAGGAGTTGCCATTTTGTGTATGAGGTACTGCAAGCGAGAAAAAAATAAAGCAGTACTTGCGCATACGCATATCTAAAACTGTCTGAGTTACTCTTTAATTGTGACCTTGAACCACCACTCTACAACGCTTATTAGTTGATACTATTAAAATTTATAACTGGGACATTCTTTTATGGACATTATAGGGAATTATTGTGTGGTTCAATTACGTTCATTTAGGGATTATTGTGTGGTTCAATTACGTTGCATCCCGCAACACCCGAGATCCTCCTTCCAGTTACTAAATAAAAACTTTTACAAATAAAATGAATAAGATGATTAATGAAATAAATAAAATGAATGAGGTGACTCTAATTAATAAGGTTAATCATATTTATTGACCGCGCTAGATATCAGGAATTATAAATTAAATCCATAAAGAAAAAAAAAGGGGCAATAACTATTCATATTATTTTTAATTTACAAATTAAGGCTCTTTTTTTTAAAAAAAAAGGTATATAAAAGGGGGGGAAATGGCCACATAGAAAGAAATCTTAAATTCTCACCAATTGAGGCTTTGTGCTGTTAGGCATCTTTGGGAGGTCTGTCGCTCTCGTGCGGGGAATCCATGGAGTGCGCTCCAAGCAGAGGTTCATCTGAGCATTCTCTTTTCTTTTTCCGTCAAGGTGTCTCGGGGTCTCTCTGGATCTGAATCCTCCATTCCTTCACCTCCCGTTTCTCTCTTTTTTATTTTTTGTTTTTGTAGGGGCGCGAATCATCTATAATGATTTTTTGTTTTGTTTTATTTTGTTCTATCAAGATTACTTGTTGAGGTTTTATACTGGGTGGGCATTTTAATGAGACTAATTGTGATTGATATGGATCTAGAGTAACTTTTTTTTGCAATCTTGTCATTAATTTTTGGTCCTGTTTAGTTTCTGTTTTATGTGTGTTAATTGCATTTTGTGTCATTTGCTCTGGTTTCGCATGTTGTATAGTATCATTAGCACTCTCTCCCGAAAATTTATAATCTGTGCGCTTTTCAGTATTATGATTTACTGCAGTGCTTGAGGGCTCATTAATTGTTCCTATTACTTTAACTTGGGTGTTATTATCTACCGCGTGATGTGTAGAAGTCTGAGCTATGTTTTGATTATTTATGCGATTGTTTGTACAATTGGTACATTGGCTTTTTTGTGTATTTGATGTTGTTGTGTGTAAGTGATTTATTTGTCTTTCTTTTTTTATGATATCATTCTCATCGAACTTAATTTTTATATTTTGAAAGCTTAGTTGCTTAGAATCGCAATCTATAATCATTTTATTAGCCTTTAGAAAATCATAACCGAGAATCATTTGGTATTTGTTTTCAAAATCTGATGTTGGTACAAAGAATGTGCCTGTAACATACATCCCATTCAGTCTAAAGGATATTTTGATACATGTTTTGAACGGTATAGTGGATTTATTTAGTGTAATTATTTGTATTTGTCTTGACAGATAATGAATTTTTAAATCAGTGTCTTTTAATTTATGTAATAAGTTTGGACATGCTAAGCTGACACTGGCACCACAATCAATTAAAGCGGTAATTGGGGTGTTTTTTATCGTGAATCTAATTAGGGGTAGATTATTTGCATTGTTGTTTAATACACTGGCAATTAATTGAGTTGTTGTTTGATTTGTTTGTAAGAGTTGTGTGTGTGTTTTTTCATTTTGTGGTGTTTGTGCTTGTTGAGAAACATGTTTGTTTTCTTGCCTCTGTGGTGGGGATTTTCTAGAGGCAGAATTATTATATTGAGAAAATCCCTTATTTAGTTTTCCGGGAAGTTAGCTCTAGGCCCGGTACCGTAATTTTTATTTGTGTAATTTCTGTGTCTATACTCGTTCCCCTGTAATAATTGGTTCGTCTGGAATTGAATTGTGCACGGGGATTGTTCATTTGTTGTTCCAAGTTATGTCTGCTATGTAATTCTTGTAGTGGGAATTGTACGTAACTTTGCGGTGTTGCCGGGTACGGAGGAATTTCTATGTTTTGTTGACTTCTAAAATTATTTGCATATGTTCTGTTGTTTTGGTGTTGGTGGTTTTTTGCATTAAACCAACAATTATCTGTGTCGTGAGTTGATTTTTTGCATATATCACACCACCTAGTTTCGGGCTTTTTAATTTTGGTGTTATTTTCAAGTTTTAGTTTTTTTAATTGTTCTTGCAGTGAATTTATTTCTTCGGCTTGTGATTTGGATAAGTTCAGTAGGGAATCGCAAAGTGTATTTGCTTCCGGTTGTTCCGTGTGTGGGTAATCTTTGGTTGAGTACGCATTTTCGATTTGTTTTGCGATTTTGACTGCATCTTGGTAGGTTGCAGGGGCATTTTTTCTCACTTCAAACGCGAAGTCTGCCCTTAAGGCCTCAAGAAATCTAGTTAATTTTATGGTGTCTAATAGGTCTTTAGCACCTACTTTTTGTGCATGACCAGATTCTGCTAAATATTTGGCGGCTGTAATGTTAAAGATTGTTTCAAAATCGCTTACCGATTGATTTGGTTTTTGTTTTAATTCCATAAATAAATTTTGAGTGCGCTGAAAGGATTTAGGTGTTTTGAATATTTCAATAAGTTTAGTTTTAAATGTGTTATAGTCTTTTTCATTATTTAGTTCGGAGAGGTTCGCCAAAAGCTCTCTGGGCTTACCTGTTATTTTGTTTTTTATCAGGATTAGTTTAATTGCGTCTGGAATTTTCGCCGCATCTGCCAGCTCCTCGATTTGGTTAATGAATGATTCGATATTGTGTTCGGATTTTGAGTCGTAATTGGGGATTATATTTATGATACTATCTATGTTAAGGGTTAGTTTTTCAGCCATTTTATGCTGCGGTTTAGTGTCACTATTTTTATTTGAAGTTTTGTTTTTTGCTGTCCTATGAAGATATATTCTCTTGTGCATCTAATTTGTACACATTTATGAACATAATAATTGTGCGGTAACTATTTATTAGGGAGGTTATATTTAATTTGAAAGGAAAAACATTTATGGATAAACATATATTGTATAGCAACTGGAAGGGAGATTATTGATTCTCAACCGTATAGTAGTTTGTTTATTGTTATATGCATGTTTATATACATACATACATATATATATATTTATTTATTATTATTATTATTATTATTTTTTTTTTTTTTTTTTCACGGCACCACATATAGGGAATTATTGTGTGGTTCAATTACGTTCATTTAGGGATTATTGTGTGGTTCAATTACGTTGCATCCCGCAACACCCGAGATCCTCCTTCCAGTTACTAAATAAAAACTTTTACAAATAAAATGAATAAGATGATTAATGAAATAAATAAAATGAATGAGGTGACTCTAATTAATAAGGTTAATCATATTTATTGACCGCGCTAGATATCAGGAATTATAAATTAAATCCTCTCATAAAGAAAAAAAAAGGGGCAATAACTATTCATATTATTTTTCACAAATTAAGGCTCTTTTTTTTTAAAAAAAAGGTATATAAAAGGAGGGGAAATGGCCACATAGAAAGAAATCTTAAATTCTCACCAATTGAGGCTTTGTGCTGTTAGGCATCTTTGGGAGGTCTGTCGCTCTCGTGCGGGGAATCCATGGAGTGCGCTCCAAGCAGAGGTTCATCTGAGCATTCTCTTTTCTTTTTCCGTCAAGGTGTCTCGGGGTCTCTCTGGATCTGAATCCTCCATTCCTTCACCTCCCGTTTCTCTCTTTTTTATTTTTTGTTTTTGTAGGGGCGTTGATTTTTTTTTACTGGTTAATGTATATTATGCTGCTTACTTATGCCGGTTTTATGATTGGGCAGCACTGTAAAAATTTGCATGTGGGGTTTGTTGTGGGGGTAAGAATCTATTTATTTATTTATTTATTTATTTATTTTTTGAGACGTGGCCATTTGTTACAGGGGGCTTAAGAGAGGATATTATTGAAAAAAAAGACATTTATGAAACACAATAAAGTTGATCAAAAAAAGACATTTATAAAGCTGAAATAATATAACACAATAAGGTTGATAAAAAAAAAAAAACATTTATAAAGCTGAAATAATATTGACTGTGAATATTAGTTGGAAAATTTAAAATAATATTGGAGGGGCATTGGAGATATAGTATTGTAGGGCTTCTCGTCCCTACAGACATACTATATTACAGATAGGTGTAGATACACATGCCTCCGAATCCAAATGTTAAATCAAAACCAGATTTTTATTGCTTTATCAACCTTTTTCCTCACGTTACAGACTTTTTGAAAAAATATTTTTTATAATTTGTAAACTTAGAACATTGCCAGAATAATAAAAATGTTAATAAATAATGTTAAAATACACATCTAATCCAGTTTTCATGTTTGTACATTTCTGAAAAAATTATTCAAATACGAAAAAGAAAAAAAAAAAGAAAAGAAGAAGAAAAAGAAAAGTGAATATAATAAAAAAACTTTGGTTTTAATCAAATATGGATGCATGTGAATCTTCACCTATTTGTAATGCATCCTTAACACCAATTCTCATTTAGTTTTCTTTTCTAAAATAAAAAAAAAAAAAAAATTCCAAAGCTTATTTTTGAGAAAATTTGAATTAATATTAGTTTAAAAATTATTATTTATGTTAACATGTTCATTGCCAAGCTGAAAATTGGAATTTTATATGAATAAAAAAAAATCCCTTCCCTAGGGGCCAATATAAATATTATGTTCCATTTCGTTGTGGCCGCTATAGCATTCTTCTTAGAAACTTGGTAGTGATGTCAATGTGATAACACGTGATCGGCCGTTTGGTGAGAAGTCGCACCACGTGATATCGTGTGATTGGCAATTATAACGTGTTAAAGTTATATAACATTCAATTAATGTCACTTGCTTAAAAATTATGCACAAAAGAATAAAACAGGAAAACAGGTTGCTCCTTAACTTTTGGATATAAATGTAGAATTGACAGATGAAAAAAATAAACACCATAAATTTCTTAAGCACACAATAACTGTTTCGGGTCAAAGTGATTAAGCATGGCCTTTCCTCAAGCAAAAAACATAAGCTTGAGTACAGTGTAAAGGAAACAATTTGATACAGCAAGTGCAAAGTAATACTGGCACAGAATTTTGTAATTTTGATTTCTAAAAGGATGTTTTTACCAACATTTTATAAATATTAAAATACATCCATGTTTGTTTTTAAAAAAATGGAAATGGACATAATAAAGATAAGATATATGTTTATAAAATAAAAATATTAAATCTATGTGGAGACACTTTGTGCTGGAATATTAAAGAAAAAGTATAAACAACATTAAAAAGTGCAAAAGAGCAAAAAAGAGATTTTTTTTTTTTTTTTTTTTCGTACAGCCATCTTGGAACTTTTAAGTTCCTTCTTCAGTATTAAAAACAAAAGAATTTACATGACAAAAAGAAAAAAACAAAAAGTTAAAACCTTAAAGCTTGCTAGGCAAGCATGGTCCAAGACCCGGGCCAGAAAGGCAAGTTGTGAAAAGTGTCATGGGTATAAAATAAATAGTACAAAACTTGAAGTGACTCAGCTGAAGTGGGGACCAATAGGAAGTGTAGTATAGAAACCATTTCAAAAGGAGAGGTGTAAGGAATCTAAGAAATTCCGAAACGTCTGTATAGTTTTAAAAAAATTTCTCTCTTCTGTGCTTTTCAACATTGTTTTTACTTTTTTTTTTTATTATAAAAATATTTTCAGTAACAAATTTGTCATCCATGACTGTGGTTTTAGTGACATTTGTTGTTGGCATAGTGACAATTGTCAATATGCTGGCATGAACCCTATATGTATGTATATAATTTATATTTTTTTATTATAAAGTTTAAATAAATTATATAATAGAAATTTGAAATATTTCATACTTACAAAAAGCAGTCATTAGGTAAAACATATTTAGATGATTGAGATCTAGGTTTTGTAAAGGATCTTGGCATTGATGAATTTGCTAGAAAACAAGAATGAAACAAATATAAAATAAATTAAACAATAACAACAAATCTTTGGATAAAACAAAGGAATTGACAAATCGGGAGGAATTTACGAATGAAAAGTACGAAAATCTTAAAAATTATATAAATGTAAAAATTCTTATCCTTACATATATAAAGAGTAAGACATCATTATAGTAACATTTGATATAAGTTCTTTATTTATTTAAAAAATTACCTTTAACAATGCCATACCTGCCAACATTGAAGAATCAAAATAACGGAGATTTTATAAGCGGCATTTTCAGGCCTAAAAAACATTGATGTGCTTTCGACATATGACAGTATTTTAATAGTTTAATCCATGGCTTAAATTATCAAAAAATTATGTGGGTAACTTAAATTTAATATTAAATAAAAATTAAGTAATTATCAATTAAAAATAGTAATATATATAGAGATTTATGAGAATTTTTTTCAGCAAAAACAAAATTTTGCTTAAAAAAATGAAGGTTTGTTGAAGTTTTGATTAAATTATAGGTAAAATTTTTAAAATCTTCAGAATAATGGAGAAATGTTTGAGAATAACGGAGAGTGCAAGACTGTCCCAAAACAACGGAGTCTCCGTTGAAATAATGGAGAGTTGGCAGGTATGCAATGCTCTGTTTTGCTAAAGCATTGTTAAAGGTATTTTTTTAAATAAATAGTTTAAATGCTCTGAATAAAATTTAAATTTTAAATAAGTTCTTTTAGTTTAGTTATAAAGGAATTTCTGAAATGATCCTAACTAAATTCTTATTTATCTACTATAGCAATGTAAAACACTTAAAATATTAAAACTGATAATACTAAATAAATAAATATTGATAATTTTATGACATAAACAGCATAGTCGATACAAAATAAATTAAAAACTGAAAATTAAAAACTCACCACTTGCAAATTCTAATTCTGGATGGCATAAATATTTTCCTTGCAAAGGACGTCTACTGTATGAAAATGTTCCAGTGTCATATTTTATATTAGTTTTATGACTTGATAAATACTCTTGCTTTTGCTTTAATGCATAAAAAGATATATCAAGTGTGCTAGCAACTTGTGGCATGGTTGCTGTCACTAATTTGGGAGAATTACAATAAGTTGGATTAAATTTTTTCTTAAACTCATTTGCTGGTGTTTTCACATTAACTTCTGAATTAGGTTTCTGAAATAGTGACGGTTCTTTCTTTTTTTCAAGATCCCATAAATGTGAATTTATCCATGGCATGCTTTCTTTAACACCAAGAAAGGAATTTTTGTTACAAATATTTTTGGATAATGTAATACCAGTATCGTGTTGTTTCACGTCAAAATGTTTTGATTTAGAAGGATATTGTTTGCTCTCTAACTCAATAGGAAGAATTTTATCTTCTGAAGCTGAGTTTGCCACTTTAAATAACTGATTACCAGGCAAATTATTCTTATTGATTGGAAAGTCTTTAGAATGTTGATAAGTATGATGTTCAATGTTTCCATTGTTTGAATTCTGTCTAGTAAAATCTTCATTTCCAAAAGCTAAACTTTTAGTTAAATTTTCATTTCTATCTTTCTTATTTCTTGTATTTGAGAGCTCAGACATTAACTCATCAAACTGTTTGATGACAGATTCATAATCAAGATTATCATTTTTTTTACTGTACATTTTTAAAACAGAAAACAGAATAGTTCTTCAATAATGTTTTAGTTTTTTAGATACAATATTGATGGCAATTCAATTTATTTTTTTTATCCATGCCATGAAAAGGAGAAGGGAAGAAAAAAACCCCTACATAATGTTTATTAAAAAGTTCTTTGCATGTAACAATGAAGCAAAGTTTTAAAATACTTTCCACTTTTCAAAAAAAAATCACATGATGCTGATAAGTATTTCATAGAACATTTCAAAACTAGAAGAAAAAGAAATAATTATTATAAATACATAATAACACAATGTATGTTTCTTTTTCTTTTTTTTTAATCATGCTATTTGAATACTGCATTACTAAAGCTGTAAAATGTAAAATTAGAATTTAACTTAAATTGCAACAAGTGTTAACTGCCTTCCTTTTTAATAGATAATGAGGCATAGTCATTCTGAAGCATTAGAACAATAGCTATTTTGTCAGTTGTAATGTGTGATAGACACCCACCTCCATGTGTTAGTCAAAAGGTTTTTATTGTAATGTAGTGTCTGCATGTAAAGTTGTGTGTTTTTAATTGTAAATAGATTTGTAAATAAATGTTTCACATTCATTATAAAAAAAAATAAAAAAAGTTGTCCTCTAAGATGAAAGATGACATGATCAAAGTATGACATTCAAAAAACTATTTTTCAATGAGATATCTTTAAAGTATAAACACAAAGTAAAGTAACAAAAAGTTCACCTGAATCCAAAAATCATGTTTTTAGTGGTTGGTCTGTATCTCCCGATAACAATTACTTAGATTATAAGTATTTCAGCAAAACAGTTCGGCACTCCATGGTAACATCTGAAAACACGTGCTCCAATGTTTAGTGACAGTAAAAATATCAGTGTAGTATTATATTTAATAATAAAATCTCTGAATGCTAGTAATAAAATAAATAACTTAAATTATCAAAATGAGAGAAGCATATTATTACAAACATTTAAAATCACCTTACTTTACTTCTTGAGTTTGCCCGAGTACTTGAGCCCCCCCCCCCCCTTCATCAGAGGCAGCTTCGTGGCATCTTGCTTGTTGCTTTGTGATGATATGTTCTTGTGCAGTCCTCCAAACTTTACACCAGTTGTGGTTGATATCTTGCGCCGGGTCGTTGCCATTACAGGTAAAAGGATTAAATTAAATTTCGACTGTTTTGTGGATAGTAGCGTAAGTTGAGTTGTTACAATCAGTAAGTTTGCGAACTTCATTAAAATTGATATTGGTTAGTTCTTCTTTAGCGTTAACTTTGGTAAGTACTGTAGTTATTTTTTTTTAATTTTATGTCTGCGGTGTGTTCTTTTATACAGTTGGTAATTTTTTGTTTTGTCATGCCGATGTAATAGCCAGTATTTTTTTTTTTCTTTAGTAAACGGGATACTATAGATACTGGAAGTTTTCAGGGGATTAATTTTATCTTTTTCATTTTGTATAGTTTGATAAATATTTTTATTAGGTTTTATAGGGATTTTAGCATTGATTTTATTGGCGGCATTTTTAATTTTCTGTGAGATTTTGCGATCGTATGTTATGGCCGGAGTAAATTTTTTTTGGGGATTTTGAAAACAATCTATACCATTAAGTTTTTTACTTCTTTTACAGTGTAGTTTATCAACTAAATCTTTTTTGTAGCCTGCTTTAGTAATAATTTTTCTGATTACATTTAGATCTTTGTTAAGTAAATTTTTATTAGAGCCGGTAGTAATGGCGTGATTAATGTAAGATTGGATAGTATTTAACTTGTATTGGTAGCAGTGGCGCAGCGACAGGGGGGGGTCCAGCGGGTCCAGACCCCCCCCCCTATGAGCTAAGTTTTTTTTCCGGAAATGTATGCACTATGCAGGGCCTGATTATCGCAGTGGCAGGTGGGACCCGGACCCTGAATAGCAGGGGGCCCTAAAACTAATTTCTTTGGTGATTATTTGACGACTATTTGTTCTGTGTTCAAAAATTTTGTTCACTTTTTCAACTATTTTCACATTGTCAAGTACTGAAAGCAAGGGTCTAAGAAAGCATGTGTGCCTCAGGCCTTACATGAAATCAATCAGGCCCTGGCATTACGCATAAAAATTCGACCAGAAATTTGTACAAAAATCGACTTATTTTTACTTTCCAAACATAGGTATGTAAGAAAACTATTGTAATTATGCTATTGCATGCGTTGACGAGACAAGTCCGGACGGCGGAAAGGAAGCAGGGCGTCCCCCAAAACACGGTAAACCATTCAGAGTCCCTCAATTTGTAAAAAAAAAAGAAGGGGGGGGGAAGCATAAATTTATATAATTATAATAAAATTCAGAAAAAAACTTTAGTGAAATAAAATATAGAACTTATAGCATCTATATGCCTCATTCAATAGAGGTGAAAATTTGTACACAAGTTACGAGTCACCATCGCACAAACAGTGTAGATATTGGTGAATCTAGCACTTACAGCTTTACTAAAAGGACACAAAGAAAAATTCTTTATCATTATGGCCTATGGGCCCGAATTTTTTTTATGTGCGATAGCGGCTTTGTAATGTGAGTCAATATATGTGAGTGAACACGATATGATCTAAACGCATAGTTCAAATGAGCTGAAAGTTGATACGTATGTTATAGGTCACCGTAGGACAAATCCGAAGGATTATGGTAAATTTAGCACTTTTTTTTTTTTTTTTTTTTTTTTTTACGGAGGCAAAGAAATTTCTAATTATAGCCTATGGGCAGAAATTATTTAAGTACGATAGCGTCTAAAAGCCTTATTCAACTGAATTGAAAATTTATATACATATTATAGTTCGCCGTCACACGACGGGTAGGAATTTTGTAGAATCTAGCACTTGTAGTTTTTTTACAGGGGAACCACAACGAAAAATTCTTTATCAGTATATGGCTTATGAGCTCAAATTATTTAAAGTGTGATGGTGCCTAAACGCCTTCTTCGATTGACCTGAAAATTTATACACATATTATAGGTCACCGTCGAAAGAACTAGATTTTGGTGAATTAAACCCTTATAGATTTTTACAGCAACACAACAAAAAATTCTTTATCATTATGATCTATGGTCTCAAATTATTTGAAGTGCAATAGTGTAAAATTAAACAGTATACTATACGGAGAAAAATACTCAAACATCGTATTATAATTTTCATGTTTGTTTATTTAACGACTTTTATTACCTTAATTTATTTATTAGCCATTAATTACTTAAAGTTCGGAAAGCGAAGTGGAGTCACTCCATATTTTTTCTTTCATAAAAGCCTTATTGTCTTATCATATTCTCTCGTCTCTTTAAAAATATTAAATAAACATAGTATATATCTTATAATCCACTCTAACCCTATACATGAGTATGCTAGCAAAATTGTTTCACAATACGTATATTCTTGATTTCCACTTAAATTTCTTCAGAAAGTATCCAAGGGGCGAATTACATTATCCTTTTTTGGAAGAATGTTTTTCGGCAAACTCAGGTGTAACAGTTTTGAGAAAACATCTGATTCTAGCGTCAAAGCACTAAATTACCTTTTCACGAAAGGTGACAAATTATTTTGAAACTGGAAACATGGGAACAATAATCTCTGTTAACAGACTTAAATTTGGAGTTGAAATCCTTGTTTTTGATCTCTCGCGTTTTGTGGGCTTTGCAGCAACATGTGTTGTGTGCTATTATTCATTCTCCAGACCAGACGACACCCCGCACAGGTCGCCCTTGGAAAGTATTCTTTTCTTTGTTTACATACATCTAGAATTTCTAAGAAAAAGGGATTATAGATGAGGGTCAGTTTGGGAGAAGACTTCTCTGAGAAATTCAGAATCAATGAAACAATTTAAAAGTTTCTCAGCCAGTTACAGGTTTTAATTTGGTTTTTTAAACAAAGAAGGTAAGCACTTTTCTGTTCATGTTTTAAATGGTTTAATTATAAATTCAAATTACAAATGTTCGAAAGAATTGTATTGGAGTAAGGTTAAGTCCGATTATCTTCTATAGGGATCTAGGTCTGAGTGGAATGCCCTCCGGTCTTTCTGAATGATTTTAGTCCGTATTCACGTGAGTTTTGGAGAAAACAACGACAAACACTGTACGGCTAGACAAAGGAAGGCGGTCTGGGTTCATTCAAAAGGACGATAAGTCTAGTTTTAAATGTTGTAAATCAATAGTTAATTATATAGATCTAAATCAACAGAAAGTGGAAAAACTCAAACAAAATTAATCTCGAATTTTAATAAATTAATTATTAATTAAAAGAAGTTAAATTTATTTGCAAATATAAGATTTAAAGTTCTTTTTTTATTTGGTATTTCTTAAAAAATAGTTTATTTATTTAAATCAAATTGGAGTGTACAGGTTGATATTTTTATTTATTACCAACTATGTGAAAAATACCAGAGCCGGGAATCGAACCCGGGCCCTCCGCTTAATGCACGGATGCTCTACCACTGAGCTACCCTGGCTGATAACCAGCTAGGTATTTCTCACATAATATACGTTGGCAAAGTCACCGAGTCTGCAAACGCAGATATATCAGGTGAAACAATAATAATCGTAGCACAACCCCATAGACCACGAAATTTCAATCTAGAAATTTTTTATTCATGAATTCATCAACCGTGAATATTTATTTAAATCAAATTGGAGTGTACAGGTTGATATTTTTATTTATTACCAACTATGTGAAAAATACCAGAGCCGGGAATCGAACCCGGGCCCTCCGCTTAACGCACGGATGCTCTACCACTGAGCTACCCTGGCTGATAACCAGCTAGGTATTTCTCACATAATATACGTTGGCAAAGTCACCGAGTCTGCAAACGCAGATATATCAGGTGAAACAATAATAATCGTAGCACAACCCCATAGACCACGAAATTTCAATCTAGAAATTTTTTATTCATGAATTCATCAACCGTGAATATTTATTTAAATCAAATTGGAGTGTACAGGTTGATATTTTTATTTATTACCAACTATGTGAAAAATACCAGAGCCGGGAATCGAACCCGGGCCCTCCGCTTAACGCACGGATGCTCTACCACTGAGCTACCCTGGCTGATAACCAACTAGGTATTTCTCACATAATATACGTTGGCAAAGTCACCGAGTCTGCAAACGCAGATATATCAGGTGAAACAATAATAATCGTAGCACAACCCCATAGACCACGAAATTCCAATCTAGAAATTTTTTATTCATGAATTCATCAACCGTGAATATTTATTTAAATCAAATTGGAGTGTACAGGTTGATATTTTAGATTAGCCAGGGTAGCTCAGTGGTAGAGCATCCGTGCGTTAAGCGGAGGGCCCGGGTTCGATTCCCGGCTCTGGTATTTTTCACATAGTTGGTAATAAATAAAAATATCAACCTGTACACTCCAATTTGATTTAAATAAATATTCACGGTTGATGAATTCATGAATAAAAAATTTCTAGATTGAAATTTCGTGGTCTATGGGGTTGTGCTACGATTATTATTGTTTCACCTGATATATCTGCGTTTGCAGACTCGGTGACTTTGCCAACGTATATTATGTGAGAAATACCTAGCTGGTTATCAGCCAGGGTAGCTCAGTGGTAGAGCATCCGTGCGTTAAGCGGAGGGCCCGGGTTCGATTCCCGGCTCTGGTATTTTTCACATAGTTGGTAATAAATAAAAATATCAACCTGTACACTCCAATTTGATTTAAATAAATATTCACGGTTGATGAATTCATGAATAAAAAATTTCTAGATTGAAATTTCGTGGTCTATGGGGTTGTGCTACGATTATTATTGTTTCACCTGATATATCTGCGTTTGCAGACTCGGTGACTTTGCCAACGTATATTATGTGAGAAATACGTAGCTGGTTATCAGCCAGGGTAGCTCAGTGGTAGAGCATCCGTGCGTTAAGCGGAGGGCCCGGGTTCGATTCCTGGCTCTGGTATTTTTCACATAGTTGGTAATAAATAAAAATATCAACCTGTACACTCCAATTTGATTTAAATAAATATTCACGGTTGATGAATTCATGAATAAAAAATTTCTAGATTGAAATTTCGTGGTCTATGGGGTTGTGCTACGATTATTATTGTTTCACCTGATATATCTGCGTTTGCAGACTCGGTGACTTTGCCAACGTATATTATGTGAGAAATACCTAGCTGGTTATCAGCCAGGGTAGCTCAGTGGTAGAGCATCTGTGCGTTAAGCGGAGGGCCCGGGTTCGATTCCCGGCTCTGGTATTTTTCACATAGTTGGTAATAAATAAAAATATCAACCTGTACACTCCAATTTGATTTAAATAAATATTCACGGTTGATGAATTTATGAATAAAAAATTTCTATAGTTTATTTATTTATTTAATATTTTTTCAAATATGTAATTGTAAGGAATTATACACGTATTATGCATTTTTCATCTTCAATAAGTTCAACCCATGTACAAATTTAGAAGTTTAAAACTGAGTCTAGAGTTAAAAGTTTTTCTTGGTCGGACCTAATATATATATATATATATATATATATATATATATATATATATATATATATGTATATATATATATATATATATACGCTGCATAATCTAAAAGGTTTTTTATTAAAATAATGTTTAACGAATTTTCCTATTTAAGATTTATGTACAATTTTAATTCAATCAAAATCCTGAAAGGGGTATAGGTAGTAAAACACTTAATTTTAAAAGAAACTCTTACTGTTTTGGACAAACTTTTGATTTGAACCAAAATTTGTGAATGAAAGTAAATATCTTTAATGTGATTTAATAATTTTTTTTTTTTTTTTGTCCTTTCCATTGTGAGGAAAACTTAAACTAACTGTATTATTGCATGAGATTTTAAAATTATCCTTGAGAAAAATGATATGTACAGTTGGCAGCAAAAGTATCCGAGCACTAGCCAATAACTCCGATATCAAAAAAGTACACTTAATACTTTTTTATTAAATAAATCCTTGTTGAATCATGACTGATTAAGAGCATGAATCGACAAGGATTTATTTAACAAAGCAGTATTAAGTGTACTTTTAATAAACAGGGATTATTGCTAGTGCTCGGATACTTTTGCTGTTGACTGTAGTTCACAGTTTTTCAGTTTGGGTTTGAAATGAATGTTAAACTATTATGATATGAAGGGGTCATTACAAATTTTTCATTTATGTCTTTCTAACATAATGATGAATAAAGTACTTTTTTGCACATCCTTTGCCAGAAAAGGAAAAAAAAAAAAAAAAGCAGTAATTTTTATGAAATTACTGGCATAGTTATTTTTGTTCACTTACATCTAATAGATTCTGAGATATAGTTTTCAAAAATTTTTGGCACTACAACACTTGTTACGCTATATACATCAAAGTTAGACCAACAGTTAATATCATTGTTATTATTATTATTATAACGTAAGTATCACTGATATAAAATGCGGCAAATTCCATGTGATAGATTCTATGGTAGATCTTTAAAAAAAATATGGTAGAAAAACTATTATTTTATAATCTTATCTGCTCCAAATTATCACAATGTAATTAAATGAGACATTTTGTGAAATTATATGCAATTGATCATGCGTTACTGGGGGAACGAAGTTCTTGCACATCATTCAATAAGAAGGAAGGAAGAAAAAAAAAAGGAACTCGCAAAACAAAGAGGGATAAATGGTGTTGGTGTTGGAGTACCCTCCATTTGGTCGTTTCAAAAGATTCTAGAAAAGCCACGAAAGACTTCGAAACGCGAAACCGAAGAGATTCGAACGAGGGCTTTTAGATATTTGAGAAAGCCCTGGTTCGAAACCGGCATTTTCTGTTGACCAAGTTTGCGGGAAAATTGTCAAAACATCCTAATAAAACAAAATTTTGCAAAAAATTGACTGAAAGCTGAAAAAAAGAAAATTAAATTGAAAAAATAGAAGCACAAGGCAGAAACTGGTGTAGTTATTAGATCTTTCAACAACAGTTCAAGTCTTTAGAAACGCAACTAGATACATTAGAATGATATGGAAGAAAGTTTTGTGAAGACCAAGCAATACAGGATTTTGTTGGTTTCTTGTTAAGTTTTTCCTAATTATATACACAATTATGTGCACAATGTAAATTTTCCGTAATTTATTGATATAACTGCCATATGGAAAAAAAAAGAAAAGAAAACTAGTATGCTGCGGCCACCGCATGACTTTCTTATATATTTTTTTATACAAATTCACCAGCAAAAGTAATTTATTAAAATTATCTTCCATGATGATTGCAGACGTTTTACTCCCTAAATATATAATAAATAATAGTATAACATTAAACATCCAAAGAAAGTCAATTTTATTTTGTATATGACATCTTTAAAAAAAAAAAAAAAAAAAAAAAAAAAAGCTTTTTTTGCTTTTTTTTTTTTTTTTGTTAAAAAAATCGATAACTTCAATTTGAATTATCGCAAGTCGATGGTTCAACCATTCGTTTTAAAGGTATTGTATGGATGAGCTCTTTTGAAAGATACACAAAATTAAAATTCGACTCCCCCCCCTCGGGGGGGGGGGGGGGACTTCCCTCTTCGGGGGGAGGCATTGCTCCTATATATACAATTTTTCCCCAGTTAACTATCATTATTTATTACAATTATTGTTATTATTTTTTTTCCATAATGATTATTAAAAATAATTCTCTTTACATACATTTATACGTAATTTTGTCCAATACCATCATATTAAAATTTTAGAAAAAGTGGGATGACAATGTTGGACAATTTCCTCCAAAATTTGATAGGCACTAATTTATGTCAAAATGCATCTATATATAAAATTTTCTGAAATTCTGTGCTGTAACTCCTAGTGATGTGGATTCGGTAAATACCCAGTGGGTAGGTAAATATTTTTTGGGTATTTACCCGAGGCCTGGGCAAATACCCCAAAACTGGGTATTTTGGGAAAAAAAAATTATATATACTGTATTGCATACAATAATTTGACTGACTAATGCACATGAAGAATATTAATTACTGCTTTAATTATATTTTCTGGATTTTGTTTATTTTTTATCTTTTTAATTTCATAAAGGGGCTTTTACTTATTAAATGTTAATATATTTGATCAATTTTAAGTGGGAAAGAAAAAGGTCCTGCTTTGAACTTTAGGCGACTGCTTTGACTGTTAGGCAACTCTCTACTTATTGTCACTGGAAACTAAAGCCAATATTGGGGGCTTGTATGGGGAATTTTGCCCTATTATAAATCATTAGCCAATACATATTTTTAAATTGTGTTTTGACATTCGGGAAATTCACAACTGTTAAATTGATTATTATTATCTAAAAATTGATTTTTAAAAATTTTTAAGTATTGTATTTTGAAGCTGTAAAATTCAAAATATCACTTAATCAAAATTTGCAACATGCTTGGAATATACAGTACCCGCTGCTTATTAAAATCACATTCGTCCTGGCTCCTGAACTAAAGTGATTTTATTAAGCAGCTGATTTTTATATCCGGTGAAAGATCCTGCAACTGCACTCAAAATAGAGGTATTACTTTCTTGAATACGGAAAGAAATTTGAAAAGGTAACGAATAATGTAATTAATAAGTAATATTAATTAAATTTTGATAGATAATTAATTGATTGTTCATTCAAAATAAATAAATTAAATACATCCCAAGTTTCAATGCTCTTTCCTTTGAAGAAAATCATTATTACTTTCCCTAAAGTTCATGCATTTTTTATTTATTTATTTAAAATCTTTCCGTTTAAATCTCTTGTTTCTTAGTTATTTTAAAATAAGAATTAGAAATTATTTTTTAATAATTAAAAATTTAAAAAGAAAAAAAAATCACTTGCAAACCAAATCAAATTTGTAACTTATTACCGCAAGAAAACGTTCCTTGAAATTGTCACTGAGACAAGTGATTGGGCGTGTGTAATTTGTAAAATTTTGGACAAAAAGAGATAACAGTGAGATTGCTTTCCTTTTTAGTTAAAAAAAAAAAAATAAATAAATAATCCGCAGAATAAAAAAAAAAAATAAATAAATTAATGCGCATGAATTACATCTTTTGCTGCTGAAAAGATTTCTTTTTTTTTTTTTTTTTTTTTTTTTTTAAAGTCTATTAACCAACGATGCTGATTTTACTAAGCAGCGGTTTAAAAAGTAGTTTGTATTGATTTGATTACGGTTCTGGTAAAGGGCAAAATTAACGGTCGCCTAAAGGTGGAAATTAAGAAATTTGGTTGGTGGCCACTGGCCACTAGCCTTCATTTTTTTAGTGGCCACTTTTAAAAAGTTAGTGGCCACTAGTTAGTGGCCACTGGCCACTCGCTGATAAAAGTAAAAGTAAAATAAAATTTTCTTTTCTTTAATTTTTTCAATGTTCAGTCTCGACAAATCATTAAGAAAATAATTAAGGTAGTCAACTTTTTGAAACTCATCCACAATAATACATTTCTGATAAATTTTAATAAATGAAATAGGAATAGATTTACATAATTTATACTATGAATGTAAGAAAATACTATTCAATACAAAATTCATATGTTTAAAATGCTCTTTTGGTTATATTATTTTATAACAGAAAATTTCTGATTATATTGCCCCTTCACTATCCTGAATGGTGTCGATTTTCTACTTTTTCAAAAAAAAAAAAAAAAAAATCTTTGATTCATGAAAATATATTAGTATATGTAAATAAAAAAAATATTTTTTTAATAATACTTTTTTATTTTGCAAGTTTCTTTTTCCTTTTTTTTTCATGTTACAAATGAATTATAAATTAATTTTTCTTTAATAATAATGAATTTTTAATAATTTGCAATTATAATCCCCCTCTCTAACTGAATTTAGAGAGTGTGACTGGTACAGACATTTTTTAAAAACTATCAATTCGTGTTCAGGATACCCCAAAACGTGTAGATCCGTCAAAAAACGGAGGTCGAAAATTTTCACGAATCCAATACTTTCTCTATATTACATATAGAAGAAAGTAAAAAATAGTTCATATGCAATAACAAATATTAAATAATATGTAGTAAATAAATAAAATATTCAATAAATTATGCATTCTTCTGATTAAGAACTAAAAATATACATACATATATTATTATTATTTTTTTTTGTTTTTTTTTTAAATAATAACAGAAAACGCACTTACCTTTTTCCGAAAAAAGATGTTATTTTTACAGAATTATCTGTAGCTCCACGTTTACTACCACTACGGTTGCTTTGCGATTCAGGATTTTCTTTAAACCTCTTCATATTAAAGCAATAAATCCAAAATTTATATTACTATATAAAGCTTGTTTTAAAGATTGAAATTTCGAGAAACCACGCGTATGACTGAATGCGATACGGCCGTTGGGAATGGATAGAAATGCCAAGTTTGAAAAGAAAGTGGTATAAAATAACAAAGAAAATGCGTCGAATGACGTTTTTAATTTTTCTGCGAACGTAATACAATCGGAGTTTCAGCCGATTGATTATCTCACGAGCTTCCTTTTCGTCTCTGTCTCCCGAAAGTCGGCCGAAACTCTCATTTTGGCATTTTTAAAAAATCAAAATCTAATACTTTTATAGAAAAATGGAAAAAAACCATACGTTTTTTTAGTATATGAATAAGACTACCTGCCAACTTCCAGTGTTTACTGTTAAAATTGACTTCCGAAAATGTCTGTAAGTGGCGATGTTAGATTTGAGAAAGCCTGAATTCGAGGCGAACGGCGCGTTTACTGCGAAAACGCCTACACGCGATCCAAGTTTGCTTTGGAAAGAAAATTCTATAAAGAATGGGTATGGGTAGAATAATTTTAAGTGTTTACTATTAAAATTGACTTCCGAAATATGTTTGCAAGGGGCGAGGTTAGATTTTAGCACAGCCTGAATTCTTTGCGCGGCGCGTTTACCGCGAAAAAGCCGCCGCGTGATCCAAGTTTGCCGTGGAATGGGGTATATTTTATAAAGAATGGGTAGAAGAGAAGTGGCCACTGCAGTGGCGACCAAAGGCAATTTCTTTAGTCGCCACTTTTAAAAATCTAGTCGCCATGTGGCGAGTGGCGACCGCTAATTTCCAGCTTTACGGTCGCCACCGGCCACATGGCGACTTAATAAAAAAAGATGGTGATTAAAAATTATGCATCGATCGCCACTAAAGTCGCCACTTTTTGTGATCATTAAAAGATTCTAAAAATCGAGCGACGGTAGGCAATCGAGGCCTTGTGATTTTCAATCTTTTTCCATCCATGGCATAAATGTCAATGTTCATTTTAAACTTGCTTCATTATATTCTACAACCTATAAAGAAGTAGAATTGTTTAATATATCTCACTCATATAATTTTTGGACCCCCCCCCCTTTCCCTCCCCCTAACGATCTGTGATCACACAGCTTATAGAAAGTGTTATAATTTCTAATCATTCTCCATTTGCTGCAAAAATATAAATATCTATTTTAAACTTACTTTATTAGATTCTAGAATCTGTAAAGAAGTAGAATTGTTTAATATCTCTTACTCATAATTCTTCCCCCCCCCCTTCAACGATTGGCAATTACATGCTCCATTGAAACCTTGTGATTTACAATCTCTCTCCATCCATAACATAAATGTAAATATTCATTTTAAACTTTCTTGATTACATTCTAGAACCTATAAAGAAGTATATAGATGTATCCCCCCCCCCCGCCACACACACACACACACGTGCGCTCCATTTCAACTAGCAATTAATGATCAAATGTCCTGCAAAACACAATCTTTTTCCATTATTATCTCCATAGTATTTAATGTATATTTAACCCATTTAAGGTATTTGACAAATGTGTGTATCAAAATTTGATTTGGCTTAAATGTGTATTTTTCAAAAAAGTATGTATTTGCTTTCTTTTGAGTAGAAATCTTCCTTTTTCCTTCCCATTTTAAAGTAGAAATCTCCCTATTTTTAAAGCTACAAATTTGGCAGCTAAGTAAATTATTTTTAATGAAGCAGCTAAGTTTCCATATCTATACTTTTTAAGAGGAAATATTTTAACTCTATTGAAATAAAATCATTTAAAAAAGTGTGTCTTTAGAAATAAGAAAAAATAATAAAACTGCTAACTGTATTTACACATGACCATGTAAAAATTGTGATGATGATGAATCAGCTGATTCATTTACTAGAAAATATCAACGTGAACTGTGAATGATAACAGCTTATTTCACTTAAATAAATTGAAAAAAAAAAGTACTACTGAATTATCTGAAAGATAAAAACTTTTGCTGTTATTATTACAGCCCTAAGCAGATTTTAATTTAGGATGTGTAATTTAGGATTTTTAAAAAGAGCGTAATTACAAATTACTATTTCAGTGTCCCTGTGTTAGTTTTATTATTGTATGTATTTCTTATTTTCATATTTTTTTAGTGGTAATTATACCGCAATGCTTTTTGCAGTCTGAAAGAAATAGTCTTATCATGTGAAAAGTGGCCACTAACTTAAAAAAGTGGCTACTAATGAAACTGACAGTACCGGCCACTGGCCACTAATGAATTTTCCCAGTTTTGCCCTTTAGGTTCTGGTAATTTGATCAGATTAACCAGCTGATTTTATTAACCAATGAATTTATTAAGTGGCAGTTACTGTATTTTATTTTTGATCTTAAGTTATATATATTTCAAGTTTAAACCCCGCTCTCTATCTCTCAATCTTTTGGTTGTTTTTTTAAATGTCCTTTTAGGATTATTTTAATATGGTTGCAAAAAACCCTGCAATAATTCTCAGGACTTTTTAAAATAGTATCACAATTCCATTTGCAATTGTATCTAGCTATCTTTTTTTTTTTTTTTCTTTTCATTATCAGTTTCCTTTTTCATTTAAAACCAAACTCAACAGTTTCTTTCAGTTTAAATTAATTAACATTGCTATTAAAAATTTGAAAATACTTTATAACTAAAAAAGATCTAATATTTATGTTGCTAACTTTTCTTTACACACTCTGTCTTTCTTTCTTTCTCTCTCTCTATATAAATGCCATATTATACACAAATACAGACATTTTATTCGAATAAAGTTCATTGAAAAATAAATACCCAGGTAAATACCCATTTCGGGTATTTACCTGGGTATATACCTCAGGTATTTACCCTTAAAAATAAATACCCGGGTATTTTACATCACTAGTAACTCCTGAAATACATTTGCTATAAAATTTTGTCACACATACAGATAGACATTTTCTAAAAATGCTCAAATCATGATCTAGACTACTCAAAACGTATAAATCCATCGAAAACACGAGGTCAGAACTTTTCACGATTCTAATATTTTCTTCTATTAAATATCGAAGAAAGTAAAAATAAAACATGAAACGATTTGTGACGATATTTTAGGTCCATTTTTAGAGATTTTATTCCTGTTTTACATTTGTTTGAATATGTTAATTTTATTTCGAAATTTGAGGATATGACTTTGAATCGTGCTGTTAGGGTTATCCCTTTTTAATAAGAAAAAATGTGATATGCAAAAATCTTAAAATAACTCGAAAAGTATTTTTTCCTCATTATTATTTGATTTAATTATTATAATTATGTTAGGTATGGTAGGTTTCTCAGATGTGGTAGCTCATGACAACCTAAAAAAAGGGGACCGATCCATTGAACCAGAAAAAAGTAGTATGTTGTGGCCACCACATGACTTTCTTCTATATTTTCCTATACAAATTCACTCAGTAACATTAAAAAAAAAAAAAAAAAAAAAGATTTTTTTTTTCCAAGTTTTCTTTTCGTTAAAAGTAAAAAAAAAATCGATAACTTTGTTTTAAATTATCACCCATTTATAGTTCAACCATTCGTTTTAATGGTGTTGACGGGACCTTTCGAAAGATACCCATCTTGAAATTTTACCGCTTCCCCCCAGGGGAGAGGAAACGATGCTTCCACATGCACAAAATTTTTTTCCTTATTAACTACTACTATTGTCAATAATTCATATTAATTTTACAATCACAGGTTAAGAATAACTCTCATTATGTACATTTATACGACATTTTGTCCTATACTGCCATGTTAAAAGTTTAGAAAAAATACGATCACAGCGCCACCTATTAAGCGATTGATCCCCAAATCTAATCAGCACCAGTTTATATCAGGAGCCAACTAAATACCAAGTTTGGTTAAATTTCGTTAAAAAAAAATTACGATTTTTTTTTCTTTTGTTAAAAGTAAAAAAAATCTATAACTTTGTTTTAAATTATCACAGATTTATAGTTCAACCATTCATTTTAAAGGTACTGACGAGACCATTCGAAAGATACCCATCTTGAAAATTTACTCCCCTCGAGGGGGACTTTCCCCCCAGGGGGGGGGTGGGGGGTGGAGAGGCTCCTACACATACAAAATTTTTTTCCCAGTTGACTATCTCTATTATAAATAATTTTTGTAAATTTCATAATGATTACTAAAAAATAATTCTCTTTATGCACATTTATACAAAATATTGTCCTATATCACCATGTTAAAAATTTAGAAAAAGCGGGATGGCAACGCAACCTGTAAGACAATTTTTACCAAAAGTTGATAGGCACTAATTTATGTCAAGGTGCAACTACATACCAATTTGTATGAAATTCTGTGCAATAGTTCCTGAGATACAGTTGCCACAAAAGTTTGTCACACACACACAGACAGACAGACAGACATTTTCTAAAAATAGTCAAATTGTGTTCTACAGCTCTCAAAACGTGTAAATCCATCAAAAACCCGAAGTCGAAAATTTTTACGAATCCAATACTTTCTCTATATTACATATAGAAGAAAGTAATAATTGTAATTTTAAATGAAGACAGCTATAAAAAACTCACATATAGGGCCCGACCTAGACTACCTTGAGCCCCGGGGCAAGCTTTTTCTGGGGGCCACGCTTGCAGTGGCATGGAAGGTCTTTACGTCGCAGAATATCTGCATGCGATTCTGAGTGGGCCCCTTAAAGAGGAGGGGCCCAGGGCAGCTGCCCACATGCGTTAGAGTTAGTCAGGGCACATATATAAAATAGGTTCCAAATGGCCCTTCATGCTTTTTAGTTTATTATCTTCTCCTTTTTGGGCCCCCCCCTACCGAAATTTTCTGGCTGCGCTACTGATTGGTAGGGAGTTTTACTTTTATAATTTATGATTTCTGTACTAGAATTAGGTTTATGGTAGACTGTAGTTTCCAAAGTGTTATCGTCAGTTTTAATTATAGTTACGTCTTGACATAAACATCCAATTCACCCATGAAGATGAAATTAATAGTATCCTTAATTACCTTGACATAAGTATAATTAAAACCGACGATAACGCTTTGGAAACTACAGTCTACCGTAAACCTAATTCTAGACATAAAATTTAAAAAAAAATAACTACAGCACTTACTAAAGTTAATGCTAAAGAGCCAATCAATATCAATTTTAATGAAATTCGCAAACTTGCCAATTATAACAATGCAACTTACACTGCTAATCGCGAAACGGTCGAAATTTTATTTAATCCTTTTACCTGTAATGGCAACGACCCGGCACAAGATATCAACCGTAACTGGTGTAGAGTTTGGAGGACTGCACAAGAACAGATCATCACAAAGCAACAAGCAAGCCGCCACAAAGCTGCCTCTGATGAAGGGGGGAGGGGGGGGATGCCCTCCCGCAAGTACTCAGGCAAACTCGAGAAGTAAAGTAAGGTGATTTTAAATATTTGTAAAATAAATAACGTTCAATATTCCGTTACATCTTGACTTGGCTAAATAATAAACACACTCCTTCAAGATCCTAACAGAATTGATGACCTACTTACATTGCTCTTTGATCTTGAAGCAGGTCACAGGCAGACTAACGTCTCATCTGCACATTTTTAATTCTTTTGAGAGATAAGAACTAACTATAAAAAGGGATAATATTAAAATTTATTTACATTATATAAAATCACACAATATTTGTCTTTTTTTTTTTTTTTAATCATCCCTCCCCCCCTCCAAGAAAGTGAAAAATACAGGTTTTAATAAAATTCCAGAGTGCATTTCTCCTATTTTATTTTTTAATTCACCAAATTAACCATAATTTGCTTTTAAGGAGTAAAAATAGCATGTGGCATGTTTCTTATATTATCTGAAACCAATTTTCACAAATCTCTAAAATTTGAAATTGCCGTGAACTTTGCAATTTCGGATTTACGAGCTTAAACCATGATAAATTATTACTTAAGTAATTATTTGTTGTTTTATCAGTAATTATAATCTAATAATGTTTTACTAAATGATGACAATAATACATTTTTTTTTTTTTTTTAATTAATCGCGCAGGTTGCTGTTAATATCTGGTTGTTCCAGTGAAAGGCATGAACATAGCTACCAACTTTTCTGTTTTTTCCGGAAACTTCATACCTGAATTTTTACTTTCTTTTATATTCAAGAAAGTATTGGTTTCATAATTTTTTTTTACTTCTGGTTTTTGATGGTTTTATATGTTTTGATAGGTTTAGAACAAGAACTTGTGGCAACTATATCTCAGGAATTAGAGCACACGATTTTATATAAAATTATATGTAGTTGCACTTTGACATAAATTAGTGTCTATCAAATTTTGGTGCAAATCACTCAAATTGTCAATGTGACACAAAATAAGAGAAGGGAGAAGGTATATATAACAGCTTTATATCATAGTATTTAGTAACGTGAATATTATTTGCTTACTAGAGAATAACGTATTTATCCTTTGCTTTTCGAGACCTTTAAAATTTATGACTTTTGAAACGGGTCTATACTATAAAATGTCTTCGATGGTTTGAAATATCACATAATACATATACTCACATACTTTACAAAAAAAAAAAAAAAAATCATAAATAGTTTTAATTTAGGTATTTATCCAATCAACATAAATATAATTATTTTGAAACTTTTCTATTTTTATTAGTATTTTAAAATTGTATAAATTGCTTTGTGCATTTCGGTTATTTGTTCACAAGGCATTTTTTATTTACACAAACTAATTAATTTTTTTTTCACAAATTATTTACAAAATTTACAAATGGAGTATCATTTTCAAAAACCTGGTTTAACCCCTGTATACAGATAGGTATAGAAAGAGATACTGCAGGGGGTTGAAGGGAACGACAGCCCCCCTCAGAAACGTATCAGTTTATGTAGCAAGTCATAAAGTTATGTCGCAGTCAATATATAAGTATATTATATAATAAGGAATAAATAAAAATTATCTGCTGAATAATGTGTGATGCAAATAAGATGTTGAGGCTCCTGATCTGCAGATCCACTAGTTGCTGAAACGTGAGTGGAGCCCTCCATGTGGAGACTTAAAAAGTTTTTGGGTTCTGTCTGTCCGTCTTGCGATAGCAGCCGCAAAAATCACGCTATTGACTTGCAATTTGGTATACATGTTCTTAAGCCACACTGAATTAGCAGTACAGTTTTGGGTGTGTATTCTATTTGTAGTTTGTGTATAGGGATACACCAAAGTTTTTTTTTATCATTATGGCCTATGGATAGAATTTATTTGTAGCCCAATAGTGGCTGCAAAAATCCCTGATTGACTTGCAAATTGCTACATGCGTTCAAGCTCATATAGAAATAGCTGCATAATTTTTTATGTCTATATTGCTTATGTATTGCGTACCGGGATACACCAAAGTTTTTCTTATCATTACGGTCTATGGTGTGAATTTTGCTTAAACGCATTTTAATATTGTTACTCTACATTCAACAAAATAAAATTATCGTACATTACTGTGATGCTTAAACTCATCTTTTCTGTAGAAATATGTGTGCTTAGACTTCAAAATTAATTTACAGATCCTTACAAAGTGTTCCGACAATGTCACATAATCATCCAAATTATGTCAAATTTCAAACAATTATTCATGAAAAACGTAGAATAAGTCGAATAGTTAAAAGTACATTTTAATGCGTTTATATTGCATTCAACATAACAGAATTAACATACATAATAAAGATACTTAAAAGCATGTTTTAACTAAAAAATTAAATAAATAAAGTATGTATAGACAAAAGAATTATGACGACATTCTGTAATCATCCAATTGATGTCAAATTAGTTTGAAAATGTTAATAAGTTATAATTAATTAGGTGCATTCTTCTTATTGGTATCCATAATAGTTGTTGCTCCTTTTCAGGGACACACAAAAGAATATTGTGCTATTTCGGTCTATAGACGGTATTTCTTAAAAGACTATTTTAACATGGTTATGTGCCATTAAATACAATGATATGTTATTAGAATGCTTAAAAGTATGTTTTTTCTGTGGAAAATTGTGGGCATAAAATTGGTAATCAGTTTACAGTGTTACACAAAATAACTCCCCCAATATTTTTAATGCTATCACTTTGCATGAAATTTGGTACAGGTATTTATGAGTTACAAGAAATTAATACAAGGCAATCAGAATCAGACACTACGAAAAAAATATACAGCCGCGAGAGGGGGGGGGGGGAGATAGATGTTATAAATTATTAAAAGATATTTAATTAAAAGAACTTATTTAATGAGATAGTAGATAATTGTATATTATTTAATTTTTCCTGGGGATATTTTCCAGATTTCGTATATAAAATGGACTATGGGGCAACTTGAACACTTTTACTATATTTGAAAACTCTTTGTCTGAGTTATAATAATACATATGATATTTGTTTTATATGTTAACTGTAAATTAAATAAAAGTGCAATTTTAAATAATGATTTTAAAAAATCTATTTGAGTTTTGAGTTTTTTCAAGTGGGTTTTTAAAAGATCTTAATGAGATAATAAATAATTGTATATTATTTTTTCTGGGGATATTTTCAAGATTTCGTATATAAAATGGACTATGGGGCAACTTGAACACTTTTACTATATTTGAAAACTCTTTGTCTGAGTTATAATAATACATATGATATTTGTTTTATATGTTAACTGTAAATTAAATAAAAGTGCAATTTTAAATAATGATTTAAAAAAATCTATTTGAGTTTTGAGTTTTTTCAAGTGGGTTTTTAAAAGATCTTAATGAGATAATAGATAATTATATATTATTTTTTCTGGGGATATTTTCAAGATTTCGTATATAAAATGGACTATGGGGCAACTTGAACACTTTTACTATATTTGAAAACTCTTTGTCTGAGTTATAATAATACATATGATAATTGTTTTATATGTTAACTGTAAATTAAATAAAAGTGCAATTTTAAATAATGATTTTAAAAAATCTATTTGAGTTTTGAGTTTTTTCAAGTGGGTTTTTAAAAGATCTTAATGAAATAATAAATAATTGTATATTATTTTTTCTGGGGATATTTTCAAGATTTCGTATATAAAATGGACTATGGGGCAACTTGAACACTTTTACTATATTTGAAAACTCTTTGTCTGAGTTATAATAATACATATGATATTTGTTTTATATGTTAACTGTAAATTAAATAAAAGTGCAATTTTAAATAATGATTTAAAAAAATCTATTTGAGTTTTGAGTTTTTTCAAGTGGGTTTTTAAGAGATCTTAATGAGATAATAGATAATTATATATTATTTTTTCTGGGGATATTTTCAAGATTTCGTATATAAAATGGACTATGGGGCAACTTGAACACTTTTACTATATTTGAAAACTCTTTGTCTGAGTTATAATAATACATATGATAATTGTTTTATATGTTAACTGTAAATTAAATAAAAGTGCAATTTTAAATAATGATTTTAAAAAATCTATTTGAGTTTTGAGTTTTTTCAAGTGGGTTTTTAAAAGATCTTAATGAGATAATAGATAATTATATGTTATTTTTTCTGGGGATATTTTCAAGATTTCGTATATAAAATGGACTATGGGGCAGCTTGAACACTTTTACTGTTTTTGAAAATTCTTTGTCCGTGTTATAATAATGCATATAATATTTGTTTTACATGTTAACTGTAAATTAAATAAAAGTGCAATTTTAAATAATGATTTAAAAAAAATTATTTGAGTTTTTTCAAGCGGGTTTTTTCAGGTCATCCAAAATCAAGCCAATCCTGAAACTAATAAAACGAGAAACTTTACTATAGCTGACGTATCTATAATTTACCTTGAATAACTAAATTTACACGAAAAATAAAATTTTAACAAGAAAAAACATTTATTTATTTATTATACCCTTGTCCAATTTCTAGCCTCTTTAAAATGTAACCAAAGATAGTTATGAAAAACATAATATTATGCATGATACAATTACAATAAAATGAAACAATTTGAAAAATGTAACTTAAGATAGAAAATATCATTTTGATTTATTAAATTTTATAATGTCATAAATAAATACAGAATATCTAATATTAACAGTATCATAAATAAGTTAATAAAACTATACATACGCATGTAAAAGACATGTAACACAACACACTACGATTCATGTTTGTAAGGATAAAACAAAAATAATCCACATTGTTTATTTATATCCAGTAGTAACTCCACTAAAAATAACTAAACTATAAAAAAAAAAATAGAAATAAACTAAAATAATTTTAAAAATTACTTTTATTTTGAATATGAATTAATAAAAAAATCACATAATGTTTTATCATACAATTATTTATATTTGTTCTTTCATTTTGAACAGAAAAATAGCCATAAAACAATGTTATTACTTACAAACTTTGAATAAACACCATAAAATGCAATAAACTCGCCAATTTATTCAAAGTTTGTAAGTAATAATTTTTACAACGCCAGTTTTGTGATGCTTCTTTATTAAATAAAACAATGTTGTTGCTAGGTTCCCTAATATAAGTTAAGAAAAATGGCAACGCTAAATTGACATATCCAGTGTCAAATCAGAAGTAAATATTTTTGTCAACAAGGTGACTTCAGATTTGCTGTTTTGTGTTTATAGGCCATTTGTAGAATTGTTTAAACAGCAAATTTATTCCACCTAAACTCAAAAATTGTTTTGTCGAACAGTAATAAACTGTTCACTTTATTGCATATTTTTATCATTTTGTAGAAATCTCAGTTTGATATATTATTTTAATCATTTTTTAAAAACAATTTATTCTACGTTTCTTGTGTTGATCTGCTGCCCAATGCTTAGCTACATTACAAATCTGTATTTTGTGTCTAATGAAGAATATGTTGAAAGTATAAGAAGATTTTGCAGCTTCAGAAATTTGAAAAGAAATAGAGGCATTCAAACCCATCCTAGAAGTATATTGAAGAACTTTTCCGTTGCAGTTTAAATTTACCGTTGAGACATTCTAGCATAATTCGTGTTAAATATTTTTCCGTTAAAATCTTTGTAAAATTTCTGCATTGTGATACGTAATTGGATGATTATGAAGTTCCTCGAAAGTAGTCGATTTGAAGCTATAAATTCAGCTCTTCGTTTTCAAGCTGGAGATTGCTTTATTCGTGGAAGGTTTGTATTTATTCATAAATTTTATCAACTTGTATCAGTTTGCCGTATCAACACATTGAAAATTATGAAGCTTTATTAATCATATGACTAGTTTATTATTATTTTGCTACTGTCCTGATTTAAAAATCTCCTGTTTTAAATTATTTAACCTTGTTTAAGCATGTTTTATTATTTTATATATGTATTGTGTATTAAAACTGATGTGTGATTTCTGGTAGCCCAGATATATAAGTTTAAGAAATTTTTCCTGTATAATATTTAAATGATAATATACATGTCGTACCCTGGCCAAAAAAATCACACAAGTCAAAAAATGACAATTTTGAATTTATCATTAACAATCTGTACCAAGTGCCTGAACCTCAACATACACAAAAAGCACCACATCTCTAGTTCGAAAATGATCCAATTGCAAGGCAGTTATTGATGTCAGTTTTATGTCAATAAAGTATCACAGCAATCACTGATACATGTATGAATGCTTCATGCTCATAAAAAAACAAAGCACAGGTTTTAAAAATGTCACAAACACCAGTTATACCTAAAATTTGTAATAGCACTTTTTTAAAAGCACCTGTTATAGTCTTTTAAACACACAAAAACATTTAAGAGGAAATAATTTAAAAACCCCCCTCTCTATTCACAAATCCTAATCAAAAGCATACAATTTATAAAAATGCCAAAAGCACCTGTATGCCCAGTGGCAGAAAATTTTGTAGCTGTCTGCGACAGGCTTTTAAAATTCCATAATCTGTCTGCAAAATTTGCGTGTAATCAGGGGTGAAAATGGCTTACACTCAAAAAGCCTGAAAGCAGATTGGGGGGGGGGGGGGGGGGCTTAACATCAGTGGTGATCTCATGCAACAGTACACGAATACAATTTTACAGCAAAACAATATAGTATAAACATTTGTGTGTATTCATTCAATTCAACTCATTTAATTAAATATTTTATAGCAATGTTTGACACAACACAATATAAATGATTATAAATAATAAAAGTATTAGTTTTAGTTTTGATACAGAACATTTTTTTTAAATGAACTGTTATTTGAAAGTTGCAGACAAATTTTTTTTATCAGTGCAGATAAAAACTGTCCGCAAGCCGTTTTTCTATGTCCGCGACTATGTCGCCGTGTCGCGGTGTTTCTGCCACTGGGCCTGTATGTATATATATATATATATATATACTATAAATATTAAATAAGTAAAGCACTTTAATCCCTATTTTAAAGAGATATATAATGTCAATGTTTGTTTCACACTGTGTATAATCTTACCTTTTCAAATTATCCCATTTCAAAATGTACGTCCTCAACACAATTGCATGAAATATCTTAGTTGTATACTACGTAAAATGTTATTAAATATATATCAAACAAATTTATATAAATAACTTACCTCTAAAGTATTATCCATATTAGATACTGAAGTTCACCTTACTATACAAAAAACAAAATTCTTTAAAACATGAGTAAATACCCAAACAATTCAGTTATTTTTATTCTCACCAAAATTTCATATAGTAAACCACTGTATATAAAAAAAGTTTTCAAAAATAATTTGTAAGCATTACACTATTTTCAAAACATACATAAATAATTAAACATGTTCACCCAAGTGCATTTCTGTACTCTTTCCATTAAAGCTTCCGCGATACTCTCAAACAGATGACATAACACAAATGTAGCAGATAACAAAACGGAAGTCAGACACAGAAGCTGCTCTCCCACAGTCTTCTACCTTCTGCAAACTAACACACTTACATCAATACGAAATACGCCAAATGGATGAGGACCACGAAACTAAATCTTATCCAAATAATTTAATGATTTCTTTGAAAAATCAACAAATACTAGCTGTAAAACTTAATTGTAAAAAAAAAGGTTGTGTACATTTTTTATGCATAATGTACATGTAATGTGTAATGATTATATATAATGTGTATAATTTTTTTATTATTTAGAATCGAAGGTTATTCTTGCAAAATGGCTGGTGATCATAAAAAGTTATTTAAAATGATGAATGCTGATGCAGGAGCTAATGACTTACAAGCTCTCTCGCCGCCTCGAAGTATGCTTACAGCCACAAGTCCTTCTAGAAGTTACAGGCAAGTATATTAACATATTGTTGCTCATATTATAATGTAAATTAGTAGTGTTCACATTTTTTTTTTTAAAGGGCAGGGCGAGTTTAGCGAAAATGACACTTATTTGTGAGTAAAAGGTGAGGTCACATACTGATAGATGAATGGGCACTTTCGACAGACGAGAGCACTTTCTTCACCACTCACTAAATTATTTATAAAGTGTACAGTCCACAAATTAAGATAAATACAAATAAAAAGAGAACACCCATCTATCTCATCACCTAATTAATGGAGAAACACAGCAAGTACCATACTTCTCAGATTCATATGTATTTTAATTTAATTATTTATTAAAACTGTAAGTTTAGTAGCCATTTACAGATGTAAACATGCAATGATGTTAAAATTTGTATTTTCAATAAAGCACAATTTTGACTTTAAATGTTCTAGAGAAAATTTTACCTCCGGATAATAAATTAGAAGTAATTCGGCATTTTTAAAATCTGGTTTCCTAGTGGCAATAGTTTTTTTGGTGTATCTCAAAATCTACTTGACCAAAAGAGCTGAAATTTCATAAAAACTATAATTAAAATAATTAGGACCCGGTAAAATATTTGTAGTACAATATTTCTAATTTACAATTCAAGAATTTTTACTTAAATAATTTCAAAATTTATTTTTGAGATAATTTTATTTGAAAATTTTTAAATTGTAATCTGCAAATACTTTAAAAGTTAGTGTATATGTAAATGCCTTAAGCATTGTTTCCCATAAATAATTAAATTACACCTAATTCTATAAAAAATGTATGGTATCTATTTTTTTCTCTCTGATATTTGCTCGATCAGATAGATAAAAGTGTTATGTGTTATAAGTCTGTATTGTTATTTTTAAAAAAATAGAATGCACCTAGTTTTTTCGAAACTTTAAAAAAAAAAAAAAAAAAAAAAAACTACACTGCATGTGCAAAATAAATGTAAAATTAACAATATTTATATTTATAGTCATAATTAATTGTTAAAATATACTATAATTTCTCCACTAATCGATAAAATTAAAATTACCGTCTTTTTTTAAAACTGATTCTCAAAATTCGCGATGTTTTTAAGATTGATCGTCAAAATACATAATTTTTTTCATCACTAATCAATGCAATTGCTGTGGCATTTGTCGTTAAATTCCCAAATACTCAATTATTTCGTTGCTAAGAGATGAAATTTATGCGTTTTTTTCAAAGCTGAATACCGAAATACGCAATAATTTTGCAGCCGATTTCGAAAATACAGGATTATTTTCACCGTTGTCATTTTTTATAGTCAAAACTAACATTTAATCACAAGTAATTCTCAAATTCTGCTATTATTTTGCCGCTAATCAATGAAATTCGTAATTTTTTGCCCCCCTGAAGCTGTTCCTGAAATTAACGATATTTTTGCGGTCGATTGCTGAAACCTGCCATTATTTCGCCTCTAATCGATGAAAATCGTGTTCTTTATAAAGTTGAATTACCAAATACTCAAATATTTTGCCACGAATCGATGGAATTTACGCTTCTTTCAAAGTTGACTCCCGAAACACGCAATAATTTTGCGGCCTAATCCGGAAATATGGGACCATTTCACTATTAACTGTCAAAAAGTTATGTTTAAACGCAACTAATTACTAAAATACGATATTATTTCAGCGTTAATCGATCAGATTTGCACTCTTTTTAAAGGTGATTTCCCAAATTTGCGATGTTTTGTGGCTGATTGTTGAAGCACGTAATCATATCGCCGCTACTTAATAAGGTTACTTTAATCCTAATTGTTTGCTAAAATAGGCTTTATCTGTTTATTAATTAATAAAATCTGCGTTTCTTTCTTTTTTTTTTTTTTTTTAAAGCCTATAACCGATGTACGCAGTAAATTTGCCGAAATACAGAATCAATCATTTTACCGTATTTATGTAATAGCAACTAATTGCTAAATGTAGGTTTTTGTTTTACCGCTAATTTTTAAATTTTGTATGTTAAAAAAAAAACACCAAAATATGCGATTATTTCACAATAATAATAAAATTACTTTTTTTATGCGTAATTGCAGAAATACGCGATACAAAAGTTTATCTAAATACGGGATCGTTTTGCTCATAAAATTTACTTTTAATCATTTAAATTACGTGCTGAAATAAGCCAACAATTCACTACAAAACAGCATAATATTTTTGCGGTGGATTGTCGAAATTTGTCATTTTACATCTTATTAACAAAATTTACCTTCATCACGGTTAACTGCTCAAATAAGCGATTGTTTCTCTTTTTCACTAAATAAAGATAGGGAACTATTTTCGCTGCTATAATCGACAAACTCGTGCTATTTCAGAAAATTGATATCACAAATGTTAAATATATATATATATTGAGTAAAAATTTCTACCCTTTTTTAGCATATATTTGCTGAAATATCCATAATTTTTGCATTCGATTAAGGAAATATACACAATTTCCTTGTCCGAATATTATTAAAAAACATTTGTCAGAGGTCTGTTTTATGTTCGCTGATTTAATTTTAAGCAAGTTAGTTTTAGCGCAAAGTTTAGAAAATAATAATTATAAAATGCCGACTTTACGCAAAAAATTTTAGCTTCTGCACAAAATTAAATATGCAGAAAATTTGAAATCCTGCTTTCGAGAATTGGGTGCCAATTTCGATACTTTAACATAATTTCTGTGGTTCATTATTTTATCATATTATTTCCGTAATAATGGTCGTTTCTACTCTTGGATACGCAGAAAAGATCCCCAATACACTGGCTTTGAGCAATGCCGTGAACAAAAACATCGGAGAAACCACGGCTAACGATCTTTATTCCGGCGGCGACTGGAAGATACAAACCGATGACGCGTAGATCGTGCACAGAAGTGAATTATTATGGAATTTTCAGATAGTGTTTGTGCAAAAGTGTGCAAAGTCCGATTTCGTATCGGATAAAAATATATTATAAATATATCTTTCTCAGCGAAAACGGTAAAATATCTTTAAAAAAATAACGATATAGCAGATGGAAAAATACAGGGCACATTTTCATTTAGAAAAAGGGCAGGGTGCATCGGCACTAAAACAAAATAGGGCAGGGCGCGGCACCCTTTGAAAAACGCATAACATGAACACTATAAATTAGGGGTGTAAAAAATAATTTAATGTAGCGAGTGAACTTTTAAGCAGTAAAAAATGTACTAAAAATTTCCTTCACCATGTTTTGTTTCTCCAATATTCAAAATGTAACAAAATAAATGTGATACCAAATTCTTTTCTTTCAATTCTGATAAGAGCAGTTTAATTTTAACAGCTTAAAAAGAAATGATAGGCAGAATGGTATAGGAAATTCTACTGCTGGGTCCATCACATATACATAAACATAACTGTTGTTCTATAGTAAATTTACAATTTCATATTGCAGCTGGTAAGAAAAAATTCCTTGATTGTAAAATTTTCAGGCTTGATAGTTCATAATTTCACCTAACATTTGATACTTTAAGCATAAATTGGATACAATGACATTGAAGATACCTTATTATATGCAGGCATTTGTGATTTTTAAATCTATGATTCAAATTGAAAAATACCATAATTGAGTGCACTTATCTTGCTCTCAATAGTTTTACCAGTTTATTTAATAACATTAAATTAAATATTTTCAATATCATATATAGTTTTCTTTTTAAAATATTGCCCAACATAGAAACTCATTTCTGAACACCTCCTGATCAGCAAAGGGTATTGATTCTGTTTCGTTTGTTTAATGATAGTCACTGGGTGAGATTCTGGAGGCGTGTGTGGGAAGTATAAAGGGGATCCAACACTGTTATTGAATGTCGTATTACTCGTCAACATGGCATAATTGTTTGGGGGGATGACATCACCATAGACATCATCCCTGGTACACATAAGAGGCACGCTAACTGCATGATATGTTGATTTGGTGCTGTAGCCGATTATGCTACCATACATTCAGCGGTGGCAAAATATTTTTTAAATAAAAATGCTTTTATCAATTATGAAATTTATAGATAATAGAAACAAACAATTTTCAAATGTCATTATTATTAATGAAGTAAACTTCTCAAACGTTTCTGGTAAATGGTTTTTTGAATTAATAAAGTCAAAACATTGTGCCCCATAGTTTGGAGCAACTGTAACCTCATTCTACTAGACCTTATAGAATGCAGTATAATATAAATAGTGCAGGCTGGTAGTGAAAACTTTCATGTATCTGAAACTTTTTTGAATTTTTAAATTATCTCAACTTGTTATGAAGTTGCAAATTTCCATACACCTCCAAGTAACTCTTGACACCTTAAATTTTTTAACTCTCCAACAAAACTAAAGAAAAGCTTAGCATGTTAGGTTTCATTGAAAATTAAAAGATAAAACTGAAAAAGTAAAGTAAAAAAATATATAAATGATGCTGGTTGCAGTGCTTGGAACAATAAAGGGCAAAACTGGTAAAATTCATTAGTGGCCACTTTTCACATGATAAGACTATTTCTTTCAGACTGCGAAAAGCATTGTCACCATTTTGCGGTATAATCACCACAAGAAAAATATGAAAATAAGAAATACATATAATAATAAAATTAACACAGGAACACTGAAATTGTAATTTGTAATTACGCTCTGTTTAAAAATCCTAAATTGCACATCCTAAATTAAAATCTGCTTAGGGCTGTAATAATAACAGCAAAAGTTTTTATCTTTCAGATAATTCAGTAGTACTTTTTTTTTTTTTTTCAATTTATTTAAGTGAAATAAGCTGTTATCATTCACTGTTCACATTGATATTTTCCAGTAAATGAATCAGCTGATTCATCATCATCACAGCCTTTTACATGGTCATGTGTAAGTAAATACAGTTAGCAGTTTTATTATTTTTTTCTTATTTCTAAAGACACATTTTTTTAAATGATTTTATTTCAATAGAGTTAAAATATTTCCTCTTAAAAAGTATAGATATGGAAACTTAGCTGCTTCATTAAAAATAATTTACTTAGCTGCCAAATTTGTAGCTTTAAAAATAGGAAGATTTCTACTTTAAAATGGGAAGGGAAAAGGAAGATTTCTACTCAAAAGAAAGCAAATACAAAAATTTTTTGAAAAATACCACATTTAAGCCAAATCAAATTTTGATACACACATTTGTCAAATATCTTAAATGGGTTAAATATACACTAAATACTATGAAGATAATAATGGAAAAAGCTTGTGCTTTGCAGGACATTTGATCATTAACTGCTAGTTGAAATGGAGCGCACATGTGTGTGTGTGGGGGGGGGGATACATCTATATACTTCTTTATAGGTTCTAGAATCTAATCAAGAAAGTTTAAAATGAATATTTACATTTATGTTATGGATGGCGGAAGATTGTAAATCACAAGGCTTCAGTGGAGCATGTGATTGCCAATCGTTGGAGGGGGGGGGGGGTGATTACAAGAATTATGAGTAAAAGATATTAAACAATTCTACTTCTTTACAGATTCTAGAATCTAATAAAGTAAGTTTAAAATAGATATTTATATTTTTGTGGCAAATGGAGAATGATTAAAGCTTTCTATAAGCTGTGTGATCACAGATGGTTAGGGGGAGGGAAGGGGGGGGGGCAAACAATTATATGAGTGAGATATATTAAACAATTCTACTTCTTTATAGGTTGTAGAATATAATAAAACAAGTTTAAAATGAACATTGACATTTATGCCATGGATGGAAAAAGATTGGAAATCACAAGGCTTCGATTACCTATCGTCATTCGATTTTTAGAATCTTTTAATGATCACAAAAAGTGGCGATCGATGCATAATTTTTGATCGCAATCTTTTTTATTTTGTCGCCATGTGGCTGGTGGCGACCGTTAATTTTGCCCTTTATGGAACAAGTGTAACTACCCTGGTTACACTTGCACAACATATAAAATTCCTAGAGTAAGTATAACCATGCACTCATAATTACTCTTATCCTTACTCAAACCAAAAAGCTTAAGAAGTAGAACAAATCTGAAGTTATATCCAAAATCTACATACAAAACTTGATTTCTTTGCCAAAAACCGTGGAGTTTACTTCTCGAGTGCAACAATATCAAGACTTCAAATTTTGAGAAAGGTGCACTTTCAAAGTACAGTACACTCTCAAAAATCCGCACAGCTTAAAACGAAGTGTTTTGTGGATTTCTGAATTTTGCAGATTTTAGAATAATTTCTTTTATTTATATCTTAGAACCTTATTTGAGTAGCCGATCTTTAAGAAACAATTTATATGTTATACATACAATGCTGAATTAAAGTATGCCTAATAAAAGTACAAATATTTTATGAAATTTTAATTCAAAGAACAAATTTTATACATCATATTATAGTTGCAAATTATCTAGATTTTTGAAAAGTCTGATCAATAGTAGTTTAAATAAGAATATTAATACATATTTATTTTCTTATAACCTGCAAAAAAGTCAGCAATTCTTGGTCAATCACATAAGTTTGTATAAAAGAAAGTTTGAATATTTATCTTCATGAGAGAAAATCTTTCATGAAAACTGTCTTTCTCCTTCTTCCTCTAAATTAATATGATTTAATTTTGATAAATATATATAATTACACTTATCATTTCCTCCTCTGTAACATGTTGAGTGATTGGTGATTCACCTGCACAAGTTAATAATTGATTTATCTCCTAATACAGTTGCATTTTTGCAGTCCACTAATCAACAAATCAGTTGTGACAATGTTTGTTTACATTGCAAATGATATGCGGATTTTAGAGAATTGTGGATTTTAGGGTTGCGGATTTTTGAGAGTTGACTGTATAAACAATATTTATTTCAAGCTTTAAAAAAACTATCATTATTTTACATTTGCTTTTCTCAGGAAAGAAAGTTTCAAACAAGCATTTATACTAACTAGTGGTCGCCCAGTGGTCGAAATTCGACCATAATTAATTAAAATTATAAGTTTAAACATTATTAAGGTTCTATTGTCAAAGACTATACTTCTATAATCACAGATTTTGCCAAGGCCAATACTTAATTGTAATGTTTCATTGCAATGAATGACCGAACAAAAGGATTACTGCGTTCCAATTCGAGAGAAATTTCGCGCATTATGTTGTTGTTACATGTTTGATTAAAACGTTCTTGTAATCTATAATTGATAGCAGTGTCAACATCATAAAAATATAATTGCGCATAACATGGTGAACGACCATGTGCAGCAGTCATTGGACCCGATCTGTGATAAAAAACATCATGTATTTTGAAATGATACACTCCACTTGTAACTGCCTCGGATACTTGAGCTTCTGAGCTAACCATAGCAAATGATGAATTGTATTTGCGAATATTTTCAAAATAATTTTTTGACTTACTTTTTATTGAAGGTTCATTTGAAATAAGTCCATCATACAATGATTTAAAATATTCATTTTGACTTAAGGGCGGTAATATTGCTTTACCCTTATGACAACATGAAGTGAATGCAGTTCTGTCACCTAAAGTGACTTCAGATTCAAAATGTTTCGCATTGCAAAACCTGCATTCCAAATCCATTAATCCACAATCATAACTATAAAAAACTTTTGGAATGACATTTCGTGCACATTTAAATTTATCTGTCAAATTCACTTCTTCATTCTGTATAATATTAACACTATTTGTATTTTCATTACTATTATTATTATGTGTCCGCAAATATAGATTCCTTCTTCTTTGTCTCTCACTCCGACCCATTAATGTTCTATGTCGAGACATAATAAAAGTAGAAAAAAACTTTCATCGTCAGTAGAAAAAATCGTTATTTTTTTTTTATTTTAGGTTGATTTCTTTAGAAACTGATCTATACAAATTGAATGAGTTGAGTTGAGTTGAGTTGATTAATTAGTATATATATAATGCAAAACTTGTGTGTTTTTAAAAAATATTAGCATTCTGCGATAACTCTTTCAGATGAAACTGGCTATTTAAAAAATAACTCATTGTTATTAACTTTTATTATTGTTATTAACATATTAACTTTTTATTATTAATTGAAATTTCAAAATTTTGGCAACAGTATAAAAAAATGAAAATGCTAATTTTAATCTGGAAATAAAACCCGATAATATAGGCTTTGAATTGCACCTTTGTCGTTTCACAAATGTTCCAATTTCTCGTCTTCGTCGTTGTATTTTAAAAAAATATTAGCATTCTGCACTTCTTCTCTATATAAACTATAAGTGTGCGAAATTTCATAATCCTCCGTCCGCGCAATTTTCGTAAAAAGGGGTACAAAGTTTTTGCTTCACGTATTAATATATAGATTATTATTATGCTCAAATTCAGCTTATTAGTTGAGTGATAAGGAGAGGTTGCACTTATATATATATATATATATATATATATGTTACCGCTAAAGTGCAGAAATCAGTTAATCTGCAGATTAGCTAGGTAATCTGCACATTAACTAGGGTGATCAGTTAAAGTGAGGAAAATTGTTTTATTTCTCAAATTACCTAGGTAATCTGCGGATTACCTAGATAATCTGCACATTACCTACTAGGCACTAGTTAAAGTGAAAATAAGATATCTGGTGTTGTAATTTTATAGCACGCTGTGTTGTATTTGTTTTTTCATTCGGTAAAAAAAAATAGTTTTCTTTTCTTTTTTATTTATTTCTTTACTTATTTTAATCTGTATGTGTTTTAATTTTTATATCTTTTAAAGTTATATTTGTTTTATTTTTTATTTATTTCATCTTTTTTATTCTGTCAATATAAGTTTGAAGATGCTATGCATTTTTAATATGAAATATAATAGCTTTAATAGCTTTCAATAAATTCTATTTTATAAATGAATGTTAGAATTGTAATACAGTAACGATTTCTTTTCAAAATAAAAATATTTAACAATAAAAAAAAAAAAAGTTTTATTAACAACTTATATTGCTATTACTATTTAAATACTAGAAATATTAAATTATATAAAATATTACTAGAAATATTAAATTAGACAAATCAAAGCATTATTTAAGAAGTACTTCAAATAATTAAAACTGCTTTAACATTTTTTAGAATGCATGAAAATTAAAATGACAGTTTTCAATGCTTTATTAAACTATATTTTGCAGCATACATATATCTGCACAAGTTTAGCAAATATATTAATTTTACAAAAAAAAAAAAAAAAAAAAAAAAAAACCATTATTAACACTTTTTATGTGATAAACTACAACGAAATTATCTGAAAAAGCGAACAAAATTTAAAATAAATAAAAATATAATCATGATATATAAAATATGTACAGGAAACTTGAAAAAATGTAATGAAATGCTAAAAAATGTACAGAAATCTCATATTAAGTATTTATTAAATGCCATAATATTTTTCAAAGTTAATAATTAATATATCTTTTTTTTCAGTAAGTAATAGCAATTTAAATCAATAAATTAGTTTTAAAAAGTTATGGTTTAATAGTTTTAGTTCGGAAGGAAATAATTACTGTAATGTAAATCTAATATTCATAATTCAAAATGGAGTTTCACGAGAGACATCTTTTAATAAAGATTACATTTTATTAATAAAATGCAGACCCTTATCAAACTTATATTGACAGAATTAAAAAAGATAGAAATAAAATCAAAATTAAAACAATTATAACTTACTTGTTACTTTAAATGTTGTGTTAGTAATAATAATAAACCTAATCATGGCTTCCATTCTCTACATTTTGCGTTTGCCGTTTATCGGTTTATCATCATAGCATAGCGGAAGTGCGGAAGGGTAGGGGAAAAAGTTTTAGTTATGTTTGAAGGTCATTCGCGTATCTGTATCACATGGCTATTTGACGTCATAGTGAATGTAAAAAAAACTAAGGCTCGAAACAAACATTTGAACTTTAACGATACTGAAACCGTTAATCTGCAGATTACCTAGTTAAAATGCGGAAAACTTTTTATTCCGCTCTTTAACGGGTTATTTTAGTTAATCTGCAGATTAGCTAGGTAATCTGCAGATTAACTGATTTCGCGTTTTAACGGTAACATATATATCCCACTTTACTTTATATTGCTATATTTAAGATCATCTTTAACCATAAAGAAAATAATTTTATCTTTTTTTTTTTAATAGCCGCAGTCAAAGTGATGATGGAGAAGGATCAGGTCCATTATGTGATACTATCTGTCGAAAGACTTTGAGCTACCTAATTGCTACTTTGAATTCTTCATTTCACCCTGATTATGATTTCAGTAATGCCAAAAGTGAAGAATTTAGTCGTGAGCATAGTGCTCAGGTAAGCTTTCATGATTTTATTATATGTACAGAGTACAGTCATATTGATTTGTTGCATACATAGAGGTACCGTTTAAAACCTTGCTTAAAATTAACCCATATTTTAACGATGCTTCTTTTAATCCTCCTTTTTTTTTTTTGTCGGTTTACAACTATCTATCTTGAAGTACGGTGACAACTGGTTTTCAGAGGGGAAAAAGTGAAGTGTAACTATAAGGTCTCTTTAACTTACAACCTAAAACAATTGCTTAAATTCTAATACCATTAGTTATAAATGTACGGGAAAATGTTAAATTATTTAGTAAAATGGTAATTACCACAATCATGATTTATCCTTGAAAAAGTTGAGAAATATTTTTTGTTTAGTGTATTAATTTTTTTTTTACAATGAAATAAAATAAAGAATAATTTTAGCATTAAATATTCCTCCTTTATTCATTTTTCCTTCTGCAAAATTATATAGCGTCCAGGAATAATTTTCTTATTTAAAATTGAAGAAGCTAAAAATTTATAAGAAATATTCTTTAAGATTATCTCAAATATAAAAAAAAAAATTGGCAATAGTTTAGATTATTTTCTATCTGAAATTTTGAAAATGATAAAAACAATGATTTTTATTGCTTTCTTCTACTCACAAGAGAAAAGTATTAAATTCGTGAAAATTTTTTACTTCTGGTTTTCACTGCATTTTCACGTTTTGATATGTCATGAAAATGATCTGACCATTTTTTTAAATGCATGCCTGTCTGTGTATGTTCAAAATTTTGTGGGCAGCTAGTGCTGGGTGATGTTGACATTTCTTAAATCAATATATCATTCATATAAAATGCCGATATAAGGATATATCAATTTAATGCAGTGTTACCAAAAGTGGTCAAAATGTTCTCTAGACTCCTCAAAACGTGTAAATCCATTGAAAGCCGGAAGTTAAAAAATTTTTACAAGTACTTTCTTATAATGAATACAAACACAAAAATCAACAATGGACCATAGAAAAAATATTTTAGTTTAACCAAATTAAATTTTTTTCTCAAAATTATTATCTTAATCAGATATTTATTTTCTTACTAAAATAAGGCCTTTGAAAAAATCAGACTTCTGACAAAGATGTAACATTTATACTAATTATTATAAAATTATTCGTTATTTTCCACAATTCAAAATTTACACATTGCAGCACAGTATAATTAATATAGTGCAGTTTTCTTTTACCACAAGTTATAGAATTTCACACTGACTAGTGACGTGACTTTTGTGAGTAATCTTCAGAACATTTAAAAACACCCCAATTTATTATTATTTTAACTAATTAATAAATTCAGAATTTTATTATTTCTTATTACTTTTTAATCCATTAAAATTTTTATATTCCCCACTTACATACAAATGAATTGTAAAATGGCAATCAGCTGAAAATTGCTAATTAATAGAATTTCACACATGATATTAAATTTCTATAGTGCTTTGTATCCCCTAGTAAATATAATTCTTAGTTAAAATTTTCTAAAATACAATTTCTTAAAAAAAATTACGAGATTTTCTTTTTATTGAAGATTTAAAATTTTTACTTATTTTAGATTAAATTACATCAAATACTACAAAATACAAAAAGATTTAAATAACTATAACTCAGTATAGAAAAATAAAATTGATAGAAAGAACAACAATTTAGTGCATTGGAAGGGGGGGGGGGGGGGAAGCATCAACTTTCACCGTAATTAAAATTATTTTTAAATACCCATACATACTATATTCTGTTAATAACTGACTTCAAAATAAATGAAAATTAGATATTTAAACATTAGAATAATCATATCTAACTTAGATAATGCCGTTCTTTAACCCTATAAGCGTTAAGCCTGTCTTTTTCTGTTATGCATACTATAGTCAAAACAAAAGGCTTTTATGGCTAAATTTTGAAATATATGTTGTGTTTTTCGAGAAAATAATATTAATAAACATGTATAGAGTATTGTATTAAATTTTCATATATATACTGTGCATAGTATTAATTTTATGAATCATTAAACAGATATACTGAAAAACGGCTAAAGCTGAAAGGGTTAAATTAATTTATTTTTGATAATATGACAATGTCATATTCTGTACTGCAATTAATGAATTTAATGAAAAAGTATTAATTATATAAAATATTCATAAAAAATAGTTAATTCACTTATCTAATAAACAGAAACTGGGGTTTCTTATTTTTAAATTATTGGAACTATAACAAAAAATAGCAGAATAAAATACTAATATTGATAAAATAAATCTCATTTCAACTAGTCAAACTTAACATCTTAACCGTAAAGCTTTGTATCAGAATCAGTTTTCGTTTTGCTAGTGCGCACGAGTTTTGGCTCGAAAGAATGGTCTTAAACCGATATTCTCTTTTTCCCAATGCGCCTGCGTAACACTAAATCAAAATGGCACTTCAATCTTCAGGATTTAGCTGTCTATGACTGCACATGCTTTAGACTAAACCGGAATATTTTTGAATGAATATCTGGCATTATTCCAACTATATTCAATCTGGATTTTCATGATTTAGCTGTCTATGACTGTGCATGCTTTAGACTAAACCGGAATCTCTTTGAATGAATAATGAATAGGTACCTGGTATTATTCGAACTTTATTCATTCGGTTTAGCCTAGTGATGGCACGAAGCACAGTTTGGCCGAAGCGCCGAATACCGAAGCTTCGGCCAACTAATCGCCGAAGCTTCGGCCGAAGCTCCGGCATCATTGTGGGATTGTTTTGCAGAAGTCATAAACAATAAATTACTCACAGAACACTTTGAAAATTCATTGGCTAAAGAGCTGGAAGTATATATAAACAATCCGCTTTTAAATAGAACACATTGTCTGTTGGAATTGGTGGATATGGAGAGAGAATAAAAAAAGATTTTCTGATTCGGCCAAACGCTATTTATCTGCTCCAAGTAGCAGTATATATAGTGAAAGGTTATTTTCTGAAGCTGAAAATGTGTATGAGGAAAAAAGGAATAGAATGCTTCCTAAAAATGCAAAAACAATGATTTTTTTTGCATTATAATTTAAAATTGTGCGATAAATGATAAAATGAAGTAAGGTTAATTAAACCTTGTATGTAATATGATGAAAATAAACATAAAAAACAATTTACAGTATGTCAGTTATTAACCTAGAAAACATTTTATCGATTGATAATAAATAATCTAGAATAAATTTTATAACTTTAATTATCTGGAATAAATATTTAGAATTTAGATCTAGGGTGGATGTGCAACTGATAGGCACCCTCCTCATATTCTAGTTTATAAAACATAATAATTCAGCTTTTATTTATTTTTCAACAATTCTCTGCATGTTTTATAATCCTAGGTTATTGTTAATCTTGATTATTGACTATATTGTTAATTTTGATTATTAACTATACATGACTATGACTAAGTTTCAAAGCTAGAAATATTTAAAGAATGTTTCATGCAATATTTTAATAGCTTCATTTTAAAGCAACTAAAGTTGTTCGTATAATTAAATAGTTAACTAAATATAATGTAATGTAACTTATTTCTTAGCAACTTCCAATTTAAATAGAATATATTATTAATTGTTCTATGATTTATGGTTCCAAAGGGTCAGTGCACACAAAATTTTCAATTAAACATAAATTTCTACTATGTTTTATTATAAGGTACCATTGTGCATAACTTAAATGACAATATTTTATATAATAATAATTGTTAAAAGAATATTCACAACATAAATTGTTATAGGCCGAATCAGCCGAATCACGCTCATTATTCGGCCAGGCCAAAGCTTCGGCAAAGTGGCCGAAGCTTCGGCCTTGCCGAAGCTTCGTTCCATCTCTAGTTTAGCCTGGAATCATATGTTCGGATGTTTCTGTATCGATATTTTACGGAAGATGAAATATTTAAATCGGATAAACTATATTAGCATTAAATCGATATTTTAATTTACATTGATATAAAGCCCAGTCCTAGTGGGCACTGTATCTCATTAAATAATGGGTGGAATTCCGAAAAACTGTATATTTAAATTTTCATATGAGTTGGTGCTGATTATATTTGCAGTAAATCGCCCAGCAGGTGGCGCTACTATGATGCAAATTACTCCCATATAGCTATATATCATCTTTTGTTGTGCATAATTTCACAAATTTTCATATTTAGTTGGATCTTAATGAGAATTTATCCTAATAACACTTTGGAGTAAATCTCCCAGCAGGTGGCACTGCTATGCTTTCTTGCTTGCTTATAAAAAGAAAGGCAGGTTTATAAGTGTAAAAAGGCTTTTAAAAAAGTTACAAAGTTGATAAATGTAACAAAAAATGTGTCAAAAAGTGACTTAACCCCTTTAAAGGTAACTATATATTTTCTTTTGAAAATTAACTAATTTAAAAAATGGTGTGTTTGAATTAAGATCAATTATCTACACTATGGACCTGGGCCTAAGAGAAGATACCCTCCTTGGGTAGTGGAGGTGGGGGGGGGAGTTCTGAAGATACTTATCTCTTTTAGGAAAAATAAGATCAATATTTATGCTTATATATGTGAAAATCCATATCAAAAAGACAGAAAAGGTCAAACTTCTTTCAATCTGTCGATTTCAGCTCTATAAGCCTTTTTTAAAATTCTTAATTCTAGTTTTAATTTGAATGGGTGTTCGACAAAACCCAGAATTGCTCATCTTTTGGGCAAGTTGTTTATAAACTTCTTTATCCCTTACTGCTCTTCTAGTTGGTCTTTAATATTTTCCTAATTCCAGAAATTCAGCAAAGCTTTTGTCTCTTCCTGAGACCAACGAGCGTTACCCATAATTTTGCTAGACATATTTCAAGTAAACAAACAAACATAAAAAAAACTTAAAAATAAATAAGTAAAAGCAAACAGAGGTAAATCCAATACAGCACAGTGCACAGCAGTGTTGTTGTTTATTTACATCCGAAAGGAATTGTGTGTAAAAGACGGAATAACCCTAGTCCCAAGAGGGTTTGTTTCTGACCCTAGTAATCAATTCCTATTTTGAAAATGGGGAGAATTTGGGGAGTTTAATTTCAGTAAAACTGAGGTTTTGGATGGAGCCTAAAGCATACATACAAATTATTTCAAGTTTAAGTTTTCAATTTGAAAATGACGTCTAATAACAAATCTGAAAAAAAAAAAAAAAAAAAAAAAAAAAACCTGCATATTTATTTATTTATAAACTTTTTTTCGAGGATGCTAAATCCATTTCTGTGCATCACATATCTTTTTCATAATTAAACAGTTTCTTAGTGGTATATTTAGTTTTTTTTTTTTTTTTTTTTGGGGGGGGGGGGGGTAGAAGGGTAGCTTTTTTATGACCCCTCTTCTTGAACACACATTTCTTCCACTACCCCCTCCATTCCTCCTATTTTTATTTTGTATTATTTTTTAGATTCACTCTTATGAATATTGTTATTAGTAAGCAAGTAGTTATAATAACATCCCAATTCATCTGAAGCTTTCAAAGCTAAAAATGTTAAATTAGACTTAAAACTTACTTTTAAAGCCTTGATACTTGATGCATTGTGTGATTAAAATTCTGAAAGATTGAAAAAATAGAAGTGGAAACTGCCAAAGGCATATTTTCCATGAAATTTTTTTTTAAGGCAACTGTTAAGACAACATTAAAGATCTTATTAACTTTAAAAATATATACAACCTTTAATTAACTTCATGTCTTCCTCAGCTGAACAAGTTTCACTGGGACACCCCAGCTTGGGAAGCTGGGGCGTCCCAGTGAAACTTGTTGGCTGAGGAAGACATGAAGTTAAAGGTTGTATATGTTTTTTAAGTTAATAATAGTGCTTCATGATATCTTTTTGAAAGTATTTAAAGATATTGTCGGATATTATTATTATTCATATAATGCAAATATTGTAGGTATGAATTATCATTAAATTCTTCTACTAGTAGGATTAATTATAACTTAGAATATTTGCTTTAAAAAAAAGGTATATCTTTATAAAGAAGTTTGTATATATTTAAGAATAGAAATGTTATTAAAATAATAAATACTTTATTTAACATTTTGCAAAACATAATTTTTTTCCTTGTTAAAATGCTTAAACTTTTCTGCAATACTTTAACAGTAATAATAGTTTATAAATTTCATATTATCTGTTAATATTTTAAAGTATGCCTTAAGATACAAATAATTTTCAATATTTTTATTTATATGGAAATGAATATATTTTATCTTCTAATTGTGTGAACGAAAATGTCATAAATTGCTATTACATTTTATTCAGTGGGTAATGAATGCAGTGGACAGCAACTTATGTGCTACTACTAATCAGGAATATACCTTGTTGAAGCCTCAGTTGTGGTCTGCCATTGACCATGAAATAAATTTAGCTGAATGTGAAATCTATAGGTAAGCTTAAAAAAAAAAAGAGAAAAAAAAGTGTGTGTCAGAAATCTATAGCTATCATTTTCTTATAGCAAATAATTTTAGTGATTTAAATTATTGATAACTTGTGTTTCTATGTTAGTTTTTCAATCAAGATGAAATAGGCGAACAACCCTTTATTGTAGAATTGATTAGTGCTTATAAGGAAGGTATGCATATGGACACTTCTCCCAAACAATTTAAAAAAAAAAAAAAAATGCAGGTAAACATATTGTTAAATCCCAACTATAAGCCCCCTCCCTACTTTTAGGTGATTTTGAATTTTTTCCATAATCCTAAAAATAAGCCCGCCTCCACCATTTTTTCATTTTTAGTAAAAAATTAATTTATATTTAATGATTCTAAATAAATTTATTTTTTTATATAATTTTTACAGCAAAAATTACTAATTCCTCTCTTCTCCATTTGTTTTAACAAAATAATAATGAAGTTGGGAATAAGAACTATAAAATAACTATAGCACTATATTGAAATTGTAAACCTATTTTTCAATAGAGGGCAGCACTAGTCCTTTTTTTCCAGAAAATGTTCTTATAGGCTTCTTCAATATTCATTAAAATAATAATTGAATGTATAAGTAAACTTTTCTTTATTTATCTTTCATAGTATACTAAATTATAGAGTTCCTTTATTTAACAAAGATTGTATTTTTGAAATATTAGCATCTCTTTCAATTTAATTATTTCAATTATTAAAAATTGGAGAAGCAAAAGACAATATTTGTATTAGTGAAGTAAGTCTTTTGTTTTCCTTTATTATCAAAATTAAAAGTTTTCTTAAATGTATATATTTTTAATTAATTATTGTATTGATGTAATAAATTTTTACATCAATACAATAATTAATTGAAAATGTGTAATTGATGTAATTAAAAAATATACTAATTAAAAATATGTAATTGATATAATAATTTATTACATCAATACAATAATTAATTTGTAATGTGCATGTTTGATTATTATCTGGATTTCTTTATTAAATAACTTCTTATATCAATAGATGGCACCAACATGCAATTTGTCATTTGTTCTTTTTAAAAAAATTGTATTTTTGTAAAATATTATGCTTAACAACAATATATATAATAAGTTTTATGCATTTCATATTTACCTAAATATATATACTCTTATTAATTTATATACTTTAAATTAATGTTTGATAAACTGAAGATTTTTACCTTTATTTGATAGATTTTTACCTTAACAATAGCAAAATCTATCTTTAATTTTTTTTTAATTCATCTTTCATATTCACCATATGAAAAAATTAAGGATTCTAACATGCCTCGGATTTTGGGCCAAAAATTTTTATCATTCTTGTTATTTCTGGGTATATAGATTTCTGGAAATTTTTATGACTATGATTGCGAGGTACCATGGAAGTATGCCTTCCTTGTGTCTTCTTATATATGTCTTCAAAATTATAGTTACTTATATTAGAAAGTGAAACATTTCATTTATTATTGTCATTATTAAAATTAAAATCTTCATTGCACTATTACCTCATTACAGTATTCATGCTCTGAAAGCAAGATAAAGATATGATGAAAAATAATCAGTAGTCAGTATTTTTTACTCCATTTGTACATCTTTACTTTTTAACGTAAACTTCTGTTTTTTTTTTTTTTTTTTCCCTTGCATAAATATAAAAACATGTCAAATAAGACAGTTGCCAAATAAACTTTACAAATATAACACATTTCAGAAATATGTATTCCACTTTTATATATGCTGTTTTAAATTATGAAATAATAATAAAATATAATAAAATATCTTTCAGCATAAAATCAAGACTATAAATAAATAAATTTATAAAATTATGTCCCCTCCTCCCCCTTCTTCCTCTTCTAATAGTAATAAATCCTCTAATAATAAATTTAAGAAAATTCAATATTGGCCTGGTCTTCATGAAGGATTTTCTAAATTATTTAATAAAAAAGAAGTTCATCTTGTTGCTAAAGCTCCTCTAAAATTAAATTCATTAATCTCTAAAAAATTAGATCCCCCTCCCTCCAAAATAAAATCTGGTGTTTATGAAATCCCTTATAAAATTGATAGTAAAACTATTATATAGGAATGACCAATAGACCTTTTTATGATAGAATAAGGGAACATATTGCAGATTTAAAATATAGCAGACCCAACACAGCTTTTTCATGTACTTATAATACTAATCCCATCGAACCCTATTTTGAAAATGCCAGGATAATTTATAAAACTGACAATAGAAACCAAGCTCTTCTTTTATGAATCATTTGAAATTGTTAAAAGAAAATTCGAAATTTGTAACGATTCATTATCCATAAACCCCCCTCAATTTGGCTTCATTTCTTTGGCTTGAAATAATTTATGGTTACCCTGCTATTGTTTTCGTTCTGGCAACCCTGCTGTATGATACTTTTGGCTCCGTTTCCTTAAGTGTTTTCTTTTTCTGGTAGTGATCATGTTTCAAGTTTATTTATGTGATTTTAGCTCATTTTTTAAAAATGTATATAGTATATTTTTATAATTTATGTAATCATCTATTAATTTTTTTGAAATTGTATTTGTGGTTTCATAGAATGGCTTAAATTGTCTATGTTTATGGTTTTTAAACATCATTCTTCCCTGAAGATGGTTAAAGATGAATTTTAACCGAAACGTTGGAAATAAAGTTTATTAAAGTTTTTTAAAATTATGCGATATGCTGAAAGATATTTTATTATATTTTATTACTATTTCATAAAATATAACACATCTGAATTTTAGCAACTTCTTAGTTCTGCTTAATATCTATATATAAAATTTGCAAATTCGGCTTTGCCACACTACTTATAAATATATTACTACTTGAACATGTATTGTCATTGGAGTCATATATGTATGCAAAATTTCAGCTCAATAGGACATCAGAACAAATTTAATTTCGGACTAGTGTTGGATTTTTAATTTTATCTAACAATAAGATGTAAAAATTTTTACTTCCATTACCCTACTACCGTAGGTAATGGAAGTATTGTATTCGGTCTGAAAATTCGATATCGGGTTTTCACCTGATTTACACGTTTTAAGGTCCCCTGAGTCCAAAAAAGTGGTTTTTGGCAATTGGTCAGTGTGTATGTATGTGTGTGTGTGTGTGTGTGTGTGTGTGTGTGTGTGTGTGTGTATGTGGAGAATCTTCTGGCTATTATAGCTCAGAAACTAATAAAGATAGAGCTACAAAACTTTAGAATTCAAATACGTCTGGCCTACAGATGAAATTTCCAAATTTTGGTGAAAATTGAAAAACCGGAAGTGGGACATCGGAAACCGGAAGTTGGACCGTAAGTCCGTATCTCAAAAACGGCTCTAACGATTTTCTTCAAACTTGCTATATAAACATTCTATTAGATGTCCTTTCGAATGATATAGTTGGTTAGTTCAGGAAAATTGATAGGCGTCCTGTATAAATAGTTCAATTTCAGGCCTCCCAAGGGCGTTCCTTTAAAAACGGTTGTACGGATTTTTTTCAAACTCGCCATTTTAACTCAATTTTAAATATGCTTTTGTATGTAATTATTGTTTTCCTGTCAATAATTGAGTTTAACCGGAAATGGGACATTGGAAACCGGAAGTGGGACCGTAAGTCCGTATCTCAAAAACGGCTCTAACGATTTTCTTCAAATTTGCTATATAAACACTCTATCAGATATCCTTTCGAATGATTTAGTTGGTTAGTTCATGAAAATTGATAGGCGTCCTGTATAAATAGCTCAATTTCAGGCCTCGCAAAGGCGTTCCTTTGAAAACGGTTGTACGGATTTTTTTTCAAACTCGCCATTTTAACTCACTTTTAAATATGCTTTTGTATGTAATTATTGTTTTCCGGTCAATAATTGATTTTTTGTGAAAGTTGGTATCTCAAAAACGGCTCTAACGATTTTCTTTTTTGGTCACTTTTATGTTTTCTGATCACATTATCTCTCAAAAATGCATATAATACATGTAATAGCGGGTAATGGAAGTCGTGTGGTTGTTTCACACCAGATTTTTAATAATATTACATTTTTTTTTTTTAACTATTATTATTTTAAAAGCAGAGTTTTGTTTCAATTTTATTTCAAAACTGATTTTTCTTCCAAAATTTTGTAAAGATCATAGTTCAATTCATTAGTTTTAAAAATATAAATGAAAATTAAAAAAAAAAAAAGTTTCTTGTATAGGGGAAGGTTTTGAGACATTTTTAAAAAAGTTTATTACTTTCTTCTATATGTATATATTGGGAAAGTATTGGAACTCCAGTTTTCGATAGATTTACACGTTTTAGGATGTACTGAACATGATTTGACTGTTTTTAGAAAATGTCTGTCTGTGTGTGTGTGTCGCTAATTTTGTGGACGCTGTATCTCACGAACCAATGAATGAAATTTAACCAAACTTGGTATTTAGTTGGACCCTGACATAAACTGGTGCTGTTTAGATTTGTGGAACAATTGCTCAACAGGTGGCGCTGGTATTACATTTTTTTCTAAATTTTTAACATGAGAGTATAGGACAAAATTTCATATAAATGTACATGAATGAGAGTTATTTTAATCATGTGATGGTAAAGTTCATATGAATTATTGATAATAGTAGTAGTTAACTAGGAAAAAATTTTTGTGCATGTGGGAGCATCGCTTCCCTCCCCCCTCTCCCGGGGGGAATAAATTTTCAATATGAGTATCTTTCAAAAGATCTTGTCAATACTTTTGAAATGAATGGTTGAACTATATATCTGTGATAATTTAAAACAAAGTTATTGATTTTTTTTTTTTACTTTCTTCTATATGTAATATAGAGAAAGTATTGGATTCGCGAAAATTTTCGAAGTCCACTTTTTGATGGATTTACATGTTTTGGGATATGGAGAACACGAATTAATAGTTTTTAGAAAATGTCTGTCTGTCTGTCTGTCTGTCTGTATCATTTTTTTGTGGACGCTGTATCTCACGAACCAATGAATGAAATTTAACCAAACTTGGTATTTAGTTGCACCCTGACATAAACTGGTGCTGATTAGATTTTGGGATCAATCGCTCAATAGGTGGCGTTGTGATCGCATTTTATGCAAATTTTTAACATGGCAGCATAGGACAAAATTCCGTATAAATGGGCATAAAGAGAGTTATTTTACACTTGTGATTGTAAAATTAATAGGAATTATTGATAATAGTAGTAGTTAGCTAGGAAAAAAATTTTGTGCATGGGGGGGCATCGGTTCCCCCCCCCGGGGAAGTAAATTTTCAAGATGGGTATCTTTCGAAAGGTCTCATTGATAATAGTAATAGTTAACTTGGAAAAAATTTTTGTGCATGTGGGGGCATCGGTTGCCCCCCTCCGGGGGGGGGAAGTTCCCACCCGGGGGGGCAAAGTTTCAAGATGGGTATCTTTCGAAAGATCTCGTCAATACCTTTAAAACGAATGGTTGAACGATAAATCTGTGATAATTTAAACCAAAGTTATCGATTTTTTTAACTTTTAACAAAAAAAAAACTTAAAAAAATATCGCAATTTTTTTTTTTTTTTTTTTTTAACGAAATTTAACCAAACTTGGTATTTAGTTGGTCCCCGACATAAACTGGTGCTGATTATGTTTGGGGATCAATAGCTCAACAGGTGGCGCTGTGATAGCATTTTATCTAAATTTTTAACATGGCAGCATAGGACAAAAAATCGTATAAATGTGCATAATTAGAGTTGTTTTAAACTTGTGATTGTAAAATTAATATGAATTATTGATAATAGTAGTATGTAACTAGGAAAAAAATTTTCTGCATGGGGGGGGATCGCTTCCCCCCCTGGGGGATAAATTTTCAAGATGGGTATCTTTCAAAAGGTCTCGTCAATACCTTTAAAACGAATGGTTGAACTATAAATCTGTGATAATTTAAAACAAAGTTATCGATTTTTTTCACTTTTAACCAAAAAAAAAATATATATATATTTTTTTTTAAATATTGTTACTGATTGAATATGTATAGGTAAATATAGAAGAAAGTCTTGTGGTGGCCACAACATACTAGTTTTTTTTTTAATCTTTTAACGAAAAAAACTTGGAAAATAATCTTATTTCTTCTGATTTGCAAAAAATTGACATCTTTCGGCTTTAGTGATAATATAATTCTGTCAGATAAAAATTGTCTGCATTTATAATGGAAAATAATTTGATAATTTAACAAAATAATTTGTATTGATTAAATTTTGTGTAAAATTATATAGAAGAAAGTCATGTGGTGGCCACATCATACTAGTTTTTTATTCAATTTTCACCAAACTCAGTTCCACATAAAGTTGCAGCTTGAGACATCGACAATAAAACTTTAATGCATAAAATTCTAATTGATTAATAAATATTTATTTACAGACTTAGTCTAATAAATGACAATGTTTACTATACTGTACATTCCTAAAAATCAGCACAGCTTGGGACCTGAGACTAATACAGATTTTAGAATTTTGCAGATTTTAGTTTTTTTTTTTTTTTTTCCTTCCCATTTTAGATATAGAATTCTATGCTATAATGCATTAAAAATGATAATAATATAAGAAAGCACTAAAATATTAAAAAAAAATATTTAATTAATGCAATTAAAGAATAATACATGTAGTAAAAGATATAAAATTAAGTTTTATATAAATACTTTTTTTTTTTTTTTTCCAATTAACAAATTAAAATTTGCCCCGTAAATAAAAAATATAACATTTAAGTATATAAACTTCTGATACAATATAAACTTGTGTATCATAAATTTACAAATTTTATTACAATTAATAAATCATTACATTTAATAATTTAATAATTTTTGATTTATTACATTTAATAAATCAAAATATGAACTTTTTTTTCCCCTTACTTTTTTTTTCCCCCTTGCTGTCTCTGAACAGTTATTACTTTTTTTTTCCAAATACAAATACAAATGTTGCTTTAAAATAATATGAACTTATCTCTTAGATTTGGACTTACATTAAAATTACCTTTCCTTATTCATTAGATTCAGTTTCTAAAAAATTCACTGTTAAATAAGTCCTGATTTTTTCCCTTCTTATCTTTATTATAAATTCACATTGGTATAAGTTGGTTGGTATTTATTATAAGTTCACATTGGTCGTGATGCAGAGATTTCTGAAATTTGTCGATTCTAGGAGTGTGGTTTTTTTACATTAACAAATATTGTATTTTGCATTTGAAAATTGCTTTCATCTAAATTTTAAAGAAAAAAACGGTTTACTTAATAACAATGATCATTTTTCCACTTTTAGCACATTTCAAATCTCAATAAATTTATATTGTACATACAAATATTGCTTTCTTTGTATTGCATAGTGGTGGTTGGGCAGGTTGAGAGAGTGTCCCAACCTGCCCCAGTTGGATCATTATTATAATGTAACTCTCAAAACATTAGACTTAGTAGCATAATGCATTTTTTAACATTAAAATTATTATGAAAGTCCATTTTTTAACTTTGAATCTTTAAAAAGGAAGAAAGAAACTTGGATTAATCTTTACCTGCTAGTATGAGAAATTCCAAATTACACTGAAGAGTAGGCTGTGCTATTCACTATGATGTCTTAAGAAAACTAATTCTTATTTACAAAATCAAAACTGAAATCTAAGGTGTTTCAATGTGGGCAATGTCCCAAGATGCCCCACTCTCTCCTACTTTAGTTTTAGGCAGCACAACTGTCATGTATGTTTAGAATTTTGGCACACTTGTCGCCATGCTGGCTTAAATTCATATGTGTAATATGTTACACACATGTTATTTCATATATTTGTACATCATTTATACATTGTATGTTATATTTATATATTGTCGTAGAATTTGTTTTTTAATAAATAAACTTGAACATGTAATTTTCTCTTAACTGTGCTTATTGTTTTTATGAAAAGAATAAATTATTCATTTTGTTTTCCTTTTTAGTTATAATCCTGACATGGATTCAGATCCTTATGGCGAAGATGGTTGTTTATGGTCTTTCAACTACTTTTTTTACAATAAAAAGCTGAAAAGAATTGTATTTTTTACTTGTTACGCTATTGGGTAATTAAAATGTTAATATATTTTAAATCTTTGTTTGTAAATCAAAGAAGAAATACCTCATTATTTTCTATGTGTTTCAAATGTTTACAGTTAATATTTTGCTTTTAGGACACCCTATATTACAGATAAGTCTAGCATTGATGAAGAACTGATGATGGAGATGGATGAATTTTCTGAGTAATGATTAGAAAGCACTTGAGAGATGGTATTTATATAATTTTAAAAATATAGTCTATTACCAAAAAAAAAAAAAAAAAAAAAAAAAAATCTAATGTTTAGTTTATATTTAAATTTCTGTTTTTTATTTTTACTTTACAGAAACTACTTAGAAGTGATTCATCTGATAAACAAGCTTAAAAGTTTCTTTCAGTTAAACTTGAAGGGGAAAAGTTTAATCATTTGGATATTTAGATTTATAAAACTTATTTTATTTTTAAGAATTAAGGTTTCTTTATGCATATTGTGTAATGTAACATAACATAGCACTTTTGGAGATTTTTAATCAGTGTTTAAGTAATTAGGAATTTGTAGCTGCAACCAAATGTGGATAACATTGTTTAGATGGAAAGGATTCATTCTAGCAACATAAATTAATTCATGAGGAATTAATTCTAAAACATTGTTTTCAGTTGTCAACCAGGTTAGCTCTGTGACAGAGCATTAGTAGTTATGTCAGGATAACCTATGTCTCCTGGCCTGGTTGATTTTTGTTTCTATTAAGGGGTAGAGATTAAGAAAATAAAGTCACTGGTCTGCATGACCAGTAATTTTCAGATTCTACTGGTCCGTTCTCTCATTCTATTATATTTTAACAGGGTTGCCACGCTACCTGGAAAACCTGGAATAGTCAGGGAATTTGAAAATTGACCATGAAAGTCAGGGAATTTGAATATTTTAGCCAGAATCTAGAAAAGTCAGGGAATTTCATACAATTGCCAAAAAAAACAAATTTTTCCTCCAACGTAGTCATTTTTCTTGTTTTTTTTCTTAGCTTCCACCATTTTTTAAAAACAAGACCTCTTAGAAAGACCCTCGCATGGAGGTCTATCTGTCCTTAGGTCAAAGTAATATGTAACTTTTGTGTTTTCAAGTCATACCATAATTATTTTGCCCTCAATACAACCAATGCACAATATATGGCTAGACTGGAATTTTCTTAGAACACGTCTGGAAAACCTGGAAAAGTCAGGGAATTTCATTCAGCTATTTGAGTGGCAACCCTGTTTTAAATATATTTAAAAATTTGTAAAACTGTTTGTTTTACCCAGACTTCGTTGTTGTTTTTTACAAATTTACATGCCAAATATAATTTTCCCTTTTCTTTTCTTTTTGTAAATTAATTAAATAATATAAAGTCTTGTATACATCAAAAATTTATGCTTTAATAAATCAGCTAAATGTCACATGTTTACTATTAAGAATTAAAAGTAAAAAAAGGTTATTAAAGGGAAATTAAAGAGAAATTACAGAGAATGGGTGATATTGACAATTATAAAGAAGTAAACTTACTATTGTTGTAACATTTATTCTATGACAGATTTAAGGGCAATTTTAGAGAAAAATAATTATAAATTGAAAAGCTTCATTGGTCTGGTGGACCACTATAATTTATATTTCCCTGGTTCGTTGAAAATTTTGTGATCTCGAACCAATGGACCACTGTTAATTTTGAGCTATGTTATTAAAATTAATACACCCTTTCCATCTAAAATGTGCTATGTTTATATAATATTATTTATTTGTCATAACTATGTAATAGAAGGTAAACTTCTAACAAAGTTTATGTACTTTAGTTTTTCCTATGTAATAATTTTCATTGTAGTATTCCATGTAATATTTTCTTATTATGAACTTAACTTGTTTTTGAAATATATTTTAAGCTTTTTTAAATTAAGTGGCAGAATAATATTCAACTGAAGCAAAAATTTCTTTTATGTTTGTTTATATATTATACTTAATTGTACTTTATAGTTTTAAATGAATATTAGTCAAGTAATATTGAATTATTTGAAACCTACATCTGTCAAAATTGAAAATGTCATTGTGGTATTTCATTTTTGTGCAATTACTAAGAATATATCTGCTTGAGTAAAATATACTTTATTGTTAATAATTTTATGTTCATAAATATGTATAGTATTTTAAATTATATGGTTTCAATAGTGAAAACCTTTTTTATCCCTGTGAATTTTGTTGTTTTTGGAAAAAAAATTTTTTTTTAATTACTGAGTGTATTTTATGTATTGATTTAGCATTCAATATATACATTTTTAAAAAGAAAAAAAATCCTTTATTATTATTTGGTGTATTTATATATATGTGTGAGTAAAAATTTAAAAGAAACATTTAAAAAGATAATAAAATTTAAAAAGAGATGAGAAAATTAACAATAGTATAGACCTTGGAATTTTTCTCTCACCAATAGTCTAGTGATGTTGTAAAAATGCAGAATTAGAGAAAAGTTTATCCAGTTAATAGCAGTGAGCTGTTTATTATTGACTAGAATATGCCATCTTTTAGATGTACGAATGTGAAACATTGAATTTTCATCGATTCAATATTTCATAATGATGTTATCTTTATTTATAAAGGTATGAGTTTTACTTTTCATTTATTTATTTAAGATTAGCTACTTTTTTTTTTTTTTTTTTTTTTACAAAAAACAAACTTTTAATTCTTATACTGATTTGTTATCAGAAATATAAAATGCTAGAAATAAAAGTATTTCTTGTGTATTTATTCATTGTTTGTAACTTTTTGGTAAAAATAGTTGTTTTTAAATTTTTATAACAAATAAACAAAAAGTTTGAACACCCTTTAAATATTCCTTATTTTTGCATAATATTAAATTAAAGAAATGTAAAAATCATTAATATCACTTCATAAGTGTTCAGTTAAATCTCTACGCTAACAATATCTAATTTTCAGTGACTTCTGCAAAACTTTTTTTTTTTTTTTAAGTATTTGTTTATTATGCATTTTTGGTTTTAAGGGGCATTTAAAAACGCTTAGATATATTAGTGTTTTGAATATGATACAACCCCTTCACAATAACGAATTTTCTAATAATTTCATTCATATAGATATTTATAGTTGCTCTCTTTTCAAAAATATTGATTTTTTTTTCCCTCTACAAATCATTTGTAAAATGTACTCAGTGATTTATACTCATCTTTGTGTATATTAATATTATAGCTTGTAACACTGTAGACAATATGTTACACTATAATAATACCTAAAAGTATTTTATGTGTTCATTTTTATTTCTTCATATGAAAATATCTGTGATTTTCATCCTGTACCTCTCTCAACTTTGTTGGATCCTCACTGACTTAAAAATAAATATGAGTTTTTAGTTGCAACTTAAAATTAATTTAAAAACTTAGAACGCAAGGTTTGCAAAACACGCACAACATCCCATGTACGCATTAAATGATGTAATTACTTATTCTAGTTTATGAGTTTTAAATTTTGTTCTATCCATCCATTTTCCATAGCCAAATTGATGTACATATTGATTCATTTGTAGATTCTTGCTCAGTACAAAAAGACAATCATTATAAACCTAGCCATTGCAATCTTGAATTACTGCTCTCTCAATTATTATCTATTGTTTAGTGATATATTTGGGTGTCTGCTAAAACTGTTAAGAAAGATTGGAGGGCAGAAAGAAAATTTATCCCATGTACTGATGTGTAAACAGAGAAACCTCTCTAAGGCACATTGACAAGACATGAGACAAAGTATAATGTGACATGCGACACACACATACTCTAAATAGAATTCTTTCTCCTAGAAACTGTTTAGAGCATGCATGTGTCGCTTGTTGCTTCAAACTTTGTCTCATGTAGTGGGTGTAAAAGTGCACCTATTTAGGACCAGTTTTCTTCATTCCTAAATTTTCCCCATAAGATTTCCTACTAAACTGCTTCCATTAAAGGTATATGTACAATTGTGTACCTCTCTTAGGAAGGCACATTTTACAAGACTTGGATTGACTACTGTTTAGTATAATTAACTCATTCAATCTCCCTGTGTTATAATAATCTATATTTACAGAAAAGAAATAAGACTTATATATCTGAATAAACATACTCGGAGATTAACTTCAAGCTTGTAAAAGGGAATTTTGTATCATATTATTTTACTACTAATATAAAATGAAATGGCTTCTAAATGAGTAATGTTGATTTTAGTGGGGAAAAAAATAGTAATAAAACAAGTTAAAATATAAGTATTTGCTGCCAAAAAACTTTAGTAAATATTTGTGGATGGATATATTTTTTATTCAGAAATTATGCTAAGTTGAATCATTTGTGCTGGTATATTAAATAAATTTTGGGAAACAAAATTTTGTTAAAAAGCTTTTAAAATTCAAGCAGATTAATATTAGTTATAAGAAAGCTATGTAGACAAATAATGTAAATTCGGATAGTTAAAACCATTTTACTTTATAAAATTCATTGTCTAAATTATGATTTTTTTCCACAATCTCTATTAAAAACCATTCTCTCAAAGACCCATTTTCAATTACACAGTGGGTGGTCCTCTTAGAAGGGTTTCTCTGTATTATTTATTAAATATGTTATCTAAATATTGTAATAGCTACTTGAAAATGCATACCTGATATCGAAATACAATTTGAAAAAAGTTTGAGGGAAATTGATTTAATAAATTATACTGCAGGTAAGGTTGCTCTTTTTGATTGTGCACAACGGTTATGTCAATTTTAAATCCATAAATGATGAATTATCAACTTTAAAGCATATGTTTTTATGCAGCCATTTCAAGTGAGTTAAAAAACAATCTGATATTCCATCCAACAGTCCTTTCAACCCCTTTGCACTTTTGTTAAGTGGACACCCTTAAAATTACTCCTTGGCTAAAATCTAATTTTTGTCAGGAAAATTTTGTCCATAGTTGGAGTATTGAATTAAAAATATTTATTGGAAATCTAAATTCTGTTTACACTACTTGCAACTGTAAATATTCACTGACAAATTACATTAACATATTCCACATTTATATTTTAGTTTTATCCCACCTTATAAACTGTACACTATTGTAGTATATTATATTGTTATAAACTAAATCATTTATCAAGATATTTATTGTAACAAATGTCATACATTGGCATTAAACTTGTAGATCTAATATAATGTGTAGCTTTTATAAATATTTCATAAATTGTTTGAGGTTAAATGTATTTACTTTTATTTTAAAAATAAATGGTATTTAAAGATGCAGAGTGTTTTATTAATTTTATTTTAGACTTTTTAGTACATGACTGTAAAACCCAGTCAAATATGACAGATGAAAAAAAATATTACGAATGTTTAAAAAAAAAAAAAAATCTACGATATTTAAACTACAAAAACTGCAATGTGCAGTATAGTCTCTACATACGGAACTGGGTGCAATGGTTCTGCAGATAATCCACAAAAAAGCTAGATATGAGAGGTAAATGAAATAAAAAAAATACTGTAGCCCAAAAACACAATACAAACAGTGAAAATATTCACAATATAGTAAAAATATTTGTATTTTATGTAATGCATAAAATATAAATATTTTTACTATGTTGTGAATATTGTTCTACTGCATTGGTACTATGCTGTATTGGATATAAAAACAATGAAGAAAAATGTTTATTTATGATGAAGCCAAAGTACAGTCTGTAAGCTAATTTATGCACTAAAATTAAATAGTACCGCAGACATGTCAACATTTTAATTTATTCCATAATACAGTAGAACTTGGATAATTCAAAGGGACCAGAGAAAAATTCGAAATATCCAAAAATTCGAACTACATATACTATATTGCCAAAAAAAAAAAAAAAAAGAGATATATTAAAAAATTAAAACTCTACGATCAAAGATTTAACACATAAACTTTATACCTAAGAATACTGCTACCCCCCCCCCCTCCCCCATTAAATCAATATTTTTTACGAGCTTAATTATTCAACACATTTTTTATTTCTTCTTTAAGTACAATCTTTGTGTCATTGCATATGACGACACAAAAATAGAATCTACTTACTACATTAGACATGCAAAGTTGCCAATTTAATCCGGCAAATTGTTAGTACCACCTCTTTTTCTACACCAGTTAATTTTTAGAGTAATTCTCTTGAAATGTAGCTACGATGAATTAAGAAGAAAAATACTCTAAAAATTATGTGGTGTAGAAAAAAGGGCGGTACTAACAATTTGCCGGATTAGGTTGGCAGCTCTGGGCATGACTTTCAATTAAAAAAACCCTCGAAGTTCATGCACATTCACCATATCTTCTGAGATGCACTAGCTAGGGGCTTCTCTTGTATTTCCTTATCCTTCTTTTGAAAGACTTAAGATATATAATGCACTTTAGCTGAGAAAAAATCCCGGGAACAAAGTTTACTGTAATATTTTAAAGGTAATCGTATGAAAAATTCGAATTATCCAAAATAGAATTCGAATTATCCACGATTTTTTAACATTATTTTAATATAAAATTCAAGGGACCGAGTAAAAAATTCGAATTATCCAGAATTTCGAATTAAACAAGTTCGAATTATTCAAGTTTCACTGTATTGTAATTACCAGCCTTTTTCACACCACTTTGTAGTGAAATTTCCTTTAATATGTAATTACGATTAAGAAAAATACCCTTAGTATTGTGAAAAAAAAAAGACGAATACTAACAATGCTCCGAAATAAATTAAAATATTCGGGTGTTTTGATACTGTAGTGTATTCTACAAAAATAAATAAATAAATCAAAAGCAGCATAGTTCTTTATATTTACACTTTTTTTTTCCCTTGAAAAAAAGCAATCATTTGTTTTTGTTTCATGATCAGAAAAGCCCTTGTTAAGTACCAGCTTTACCTGCCCTGTATGTAATCCACAGTGTGCATAATCGGGAGTTTACTGTACTACAAAATGTACTTTCAATGCTAGTATGTTGTTACCACCGCAAGACTTTATTCAATAATTTCCTGTACAAATTCACTAAGTGCAAATAATTGATTTTCATCTTAGAGAAAATTAACACTAAATATCCAAAGAAAAACAGTTTTATTGTCTATAAATAACATCTTAAAAAATGCATTTTTATTATAGTTATCTCACATATCAAGTTTCATACAGTTATATGCCATAGAAATTGAGATATAGCTTTCCCATTATCAAGGAAATTTGTCGTACAGCAATGTCACCTATTGGCTGATAAGCATTCAAACTGAATCAGCATAATGTCTCATATAGGCCATCTCATATATCAAGTTTTGTTTGATGATACGCAATAGAACGTGAGATATAGCCTCTCTTTAAATTGCAGATATCACTAGCGACCCTCGATAGAGAGAGACTGGACATTGGCGCGCCGGCTTTTTGACGAAATTCTCCATTTTAGTGCCAATTGCTCCATTGCTTACCATTACGCTGAGAAGAAATTTTTATTATTTTACGTCATAATCGAAAAAGAACTTATTTATTACATTTTTACTTTGTTGGGAGATAAATTGCTTTAATTTTGGAATACTTTTAAAAGATAAAAATGCATAATTATTTATTTTACATCATGCTTTAAATACTTTGAATTCTCTTATTGCATGCTGTTTTACGTATTTATTTCCTAACATATGAGATAATTACATTATTTATTTGCTAGCTATTAGTTTTTAAGTTCTGTTGCGTAATATATTTAATATATTAGATCCCAATGTATTTTTCTGACATATTTTAAAATACATATTTAAAATAACTATGTAAAAATATATTTTTTGATTTTTTGCTAGTATGCAAAATGTATCAGATTTCTTAAAATAAATTAATAAAAATAAAGAAAATAAGGTGTATATTATTTGCTATAAATTTCTTTTAAATAATAATTGCCATAATAAATTTTATAAATAATATTTAAATAAGAAATTATTTGTTTTTACATAATATTTAAAAAAAAAAAAAAATCAATGAAATAAGCAAATGTAAATAAAATGAATAAAAATATTTTTTAATTTCTAAAGATATTAGTTAATATTTTTATAAATTATTATTAATAAAATTTTTATTTTTAATATTTAACTAAGTCATTGTTTTTAATAATGCGTAATTTTTAAATAAAAAAAATATGCATTTTTAGCTTGTAAAAACATTACGTAAATATTTTTATAAAATAATAAAAAATAATTTCTGTTCTTCTGCCGTAGTTTTACATTTATTTATGAATTACTTGACAAAAACTAAGATTACCATATTTTTGTTAAAATTTTTCTAACTTTTTCTATATAGAATGTATGTCCTCGGAGAAAATAAGGTAGAATTACTTTCACTAAGGTAGAATTGTTTTCACAATCAACGTATTTTGCTTAAAATAGAAATATACAATAAAAAATTCCTCTGTTTTCCTATAAGAATTGAAAAAGTAACCATGTCGAAGGTTAAAACAAAATTTGTTTTTCTTCAAATTCTTTTTCTCTAAGACAAAAAAAATTACATACTTTTATATTCTGCATTACTTTCTACACAAATTTAGCACAATTTCCTTTCATTTATGTTGTATAGTAAAGCATCAATCGCGAAGAAAAAAGCATTACATTCTACGGGGATCGCTCCGAATTGGCACTAAGATGGCCAACTTTCGGTCAATGTCCAGTCTCTCTATATATAGGGTCCCTAGATATCACTGTATAACAGCGCCATCTGTTGAGCAGTTGACACCAAAAGTTAATAGGCACTAATTTAGGTCAAGGTGCATCTACATATAAATTTATATGCAATTATGTGCAGTAGTTCCTGAGATATAGCCTTCCATTAAATTACAGATATCGCTGTATAGAAGCACTACCTGTTGGCCAATAAGCATTTAAATTAAATCAGCATAATGTCTCATAATGGCCTTCTCACATATCAAGTTTTGTTTGATAATATGCAATAGAACCTGAGATATAGCCTCTCTTTAAATTGTGGATATCGCTGTATGGCAGTGCCACTTGTTGAGCGGTTGACACCAAAAGTTGATAGGCACTAATTTAGGTCAAGGTGCATCTACATATAAATTTATATGCAATTCTGAGCTGTAGTTCCAGAGATACAGTCACCACAAAATTTTTGTCACAGAGACAGACATTTTCAAAAAATGGTCAAATTGTGTTCTAGACCTCTCAAAACATGCAAATCTATTGAAAACTGGAAGTAAAAAATTTTTGCATGTAGAAAGTAATTCTTAATATAAGGTATGCCCTAATGAAATGGAGACGTTAGCTGTAACGGCATATCAAATCCCACTGAGTTCATGTGTTAGCCGATAGATGGCATATTGCTAGATGCACATGTGTAATTATCAGCTTCATATCAATATCCTCATTGCTGGAGAGTCATTTCCGCAGTTCGTTGCATGATGGATTTCTCCAGATCAGCACAAAAAGATCGGCTGTGGATGAGCTCATACGGCAGAATCGACAGATCACCACACGTGAAATTGCTGTTGAACTGTCAAATAAGCAAAGAAACTGTGCATCACATAATCCACAAAAAGCTTGGTTATGGCAAAGTTTGTGCACAGTGGGTGCCCAAGCATGTCAGGGAATCGGAAGACTGAGAGAATGGGTGTTTGCCTGACCCATCTGTTGAGCCGTCTACTCCCTTCCTACTCGCTGGGATGAGTGTAACAATATCTGTCAATTATTTATAGTTTTACTATTCCAGATGAACTGTAATTATAATATTAAAATTTCTTCACCTATAACTTTGGACTCTTTTTCATTTGGGCACACCTTATATATAAGCAGGTTCTAGTTGACGAATGCACTTAATTCTGTTTTAGTCTCGTTTGTCATTAAGAATTTTTGAAGAATTTTGTTCAGTGCTATAAACAAATCAATCTTTCCAGAATTCTGTTCTTACTGAAGTTAGAGCTTCCAAACTTTGGCAACCCTAAACTACAAATTTTCACCAAATTCAACACAAAATCGATGCCAAGACAAAAATCAGCGTTGGCGACATGAATTTGCCAATGAGAGATTCTGTACTAAGCCATTCCTGAAAAAATTATTATATTTGTTTGGCAGTATATATAATCCTATTATCATGACTTTTGTGGTTGGAGTAGCAATTTTTAATTTTTTTCGTGGTTGGAACCTGCTTGTTTATTTACGAATCAATTACCTCACACAAAAATGTCAATGTTTTCATAACAATATGTTATATTCCAATGAGTGTATAAGGAAGTCATGTGGTGTGCACATCAGATTTTTTTTTTTTTTTTTTATGGTTCCCTACCATGTGAAAACTAAGTGTAATACCCAAAATCAAATAATTTAAAATTATAGTCAGTGTCAAAAATGTTTATACTCTTTTAGTTTTGTTAAATACCTTTAGGCATAGCATTATATGGGGTGTAATGATGTCAGACTGTTAATAACTTTGAAGAATGATAAGAGAGGGTACTACTGAACCTGAGTAAAAGAACTTTTGTTTTAAGTGATAAGAGTTAGTCTACTGAGCGAGTGATGACTGGCGACTTTGGAGATGCTTGCATACCATGTTTATTTGTGAACCAGAAAATGATGTCATATTAAAAAATGTTTAATTTCTTTTACATTTTTTATTTATTTTGTGTGTGTGTGTGTTTAAATGTTTATACACTCACACTGTTAAAAATTTCTGTAAATTTAATGTAAATATTTATCCAGAGTCTCTGTAAATTTACAGTAATTCTTAGTTAATAGTAAATAATCGAGATTCTCAATCTTTATTCTGTATTTTTACCTAATATTATTTAATTTTGTAATTAAAATTAAAAATGACTGTTTCTACTTCAGAAAAAGCATTCTAAGTAAGAAATATATTATCACCAATAATTAATTAAATTAATATTAGTTATTAAAGTAAATATATAAAATAAGTTTTTTAACATCTGTTTATTTTTCTCTGTAATTTTACGTAAGACAATACATTACATAGAGTTTTCTGTTGAAATTTTTAAAAGTGTAGGTGACATGGGATAGCAATATGCAAATATACAGATGGCAGTAGTAATCGCGTAAAAAAATTATAAAATGGCAATGTATTGACAGAGCTTTCATTTGTACTGAAGTGATTAATGTGACATGGTTTCTGAAGGGATTATGGCAGCACGACGAGAATTGACAAACTTTGAACGTAGAATGATAGTTGGAGTTAGATACATGGGACATTCTATTACAGAAATCGTTAGGGAATTCAACATTTCAAGATCCACAGTTACAGGAGTGTGCTGAGAATATCTAATTTCAGGCATACCTCCTATCATGTACAATGCAGTGGCTAACTGCTTGCCCTTAATGACAGAAACCAGTGATGTGTGCATAGAGTTATCAGTATTAACAGACAAGCAACACTGCATTAAATAACTTAAACAAACAATGTGGGACATACAACGGACGTGTCCATTACGACAGTATGGTGAAATTTGACTTTAATGGGCTATGCAGCAGAAGACAGACTCGAGTACTTTACCAACAAACGACATTACTGCAGTGCCTCTCCTGGGCCCGTGAACATACTAGTTGGACCTTTGATAAACGGAAAATCGTGGCTTGGTCAGATGTGACATGATTTTAGTTTCAGGCATGAAAGAAAACATGCGTGTTCATAAAATTAATTTCAAATAAAAAATAATGCGTGCGGGGAAATCTATACAAATATGTTCATAAAATTTATTTTAAATGAAAAATAATGCGCACAGGGAAAAACTATTTTAAAATTGACAAATTAAACTCGCAATAAAATGTGTGTTAAAAAAAAAAAAAAAAAAAAAAAAAAAAAAAACCATTAGCTAGTCATCAACATTTAATTATTGATTGGTGGTGGAAAATGGGGGGGGGGGTTAAAAGGTATTTCATAAGTGAGTAAGTTAAACACAATTCTACTTGTTTATGGGTTCTAGAATATCATAAAGTAAGTTTTTAAATTGACATTTTTGTTGTGGATGGATTAAAATTAAAAAATAAGACTTACTACAGCATGTTTGATCAGCAATGATTAGAGATGAAAAAAAAGGGGGGAGAGGGAGCAGGGCAAAAAAAAATACATGAGTGAGAAATATTGAATAATTCTGTTCTTTTATTTGTTATAGAATCTGATAAAGGACATTTAAAATGAATATTGACATTTATATTTTGGATGGAGAAAGATTGAGAATCTAAAGTCTTTCGTGGAGCGTTTGAACACTAATCGTTATTGGAGTTTGATTTAAAAAAAATAATAATTAACGGAAATCACATAAAAGCAGAAAATCGCGGATCCGCGGAAGAATCTCATGCCTGCAGTTGGTAAGAGCTCATGGTAGGGTTAGAGTGTGGCACAGATCCCCACAAAATCATGGACCTGAGTTGTCAATAAGGTACTGTGCAAGCTGCTGGTGGCTCCATAATGGTGTGTTGTTTTTACATGGAATGGATTAGATCCTCTGGTCCAGCTGAACAGATTATTGATTGGAAATTGTTATGTTCAGCTACTTGGAGACCATTTACAGCCATTCATGAATTACATGTTTCCAAACAATAATAAAATTTTTACAGATGACAATATGACATATCACCGAGCCACAATTGTTCATAATTTGTTTGAAGAATGTTCTGGACAATTCCAGCGAATGATTTAACCTCCTAGATCACCTGTTATGAATGCCATTGAAAATGTATGGGAAATAATTGGAAGGTCAGTTCGCACACAAAATCCTGCATCAGCAATACTTTTGCAGTTATGGACATAGACAGCTATATAGACAACATGGCTCAATATTTCTGCAGACTTCTAATGACTTGTTGAGTCCTTGCTACGTCGAGTTTTTACTTCACCGAGAAAAGGAACTTACGAGTGTTTTGCCTTCCATAGCAGTCTTTTAAGGAATTTTAGCCCATATTCATGCAAATTTCGGAGAATCGCAAAATTGTAAATTTCAGATAGCTAGGCCACAATCATAACCTGAGTTTAAATCTGGCATTTCTTGTCAACCAGCTTTTGGAAGAGAATCTTTCAGATACTGGTGTGGCTCGCCACTTTAATTTTTTTTTTTTTTTTTGTAAACAATCTAAGAAAAGTCACACCAACTATAAAAGGACATGCAGTCACTGACACAAGTGAAGGCACACTTTTGAATCTAGATGTTTATCAAATATCTGAAGAAATACTTCATGGATTCTCTTTAAACTTATGTAGTAAAAATAACACATATATTCAAGCAAAAGGGGGATCAACCTAAAAGTATAATGTGCATGATTGCCAAGATGTTTTAAATGAGTTTTAACTACAGTATTCTATTATGAGCCATCATTTAATTATAAATTTATGAGAACTGTACATATATTAATGGAGATATAAAAGTTTCTTTAACAACATCAACAGTTTTTCATACACATTTACTTTCTAAACATATTATTTAATGAAAGTGTTGTAATCATGACAAAAATTTGATTTTGAGATTTCAGTGTATCTATATGTTTTCAGGTCCCCTGAGTTCAGTTTTGCTATTTTTATGGTGATGTATGTATGTGTAAGTGAACATGAAACACTTTGTTTGAATGAGCTGAAAATTAGTATATATGTTATAAGGCCACCATAGCACAAACTCTATTGATTTTGGTGAATTTAGCACTTAGTTTTTTTACATTGTAACAAAGAAAAATTCTTTACCATTATGGCCTATGGGCTCAAATTACACTGCTCTGCATGAAAATCGGCCCCAACACCATTTTTGCAAATTCTTATGTAAAATTACCTCCTGAATCTGAATATGACGCCCGTTTTGACATATCACCCACCATCTTTTAGAGATGCCCCCTCCCCCCTATTTTTACTACATTTTGGTAATTTTATGGCTATAAATTGTATTTGTAGTTGGGGGAGGAGGAATTATTTTAACTGTTAAATACCTTCTGACGGGATACAGAGTTAGAAAATTCTAAAACATGAACATTTGTAGCAAGGGGGAAAGATTTGCCACTAAAATTATATATACATTTATTATATTTTATTAATCAATTATTTTTTGTAGTACGACAGGACTATTTCTTTCAATCTGCCATTTTACTTTGTTACCAATTTATACTGTTCCACTTCGAAAATGCCAAAATGGCTGCAAAGATCCAATTTCACCATTTAATTACTTACTCTATCTTAAAATATTTTGTGAAATCCGTAAAACTTTTATATTTTTAAAAACCCTGCCTTAATCTAGAGATTCTTCCTTGATCGCATGTAGAAACCAATTGCAGATCTTGGTATCTGAGATCATTAATATTCATATATTGGATGGATTCTGAATATTTGTTGGCTATGGATTCTGAATATTTGTTGGCTATATATTCTGAATGTATATTGATGAAGGTTTTTAAATATTTCTTTATTTATACCTTCAGAGTACATATCGCTGATGGCTTCTGAATATTTGTTGACAAAGTCTCTTGGATATCATATGCATTGACTATGGCTTCAAAATATTTGTTATCTATTTCTTCTGGATTTGTATTGATAATTAATAGCTTTTACATAGATGGCTATATCTTCTTAATGGTAACGTCTTCTGAATAGTTGAAGAATTCTAAATATGCATTTTTTTTTTTTTTGAAAGGGTGTTAAAATACAAGTAGTCCTGTCGTACTAAATTAAATTCTGTCATGGACAGAATTTCATTCATAGTATTCTATTATTTATTGTACATTTTATCTTTTTAAGTATTAAAATAATTCTTTTCTATTCTCCAAATCAAATTCATGGCCATAAAATTACCAAACAGTGATAAAAATTGAGGAAGGAATGGCATCCCAAGAAAACAGTGGGTAATTGGGCAAAATGCAGGTCAAATTCGGATTTAGGTCATTTTACATACGAATCAGCAAGAATGATATCAGGGCTCAGAAAATTTCTTTTGCAGCGCAGTGTTATTTACAAATGTGATATTGTCTAAATGCTTAATTTGATTGAGCTGAAAATTTAGGCACATGTTAAAGTTCACATGAACTGTATAGAATGTGGTGAATATAGCACTTAGTTTTTTTTTTTTTTTTTTTTTTTTTAAGGGGATACACAGAAAAACTCTATCATTATTGTCTATGGGTTGAAATTATTTGAAATATGATAATGTGTAAATGCCTTATCTGACCAAGCTGAAATTTTATATACATATGATCACTGTCGCATGAACTGTATAGATTTGTGAATCTAGCACTTGATAGATTTTTACAGAGACACAACGAAAAATGCATCATATAGACCTATGGGCTGAAATTATTTGAAATACAATAGCATTAAATTTAAAGGCATACTATTTGGGGGAATATACTCATATATCCTTACATAATTCTCTCTTTTGTTTATTTAACGACTTCTCTTACTTTAAGTAATTAATGGCTGACTAAATAAATTATGTTCAGAAAGTTGAGTGGAGTCACTCCAGATTTTTGGTTTATAACATGCAGGGTTTTAAAAAGCCAAAGCAATGTCATTTTCAGAAAACTTGACATACTAAATTAGAATAACATATCCAATATCTGTTATAATATGAGCATTTTTACTAAATATTTTTTGACTGTGCAAGTACTAGCAAAAAAAGCTTTTTCCCCACAATTTAGTAGCCAAATATATAGAAGTACTCTAAGCAAATGTCGTCGTTAAATCTGAGAAAGATATAGTCGATAAAAGATGTGATTTTCAAGTACTTTCAAAAAGATGCAAATTTCTAAGGGGGTCAAAATCTTGCTTTAATTATTGATGTAACTCCATTGAATTAGTTTTCCTAAAATGCTGTGCAAGAGTCCATAACTGGTGATAATACAGTATTTAAGTTCGTTCAGATTCTTATTTTACCAAGGTCAAAAACCTGTTGTCCATGGAACAGGGCAGACAGTTGCGAAAAGATAACTGGAGAATTTTTAGTACATTTTGCAATAAAAGTGTGTTTTTTAAATTCTTTAATTTATGGGGCATTATTTCAGCTCATTTCCAACACCCTGCAATTTATCAAAAAGAAAAAAAGTTGGTATAGTAATAATAAACAGACAACAATATCAGATTAAAATTGCTCTTTATTTTATATTTTTAATTATTTTAGAATTAAAATCAGAGAATAAACAGGTATTTCTCAGTAAAAATAAAGAAAATATACTTTAACAAAGTTTTTTTGCAAAATAACTTTTCTGTAATAAATTTGATTTACTTTTTTTTTAACAGTTTGTAGTTTGTACACTATATATGCACTATGCTGTGTTAAATATTGTTGTCATCTAGATTCATAGTTTTATTTTTATCAATTTATTCTTTAAACTAATAATAAATGCATTTGTCCTACAACAAAAGATATTTACTTTGCATATCATTATTAACAATATAGCTATGAAACAATGCAACATAATGTACTATACAATAAACTTTAGAACTTCAATATTAGAAACAATTCATTTCCAAAATAATTTACACTTATACACAGCTAAATACTCTGATCTATACATAAGGTCTATCAGCAATTACAGCAGCACCACAGAATTTTGCAAAATTTATAATCTTCTGAAAAAGTACATATCAGTGTGGTCCAATGATGAATCCAGATTATCTCATTCACATAAAAAGAAGAGAAATCCTTTTAGGGAAAATTATAAACAATAAAATTACCTTCAATTATAGGAAAGGAAACTTGAAATCTTATAATGTGAAAGTTCCATGTTAATTTTCTTTTGGCGTTAGAATGCAAAAAAAAAAAAATAATTTTAAAAAATTTAATATTATTTGAATACAATTATATTTTTGAGTGTTTTGTAATACATTTATAATATTCAGATAAATAAAAAAATAAGAAGATTGAAGTAAATAACATATTTCAAAAATGCTTTTATAGTTTTTCTTTTTAAACAGAATTCTGCCTGTGACCTGATTAGATCTTGAACTAAGGTTCAATAACTAATTTTAAATGTTTTAATTATTTGAAACAAAAAGCATTTATTGTATTACTTATAATTATTAATAGTAATTAGTGACAGTATAGTTACAATCATATAACAGTTTTTTTTTTTTATCTTTCCCATCTATCCTTGTTGTAATTATTGTTGAAGTTCACCAATAGTGATTCATTAGGAGAGAAAATTGAAAATTGCTACAATTAAAAGCACAAAAGAATAGGTGTTAAATGATAAGGAATAAGAGTTTGATAAACAAACACCATAAAATGTACCAGCATACAACGTTTTAGGTCAAAGTAATTAAGAATGATCTTTCATTTACTTATAATTATTAATAGTAATTAGTGACAGTATAGTTACAATCATATAACAGTTTTTTTTTTTTTATCTTTCCCATCTATCCTTGTTGTAATTATTGTTGAAGTTCACCAATAGTGATTCATTAGGAGAGAAAATTGAAAATTGCTACAATTAAAAGCACAAAAGAATAGGTGTTAAATGATAAGGAATAAGAGTTTGATAAACAAACACCATAAAATGTACCAGCATACAACGTTTTAGGTCAAAGTAATTAAGAATGATCTTTCATCACACGAAATCAGTACGGTGTGACCATAACAAAACTTTCTAGATATTCCTATGTAACCGCACCTTTTACCAGTTATTATGTACAAAAAATTAATCAAAAAAAGTTATATATATTACACATGTAGTTCGGTGCAAATTTAAATGACAGATGAAATTATTGTTACAAAATAAATCTGATACAGTCATCCGAAAAATTGACGAAATTAAAGAACAGCAGTGCCACCTATCATTGAATATCTATATTACAGCGTCACCTGCTGACCAATACGCACTCAAGTAACAGCCTTCATACAAACCTTCATATTATGCACTTATACATTACAAATGCTGAAATAAAGCTTTCATTTCAATGGGGAAAATTACAGCGACAGCACCACTACCCAGGGCAATACATTCCAAAATCTAATCGACACCAATCTGAATCAATCTCCAACCAAATATAAAGTTTTGTTGAAGTCCATTTGTTGATTTATGAGATACAGCATTCACAAAATCACTAGTTTTTTCAGAAGATTTGTTATAATTCTTGAATCAAAAAGATTTGGCGACATCTTAATCATCACAAAAATCTACAAATGTTTTTTTAAATAATGCCTAGGGAAAAGCTAGTTTAAATATAGTGTTTTGCAGAAGCAGATTTAGGCTTATGCTCACAATAATTAAATAACAGAATTTTTATGAAGCAATTATAACAAAAATGTCCTTTAAAAAAATAAATAAAAAGGTCTTACGAAAGAAATGAGCAGATTTGTATACCACAGAGATAAAGAAAAGTTTCTTAAAAAGTTATATTGGAAGCAAGGCACAAACAAAATGATGATTTAACTATAAAATAATTTTTTTAAATCATTATTTGACTTATGTATACCAGATTTCAATTTCCAATTTTAGTTTCAGTTGGACCAAACTGATATAATAATGAAAAGAAATGAAAAATCAACAAAGATTCATTATAAAGTATAATCTAATAGTTCATTCTCTACCTAGAATATGTACTACAATTTCAATACACAATTTTTAAGTAAATAATTATCTATGTATTGTACAGTAAAAATTTTGGAGGGTCTCATCACAGATCAATAAATAATCCTTTTTAGCTATGTTTCTTTAATAATTACCCTATACTACAGATCAGGAACATACTGAAATACTCTGTTTCATTTTACATCACTTAATTTTCAAGTAATAAAAGATTAAAACTGAGTTATACAAAACATCATAAAGTTCAGATATATTTGTGTTTATCATCAACTTTACAAAATCTACTGAGATTCACTGATTTAAAGTTCGCTCTTCTTATACTTTAAAAATATTGGCAAGGTTTTATATTAATAATGTAAAAACTTATGACAAGAGTGAAAGTTCATTTAGAAATCATTAAAAAAAAAAAAAAAAAAAGATTAACAAATGATAGAGATGGGCAAAACACATGATACAGAATTTTAAAATAATAAAATGATGACACAGACAATATTTCACTTTAAAAAGATGACTTATTTTAAATTTGATAACAATTAAAGAATAAAGTTACAACTATTTCTTTCGTTAATAAGAAAGATAATATAGTAAATATTATTTTAATACATAAAATTAAGTATTTCAAATATTCAGTTATGTAATAAAATAGACTTATTATTATTTCTTCTTTTTTAATCAATTAATTTATCAATAGTTTTAAATTTTGGGTTACTTATACACTACAAAGATAAAATTGCAATAAAGTCTGTTGAGCATACTTACAGACAATAATTCATTTTTATAATCAATACTATACATTTCATTATGAAATGTTTTGAGAACATTACTATGCCTGTCAAGTTAAAAAAATTTGATAATTTTTAATTTATAAGATACTCTGTATACATAATGGAACTTGATAGAGGAATTTAAAAGTGTCAGTTTAGACAAAGTACCATTGTCATAATTATGATTTAATACTTTTCGAATTAGTTATAATATTTTTGAAAAATTGATATGTTGAAATATAATATGAAACAGCATATAAATTTATTAATTACCATATTACAATGAAAGACAGAAGCACAGAAAATCTCACTCAATTACATTAATATTATTGCTAAAACTATGATTTAAAACTCTGAGATAAACAATGTCTTTTGCAAAAAAGGTTAAATTTATGAAAACAAGTAAAAAGCTAGTTTTGCAGACTTTATCTTAAAACAAATGAATGCAATAAAATCAACAAATAAATAATGATGGTGATACATAGGCTAAAATAGTAATTACAAAGCTTTTAAAAATGGTGCATCTTCTCTTGTATTAAAGTAAAAAAAAGCAGGAATTTACAGTCTATCAAATTAGGTAAAATATGCAAAATAAATTCCTACACTTTTTACGTTTTTCTGTTTTAAAATATTTTCTATAAGCAAGTCATCAAAATGATTAATTAAGGGGATATATTACAGTGCATCAAAGTTGGCCAAACCCTGTATTAACCTCTGGGAAAATAACTCTTAAATGATGCATATTTTTAAATTCCTTTTTGACATCCAGAAAATGTAGTGACATTAAATAAATCCTTGTTTTCCAAAAAATATTTTTTTTTTTTTTTTTAAGATGTAAAATGAAAATTTTCACTTAGTGAAATTTCACAATTTTATAGATTCAAAATAAAATATTATAAATTTGAAGAATTCATATTTGGAAAAAAAGAACTGATTTAAATAGTCATGAATTTTCTAAATGTGAAAAAGAATTTAAAAAATATGTATTATGTAATAAATAATAATGTACATTATTTCCCAGAAATTAACATGCAGTTTGGCTGACCTTAACACGCTGTTACTCCCCCTTAAGATTCCAGAAGTTTGAGGGATAATAGGGTCAAAAGTCAAAAAATCAAAAACACAATAAATAGCTAAATATCCAATAATGAAATATTACTTTCTGCTTAAACAGTGTTGTTACGAAGCAATTTTCAATAGTTCATCAATCTACAACCATCAACATTTCATCTTTTATTTGAAAGCCATCAGAAATAAAATTTAAAGATTCTAGTATATATAAAAACTTCAAAAACTCAGCAACAGCAATTTTTTTTACTTTATGACATATTGCTGTTCTTGAATTTCTTGCCTGTTAAATAATTGTACTTTCCAGAGCTCAAATCGGATTATGCCCATATCAAATACATATTTATGCCTTTTTTTGTATCATATTTTTTATGCTCTGTATGCTACTTATATACTGCACTGTACATATTTAGAGATCATGCAGATCACAGGTTGTATTTTTTTGTCATTTTCTGTATAAGATTCCAAAGAAAAAGTGTGCTAAACAAAAACACTGTAAAATAATTTGAAAAATCATATTAGGATCTTTCATCCCTTACTCTAATATGGATTATAATGTTACGATACAATTGCAGGGGTTAATCAACAAATGAGAAGTTCTTGAAGCAAAAAATATTATATACTCACTGCTCTATAATGCAATTCCACATTTTTTTTCTTCTTCTTTTTTCTTTTCATCATTACTTTTTCATTAAATTACAAGCAAAGAAAGAATTTCTGCTTTACACAAATCTTCCTTTAACTAATAAACAACATATGTTTCAACTGCATTTTTTTTTTATTTCAAGAAACTAAAAATCATGTCCATATACCTAATATAACATTTTTCTTCCATAATAAATTATCTCCGCTTCTTTCCACCCTTGTCAAGAAATTAAAAGAAAGGCCCATCTCTATAAAATAATTATAAATACATATTTTTAAATGTCAATACCAAAATAATCATTACTATGTACAAATTTCACAGGTACAATTACTCATAAACAACACATAGTCTCTCCTTTAGGGACGGCTCTAATTTCTAGACATGTTTTGTTCATACTGTTATTTGACAACAGGTAACTGTTGGATGCAAAATAAACATTATATATATAATTTCTTTTGAGGAATCTCTTAAAATAGAGAGTTTGTTGATTTGATAAATTAGGGTCCAGCCCTAATATTTTAAACTAATGATATTTTATATTTATTTGATAAATAAGAAAAATTTCAACGGTACATCATAACATCTGGGCTTTGGTACATACACATATAAGCATCACAAAGTAGCCTGCGTGTGATTTCTGGTAAGACTTTATCATCTTTAGCTGAGAGTAAAAAATTCATGCCTTCTTCTGATAGCCACCACCTTAAGTCTGCAAAAGGCACTACTTCAGGGATATTATAACCATTCTGCTCACCTACAGAAATAGCAAAAACAACAATGATGAAAAGAATTGTATATAATACAGCAATTTATTAAATTTATAATTTATCTTTTCAATTTGTATACAATGTTAATAGATTTTATATACATTTTGATATTCATCAAATAATGCAGTTCCAACACGTACACATTTATTTAAAAAAAAAAAAAAAAAAAAATCTTTACAGAATAAAAGATCTTTATAACACGCACCTAGGGACCAGAATTAGTATATCTTGTAGCATTTTGCCTTATATAGATCATAATAAATATCATGAAACTTACATTTAATGAACATGGCAAAACATGCCTAGAATAAATTATTATAGTAACTCTTGACATTAATTTCAAAGTACAAATATTTCTATAACGCAAAAATATGCAATTTATAATAATGCCTGTAATTTACAGAAATTATTAAATAAATAACAGCAAATATATTAACTTTCTTTTTTAATCATTAGTACAAGAACACTTATCATGTCTGCAGTTTTGCTAAATTTTGATAATAGATCACAGTTTTTAAAAATCCATGCAATTTTCTATTTAGATAAATTTAAAATGATTTGTTCACAAGAAAACTCATTCAAATACTGAATTTTCTTCTCAACATCTTAATTTGTTTGAGAATGTTTTTTTTTTTTTTTTTAATTATTTATTAAAAGAAAAGAGGGAAATCTTCCTTAATTTTTATATTGAAAATTTTAGGTTTCTCATTTGTTGTGACATACTACATGCCTTTCATGACATATGACTTCTACATGCCTTTCATTTTTTTTTTTTTTTTTTTTTTGTTTACATATGATAAGTTATGCATTTATTAATAGATCGTTGCATTATAAAGATCTTCAGCTATATATAAATTACATGTCCAGCAAGGAAAAATAAAAACACCATAAAATATAACATACAATTGTTCAATACATCTGGCATATATTGTGAGGAAGATGTAGCTTTTTTTTTTTTTACATCGCCTGATAGTCAAAACTCAACTCTACAAAAAATAAAATGTGTGTACGTATGTCCATCACTTTGTAGGCAAACGGTCGATCGTAGAGCTACAGAAATTTGCATGAAGGTCCATACTGACCTCTCCTGATGCACCGCATCTCAAAGTCCGATTTCCGAAATTTTGATTATTATTTTTTAAATAATTAAAATCTATAAATTTCTGAAATGATCGGCTCAAGCAATAGAAACATAAAAGTGAAAGTTTTCTGCTGCCCAGTAGCTTACTTGGTTGGAGCGTCATGCTAATATAATAATGCAAAGGTTGTGGGTTTGATTCTCCTGCTACTTTTTGCAGATAATTAACAGAAAAAATGCCAACTAATAATAGAAATTTTTTCTGTGTCATTACAGTATCCTACACAGTAAGGAAGACAAGAAAGCAACTAAAAACATAGTTAAACTTAAACATTTGTTCATCACTTTTTAGGTAAACGACAAATCGCAGAGCTACAAAATTTTGCGTGGAGGCCCGTTTCGACCTCTCAGGATGCACCTTGATGCATTCAAATGTTTGATTCCTTTTTTCTTTTTTTTAATTAATTAAATTTCTTTCAGCTGGAAAGATTGTATAGTGCTGCCAGAGAGTGAGCACTTATCATTCAGTTAGCACCTAAATTGAAATGGTTGATTATGGTGCATAAACAAGCAGTAGGGGACTGGAACCAATACAGAGCAGGCAGGGAAGACAATGCATTGTTGTAACTGTGACTCCCCCCCCCCCCAGCTAAATCATTCTTTATCTATCATTTTATTTATTCCACTGAACTAAAAATAAAAATTCATTTTCTTTATTTCAGTAAATTGTTTTAGTAATGGCATCAGTTTGGAGTGCTACTTTCCAGAAACTAAAATTTATATTATTAAGAAGATAATTGTGAAATAATTCATTATAAAAGGGTCATTCCATGGGCATTAATATAATATTTACAACTTAAGCCAATTATTTCATTTATAATCATATTAAAAGTTGCATATTAAAGGTTCTTTTTTATCTTATAAAATGTTCTGAAATTATGAACACTATCTTGAATATTAAGTTGTAAATCAATTTATAATTGTCTTTGCCAAAATAAAGATTTGTGACTAATGTAACATATTTTTCAATCTCATTCAAATTGTAATTTCATTGTCCAAATTATTTCTCTAAAACCTACAGTCTTATATTTGGGTATTTTTAAACTTAAGAATGTAAGGATTAATTTCTAATTAGTCATAAATGCTAATTACATTCCAAATTGAAACTAAATTAAAATAATAATAATCTAGTGTGACACTCACACGACTTTCTCTTACTGTACAATTCAATACTATAAAAGAATTACTGATTAAGGATTATTATAACAAGTACTGTGTATGAATTTACATTAAAAAGAATCTACAATTTTATTTGAAATATAATTCTCTTTGAATGGGCTGAGGGTGGGGGGTTGCTACCCACTTCAATCAACCTTTTAAATTATAGTACCTACATTTATGAAAAAATTCAAGACTTATTAAATTTAACCCTTTCCACTCGAGGGGTGACTCTCAATCACCACTTGATTTGATGTGGTAATGTTTATATGTTTAATAAATGTCTTTCTTTGAAATATAAAGTTACATAAAATGGTTAAATAAAAAATTTTAAGAATTAAATTGTGCATGAAATTATTTATATAAATGATAAGTCATTCAGTATATAAGAGAAAATCGCCTCATGCTGCTGTTTCGCCGGAGCGAAAAAGATCTCGAGTGCAAAGGGTTAAATTATTTTTCCAAATTATTCAAATAATTTTACCCGCACCATTCCTTTAAACTTGTCACTTTTCAAATAGCAACCTCACATGAATTTCAAAATACTACATTTGAATTCTCTGCAATTATTTGTTTTAAATTACGCTGATAATAGACAAAGATCAAACATTAAAAACTGTATTTTAGCATTCAGGTCATTTCAAGATATTAATTATAAAAAAAAAAAAAAAAAAAAAAAAAAACTGCTGAAAATTGAACTTAAAAAATACTTTTTTACCATATGGGTTTGAGGATATAATTTTCATCCCTGAGCAGTGTTCCTAGACATGGTAAAATATAGTAAAGCATTTCTACCAATTTCAATAAAAATGAATGTTTTCACTTAATTACTGGTGCTCTGTATATCTTCTATAAACTATGTACACACAACATTGTATACTTAAATATAGTCCTATATTAATAACTCGTAGCACAATCTGAAATATACTTCCAGCAATTTCCAAGTACAGTTCCACTATATTCTAGTTCTTTGGTTAACCCTGTGAACGGATAGAGGAGAATTTTTATACAATATTCTACATGAAATGTTTTTTAATGCCTATAAAAAATATATGTTAATTTCATTTTGTTTAGTGCAGCTTATAAATGTTAAACTGTACCTGCCAAAAATTTCCTCCATAAACATAATGTATCTGCATTCTCTTAGACGTTTTTGTACACAAACCATTTGCTTGATTTCAGCAAAAAGTTTAATGTAGCATTTTTATATGATACAAATTCAGAATATCGAGCTTGGACTTCCTGCTGCTAATTATTCTTGAGATATGCTGATAACAGATACACATACAGAGAGACAAACACAGACCAACAACTAAAAACTTGATTTTCAGCTTCAGGGTGCCTCAAAGTATGTAAATATAACAAAAACTCAATTTCAAATTTTTGATCTAAAAACAATACTATTTTTACTATTAGAGAAAGTAATACAAACCTTTGTGACCCTATGGAATAACCCTTTATTGTTATCACATCTCATTTTGGCACACATATATATATATTTTCTAAATCTGCCACTATTTTAAATTAAATTGATATTTGTCAATTATTTTCTAGAATATAAGATTATGTAAGTTTTCACTATATACTGTACCCCATAATGCTAATTCTGTCTTTTAGGATTAACATTCTACCTTTGGGTCTATTAGCAAGTATTGCAGTCAAACATATTTAAGTTTGGCCTCAAAAGAACGATTTGCTGAAATAATATATTAATTAAAATACATAAAGTATTGGAATAGTTGTCGATTTTCTTTTTCTTTATCATGCAGGCAACTATATGTATTTTTTAATCGTTTTTAAATATTTGTTTTGATCACCTTTTTTCCCCCCTATTAATTTTTTAAATAGATTACTTGTTACAGCAACACTTGAATGCTGCCAAAGGCAGCAGGGTCTTAAATCCACTGACCACTTATGTGGGCACAACCTGGTTTGTGCATATATATAAACACATACATTAGATAACTCTTTTTATTGATTTATATATTGATATATATATATATATATATATATATATATATATATATTATTGATTTTAGTGATCACTATATTGTTTTTCTCATCACATCTATTAAATTTTTGAATAAGTAATTTGCTACAGCAATAGTTTAAATGCTTCTGAAGACATCAGGAGCCCAAATCTGCTGATTGCTCTGCAACAGATGGACACAGCTCAGCTAGTTACAGAGAATTATCTTCAGAAACAAATAAAACTTAATCTAAAAGTATTATTATAAAACAAGAATGGAAATCATATGCAGGATTTTGTATAATTAATCTACAAAGATTTTCGATGATTAAAATATTTTTAAATTATACAAATTATTAAATAATTATGTTGGGTGACTGGACCCAACATAGTTACATATGTTGTTGTTTACTATTTTGTAAAACATACATAACAATGGACTCTTCCCAGTTTCGTCTGCTCAACCACGTGATAGAGGAAAACGAATAATCGAATTCAATTAAATATTGTTCTTAAGAACAAAAATGTTAATATTTAATATAAAATAAAATAAAAGTAATATTGTGCATTTGTAAACAGTAGAATAGTTGTATTTGTAAGTTTAAAAATTTTTTAAAAACACTTTATGTGTTTATTTATTTTCAACTGTAAGAATCGATTTTTGTATGTTTTAGTGTAACTGGTCTAAATGGATTTAAGCATTACGATATTGCACTGCCACTGATTTAAGTACCAAAAATCAGAGTATTTAACATGCTCTTCATGAACATCAATAACAAATATAAACTAAATGATGATTGTAAATGTATACATCACATAAAAAATGATGAATAATGATATAAAATGGATTAAAAATGTATAAAAAAAATAACACAGATTAAATAAGATTGATCAAAAATAAGAATAGAAAATAGGTTATTTCACCAATCGCTATCGATAAACAAGACTTCGTCTGCTATGTTTTTCCTCTATCATGTGACCTCTGACGTCAGGTGGGAAGAGCCCATTGGTAAAAAATTTTCCCCTCTCTCACAGTTGAAACCAAAAAGATACAACACTGATCTTTAGATTGATGTTGATGCCTGAAGTTCATTAAACAATCTCATGAGCCTTAATTTCATATGACTTGCTAACCACACTGAGTTATGTAGCATGGTTATTTTTACTTTTAAAAGTTATTTTTTCATTGACTGTCACATTATGAAGTGCTTTACTGCAAAAGCTAGGTTACAGGGAAATTTAAAAATAATTTCCAAACAATTAATTTAAAAAAGGAATTTTATTTGATTATTATAGAATTTTCATTATTGCAAAGCTACGAGATAACTAACTATGAGTTATCTCATAACTTGGCAATCAACGTGTTGAAATATTAAATATTTTTTATCTATTCATATATGTATGCATATAACAAAGCAATTTCTATTAAAAAAAAAAAAAAACATGCCTTTTCTATCTGCCATACTATCAAAAAAACACCATGGTGCATCAGGTCCACTGCCACATTTTACAAAACACACATAATGACTTGTTTCAATACACACAACAGCAAACAACTCCATGTATATTCTGGGTACAGGAGTATGATCTTTGAGCATTCGAAATTCCGGAGGTATACTGAGTTTAACACTTTTATGCCTCGTGCGTTTCTTATGACTATGACTCTAAAAGATAAAAGAAAAATATTACTTTATATATATATATATATATATATATATATATATATATATATATATTAATTATCACAACAAGAATTTCTAATATATTGTTATCATTACTTATTATAATTATTTTTTTAAGAGATATATTGAAAATTTTTTATTAATTTTATTTTTTTATATTTTCCGCAAAATATCAATTTAATTTTAACAAAATATAAATTGATGGTACATTTTAATTTTTTCTAAGATGCAAAATTAGAAAACAACATATAAATTTAGATTTATTAAATAAGCCATAGTTAATTATAATACATAGAGTTCTTTCTGGATTAAAACAACTTACACCTTTTTCAAAAAATAAAGTAAGAAAGAAAAGATATAGAAGCAACTAACAATGTTTTAAATGAGGAAATTACTTCTATCAAACATATAGCCTATATCATTTAATTATAAATATTTTATCTGCCGTGCAATGTCACAATATTTTTTTCGAAACCATTTACAAATAATCTTACCTTACTCTTTCAAACAAAATTTTTCCTAAATGATGTCTGACACTGTCAAATGAAATGAAGATTCTTTTTGATAGAGAGTTCCAGAAAGTATAGCTTGATGATGTATTTTTTACTAGTGTGCATATTTTTCTATATCTTGAACATAATTTCCTTACCATGATATTGTTTGATAAATGATGGTACTTTAATTTCTAACTATCTAATATTTTTTACAGACTATATACTACTTGCTAATTACCTTTTAAAATTTCCTTTAATAAAATGCTTAATTCATGATAATATACTTTTTATGTTTTTGTAAGTGAATGAATTTAATTTGCACATTATAAAAATTCAAATATATTTATTATATGTTAATATTTAATACAGAAAAGTAGTTATAAGATAAAATAACCAGAACTATTTCTTACTTTGTCCATACACTTTTGGCAAAATGCAATACTGTCTAACCCTTCTCCAAACTGGCCATAACATTCTTTACATTCATATTCAGCTACCTGCCCACAAATACTACATTGTCTTGGAGCTAAAAAAAATCAAGGAAAAAAATGAAAAGAATTATTAAAAAGTTAACCTTTAAAAATAATATTATTATTAAGTATTTTAGGTTTTTACAGTTTTAAGTAGTACCGATTTTCTTTATATTTATATATTTAAAAATGTTGCATTATGAACAGGCCAATGGCTCATTTCAATAAATAGCATTACTTAGATTCAACTTAAGTTGAGAGCAAAATAATTGATTTCACTCGTTGGCAAGTGATTGTTTATTCTGAGATCTGACGAAGACCAAGTTTGGATAAAATCTGTAATTAAAGATTTAAATCTAAAAATAAAGATTTAAAAAAAAAAAAAAAAAGAAAGAAAAAAGAAAAAAAATCCAGAAGTAAATTTTTAATAACAAGTACTTTGTATGAACCTAATTTAAAAACAATCTAAAATAGGTTTAAGAACAGTTTTATTTTGCATATAAATCTGTGTAAAGGCTATCACCCCCTCAAACTTCCCTCCCCCATTTAAATACAGTGCCTACATATACAAAAAAAATAAAGGCTGTTTTTAAATTTTGAAGTCCATTCAGATTATTTAGACATTTTCTCCCCTTTGATGTTAAATTTTAAAAGATCTTCATTTTTTATCTTAATTAGGGCCTAAGAGAAGAACTTCTTAATTAAACTTCTACTGGAAATTACTACAGAAATACCATGATAAGGCTCTCTCTCTCTCATTTCCTAAAGAGTAAAAAATTTTGGAAGGTTCTCATCTGTTACCTTCATTAGGACCAAAAAGGAGACATTTTTCAGATTTCCTATTCAAATGTTAAAGAAAATTTCCCTGAGTTTTCCAAATCATTTTCAAAAAGAATATTAGCAACAATTTGTAATCATATATGTTGCTAATATTTAATAATGATGGTGGTGGTATTTATTGCCCTTACAGCCCCATATAGCAAATATTCTTCCATAGGAGCTCCTATGGTAAGTCCCAGATTTCTCATATTCCTCCCAGCATATTCCGTAGGAATGCAAAATGACTGCAGTAGCGGCCTCCGTATGACTTCCGAATTTCGTAGCTCCGTGGTAGTTCCCGAGAACTACCTCTGTAAAATTATTACACTAGAATTATCAAATTAGATTTTCTTTCATATTTCCCAAACATGTCCATTCTTATTTCGGGAAAAATTCGAGATGTACAGGATATTCCAGGGAGCAATATAGGAAGATCATTGCTATATGGGGCATAATATTGGTTTACCCGGATATTAAATTTCTCTCTTTTGTTACCTTTCAAGTATGACATTTCAAGTGGGTTAATTACTTGTTATACTTTTTTGCAAGTTTATTAGATATTGTATAATGCTACGTGTCACTATCCTTCCTACTAACACAAATTTTTGCAATACTTTATCAATGAAACAAGCTAAACATAAAAAATGTAGGAATAAGAAAGAGAAATTTAATTTTTCCAAAATTTTTTTTAAATTTTTCATTCTCCATGATATTTACCTAAAATTTAGAACCAAAATTTCCTGACAATTCCAAATTTTCCAGGTTTTCCTGTGAGAAGTGAACTTCAGGGAAAAACCTGAGGCTCACTTCTCAAGTGCGATGTAACACAACATTCCTTAAGTGTGAAGCATGAACCCTGCATTTTGCGAATTTCAAGCTTCTAATAGAAAACACTGTAGAGATATGATGAAAAGATGAAAAAAAATTTCTAACACTCCCTTAAGAATTAAATGTCATTAAAACCATTCTTAGTGAGCCCTATGTCTCTAAAGACACCTAGAGTCCAAAATGCTATGTTTTTAGTTTCAGATGTTCGGACTCTGTATCGATATATAAATGATTAAATCTGTGGTATTTCGCTTTTCCAATTAATATATATAGATATCAGAAGGCTTTTGCAAGTTACAGATAAATATTCTATTTATCTGCATAGCAAACACAATAATAATCTGGTGTGTCACTCGCACAACTTCTTCTTACTCTGCATAATTTGCATATTAAGGGGGGAAATAACAAGTACCAGTACCGTATATAAACCTAATTTAAAGTCAATCTATAACCTCATATGAACTTCAAAATACAAATTTTAATTTCCTGCAATTTTTTGTTTCTAAGTTATGCTGATTACACACATATACACAGATGAAGTACTAAAAACCTGACTATCATATTCAGGTGACCCCAAAACAAACACGGAAAAGAAAAACTGAAAATTGAATTTTAAAAAGATTTTGTTTACAATAAGGGTCTGAAAAATTAATTTTCATTCCTAAGCAGTTTTCATCGACATAGTAAAAACGTGGTAAAGCACTTTCATCAATCATATTTAGAATGCTTTCGCTTAATTTGGGGTAGACCTGTATATTGTCTATAAGTTATACACATTTGCCACATTGTATACTTAAATTTAGTTTTATATGAATAAACTTAACACAAGCTGAAATGTGTTTCCAGCAATTTCCAAGCATAGCCCCAATATATACAAATTCTTTTTGGTAGTTCTGTAAATGAATGATCAATGATTTCCATACCACATTCTACACAAAAAAAAAAATTATGCAAATAAAAATATAGGCTCATTTCGTTTTGTTTAGTGTAGCCTATACATGTTAAACTGTATTTACCAGAAATTTTGTCCATAGACGTAACGTATTTGAATTATCTTCAATGTCCACGTGTTTGATACAGATTCAAAACACCTAATTTAAACTTCCTGCTGCTAATTGTTCTTCAGATATGCTGATAACAGGCACACATTACACACAGACCAACTGCTAAAAAACCTGTTTTTCAAATTCAGGGGACCTCAAAACATGTAAATACAATAAAAACTCAATTTAAAAACATTTTACCCAAAAATAATACTTTCTCTACCATATATATGCAAGAAAAAATAACAAATGTACCTTAAACTTTGCAATATATATATATATATTTTGATAAAAACAAAACAAATGATTTTAGGAATAATGAACACGTAAAGAATTTTGAAACAAACGATAAATTGAAATTATTAGCTTGTGCTCATTTCTGAGTCTTTTGATCATGACACAAGAATACATGTCAATTCTGTATTAAGTAGTCCCCCCCCCCCACACTCATTCACACCTATTTAATATGAAACTTGGGGGGGGGGGGGGGGCAAACACAAAGTAGATCTTTTAACAAAGATGCTCCCCACCCCCTTTTTTTTTCTTTTACACTCTATATAGTAAATGCTAAACTATCCTCCTACAAATGAAAAATGAATTTAATCAAGATTTATATAATGTAAAATATATAGACAGAAATCACTTACAATCTTCCAAAACATCAGTTATATCTAAGTATTGACTGGGTATGATTCTGGGATACATTTTAAACTGTTTCCCAAATCGAGGCATCTGAATAAGTAAACAAGGAGGAACCTAAATGACAAAATTTCATAGAAAGTTAATTATTACAAAATATTTGTTTAATCACACATGCAAACAAGGGAAAAGAATCATTATGACGAAATTTTTATGTCTTAAAATTATGAAATTTTTTTAGCATAAAAATTAATACACATTTCATAATGGAATATTTTTAAAATCAAGAACTATTTGGGTTGATTAGAAAGTAATGTCGAATTTTAGTTGTAACCCTTTTATATTTGGAATCCCAGTTACATTTGAACAACACTATATGTGATGTACATAATATTTGCTTTCACGTTATTTCCTATATTTATTTGATTTAATCAGTCAACCATAAAATGACAGCAATTTCAAGCCAAATATAATATTACAATATGCTATGATCGGCTATGTCTATCGCATGAGACAATTATTATTAATATTTTGTGGTTATATATACTTCATGCTTAGTTAATAGTAGTTGGTATATAGAAAAATAAATTAATTAATATGTAAACCTGATCATGGTGCAGCCTTATATCGCCTCCTCTTGGCGACTTTTGAATTTTTGTCGCCGTTTTGGACCAAAATATAATTTATGTGATTATTATTCTGATTTCTTTCTATCTTTTCTTTTCTTTCTTTTTTTCAATATTTTATAATTTAGTTATATTTTTGATGCGCTACTTGGCTTTAAGTGGCTGTCCTTGGTGAAAAATGTCCAATCTACTTCAGCATCAAAATTAAAAAAATTGTCCAGAATTATCAATAAGTAAATACCTTTAATATACTGCTCAATTAGCTTTTATGCCAAGCGTGATTCATCCACGCAAAAAAAAAAAAAAAAAAAAATCTAAAGTTGAAATGCATAAAAAAAAAAAAAAAAATGCTATGAAATAAAATTCAGAAGAAACATGCTATATTTGCATTATTACTTTTTTTTTTCTTTTTTTTTTAAGTTATAAAGACGTCATTTTCTCATTCACCAATTTAACATTTAGTATTTTTTAATTTTTCGCATGAAAGCATATTTCATTTTATGTTGAAAAAAAATAAAATAAATAAATAAATAAAAATACCTCGTAAACTGTTTTGGCAACAATTAAAATTTTAAATGGCTTATATTAAGGCAATTATCAGTTTATTATTTTCATAATTTAATTAATTTTAAAAAATCTAATCAAATTTCCGGTATAAATTGTAGCCGTAGCCTATGTCCTATTCCAGACTATTATCTATCTCTGTACCAAATTTCATCATTTAGCCATTGTGGCGTGATTGAGTAACAAACATCCATCCAAACTTTCGCATTTATAATATTAGTACAGATTTATGTGATGATAGAATATTTTTTTTATGACATTACATTAATTATTCATTTTATGCATCAATAAAATTATGGTGCTTCAAAGTTGTTTATTTCAGTACTGTTTACTATTTAAACCAATCCAATGTTTCGATCAGATATATATAAACATATATATATATATATATATATATATTTTTTTTTTATTTTTTTTTTACACGAAAAGGTAAAATATGAAAAACAATTAATTATATAAATTATTGTAAAATTACAGAAAGATTAGAATTTAATAAAGTTTGAAATTCTCAAAAAATTTAACACATTAAACAACAAAATTTTAATAGACAATTCATTTGTTTCTTAAATCATGGTAAAATTCTATTTAAATGCATAAACAAAATTCATAAACATACCTCTGTAAGCTTAATATCTGAAGCTAAAAAAGATTGATCAAATAGCTGCTGAACAGTTGGTAACACCAGCTTTTCGTCTTTTTCAACAAACAACTGATAAAAATAAGATTCCTGACCAGAACTGGAAAGAGCATAACTTACATTAAACAATTAACTAACTCTTTAAATATATATCATCTATGAAAATTTTAAATACAAACAAAAGTATCTACATTTACTATGATTGTTTACTTTGTGTTAGTGCGTAAAATACATATTTTTTTTAATGCAGCACAAAATATCATACCAGTTAATTTTTATATATAATACTAGCTATGATATGATCCTGCATTTTTAAAATTGATCAGAATATCATTTATTTCAACAATTGAACCAAAAAAGAAAAATTAAATTTTGTTGATTTGTAGTGAAATAAACATGCATTTCAGGGAAAATATTTGAAAGAATGACATTTTTCGATTATCAATTGCATATTTCAATAATTGCTTGTAATTAAACAATTTTATTACTTACAGTACCTTATATATAAAATATTGCATATAATTTGCCAAACACAGCCTAAAAAATATAATTTCATCAAATGACTATGGAGATATATATTTTATCACAAAATTATTTTTTACAAAAATAAGAGCCTTAAAAAAAAAAAAAAAAAAAAAAAAAAACCTGGATAGACTTTTGAATAAATAAATGATGAAACCTAGGACTCAAAATGGAACAGATTACAGTCTAAGGACATCTTTGAAGCACAAGACTCAGTAACACAAAGCATAAAATTACTGATGGTCCTGGACCATAAAAACACTCAATGGACCAGCAAAATATGAATTATAGTGGTCCACAGTATCGGTAAACCTTTTTAATTTATTTATATATTTCTGTAATTATCAGTATTTTTTATATTTTTTTTAATGCTCAAAAAGGCCTTTTCAATACTTCGTTCAATTCAAAATACAGAAAAAAATATTCCTAGCTAAAAAGATAGTTTGAAAAAGCCAGTTAAAAAAATAACATATTATTAGTAAGCATATTTCATTATAGTTGTCAGTATCATACATATTCTTTGTAGTTTTGCATTTAATGTCCCTTTAATAACTTTTTAAAAAAACTTTTAATACTCAATATAATAAACACAATACATTACTGTTAATATATAACATTTAACTCATCTATCAAAGCATTAATTTTTTATTTTTTTAAAGACATAATTAGTGCTTTTAAATTAATTGTATTTACCATATGCGTTTATTTTGTTTTACAACTTCTTAAATATTTTTTTTAATCTAATGGAAGATTTATAAGGACCAGTGAAAGTATGGATGAACTAGTGAAATTTTAAAATGACTGGTTTTGCACATCAGGGACATACCGTAAAATCCCGAAAGTAACCCCCCCATCGAATATAACCCCCCCCCCTCCCTTTTCTCGCTGAAAGTGAAATGTCTCCGTTATCCTGAAAGTAACCCCCCCCCTTTTTTTTTCTCTATCCAACAAAGCTACATCCAATCTTCGGGCGCACTTACTGTACGTCGGCATTGCAAGTTAAGTTTGGCATTGAATTAAGTTTTAATATTTATATATTATTTCTAATTTAACTAATTTTTCATAAAGTGTCGGATGCATGTTATCAATGGAATCATTACACAGTTTTTTACCTTTAATATTTCCTTTTAAGTAAGTACCGTAAAATTCCAAAAGTACCCCCTCCATCGAATATAACCTCCATACCCTTTCCTTCATTTTTTTTAAAGAATCTTGATTATACCCCCCCCCCCCCACCTGAAATTTATCCGTTTTGCTTTTCAAAAAGGGGGTGGTTACTTTCGGGATTTTACGGTAATTTTCTTAGTTTCTACATCTGTAACATATACCATACCTTTAAAAGATAAACTACATAAGATTGCATACATCTGAGGCATATTTTAGTATTCACATTTTTAAAGTCGAAGCTATCGTGGTGATTTCAATAGTGCAAATGAAAGACAAAATTCAGGAAGAGGAGAAAAAATTGCAAAAAAAAAATTCTAGATAAAATTTTAAGGATTATGGTATGACTTAACATTTTAGAAATTTCCGGAGAAATGCAGTGCCTGATAATCAGAAAGAACAAAGGATATTAAAATTACAAATGTTACTATATTATTTAAGAATAGTTAACAAGCGTCAACATATCTGGGAAGCAAGCCTGAAGATGGTGCGGGCCCGCACCAAAAATTTTTGCAAGAAGCTTCAAGTCCTTTTAGTTTATATTAAAATGTAATTAAGAAGTTTCAAATTAGGATTTTAAGTATTTTATTTAAGAAAGTTCATGTTTTTTTTTTTTTTTTTTTTTTTTAATTATGTATTAGAATAATGCTAAAAATGAGCAGCATTTATTCTATTTCCTCATAATTATAGAAAGAAAACATATCTTCAGAAAGATTAATATGCATGCTTACAGCTTTATCATATTACCAATAGTTAAACATCAAATTGTTAATATGAATTTAAAATTCAGATTTTTAATACATTTATTTTAAATATTTCATTTTCCTTTATAGTAAATAAGCCCCTCTTCTCCCCCTCCAACAATTGCAAAATGTATGCAAAATATTTATTAATTTATTCGAGTTGAATAATGTAATTGAAAAAGATACTTACCTAAGTTTTAAAAATGGCTCAGCTCTTAATATTTGATTAAGTAAAGAATTCAGGAATTCTTCAGGATCTATCAGAAAAAAAATAAAATTACTCCCTCCTATAATAATATATAAAATAACAGCCTAACTCTAAATTTCTCTTACTTTGGTATATAATAATTTGAAAATATATAAATAAATTTTAGTCTATCTGAATCCAATCATTCATTTAAAATTCATAATATTTTTTAAATCATGTAATAGGTAGCAAATACAAAATAGTATGTAGCATAAAATTTAAAATAACATATAAGATTTATGCATAAAAAGGGGAATAGCTTAATTAGTTTCATATACATGCATTAAATATTTACATGGAAAAATGATGTTGCTTGCCAAAATTAAATCATTTTAGTAAGAATTTATTTTCAGAAATATCTTTAGGGGGCGTCCATTAATTATGTGATGTGTTCAGGGGGGGAAGGGGATAGTCCACTATCACATTGGGGAGAGAGGGGTGGGGTATCAGCAAATATCACGTAATTTTTCCCCCGCAAAAAACAGTGTAAAATTGCAAGAAAATTGAGTTAAATTCAAGTAAAACATGTTTCTTGACTTAGATATGGCAAAATCTGACATGATAATATTTATCGTGGCTATCCGAAAACCATGAAGCAGCAGAGTAGCATTTCAATTGTTTTAGGCGCCACTGGCCAGCCACATGCAACCTATACACATCCATGCAATCTTAAAAACTATATTTCACTAGTCTATAATAATAAAAGAAGATGTCTGTCTGTCTGTCTGTCTGTCTGTCTGAGCATCTATACATTCAGCCCCTACTAAACGCAGAAGTATAAAATTTGACATACGGGTACCTAGAAGCCTTCCCGAGGGGATAGTGAAAACAGAATTTAAAAATTTTAATTAGTTGCGGAGATATTAATTAAAATATAGACCTATGTCAAATCAAAACGCGATCTCAATCACTGAGAATTCACCGCAATCGCATAAAAATAGATATTTTAACGGAGTTAAAAGCAGAAAAAATGGAAAATAAATTAGAAATATTAGTCCGATTGTTACAAATTTGGTACCAAATGAAAGGAATTTTTTCCGAATCTAAGAGTGCAAGCGGCTTATCGATAATACATCAATTAGATTTTTTTAAATTAACTAAAGTATGAAATTTAGTTGGCAACAGGCAGACGATTTTCTAAGCTGTCTCGATCTGAAACAAAACATATGCGAGACATCTGTCTGTGATGAAAACGGAAATGGTTGTAATCAATTAAGATATCTTGTGTTTTATACTGGGGGGAAAAATTGCAATTTTCAAACTTTTTCAAATTTTCATTTAATTTACATTTGAATGAATATTCGGCTTAGACAGCATTTTATAAAGCTACTGTTCAATTTTCATGAAAAAATATGAATAAATAAAAAAATGACATATTTATTGGAAAAAGATTAAATTTTCTTTTCCGTTGAAAATTCGTAGTATTTGGTTTTAATGCCCGATAATTCGATTGTGAATATTTTTGAAAGAGTACGATTATTAGGGAGGGCTTGAGGGAGGGAGAAAAGGGGCATAAATTAAAAAAAAAAAAAAAAGAGCAGCGTAAAATACAGCGTTTGAAATTGGTTGGTATATTTAGATTTTAAGGCAAGGTAAATCGATTGCGGATATTTTCGAGTGTAAAATTATTGTTATCGACGGAAAGGAGGGGGGGGGGGGGAGAGCCAAGAGGCAAAGATGTAGAAAAGGAACGGGAGTTTCGGAGAAAACCGCGGTACACCCAGAACACCTTTATTCTTTAATATTTTGCAGAGTTTTGAATTCCAATTTCTGCTCACATATCGTACTAAGGATATTTAACGAAAACCATCGATAAGTCGGACACAAATCTTTTTATAAAAATGTCTATTTTAGCTTTGTATCTCAGCTTCTAATTAACATAATTTCATTAGTAATACATCATTTAAAAAGTTATTTGAATTACAATTGATGAGCATGTATTGCAAATATCTGTCGCCAGAGAGCGCTTTGATATTTTAATAATTCAATATCTAGAATTCTACTTATAACACATCATTTGAAATATTACGGACTTTTAAACTGATGTAAGCCGTTAAATTCCGTACGGGAGTTTCAGAGAAAACCACAGAATAGCCAGAACACCTTTATTAATATATCTCCAAACGGGAGTTTCGGAGAAAACCACGGAACACCCAGAACACCTTTATTCTTTAATATTTTGCAGCGTTTCGAATTCCAATTTCTGCTCACATATCGTACTAAGGATTTTTAACGTTATATAGCCCGGAATTATGCAAGTTTCGGAGAAAACCATGGATAAGTGGGACACAAATCTTTTTATAAAAATGTCTATAGTAGCTTTGTATCTCAGCTTCTAATTAACATAATTTCCTAAGTAATACATCATTTAAAAAGCTGTTTGAATTACAATTGATGAGTATGTGTTGCAAATCTCTGTCGCCAGAGGGCGCTTTGATATTTTAATAATTCAATATCTAGAATTCTACTTATAAAACATCATTTGAAATATTACGGACTTTTAAACTGATGTAAGCCGTTAAATTCCGTACGGAAGTTTCAGAGAAAACCACAGAATAGCCAGAACACCTTTATTAATATATCTCCAATTCTAATTATGATGCAGGCTTTCGAATTCCGATACTCCGTTCACATTTCGTATTAAGGATTTTTAACACGCGAGTTTCAAAGAAAAAAAAAAAAACGAAAAAATCAGACACAAATTTTGTTATAACAATGTTTATATTACCTTTGTATCTCAGCATCTAATTAACATAATTTCATAGGTAAAATATCATTTTAAGCCTTTTAAACTGAAATTAAGGAGTACATATTGTATGCAGTTAAAAAATCTAAAATATAGCTTTAAAATTAAAATAAATAGACATATTATATTTATTTAAATTCATTTTAATTTCATTTGTTAATGACACCATTCACCAATTTCATCTGTTAATGAGTTACTTTTAACAGAATAATATTGATTTTTTTTTTTTTTTATGAATTCGGTTGTAAAAAAGCAGTTTTGGAATTCTTAAATTTTAGATGGATTTCTATAGAAATCGTTAATCGCCCTTGATAGATTAGCCATTTTGAGTCTAAAATATATCATAGCTATTCATTATTGTAATACATAATACATCATTCAAAAGATATTTTAAAGTATTTGTATTGCAGGCTATTAAAATGATATAAGCCGTTCAAATTCTGTACGAAACTTTCGGAGAAAACTACGGAAAAACCAAAAAATTTTTATTATTTTATATTTTACAGAGTTTCAAATTCAGATTTTCGCTCACATTTCGTACTAATAATTTTTAACAATGTATAGCCCGGAATTAAGCAAGTTTTGGAGAAAACCACAGATAAGTCAGACACAAATCTTTTTAAAAAATGTTACACGGCGCCGCAGGCGCCACCGAGCGGGACTTAGCTAAAGTCAGAAATTTGAAAGATCATAACATGGTGAGTGAACAGGCTGTTTAAGATATTGAAAAGGGAAGAGGGCGCCGAAGGCGCTACCGCACGGGAATTTACTGCGCTTTCAATAAGCTATTGTCACGATATATCGATAAGCTGTTATTAGACCTGAAACGGGAAAAAGGCGCCGCAGGCGCCATCGAGCAGGAGTTTCGTAAAGTCGGATTTTTCAGGGATCGCGAACCACCTGGTCGCCAAAGGCGGCTAGTCTTCAATAAAAATAATAAAGCAGATTGTATTTTTGGAAAAAATCCAACGCATTAACAGTAAAAGTATGAATTTTGAAAAATCTCATGTGAGATTAGGGGAGGGGGGAGGGGGTCGACCCAAATCTCACAAAATCTCACCAGGGGGGAGGGAGGATAAAAAAAATCATCAAAACCACCACACGTAATTAATGGATGCCCCCTTAAAAGCTTTAACTAATTCAAACATTCAATAAAATTCAAAACATTAGAACCGATAAATCTATGTGTAATGCATTTGTTAAAATTAAATGAATTTTGTTCCCCCCCCCCCCAAAAAAAAAAAAAAAAAAAAACTAAATAAATAAAATAAAAAAATAATAAAAGAAGATAATTGAAGAGATCCTATAACTAAAACCAGGAAAATTATACAATAAAAAGATTGATTTAAATATTTTTTTCATCTTTAATAATATGTTATATTAAGATTTAAATTATTAGTTATAGTGCTTAGTAATTACTAATTTTATTTACTTAATTCCTTTCATGTAATTCACACCCTTTCTATATTAACTATCGTTTCTGATTAATTTAACAATGACTTTAAAAAACGGATAAATAAATAATAACTGGTAAATAATATTATTTAATGTTATTATTTTTCTCTGAAAATTATTAACTATTTCACTTTTGCTCCCGATACAGCTGAGTTGTTTTTTCAGATACTGAATTTACTTTTACTTTTTCATTTTAGAAAGAAAATTAATTATTTTTCACCACTGTCACTGTTTTATTCTTTCCTACACCCCATTTTATATGTTCCCTCTATCAAACCCAGTTTTCAGTGAGAGGAAGTTCCCAGAAGATTGGACAATTGATAGCCCATGCTTCTGCTGATTTTTGCCCCCATTTTAAGGCAGGGAAATCACAGGAAGTGTGAGTTTTGGAGTGGAACTAGAATGTACTAAGAGAAATCACAGCAAAAAATATGAAGAGCGAGGCCTGGTCAGAAAATGCCTCAGATGTGTTTGCCATCCAACAAATGCCCTACTATAACTGATTCTTAATTAAAAGATTATCCCGAGTTGTACTGGACTGTTGAAAAGCCTGCAAGCATCAAACCCCACTCCTGGTACCCTACACTAAGTCTCTGTTGCTCAGAGATTAAGGGTCTTTCACTTTGTTTGCGTATTCCCAGCTTTACAGAACAGTATTTTTCATCGCCTTTGCTGGGCAATGAGTTGAGTGACTTCATGTACATTTCTCTCATTTATTTTTATTTTATGGTTGAATATTTTAGTCCTTGTAATGAGCTTAACTTACTCCCTTTAGCAAAGTGATGAAGTTAACCATAATTGGCCTTTTCTTCAATTCACTAAGCCTAGCTCTTATTTATCTTTCTCTTGTTTTTAATTTCTTCTACAGCTAAAGATTTCTGGGTAATTTTAATATTTCTTCAGAGTATTGATCAAAGTGCATGTATAATTTTTCGGATAGATAAAACCTTTCTGTTAATGTAGATTTTTTTAAACTCTGCTGTTTAGTTGTCTGTTTAAACTGGCAATCAAATAAAGCTCAAATAATGGAGGTTAGAGGGGAAAAAAAAAGATATATATGTTTGTCAGCAAATTTTTAAGAGAATAATTTTTTTTTAAATGAACATAAAATATATTATACCTTTCTCTTCAGAGGTAAGACCTCTAACAGAACTGAGACGTTCCAGTTTTTTCCGTAGTTCCATTACTCTGTCAGCTCTAACATAAAAATTCCTTTAAAAGAAAAATTATTTTAAAATAAAATTGAAAAATCAGTCACAAAATACAGTACAGGACACTTTATGTAGAACCACCAAGGCCAACATTCTTTCTGAATTTTTGGTTTCTCTTCCCACCCCCTCATAATTCGTAAACAATAACAGGTAATACAATAAAATTACAGAAAATATTAATGTTGGTGTATTTTATTAGGTTAAATACGTAATTTTGCTTCACTTAATCAAAATAATAATAACTGATATTTAAGAATTATATTATTTGACATTCAAGATAAATTACAGTTTTACAAGTATATATGTAAAAATTCAATTGGTCACATCTCTGTTACACTACTTTTTTAAATGATCTGTTATCCTTTATTATTTTAAAAGTTTACTATATAATCTAAAAGGGGAGAGAAAGGGAGAAGAACCATAATCATTATATTGGGTTGTTCGATAAATAATGTCGTTTTTTTTCATGTTTTTCAAAGTGAATTTATTTATATTAACAACAAACATTAATCAATGATATATTGACCATTTTGTTGGATGACCTTTTACCATCTTTCGGTAAGTTGAAATATTCCACGTTCGAAGAAGCCTTGGTTTTTAGAAGCGAAGTTTTTAAAAAACGACATTATTTATCGAACAACCCAATATTTCTTGATGGTACTTATTCATATTCTGGTTGCATTATAACCACTCTTCAGAAAAATGTTTATTAATAAATTACATGTTTTTATTTTAATGCATTAGAGATATTTTAAAAAAGGACTTCGATATTATCACTTTTCAGAATTTATATCTATAAAGTTTAAGTGAGCTTGCCAAATTACTTATTAATTTGAAACTAACTTATTAGGAATTACTATCTAATTCATTGAGTTATTTATATATTTTAAAATTCTATGGCTATGCCTGTACTGATAGGTTATCTACACATCATGATTTATATACATTAAATTTACATTAAGAATAGCATTATTAATAGCTAATATTATAATGAGCTGCTGCATTATAAATAAGAAATTACAAAATGCAAAAGTTTAAAGTCTGTGCCTAAACAAACAGCTCCTTTTAACTTTTATTTTAATTTAGCAATACTAGTGGTTTATGTCAAGATTATTTTAGGCTTATTTATCATGATACAATACTAAATAATCTTTAAATGTGATATGTTATTCTGGTACTTTTCCATTTGAGGATCGCCACACATATTTGGCACATTTGGTTATTTATGTACAAAGCAAGACTCAACAATAGTGGTATCTGAGGAAAAGACCATTAAAGGATGATATTCTCTTGTGCAATTCATAAACAAGATATTTACAATAAATAAAAAATATCTGCAACTTTATTCAGTTTGAATTTATTATTTATAATACAATTATATCAAATTATTTATTATTCAAATTATTTCTTTTTTATCATAATCTTTTCATAATGGTTTCTTTTTCACGGTTGTTTCTTTCAAACTTAATCTTTCAAGTTAATGTTTTGACAGAATTTTGTGGTTTATTTTGGTAGGCATGAAAGTAACTTTCAAATTGCCAAGTAGACACTATGTTCCACTAACACAATACTATTTTTTTCTGAGCACATTTGCCAAATTTTATTGAAAAAAAAAAAGGGGGGGGGCATAAATTTAAGCATTTAATTATTAGGACATTTCTTTGAAATATATTATCCATCTATTTTTTTTTTTTTTTTTTTTTTTTTTTTTAATTCTTTATTTTCTGTAAGTAAAAACAAAAGGGTTCTTAAAAATATTTCATTTTTTTCTAATTTTGGAATTCTGGATAAGCAGGTTTACAGCAGAAAAAATCCATCAAAAAACTGATGTGGAATTATAAAGAAAATATCATACATTGCATAACTGCACTATAAGTGTCATTAATCCATTATATAATAACTCTTTTAGCGCCAAACAACAATATATCGACATACACAAAGCTTGTAAAAAGTCCCAAGAACAATATATGATTGCATATGCAGCAGTACATTCATATAACATTATTTCAAAATAAAAAATGTTATGAATAGTTTAAATTCTTTGCAGAAAAAATTAAAAAATCATTTATTAATTTAACTTTTTGTTATAGTCCATGAACTTTAGAAAATTTGTGAAATCGACATGGCATACTTGGCAATGGTAGGATTCTTCTATTTTGCACTGAAAAAGGTTAAGACTCTCAAATATGGTAATAGCTTTATGCTGCCCCCCCCCCCCCCCAAAAAAAAAATGTTGAAATTGAAAGTTCAGATAAATTTATAATTGTTATGTTTTTCTTTTCTTTTTATTCCTTTTTTTTTTTTTTTTTTTTTTTTTTTTGGTGTGTGTGTGTTTGATATGTTTAAGAACAAACATTTAAAATTATTTTACAACAGTACTGTTATAATATAAATAATAATGCACAATTTAAATCAAAATGTAATTTATAACACAAGACAATTATATTGCAACCAAAAATATTTAATATCAAAATGAAATATATTACAACACAAAGTTCATTTCTTCTCCATTCATTTTTATTTATGGTATTTAACCTCACTGATAAAAATACATTTAAAAATTTTCAGAAATAAAATTCACCACATTAAAAAACATTTTTAAGAAGTTATATTCAAAGTTTTGTATTATTGTTGTTCATTTATTTATTTATTTTTAACTCTTTCATCAAAGGTGTATGTCTTAAGAGGACTCTCTACCTATTGTCGCCGGCAGCTAAAGCCCATATTATTCTATGGAGAAATTTGTTACTAGAATTACTCAATACCTAATGATTTATTTATTTATTTTTTAATTCTTTTTTCACTTTTAAAAAATTCCCAATCATCAAAATTGTTCTAGTTTTCTAAAAAATTGATTGAATTTTTTTTTTTTTTTTTTTATTTTGGAGCTTTAAAAAAAAAAAAAAAAAAAAAAAAAATTCTAAAATATGTTTCTATGGAATAACATGGGATTTGACTTTTAGAGATAGGGCATCAAGTAGTAGTATAGACAAGCCTTAAGATATTTGTCTGGTCCTATTCTTTTTGTTACACCTAATACATGAAGAAAGTAAAAGCTAGTGCATATATTCTCAAGATTCATTTGTCATAGGGATAGTAAATTTCTGATAGAAAAAATTAGAAAAAAAAAGAGAGAAATTTTCGTCTAAAAATAAATTATATCTTAAAAAACATCAGTTTAGATAAATGACATACTCACGCTCGAAGTGGATTGACAATTTCTTCTTTTAGCACCCTCTGTACTTCATCATATTCAGCAATGTCATCATTACTTTTTGGCCTGTGTAGAATGGAGTCAAAAACACTAGTACAGGAAAACATTGCAAAAAGTGTGGCGTCTAAATAACATGAATTATGGTGACCTTGAATTCCCCGATTTTTTCCATACAACATCTTCATGTCTTCTGGGCTGGATAGAGGTGGTACATCACCAGTTATAGATGGACAGTCTATGCTACCAAAAACTAAATAAAATATATATATTATTTTAATTATTATTTTCAACAAAGATCCTTTTCAATAAATTATTAACATATTACACTTGCTTCAAACTTTGTCAACAAATTAAACAATAACATAGAAATTCAATAAAAAATTAATATTTATTATTTTTCTATCAAATATTATAGTGGCGCCGGAACCGGTATGGCAGGTATGACCGTTGCCATACCAATTTATAATTTGATGTGGCAAATATATATATATATTTAAAGTGAAAAAGATTTCAACTTTCGAATTTTTTGGAGAAAATTTTACTTCCATAAATTTTAATGTTAACAAACTATAAATTAAACTTTTTTTTAAACTTTCGGGGTGGCTTTTACCATTTTCTTTCTCTCATCGTTGTACTTCGTAATTCTCTTTCTGTTTGCCCTTTTACTTATTTTTAAGCGAGCAAAATAGCATAAAGATCAAAAATCAATTTGGAATCATAACAACGAATTAGCATATAGAAAAATGAAAATACTCTGTCTTAGCTGCCAATATTTAAATTTATTCCGGAGTACCTTTAGCCCCGCCTTTATTTCGCATCACTTTATTTAAAGAAAAATTTTCTTCAATATATAACTTCGATAAAATAAGAAAAAAATATTTAAAAAAAAAAATCTGGTGTGAAACAGCCACACGACTTCCATTACCCACTATTACACGTATTATATGCATTTTTGAGAGATAATGTGATCAGAAAACATAAAAGTGATCTAAAGAGAAAATCGTTAGAGCCGTTTTTGAGATACCAACTTTTACAAAAAATCAATTACTGACCGGAAAACAATAATTACATACAAAAGGATATTTAAAAATGAGTTAATATGGCGAGTTTGAAAAAAATCCGTACAACCGTTTTTAAAGGAATGCCTTTGCGAGGCCTGAAATTGAGCTATTTATATAGGACGCCTATCAATTTTCCTGAACTAACCAACTATATCATTCGAAAGGGCATCTAATAGAGTGTTTATATAGCAAGTTTGAAGAAAATCGTTAGAGCCGTTTTTGAGATACGGACTTACGGTCCCACTTACGGTTTCCGATGTCCCACTTCCGGTTTTTCAATTTTCACCAAAATTTGGAAATTTTATCTGTACACCAGACGTATTTCAATTCTAAAGTTTCGTAGCTCTATCTTTATTAGTTTCTGAGCTATAATAGCCAGAAGATTCTCCACATACATATATACACACACACACACACACACACACACACATACATACACACTGACCAATTGCCCAAAACCACTTTTTTGGACTCAGGGGACCTTAAAACGTGTAAATCAGGTGAAAACCCGATATCGAATTTTCAGACCGAATATATATACTTCCATTACCTACGGTAGTAGGGTAATGGAAGTAAAAATAAGTGGTACGAAATAGAGGCGGGGCTATAATTACTCCGGAATAAATTAAAATATTGTCAGTTATGCTCTGTTTACAGTATGAGTATGAGAAATTAATGGTTTTTTTTTTTTTTCTGAGCAGTGTTTGTCGATTTAGTAAAATGTTGCAAAGCACTTAAATCAATTATATTCAATATAAAAGAGCGTTTAGCTAAATTTTGCCCTGTATATTGTCTAATAAACTATATACACAGCACATTGTTTGCTTAAATTTAGTTCTTTATGAAACACACATAACACATAATGAAATACACTTCCAACAATTTCCAAGTTATAACCTCAATATATCCAAATACTTTGAGTAGTCATACTTTATTAGCCAAATGTATAGCTTTACTCTTAGGAGAAAAAAAGGAAAAACCTGGAAAATATCGTTAAAATTTAGAAAAAAGATATCATTCCTAGAATAATTTCAAGTACTCTCGTAGGAAGCAAGCTGTGGTAAGGGACTATTTACAAACTTTTATTTGAAAGCAATGAATAGCAATGTAAGTTTGTTGATTTAAAATAAAATCATAGTTAAAGCTACTATCATTTTGCTTCTCTTTAGGCGTATTTTTTACGCAATAAATATTGTTACGAATTTGTAAATAATTCATAGTTATTTTTAAGTAAATTCATTCAAAGAGACTTAATCAGGTGATAAAATGTTAATTTTCAGCATTTCTAGTTTGTTTTCGCTTTAAAATAGCTTAAAAACCCGTTAAAAAGCCTCATTAAGGACGGTAATGGATTTGGCGCCAAATTTGGTGACTTTTTCGCTCCACGATTTTTTTGGCGACCTTAACGAGAAAATCCTTATCGATATACCAAGTATGGAAGCTATAACTTTATTGGCCGATGAGTTTCTGAACATTTTACCCATTTTTCTACGTGGGTATTTAAGAAGTTGTTTTACGCCAGTAGCCAGTCTCAGTTTAGTTTTCGCTAATGCTTACTTTGCTTCTGAAGAAGCTCTGAGCCTCTTTGGATTGCAGTTGATTTTGTATGTTAATGCTATGATAGAGTTTGTACTGTGAATTTGCCGTTGACAGCTGTTATTGAAGCTGTGTTTACTGGTGAAAGTGAAGTTGATACTTGGTTTACAGACCTGTCAACTTCTCGAATTTTCTGTAAATAAAGTTTCCAACCTCTGCAAGATTAGCCTTTCATTCTCGGACAACTTACGAACACCCAAGTACGCAACAATATCTTCGGACATACTGAATGAATCTGAGAACTTGTCATAGTATTTTATTCTGTTTATGTGCATAAGATCTAAATTCTAGTTACAGAGGGCCCCGTCAGTAGCATAGAGGTTCTGTTTCTGATCTCCAATCTAACAGACAGGAGGTGCTCGGTTCAAACTCAGATTGCACACATCGATCTTAGCCGTTCGGTGTTTTCTATGGTTTTCTGGAACTTCCGTAAATATCAGCTAGGTATTCTTAGTAAGACTCTCAGACCTAGGATCCATTCGTAGTCAATCGTATCTAATCTCAAATACCATTGGGGCCGCTGTAGCCCAGTCGGTAAAGTGCCGGGCTCTTAATTGGAAGATTGCTGGTTCGGTAGTCGAGCCTGTCAAAGACCGTCGTGTACACTAATGGTGGTTGGTGCACGTAAAATCCGTCGTATCCGCAACATCCTCCATGTTTTCATCAAAATTATACCTCTGGTGGGTCACCGAAGCAGGAGAGCTATCCCTTCCGTGGATGATAAAAATTGTGATGGCATATCCGTTGCAGTTGCCCATTGCGCAGCACTAGTGCGACGTAAAACCCAACCAACCAACCAACCAACCCAAATGCCATCGAAATGGGAGAGCCATCTCTTCCGTGGAGGATCAAAATTGTGACAGCATGTCTCCGAACCACCTCTAGGGGGAATCCCAGACCGTCGATAATTTCCCATTGTGAAGCACTAGTGCGACGTAAAACCCAACCAACCAACCCAAATACTAGGTTGAGAGAACTAATTTCCAATTGGTCTCTTTCGCTAATATTTGTTTTTCTTGCCATACCAAGTTTAATTGACTTCCGGCGCCACTGAAATATTACTTGTTAATAGTGTTATAAACAGGCTAGTTGGTCTGCACCTGCCAAGTAGTCAATATTTTCAAATGAGTGTATTTTTAACCCGATCAAGTTATCGTGGGTCGTTGGAGACCCGAGCCATTTTTCTTTTGTCTCAAACCTAAGCATTCATATATAGAAAAAATACCTATCCATCGTGTCCATGATTTTTTCCGTAAAAATACCATTTTTAAATTTTATTATGCAATCTGAATTTTTCAAATATCTCAATTTGTTAAAAAATTATGAATAGAAGACCCATGATAAACTGACAAGGTGCCGAAAAAAGCGATAACCTGATCGGGTTAAATTTATTACTCTTTGCCTCTCTTCTCTAGATCTCATGGCATTTAATTATTTAACTTTTATTTAGATGACATAAAAAATAATCTGGTGTGTCACTCACACGACTTTCTGTCACCCTGAAATTTAATACTATAAATACAGGTTGGAGATTAAGAGGTAAGATAACGATGTTATGTAAACCTATGTTAAAAAATTCAAATTACGCTTCGGAAGAGTTTTATATAATAATTATTCTGTGTGAGGGGGGCTACCCCCCCGTTTCATTAATGCGCCTAGATTTATATAAAATTTAATTCGGTTATTAAAAAATAATTCTGTTTTTAAAAAATAATTTATTAAAATTATTATTTAAAAAATTATCTTTTATGATAATGAAGACGATTTCCATATTAGAGAAGTAGTTTTACACTAAATATTCCAAAAAAGTCCATTTTATTCTCAATGTTAATTTTTTTTTTTTTTTTTTTTTTTCCTGTTAAAAGTGAAAAAAATCGATAACTTTGTTTTAAATTATCGCAGATTGATGGTTCAACCATTCGTTTTAAAGGTATTGGCGAGCTCTTTTGAAAGATACCCATCATGAAAATGTACTCCCCTTGAGGGGGGACTTCCCCCCCAGGGGGGGGGAGGCGAGGCTCGTACATACACAATTTTTTTTTCCCATTTGACTATCTCTATTACAAAATATATATATCCGTTTCATTTGGTTTAGTGCAGTCTATAGACGTTAAACTCTACTTACCTGCAATTTCCCCCATAGACGTAATGTATTAGAATTCTCTTGATTGTCACTGTACACGAACCATTTGCTTGATCTTAACGAAAAGCTTACTGTAGCATCTGTATATGATACACATTTAGAATACCAAGTTTGGAATGTCTGCTACTATTTGTTCTTGAGATATGCTGATAACAGACAGACACACACACAGACTATTTGTTAAAAACATGATTTTCGTATTCAGGGGACCTCAAAATATGTAAATATAACAAAATTTGACCCAAAAACAATACTTTCTCTACCTTATGGGTAAGAGAAAGTAAAAAAGGGCATTGTATTTTACATTACACTACATCCAAGAGGATCCTAGAAATTAAATATGACAGCATAATACTTTATCTATATTATGATATGATCTGTTGAATACATTTTTGAGACTGCTATCTGTTTAACGGAATTGTACACACTAAAAATCAAAGAAAGTACCTGTAGAAAATATCGAAAAAAGTATAATAAAATAATAGTCTTGCAAATAAATAAAAAAAAAGTCTAATAATAATAAAAATCTTTAGTCTCTATTAACTATAATTTAATCCACTGCTTGGCCTTTTCCATGCTACAGAATCTTATTAACTGCTTCTCTGATCTCTCAATAACATTATTAAGGGGTGAAATAAAAGCCTTCAGCCAAGATCGAGTTTTGCAATAAGTATGTGAATTTTGAGAAACATGCCAAGCAGAGGGATAAACTTCATCTTTTTTCAAAAAACTATATAAAAACAAAACAAATAAAAAATTATATATATTATAAAACAAAAATATAAAAATTTTTACCCAAATTGAATCAGCATAATTTTTATAATATTTTTATTTATCTCACATAAAGTTTGGTGAATTTATATATATCATTATAATAATATATATTTATACATATCATTATAATGAATTTATAATAATCATTATAATTTATATTAATTAATAGATTTGGTTTCTTTACATTAGTGTATTATCCACTGATGATTTTTTTTTTTTTTTTAATCTTATTGGTCATTGGTGTTTCAGTGATCTTGTATCTGTTGCTTGGCTTCTACTATGCTTAATAGATCATCTTTATTAAATATATATATATATATATATATGTATATATCTCACTTAAAAAAAAAATTAAAAGAAATAATATTACCTGCACTTTTTCTTTTTTCTGATTCGAGAAATCTGCTATCTTTCCGGCAGTGGCTAAGGCGGACAAAAAAGGCTTTACGAGGAGGGCAAGAGAAATAGCGTTTCCCATTAAATGTTCCATCTGTACAACTTGAGCTCTCTTCTTCCTACAATGTAAATTTCTTTTATGCCTCAAAAGAAAGTTATTAAAGATTATTAAAAATTAATAAGAAAAAAAAAATTACATATTTTTCTGTTTTTGCATTTCATTTCATTTTATAATAATAAGCAGTTAGAAGCTTAGGAGCATTTAATAACCATGATTTATTATTATTACATTATTATTTATAAAGGAGTTCTAGTAGACATAATCTATATAGTAGGAGTGGATGGTGCTGAAAATCGTGATGTATCATCAGTCTTACAACCCAGTGTAGCAACACATCACACATCTTTTTAATATGCTGTAGAATTAAACTGAAACTAATTCTCATTGCATGCAACAGGAAATGTGTGCATAAGAAAGTGTTATTTTATTTTATTTATTTATTTTTTTTTTTAGTATAATGATAAAACTCAAAAAATAATTTTTCATTGATAAAATAATGAGAAAAATCCGAACAAAAACTACCCAAAATAAACACAGTTTGTGAATACAGAATATAGTTTTATTTGCAAGCAGCAATAATTTATAAGAAAAATAAATACATGCATTTTTTAATATGCTTTTAATAAATTTACTGTATTACTTACAAGATGTTGATGCCGAAATATTTTTTAATAAAGTTGCACTATTCCAAAAAATCAAAACTGAAGCAAACTTTTTATTTTAATTATATATATACTAGTATCTAACCCCGTCAAAAATGACAGAATGTGAAATCAATTAAGGTAGTGAATCAACAAATGCTTTGCCTGCTTCGCTGGACACTAGGGCTGGATTATTTATCAATATATCCCCAAGTATCGATATTTTTTAAATATCCCGATAACAATATTTAAGATTTTGCTCAGCCAATATTTAACGATATTACCAAATGCGCACCTACCGCGCAATCAACGATATACCGATAAGTACCGTTAAACGCAAACCACGGATTAATAGAATAATGCTTCCGTGCTAGCGAGCATCACGAATGGAACCCAAGCGAAGGAACCACGATCAGCGAACGAAACCCGAACAAAAAGAGCACGCAATCTTATATCTTATACTAATACCCATTCTCTTATTTTTCTCCCATCCCTCACTGATAAAAAAAAATATATATATAACTCCACCCCAAACGATCACTCCCCTCCCACAATGCATATACTTCCTCTTCCTTCCTGCGTGCGAAACCTCAAATCTAAAATATCACTGCTTTAATAAGTCCACCGCATAAAAAAAAAAAATAAATAAACAGTATTTATTGAAAGCCATCTGCTTTTACCACAGTATATTCCATACCTTGAGTATATTGACTTACCACAGTATATTGATACATTCGTGCATTTACTGACGCTAAACGATAATATGAAAGAATTTATACTACCGTTAGTATTTGATAATATTGCACATCACTTTTCGTGGATCATAGGTGTAATACCATAGTAACCAAACCACAGACAAGGCAATATAAAAACAAACGCTTATTAATATCTTTTGTTTTAGCTCATTTCCTGCTATTGGTTCATTGATATTGGTTTATTTCAGAGTATCGATAACTTCTGGCTAATAAGATGCGACCTTCAACATGTGTTTAGGGTCAGTGATGCCAGATTGGGGATTTTGTCCCCATTTTGGGGATTTTTGAGGCTTCTGGGGACTTTTTGGGGGAATTCTAAAATTTTTTAGGACAAATCTGGGGAGTTCTTCAACTTTCTGTCAATGTTGGCAACGTAATGATTTATCCCTACGACCAGGGATTTTCAATAGCTTTATTGTTATTTGGGGATTTTTTTCAAAAATTACCTTCATTTCGGGAAAAATCTGAGCTTGAATCCACTTAAATCTGTTTGATGTTTTCTTTTGAAAAATTATTTTCCCTTTTTAGTAGAAATCAAGTTGGGGATTTTTTCGAAAAATAACCCTGATTTGGGGAAATTTGAAGACCTGTTTGGGGAAATAATTTTCGACCATCTGGCATCACTGCTTTGGACTGTACTTCAGTCAGATAGCTCTCCCTTTCTCCTTTCCCATGTTATCCAATGGGATTTTCGTTGCTTCGTTTTATAAAAATATCTCATTCAAAAATTAAGTTTTTCGAATTCTGTTTTTTGAATATTACTCTTTGAACGGGTCGTCGCTTTTTAGCTTGATGAACAATTTTTCGAAAAAATTAATTTAAATATTTTATTTCAATAAGTAAATTATGGACTCTAAGTGTGGACCTCTAAGTAAAATATTTAAATTTATTTTTTCGAAAAATTGCTCACTAAGCTAAAAGACGACCTGTTCAAAGAGTAATATTCAAAAAACAGAATTTGAAAAAGTTCATTTTTTAATAAAATATTTTTATAGAACGACGCGACAAAAATCCCATTGGATAACATGGGAAGGGAGAAAGGGTGCTATCTGACTGATGTAAAATAAAGTTTTATCTTCAGTAATTTTACAGTGACAGTTTCTTTATAGAATTATATAATATTGGATAGTTTATTACTTTTTTTTATGTAGCATTTATTTTTTCTCTTTCCTTTTCCTTCTTTCTTTCTTTCTTTCTTTTTTTTTTTTTTTAAGCCGTACATGTTAAATAAAATTGGTTTAAATGCAAAATGAGTTACTTTAAGTAACAAAATGAAACTTTAACATAATTTTGTTTAAATAATATAATTTTTATACTGACAATGTATACATATATACATATATATAATATATATATAATTCAATTTTCAATTGTTGTGAAACTGTTACGAATGTGAATTGAACACATATACATTTTTAAAATATTGCAATGATTTGGTATGCAGATACAAAAATAAAAATGACAAGTAACTGACATTTAGGATGCATATAAGAGTTTTAAGTAAAAAATATTACTCTCTACGACCAAAAAAGGTGTATCCAATGGCATTTCTTAACTATTTAAAATGATTTTCCTTTTTATTTAATACCTACATCTTAAGACAATTTTTCTTAAGCTTTGTTTTTAGTAGAATTATGAATTTTGATATACTTGGTACAAATAAAACACAGAACACATATTAGCTGTGTTAAAATATGATTTTAAAATAATTAAAGCTTAAAACGGGAAGAATAGAGGATAAACTACACAGAGGTATACTAAAAAGCAATAGTATAAGTTATAAGAAACACAAAATATTGATTCACTTTTTATGCATTTTTTTTTTTTTATGATAAAGTTATGGTAGTAATATACCAGAAAATACATGGAAAACACTCTATACTTGTATACTTTAAAATTCGTGTGCAAATGTCTTTAAAAAATAACAGATGTCTATTTTTTCCTATCTTGAAAGAAATATCGCAATATATCACTAATATCGATATTAACTTGGTGATATATCGCGATATTTAATTTCTGATATCGTCCAGCACTACTGGACACTATATTTAAAGGGGACTAATGTGCAAGTTTCACCTGACGGGACTAATATGCAAATTGTACCTGACGGGACTAATGTGCAAGTAGCACCGAACGAACAAACTATTTCATTTAACGAAAATACCTACTAACCCAGGACGATAGGTTTAATATAACGTATCATATTATCTATCGTATTTATCGTAATATAAATTACTTATTTCGCTTCCTTCTTCGACTCGTTTTAATAAGTATTTTTTATATGCATGGATAAATTTAATATTTTTTAATTTTTCGCGTGAAAACATTATTTCATCTTATTTACCCCCCCCCCCCCCCTCCCCAATATATATATATATATATAACAATAACTGGTAAACGTTTTTGGCAACAATCATAAATTTAAATGTACAATTTTGAAATTATTTTCACATTTTAATTCTAAAATATCTAAGCAAAACTTTGTTACAAATAAGGTACCATATTTGTAACGAAGTAACCTTAGGTACCTTATTTGTAACCTTATTCATTTTAACTAATTTGATAAATATGACGTCACAATCAACTGTTTGTTTACATCAGATAAGTACATTATCATGATTACAAGAACATGATGTAATAATTATTAGCCCATAATTTTTATGATTGAATTTTATATTACATTTTAATTTCATCCTCCATGGGTATTTTAGAATTACAATGGTAGTTATAAACTTTTGTTGAAATCTTTTTACATATTGAGATTAAGGGAAAAGTGCAAGCACAAAAAAATATTCAGTTTTGAAAGATCTTTCTAATGATGTAACATTTATGCCGATTAATAAAAAAAATAAATAAATAAAAATAAAAATACATAACATTTCTAAGGGGGAAAAAGAAAAAAAAGGCTACCTAAAGTCTCTGTTTTGAAGCGGTCTAAACTGGAATAATTCCTGACAGAATAGGGTCATTATTATTATTAATATATATATGATTAATGTTTCATAATTAGAATTAACATTCAGCAATTGAAAAGACCAAGTAAGAAAAGATTACAAAATACTATAAAGTTTCTAAAAAAGATTTATTGATTCTAGTGAAGTTTAAAAAAAAAAAAAAAAAAAAAAAAATCAGCTAGTAAAAGATACATTTTAGGATTATGACATCCCACTTCTCAATGAAGTTTTAAAGACATAAAATATTTAAGCTTTTTAAAATATCTATTTGAGTTCTTGAAAATTTTTTGCAATACTACATGTAAACGACCTGACCAAAAAAGAGGGGTATTAACAGTTTGAAGATTTTGTTTTCTGCATGTGGCATTGTAGATTCCAAACAAAGAGAATGATTTCAATGCAATTTTTTTTTTTTTTTTTTTTTTTTAGAATGCTGATTTAATTAAGATATTGATGTTAGTATACTTAGTATACTAAAATCTGTTTGATATATATATATTAGGGGGGGGGGAGCTTTTTGCATATTCTTTAATGTTTATAAATTGTCAATCTTTCAACTTCAACTCCTATCAGATAAAAATTCTATAAAATAGTAATTGTCCAACATATAAATCATGCTAGATTGTAAATTACATGGTTTATTGTATTGGAGCATTTAAAATGCCTTTGACAAAAAATAAATTACTATACACAGTGATTAAGAATTCAAAAACTCTCTAAAATTGACATTTATAATTTGAGAGTTATTATAGCTTCAACTAAAAGTTAGATTTAACAGAAAAATAATTTAATTAAATTCCAGGTCAGAGGTTTTTAGGAAGCCAGCTTTACACTTTCTTTTAGTTTTTGGTTATAGAAAGAAAATTGCTTGAAACAAATTATTTTAAATTAAAAATATTTGTAGCTTTCACAGATACAACAGAACAATCTTGATTGTAACTAACTAAATTAAACTGAAATTAAACTAACTAATGAAATTTTTAGTCTACATTATGAAAATTCAAATATAAAACATTTTAACAAATATAATTACCATTTCGATACCAGCAACTAATTTCCCTCTTGCTTCAGGGATTTCTCCAATCCATCGTATAACTCCATAACAAGGTGTGTTATTGATTAAAACCTCAACAACAGAACCCACTTCTAAGTCAGCACCATCTGGGATTGATTGGTGTCGAGCAATGGTCCCCAGTGATTTCCTAGCTGAACTAGAAGCAGAGGCCATGGAAGAACTAGTATCGTCAAGTCTGGTTACACCAATTTTTTGATTTCCACTAACACCTATTGGTAAAATAGGTTAGTACGTCTAAAGGTAAAAATTGAAACATGAGCGAAAATATTACACATTTTACAGATAACTGTAATAACACTAACTTAAAAAAAAAATTTAGAATATTTATTTATTTAAGAAATATTGTAGTGACCGTCTTTTTAAATAGTTAATAAGTTTATGAAATTCAAATACATCAAGAAATTACACAAAGAAAAACTTATCTATATTTAATACAGATTTATTACTTAAGCATCCCATCACAACCACAATAAAAAATAAAAAATAAAACAGATTATGTATATAAGAAATTAAAATGTCTTAAAGAACTAAATATCTTAAGATACTCGAAGTTATAGAATTCTTTAGAACTATTTCATTGTATAGAGTGAATGGCAGTTACAGTGAATTATCAACACAGGACATAATCAGACATTCAAAATACTATGAAACCTTTCAAAAAGTCTATCTTCCTTCATGACGTTTTTTCTAGTTCCAAATTTTCTTCATAGAACTTAATACTAATTTACATCCATAAAAGGCCCACGTTTAATGGAATACCTCTCTTAGAGGTTAGATTTTGTGAGCAGATTTTATTTTTTCTTTCACTTTAACTGACTACTGCCCACCATATAACAGATTAATCTCAAGTATATACTAATAATTTTTGTGTATAGAGAAAAGAAGAAATGGCACATTTAAATTATCTTTATTTACATTCAGTTGTTGCCACTTTAAATTGTTATACAAGTGGTACCAACTATAATGTAATGATTTAAAGTAATCAGTCAGTTGTACTGCTGTGCGTATTATTCCTAAAGACTATATAGAATTAAAAATCAGTGAATTTTGTTTTTTAATGCCTTCAATTAAGAAAAATTAATAAGCTATCTATTGAATTGAAATGCTGTAATTAAAGTTTCATTTAATAAATAAAATAATCTGGTGTATCACTCACTCAACTTTCTCTTGCCCTACAATTCAATACTATAAAGACAGATTGCAGATTAAGTCGAAAGATCCATAAGGTAAGATAACTTCAATGTATTATAAAAATAACCTAAAATAATTTTAGGAATAGTTTTATTTGACACAAAATTCTCTGTGAGGCAGACAGTAGGACTCCCCCCCCACCTCTCTTAACCTCCCTGTTCAATTATAGTGCTTACATTTATTAAAAAGAAAACTCAATCTTCATCAATATCAAGACCACATGTTATTAATTTGCCTTCAAGCTTGCCAATTTTTTATCAAATTTTTCAAGAAGCAAGCTAATACGATCTTCAAAATACCAAATTTAAATTCCCTGCAGTTATTTGCATCAAGTTATGCTGATAACAGATATACATACAGATCAACCAATAAATACTGGATTTTCGAATTTAGAACACCTCAAAACATGATATTATACAAAAGAACAGAGTTGAAAATAGAAATTTTAAATAAACTTTGTTTACAGTATGCATATGAAAAATGAATTTTTTTTCCTGAGCAGTGTTTTTCTTGTCAGTGTTCAAAAATACAGCAAAGAACTTCTATCAATTACATTCAACAGAAAAAGAACATTAGGTAGTCCTGCATATTATTACTTACAAACTTTGAATAAACACCATAAAATGCAATAAACTCGCAACAATTGTTTCGGGTCGAAAAAACACACGACCCTTCATCAGGCGAATAAAGTAAGCACGAGTGCTGCAGTCAAAGCGGCAACGCACAAGGGTCGTGTGTTTTTTCGACCCGAAACAATTGTTGCGAGTTTATTGCATTTTATGGTGTTTATTCAAAGTTTGTAAGTAATAATTTTTACAACGCCAGTTTTGTGGTGCTTTTTTATTAAAAGTCCTGTATATTGTCTTCATAGAACTATATTCACACCACATTGTGCACTGAAATATAGTCTTATATGAAAAAATCTAACACAAAATGAAATATACTTGCTGCAATTTCCAAGTACAGCCCCCGATATAGCTAAATACTTTCGGTAGAACTGTAAATAAATGATGAATCATCTACATACCACAAACTACACAAAACATGCTTATAAATGCACATAAAAAAATATGTTCATTTCATTTTGTTTCCGGCCCCCTATAGATGTTACACTGTACTTACTAGAAATTTGCCCCACAGATATAATGTATTTGAATTCTCTTGGATGTCCCTGTACACAAACCATTCACTCGATCTCAACAAAAAGTTTAGTGTAGTATGACTATATGATACAGATTTAGAATACTGAGTTTGGACTCTCTACTGCTATTCATTCTTGAGATATGCTGATAACAGACACACAGACCAACTGTTAATAACATGATTTTCGGATTCAAGGGACTTCAAAACATGTGAATATAACAAAAACTCAATTTTGAAAATTTGACCCAAAAACAATACTTTCTCTACCATATATATGGGTAAGAGAAAGTAAAAACAAAATAAAAATCAGAATGACAGATCAAAATTACACATTTTTCATCAAACTAACATTATACTTCTAAATTCATGGAGGTAACAGGAAAAAACTTACCTTTTTCAGTTAACATTTCATAAAGAGGATTTACTGTTGAACCACTGGTGCAATCGTCATCAATATCAAGACCAGAGTGAGAATTTAAAATATCAGGACTGCAGCAAGATAAAGAATTTTGTTTTTCTTCAGTGGTTACATTATTTGATAATGAATTCAATTTTCTTTTGCTACTGGGACTGCTCTTAGAAAGACTTCCTCGGCCACTTGAAGCAAGAGAACTGTCATCAGCTGCATATGGAAAAGAAATAATTATGTACTATTTTAATTTTTTTTTTTTACAATATTATTATTAAAATACTTCAATTCTAACTAATGTTGCATACTATACATGGAGTAATTAGCGAAATATTGTTTCATTTAAACAATGCTAGTTAATCTATTTATCTGAATTTTTTCTTTAACAAAATGAATTGACGAAAATAATAATTTGTCCTGTATCCCCCCCCCAGACTCAGATAAAATGAAAAACTTTCCGCAAACACAAAATCTAAAGCAAAAATTTTCTGCAAGAAAAAAAAAAAAAAATTCTCTTTTGACAGTTGAGAACCAAGTTGCCTATGATAAATAAATCTTTCAGATTTCAGAGTCTACTGTAAAACCAAAAAATAGACTTTTCAAAAGTGGACACACGCAGTTTGTGATGTAAAAGCCAAAAAAAGTTTGTGGTATGATAAGTTTCAACTGCAAGGCCAGTACGTAGCCGTACAATTTTTTCCACAATAACTTTTTGCAGAAAATTTTCCGCAAGTTCAGAAAATTTTCTGTGAACACCGTTCGCGCATTCGTGTATATTATGCGGGTCTGCCCCCCCCCCCCCCCCAGAAAAGGAATAGGGGGGGGGGGACTCTATGCTCCAGACAATTAGTTTTTTTTTTTTTTTTTTTTTTTTTATGGTGCAAGATTAAGATTACTGCGCCAAACAAAATCTAGACAATTAGGAAAAATCACTTTAGCTTAGAGGTCTGCATGGACCTAAAACCTTGGTCTGACCCACATCTTGATAATTTCAGCCCAGCTCACATAGTAGCAATCTAAAGTTGACAGGGCAAGGCAAAAAGAAAATTAAAGCAATTGGAAGCCAGAATCGAAATCTGTCTCTACAGACCTTTAACAATTTTGCTCACAATGTTTTTCCCCCAAAAATATAGGAAGTACTTCAGAATGAGTGATGCAAGATTTTACTGGGTGCATTCATGTGCATGTGTGTTGATAGTTGGTGGAAGTGCAAGCATTGCTGTGCGTGACCACACTTATGTGCAAGTATATCCCATACTACGGGGAAGCATTTTACTCCATTTAATTTCAGGTTGTAGGCGACAATGCTTTTGTTGCAGATTGAAAGCAATAGCTTTCGTGTGGTAAAATACAGGCTCAGGCTAGACTAACTGGAAATAAAATTAAAATTTTGCCAAGGGTTTGTTTCACTCAGGTTTAATCCCTAGGGTACGGATTTATTTGAGAAAATATTTGCATGTGGAACAGATATAATTTTGGGTTGCTTGGAGTAGTATGTAAAAGCAGTACATTTTACATAAGAATTTATTTATTTCTAAAATATTGGTGACACATGTAGTATTAAGATGTCTTCAAGTAATTACAATTGAAAAACAAAAATTAAAAACAAAAAAAGTGAATGATGTGTCTCAGATGTCAAATGTACCCAAGGGGTTAAGTGATTTCAAAACAGGCTTTATTTTGCTCTGCTCAATTATCTGCACATTAACAAGCATATTATCCTTAAACTATTTAACAATTACTTTATCATGAATTTATAAATAAGAAAATATAATTTTTATAGCTTGGGAAGAAAATATATGGAGTAATATGATGCACACTAATTGCAAGTGATAGTTTTTTAATTTCCCAACTTATGTTGCGGTTATATTATACACAAAATTATGAACATTTACTTAAAAAGAAAAAAAAAAAACTTATTTCCTTTTACAGACTTTGAAACATAAAGGCCTTTCATGTTTTGCCGACCCAGCCTGCTTAATGATTTATCTTTGTTTTGTCAGTCCATCCTGACAGAAAAATTTTTTCTGTTACCCTGATCAGGGCCATTTGAAAATTCTGTTTTGCAGAGATGGGTATGGACCTTGGGTCAAAGTTTAACCTATGCAGATGTCTAGTCCAATTACAATAAATTGTCTGAGTATACTCCAGGCATGTTTTATTCAGATTTTAATCAATAACAACTTATTGTTTCTAAATTGAAATTGTTTTCCTATTGAAAACCTAATAATTTTAAATTATCGATTTGTTATTATAATTATATATATATATATATATATATAAGCAAGTGCTATTAAATATATTTTTGACAGCTGTTTAATGAAAGGGATAACAAAATAATAATAATAACAACAACAGAGTAAAAATTTAATTACCAAAACAATCCACATAAAGTTGTTTGTCAGCTTATTAAATTATTATTCAATTAAATTTAATTTGGACATGAAATATATTTCATACACATGAGAAAAAAATTAAAAGTAAACAAGCATAAGATACTAGATTAGTGATACTCAAATTAGAACATATATATCATTCAAAGTCTGTAACAAGCCTGTGTGAAAAATTCTGGAATAAAATTTTTAAGAACTTATATACCTTGGTAACACTTTTAATTTGATGAGAAACAGAATATCTAATTTTATTCAGCATCATAGTCCACTATTTGTTGTTATTAACAATACTTATACACGTGAAAGAAGTATTGACTATATACAGAGACTTAAATGCTTTAAATAACTTAGGATTAGGATTCTACTTCAGTAAATGACTCAAGAAATATGCAAGGATAAAAGAAGATTAAGAATCCCATTTATATGCATACACAGACACAGATATATATAGATCCTTACATCAAATATAAAAGTTATGTTTGTATTCATTTGTTGTGTGGTGAGTTTCCCTTTTCCCAATAATGACTCTTACAAGTTAATATATAGGCATATACATTAGGCCTATCACAATGTTATTCAGGAGGTTAACTGTGCCTAAAATTTGAGAACCACTGACCTATATAGATAATAGAAAAATTAAATTTTGAAATCTGTTCACTATTTCTATATAAATGTTATTCAATTTCAGAAAATTTTCTAGAGTGCAAGAAATGTTTTAGCAAGCAAGTAACCCTCCAGGGAATGCATGAAATTTGTCAAAAAGTAAGATATTGTAATATAGGAAATAAAACCTATGTATTATCATTTATCAATCATATGATATGATGAAAGTACAAATCAAATAACCTTCTAATCTTAATATAAATCTATTTATAAAAGTAAATAATGTGAATAAAAATATCTTAGAATAACAGTGCTACATCATTCGAAAGACTTTGTCACTATACAAAATGTATTTATGCAACTACAATAAATGTTTTAAAATTTCATAACTAAAATTTAAAGATAAATAAATATTAAAATAAAAGTATGGAAAAACTTTTAAAGAATACAACTATGAGATATTTTTAAAAAATTGTAAAATCAGTGGAAGAAAATTTAAGATTTTTCCTAAATAATTTTAATAAATTTGCTTGCTGGCACATAGTTTTTAAAGATATAATAGAGGATTTTTTTTTTTTTTTTTTTTTTTTTTTGGCGGAAGGGGGGGGGGATTATGTTTTTTTATGCAATTTCTCAATTAAGCTTCCAAATTATTATTATTATTATTATTGCACTATTCACAAAAGATATAGCAAAACGTGACAAGTTTAATTGTTAATTGCGCATATATAAGGAAATAACTTATAATAATCAAACAAATTTTAAACAGAAAAATTTCAAAAATATTTGAAATGAAATAATAAACAAAGAAAAAAACACATATTTTCAATAATAAAATTTCATTAATAAGTGAATAAATAAAGATAAGAAATTAAGAGACAAACAATTTCAAAAGAAATAAAGATTTGCATAAGACTAAATTTGGGGTAACTATAAATAAAAGTTAAATAATGTAATTAGAACACTAAATTATTTTTTAATGTGAATAAAATAAATGCATACTTTTGATAGTTAAGCAATTAAATAAACTTTTTTTCATCTTAATTTTAAAGATTTTAAACTATAAAGACTATCCTTACCTAAAGCCACTCTTTCTACAAATACAGACCCTGATGACTCTCCAATTTTCTTTTTCCTACAAGACTTAGGCAATGTGCCAAAGGAGGAGCCTGCCAAAAGAGATGTTGAACTAAGTGTGGGACTAAAGTTGGACATAGATCACATGTATGTTGGAATGGTGTCATATCAAATGGGATATTTCATAAAACAGCAATTTCCTATCATAAGCACTGAATTAAAATTGCTAGGTAAGTGTGGATTTTTTTACCCCATTTATTTATTTTCCCTTTATTTTTAATATTAAACTGATTACCAAAAGGAACAAAAAATAAACAAAAATTTCTTTAGTTCTAGTAAAATAATATCAACATTAAATATATGTGTAAAATAATAAATAATTTTTCTGAGTTAATAACAATCTCTGAAATTTTAATTAAAAAAAAAATCACATAATCAGAAAACACAGAATAGTTATAATTACTTCATAACAAAAACAACACTTTAAAATGTAGGGAAAATATGTATGATAATCATGAATAAATACAGTAAGTATGTATTTATGTATAAATAAAGTAAAATAGCAAATAAAATTATAAATAACACATAATATTATTTAAAGAAAAAAGATATAATAATACTTTATATATATATATATATATATATGTTACACAATTAAGTCTAAGCAGAATTCACTTGTTACTTCTAGTGTAATATTTTTTTGTTGATCAAAAAATCAGCACAATTATAATTATTATTATGTATTTGTAATACACTAATATGATGTGGCCATCACAAAATTTTCTTCTATATCATTCTATATAACAGAATCTGCCTACAAGTTAACATACATAAAAATGTAATTGACACAGCTTCTTACATTAAAGGTTTTACACATGCAGTTTGGTGTAATTTTAACCAGTAGATGCTGAGATATAGCCATCTGGTAAATAACAGAAAGTTAGTATTAATGGTGCCACCTTTTGGCTGGAACGAATAGTATAAATTTTCATAATAACCATCTCCCATATCAAGTTTGGTGCATTTATTTATCATACAACCTAAAATATTGTCTTCCCATAAACAGAGAAAACAGTTGCACTTCAACATTACCTGTTGGTTGATAAGCACCCAAATAAAATCAACATACTCTTTTATGATGGCCATATTATATTGACCAATGGTGTACTTATATGCTATAGAAACTGAGATACAACCTTCCCATGAACAGGAAAATTGCAGCATAGAAGTGTCACCTGTCGATGAATATGCACCCAAACTGAATAAGTATAGTTTATCATAAGGGCTATCTTACATGTCAAGTTTTGTGCAGTTATTATACACAATGTAAGCTGAGAGACAGCCTTCCTATAAATTGGGCAAACTGTAGCATAGCGGTGCCAATTGTTAAGCAATATATGTTGAAACTTAAACAGCACAAATTTATGTCAACTTCTAAAGAAATATACAAATCTAAAGAATTCTTAATATTTTCATGCAATACAAAATTTTTTGTAATACACTGACACTAGGATACACATTTTCTAAAAATGATCGAATTGTGTGTTCAGGACATCTTAAAATGCGTAAATCGAAAATTTGAAGTTGAAAATTTAAACAAATAAAATACTTTCTTCTTACGTACATAGAAGAAAGTACAAAATAGTAAAAAAGGTGGCAGCATGAAACATTTACAAAGATTCATATTTTTTACCCAATGCCTGGTAATTTATCTAGATGAGTGCAAGCTCTGGAGTTATGAAATATTATCCAAGCAATGGAAATTATTCATGTAATTTGTTGAAATATTTATAAAATTAAATAAAAAATATGTAATTTGTAAATTTGATAAATATAAACTTTAACATTTAAAAAATTACTAAAACATGAGCTTTATCCTTTAACATATGATCCCTGAAACATAATGGAACTTGTATTAATAGAATATATGAAAGTAAACATAATGGAATGTGTAATGCAATAGTAAAACAAAAACGTATTAAACTTTATTAAGTAATGGATTTTATAAGAGTTAGCTGTTCATGAAACTATTTCACTTCTCTATGGAGACTCGACCTACTATCTAACCTATCATATTTATTTTATTCTGTCAATAAATAAATATGTGTGTGTGTGTTTGTTAAAGTTAAACATATTTAAAATCAAGGATCTTGCTCTCTAGATCTAAACATTTTTTTTAAGGTTTTTCTTCATAATTTCATGACAAATACTTTAATCTTTATATAAATAAAAGAATTTATGTGTGTATATATATTACATTGCACAGATTTAAGTAAAATTTAGAACTCTCACTATTTACAATTAAATAGCAAAAATACTGCTGGCTTTTCTAACACACATACCATAATACAGGAATATATAGATAGTATTAATAGGATACATAATATAGGATTATTGAGAATTTTATATAATAATCCTAAAACTAGGAGCATAAAAGTTAATATGTATTCTTTAACCACATTTCTTACAACCATGGGAGCCTCTGTGCAAGTGCAGACTCAATGAGCCCAGTATTAAAATCTTTGATTAACTCATTAATGCCCAGCGTCCTCATTTGAGGACAGCTAATAAAATACAGTACCCGACGCTTATTAAAATCACATTCGTTCTAAGGCAAAGTGATTTTTATATCCGGCGAAGGTTCTTGCACTCAAGAAAAAGGTATTAATTCCTTGAATTTAAAAAGAAATTTCAAAAGTTAAAGTTTGATGAGAGTAATAAACAATATTAATCAATTTTTGACCGACAATTAGTTAATTGTTCATTCAAAATAAGTAAATTAAACACATACTCCACATAAAATTAAGAATGAGAACTAAGAATTATCTTTTAATAATTAAAAATAAAAAAAAATAAAAAAACTCTGGCGAATCAAATCAGTAACTTATTTCGATTTTTAGAATACATTCCTGGAATTTATTACTAAGACAAGTGATGAAGCGAGTTTATTTTGTTATTATGCTTCAGGTGTAAAATTTTTGACAAAGAATGATAACGAAGGAGATTGTTGTGCTTTATTTTATTTTTATTGAAAAATAAATAAATAAAATAAAATAAAAACTGTAAATAAAAATGTTTTTAAATTGCATAAATACACATTTTTGCTGATGAAGAGTTTTTTTTTTTTTTTTAGTTTATTAACCGGCGATGCTGATTTTATTAAACGGCGCTTTTAAAAGTAGTTTGTATTGATTTGATTCCGGTCCTGACAATTTGGTCAGATTAAGCGGCTGATTTTATTAACCAGTGAATTTATTAAGCTGCGGGAATTGTAGTACATATATTTTTGTGGTTTCTTGGAATAATTTATGCTTTTTAATGGCAGTTTATAGCATCATTCTAAATGATCCCTCAAAGTTTTATGTCCTTGCTATTAATTATAATTACATAATTTGGATAGTTATTTTATGACATTTATTCATCACATATAAAATTTGTTTTTTTTTGTGCAGGTATACCAACTTAAGTTGAATAATAATATATATACTTTACTTTCGAGATCTTCATCAGCGTATAATAGGAAATTAATCTGTTATCTAGAAGTTTTTTCACTAGAACACTAAATGTCCTCAAATGAGGATAGGTTTTTAATTTAAAACTATAAGAAGAATTGTTTAATTTAATACATTTTACTGTCAGTTGTCTATATTAATTTAGAATTGAAATATTCATCAAAATACATTTTGCAAAATTAATTTGGGCATTAACAGGTTAAATTAAATTAGTATCTCTGTTATAACTTAAAGCAATGAAACTTACTTTATAAAATCATATTTTTGCATTGCTAAGTTTTTAGAATATTTGACAATTTAGGTTAACTATGACATATATGAAAATAATTTTTATATAGAGATTAAAAAATTTTATCTCTAAATATCTCTTTTTCTCTTTAGAAAAGTTACATTATAATATTTCAATAAAAGCAATCTTTTACCAATAAAATTAAAATTTATTTCATAAATACTTAATTTGAATCATGTTTCTGCATTACAATCAAACACTATCAATAATCAGAATTTCATTTGTGAAAAGATAATTAAAGTTAAAGGAACATAGCATAGAAAAAATAACAGTAAAGTAAAACACTTACTGTATGATTTATCACCCAAAAAATCATCAGCCTTCATTAATCCAATTATAGGAACTAGAGATGCATGATTCAATTTTGCTTCAAATAATTGGTGATCATTGTATTTTCCTGTACCAGTTCCAACAGGGTTATCCTGCAAAATACAAACACCAAGATTTGAAAATAAGTTTCTTCTAAAGCCAGAAAAAAGCGGAAACATAAGAATATAAGTATCATTCAGCTATTTATCAATTCCATCTAGTCTTTTTTTTTTTTTGGTAAGAGAGGCCAGGGGGGAAGTGTTTAATTTCTAATGTAGTGTGTGAGAAGTAATCAACTTTGTGATCACTTTCACATGAATTAACCCTCCACGTAGGGTGCTCATGATTTCGACAGGCAAAAGAACTTTTTACATTAAATTTCATTTACACCACAATTTCTAAGATACTATTTTTAACAGATAAATTATTTAAAATTATAATCCCACTAAATTACATTTCCACCACTAATTGTAAAATGCAATGTTTGATATTTATAAATCCTGAAAACTAGTGAAATATGTTTTTATTCAAAAATAGTGGTATTAAAAAATGAGACTATTTGTAACCCATGCATGTAAATACAAAATAATCTCCCTGTACGTGGAGGACTACATGAAATATGTTTTGTTAAAAATGTTTAAAGTACTTTTGATAATTTGTTTCTCAGAATTATGCAAATTTGTTCATTATTTATTTCCATTTGAAATGGCAATGGCATCTAAAATTCTGTAGTTTTACATAGAAGATGCTTATACATCCACTGGTATTATTCTTCGTTTGTCCTACATAAAAATTTGATATTTATGTTTTTATTATTAAAAAATATATCCATAAATAGAACTTACAAATTCCACTCCAACCATCCATTCAGTGCCAACATCAAGAAGTTTTCCTAGCCATTTCACTTCACCATATTCAGGACCTGAATCACTAATCCACACAACACGGTCACCAATCTGCAGAGGTGGTGGAGGTGTTCCGTCAGCACATGCAGCTTCCATTGATAAAGGATGGGGTCGACTAGATGGTAAAGCCCCACCACTGCCTGCAAAATTATATCATTTACTATAGCACATTTAACAAGTGATATACAAAACTTCAGTTAAAAAAAAATATATGTTCATAAATATTATGTTGACTGAAATGCAGTTTCACCTTTACAAATTACCTTGTATCAGATGCACAGCAAGAGATGGGTTAAGTGGTGCTAAAGTCCAAGACACAGTAGACGCATTACTTATGCTATAATTTATTCCAAACAATGCACCACCAGTTTTTTTTTTTTTTTTTTTTTTTTTTAAGTGTATTACAGTAGTAGCTATTAACAAGCTGTATTATAAGTTAAAAAAAAAAAAAAAAAAAAAAAAAAAAACTGCACTACATTTAAAAAGTTAAACAACAGCCCAGCAAAAATAAATATCCAATAAACATCTTAATGTTCTTGAACTTTGTAGATGTATTAAAATTATTAGCAATTGCAATTCCAACTATTTAACAGAATATTATAATATTCAATAACAAAAAGCATATTATTTCCATACATAAATAACATGCATTTAACACTAGAAAAAGAGAATGTGTCATTTTAATGCAAAAGATTATTTTCTACTTTTAAGTTACACAAGTAGAAACATGTAATTGTTTTTCTAATCAGTATACTTAACATATGTTGTTACTATAAATCCTTTTTAAAAGTCTGACTAGCTAATTTGTTGAATTTCACACTTAATAAGCAGCGTTAATCAAATTATATATAACACAAATTTCAGCTACAATAACAATTACTGAAATTTTGTATAATTTTCGTTTTAAAGAATTTTTATAATAACTATATAAATTTTTATTGTTTATTTCCGAGATAAAAATGGCAATCCTACTTTATTTATTTATCTGTGGCCCCTTCCCACACAAACAAATAAAAAAAGAAATACAATAATAAAAAGCATAAAATTATAAATAGAAGATAGATGGATTTTTTGTTTTTTAAATTTAAATTTTATAGAAATTGTTGAATAAATATCATCATAATTCTAATTACAAATTGATATAAATATAACTTCTTGATACAAGAGAAAAACTAACTAGAAAAAAAAAAGGGGGGGGGGAATCTTCCTATAGATTGGAAAAAGAGAAATCATGGATTATTCATGTCAATTCCTTATTATTTGAGATCATTTTAAAAATTGTATTAAATTCAATAATCAACATCTTTTCTCAGTTAAAATGTAAAAAATAACTAACACATTAATTAATATTTATATTTTTGTTTCTTTCAGGGATAAAATTTAATGAATTTTTATTTATTTATTTATTTCATGACTCGGATTCCAAGAGTTACATTCAAACTAAGTTTATAAAGTTATTAAAGCAGATAAATATTCAAAACTAGATAATTATTTATTCCATACAACATAAGCTAATTTAAACAAATTATCAGTTATAGATTTTATCTATTTATATTATTATTTTGCAAGTGATATTAAAGTGAAGATTAAGGGCTCATAGGCTTTGGGGGGGTGGGGGGGGAGAGAGAGATAGAGAGAGAGAGATTTCTCTTAGCTTAACAGTAGCTCATAGCTCTCTCAAAATACTCAGAAATGAGCGAGCCTTTGTTTTTCCTTTTGAAATTGAACCTTAGGGCCTGATTTTCTATTTAAACCAGCTATCATCTATAGATTTTATTTATTTATTTATATTATTATTTTGCAATTGACATTAAAATGAAGATTAAGGAAAGAATTCATAGGCTTTGGGAAAGAAAGAGAGAGAGATTTCTCTTAGCTTAACAGTAGTTCTCTCAAAATATTCAGAAATGGCCTTTGTTTTTCCTTTTAAAATTGAACCTTAGGGGCCTGATTTTCTATTTAAACGAACTATCACCTATCGATTTTATTTATTTATTTATATTATTATTTTGCAAAGTGACATTAAAATGAAGATTAAGGAAAGAATTCATATGCTTTGAAAAAGAGAGAGAGATTTCTCTTAGTTTAACAGTACTCCACCCAAAATATTTAGAAATGAATCTTTTTTTTTTTTTTTTTTTGCTTTTGAAATTGAACCTTAAAAGCCTGATTTTCTCTATATCCTGCAAGTCTTGAGTCTGACATTTCTACGTTTTCTAAATTAAATTAGTCTATTTAAAAATATGCCGAACTAATGTATGATACAGTATTTATTAGCAAACTTGGTGGATTTAATAAACAATAAAAATTACTTATAATTTATTTCATTGATAAATAAAAATTTCAACAAGTTGGAGTCTTGGTATTTATGTTACTTCCTGGTACACAAAATATCTAACTTCAGTTTAAAGCCAATATCAAATTAAAATTAAGCAGTTCTAACACTAATATTATTTCCTATCTTATTTTTCCACCAAACTTAGATTTCCATAGAACTTTTTCATTTTTTAAAACTCAAAATATTTTGTTACTGATCGTTTTTTTTTTTTTTTTTTTTTTAATGCTTCTCATAACTGATTCCTGGAAATTACATAACTTTTTACCTTCCTTAAAATTATTTCTTTATTTATATTTCACGTAGTGCATTTTATATTTAATTTATATTATATTATCTTTTACACATACGCAAACACACAGCCAATTTCAGTTTGTATTTAATTCTACGTTACACCTTTTTTTTTTTTTAAGAGTTCTTATTCATTTTATCTTGCCATTGGCTTTGATTTTGTCCATTGCTGCCTTCATGGTACATTTTTTCCTATTTTTTTTATTTTGTCTGATGAAGGTTCGTACGTAATTATTTCGATTCGAAACAATTGTTACATGCATTTCGGCGAATTTTACTGTTGGTTAAAAGCTTTTACTCATTATCATTCAATATCGTATTTCGAGGCCTTTTCTACAAAAAACTAATGAATGCATTCCAAAACTGAAACTGAGATAAAAGATAATTAATTGCACATTTTTATTCAATTACAAAATAAAAGAAAAAAAAAAAAAAATCTACAACCGTATCTTTCGTATCATTCTTTTTCGTCGTCAAAATAAAATAAATCTAGCTATTTTTAAATGTATTATTCTTTCATCTGAAAAATAATACAGAACTTCCTTCCCTTTTGAAAAATCCATTTTAACTGAACGCGAAGAGCAAAATCCAAAACGAAACACGAAACCGATCCGCGTCAAAATAATAATAATAAAAAAATAAAAAAATAAATAATAAGTATTAACCCAAACGCGCAGTAAAGGAAATAATAATAACATAAAGAGGCCAACATTACCGTGAGACAGACTGGGTTTGACCGAAATCGGTTAATTGACCTAAAGCAGAGTTCATGTCAGACTTTTAATTAAGAGGTTTTGTTCGAATAGTCTTTTTACGAGCATTTTTTTTTTTTTTTTTTTTTGAACATTAAGACTCGTACGACACAAACCTACGGCTTAAAGTGGATTGCGAAATTTCCAATTTATACTTACTATTACATATATACAATTATATTAAAAAAGAAGAAGAAATTGCATTATTTTTAAAACGTTGTTACAATCTCGCGGATTTATTTTATTTTATTATTGTTAGATAGTATCTAAAAAAATTCAAAAATATGCAATCATCAAACAATTCTGAAACGTTTTCAGAAATTAAAACAGGTGTTAAAATATTCTTTTAGCGCTTATTTTAAAATATGCGCTGAGTTAACCGGATATCTTTACCTGGAAAGGACATCAGAGAGGTTTGGAGTATATAGGCAATAAGTCCGGTAATGCGATAAACGGATTTAATTGGACTTTTCTGAATACAGCTAGAAGAAGAAAAAAAAAAAAAAGTTGTTGGAAGTGAAAAATTATGAAAGCAAAAACTGCAAATACAGTGACATTCCTTTCTTCCGGCATATGCTTTTTTTTTTTTTTTTTTTTTTTTTTAACCATATTTTCATAAAAATCTAAACAACAAACTAATCCCCGATGCATTGGGTAAATATACAGTGGACTAAGCTTTGTAATCAAACATGTTATTCTTTTAAAAAAAAAAAAAGATAAAAAATAAAAACCGGTGCAGTTTCAGCCACAACGTGACCAAAAACGGAAAAACAAACAAAAGATACGGAACACTTTCTCCTCCGAGAAATCCAGGAAGCGGCACGCACCACATTCCGCTATGCATGAAAATTTCATTCATAAACAAGCAGAGCATACCAAAAATATATTCCTGACCTGTTGATAGAGTTGAGCATCTAATTTTGGCCATCCGCTATAAAAGCAAGGGTTTTATTTTATTTTTTAAGCCAATATATACGTAAAAAATAAATACATATATGAGTGCTTGGAGAGATATTTTAAATTATTTTAAATACTGTCAAGGCCGTTGCCAGAAAAAAAATTTCAGTGAAGCTTCAGAGTTTAATAACATTTGATGCTCTTTATCTGACATAATTTTTGTTATATTTTTTATGCTTTTCTTTACAGTGTGACTGTGCACCTTAATTATAAATAATAAAGTATTTTAAAATGTATTATAAACTGTTATAATTTTTTTCCCCATAAAAATGTCATATTCTAAAAATAAAGTACTAAATATACAATATCGTAACTTTTGTGTACTCAAGACAGGCCTAAATATTTTATTCAGTTTGTTTCTATGTTTATTTCTGTGGTTGGGTGGGAGAGGGGGTAGAGAATAATAGGTATTTGTTTCAAAATTATCCTTATCAGTAATTGAGAAATGGATATAAAATCTGAAAATAAACGCAAAATCCAAACAGGATTTGTCTTTTACAATGCTCTCAATGAACTCTATTTTAAATTAAAACGGGAAACAAATTATATATAAGATGCCATACTTTTTAAAGAATTACGAAAGAACGTGCAAGTAGATTGCTCAGGTACATGAAAAAATAAATAAATAAATAAATAAAACAGAACAGAAATAATAATAATAATAATAATAAAATAAATATATTTACATGAATGTTAAAATAACTCTTCTATTACACAAAAATTTAAAAATTATCAAAAATTTAAGAAATTTCTAAAATTTCTAACTTTCATCCCTGCTTAATTAAAGTACTCCGAACTCTGTTTAGCAGACTTTAAAATTAAAATACTTTTAAGGTCCATTTAAGATATTCTCAAGGTAAGTTTCCTTTTATCTTTTCTTTTGTTTGTTTTTAGTCTGTTATTCTATGGATTCTTTCAGAGATAATCATTTTAAGAGACTTTGTTTAATGCAGCCGTGTTTCTGAATCATGTTTGTAGTGTCTCATTCATTACTCTCCCTTTTTTTTTTTTTTTTTTTTTAACCAGTTATTGTTATTATTTTCTATTATCTATTGCTTCACAAATTAAAGGGTAGTGAATAAATGTACGTAGCAAAATCAAATTGATAAATAAAACATTTTTTTCAAAAGACTACTTCAGAATTTTAACGTTCTTTTTCTCGAAATTTATTTTATTTTATTTTTTAAAGGGGATTAAGGGGACTGCATTGTAGTCAAGTTGACCGTAGCTATTTTATGGCAGATCGGACTCGATTCCACTTCGTTTTAACATTTTCGGCTTCAAGTAAATCCATTTTTTCAAGATGAGAATGTTTTTTTTAGACCGAAACATCATTTTATATAAATACTTATGTATGCAGCTATTTTGTTTCGCGAAAAATAAAATCAACACAGCGACTACATTTGTTGTCTTTTTCCATAGTTCAATTAAAATATGGCATCTTTTTACTTATCCCGCAACAAGAGAGGAACGGAGGAGGAGTATTTTTGAAACAAACAGTATTAATTACACGGCAAGCGATTCACATAGGTATTCTACAATTAGTTGTGGGTATTTAATGTAATTATTTCACAAGTTGATCTACATATACAAAAAAGTAAACTGACTGACTCACTCATTCACTCACTGACTCAACACAGCCATGGCGATTTTATGGGTGACAGAGTTACAAATCATGACAAAAATTCAACTTTGATATTTTTGGTGTATCTATACGTTTTAATGTCACTGCTTTTGCTATTTTTATGGTAATGTATGTATGTGTGTGAGTGAGTGAACACGATAGCGTCTAAACGTTTTGTTCGAATGAGCTGAAAGTTGATAAGTCACCATAGCACGAACCCTAATGATTTTGGTGACGCCTAAATACCTTATTTGATTGGGCTGAAAATTTATATACATGGTTATAGGTCACCGTCGCACGAGCTGCATAGATTTTTGGTGAATATAGCACTAATAGATTTTTAGAGGGATACAAAGAAAGGAATCACAATCAATCAATAGAGAGGAAGAAGAGAGGCCGATTTTAATGACCTATATATTTTATACGCTCCAGGATGGCTAAGATTAATATATTTTTCCCCACCGTATTTTAATTCTCCATGCAACCTTACTTACATACATACAATTTGCATGCTTACATACATCTTACAGTACACACATACTTACAATCAGGGTCGGTCCCAGGGATGTACAATGTGTGTGGGCGCACAGGGCGTATGGTTGAAGGGACGTCACCTGACAGAAAAAGCGCGCAAAAGCGTGCTGGTAAAAGAAAAAATGTTTTAGATTATCTGTAAACAATTTACTTATATGTTTGAAAATTCATGAAAGGCATACTATCAAATAAAATTTGTCACGCCTTCTGCAAGCAGAAGTAGTGATAATTGTAAGATACACATATACAAAACAAGGCGGAAATATCATCAATTCATCCAATTCGATTTATTTTATATGTTTGTCAGTTCCCTAAATGCTAGTGTGTAAGGGTAGTAAATGTGTTAAATTAGTTTCTATTTATTAAATAGCAACGAAAAGTACTATTAATTAATTTTCCCCCCTTCCTTTTCTTTTTCCTAGGAAGTTATTTCCTGACTTTTAATACACTAAATTGGTTTGGTTGTAGAATTATTCCAAGTAAATATAACAATCTACCAACAGCTCCCAGCATGATAAACAATGATGAATTAGTTTTCAATAGAATATATTTAATTAGAAATGATAAATCAACATACGTGTGGTGTAACTATTGAAAAAATAGTTTTTAATTGTAGGTCGCATTCAAAAATTTCCTCTAAAAGGTTATTCTGATTGTATTTTTATATAGCTTTATAAATTGCTGAATAATAAACGTTGCATTTTAGAATTGATAATATGCATCATAAAAATTGAATTTTATATTTGGTCATTAGGTTATCATTTTGAAATTAACATAGACTTTAAGCTTAGAAGCTTTTTCATACTTCCGAAGCACTTTAAAATACATCTTGAATATTTGTATTATAGATAACAATTAAGGCTAGAAAATACACACAGCCATACAACATTTGTGTGTGCGGAGAAAAAGTAAAAACAGATGCACATGAGCGACAAAATGCATGGTCTTCCGGACCGACCCTATTAACATTACATACATAGCACATGCAACAATGCATTAAATATAATTTACTATTTAAAAAAAAAAAAAAAAAGAAAGGAAGGAAGAAACACTTTATCGTAAATAAATACTATAGTAAAAATACATTTTTTAACAGTAGAAGCTTTTTATTGTGGAGCCCTAAAAACCATAAAATAAAAAATTAATTTTACAAAGATATACTATAAACTTTTCTATTAATTAGCTGCAAAAACTAACACTTCCCTTCGAGGACCGAACTCACGACTCTCGCGTTACCAACATGACGCTCTAACCAACTAAGCCAACAAGAGACGAAATGAATTGCTTACATTTTCTCTAAAGCCTTGTTTTTTTTTTTTTTTTTTTTTTTTTTTTCGTGACACGGTGACAAAATCCAATTTCAATAAAAACCTTCTAAAAATACACAGAATGAGAAAGCTTCATAATTCGAAAGAAAAAAGCCTTTATATTAATTGGGAAAAAAAAAAAAAAAAAAAAGAGTGCGCGCGTGAATGATGACCAAAAAGAACCAATAGGTTCTTTACATCTAATATATTAGAAGTATTTTTTTTCTTTTTCCTCAAAAAGAACGTAGACATGTAAATTCAAAACATCTTTTATTATTATTAATATTATTATTATTATTATTATAAGACACTATATGACACTTATATATCATTATCTTCGAATTTAAAATATGTTTAAACTTCATTATCGGCAATTATAACTTTTAGATAGCTTTCAACATTAACCCTTTTTTTTTTTTTTTATAACTATTTTTATTTATTTATTTTATTTATTTATTTATTTTTATTTATTTATTTATTTTTATTTTTATTTATTTATTTTTTTGACAAATGAAAATAGCAGCGAATTTTCTGTTTCTAGAAAATAAAAATCTCAAAAATTATATATTTTTTAAAGCCGAATGTAGTCACGTAAATAATCTGATTTTTTTTTTCTTTAAGTTATCAAAAATTAAAAACTATGCAAGCGTTATATAATATTTATCAGTGATTTAAAACATCATTTCAGGTGATTGCAAGATACAAATAAAAAACAGAGATATAGATATATTCTGTTTTTATTATAGAAAATAGAAACTTATTCAAATTCGTAATCGACAATGCATAACCCTCGAATTCTACTTATATAATTAAAATCATCTCAATACTTACATTTTAGAAATGCAGAAGTAAGATTTAAATATGCTATATTCATTGTGATACTATAAATGATCGTAACAACAGGAACACAATGTATTTTTGAAACATTTAAAAACATACTATGCAAATTTTCACTAAATTTGACCATAAAAAATTAACATATACTTTTCAGGAAAGATTAAGTCAAAAGCGCTTGACACAGAATATCAACAAATAACTACAGAATAAACTGAAAATAATTAGTAATTAATTTTACTTCCTATGTTTACATCTGAATATAATTTCGTTAGAACAGTATGAAAAAAAAAAAGGACTTGTTCCAAAAGAAAATCTTTTTTTTTTTTTTTTTTTTTTTTTCACAGGTGTTATTGCTAATAATACTGCAGAATTTTTTCCATATTTAACGAAACTCATTTAAAAAAAAAAAAGTAGAAAATTGCTGCACTAAAGTTTAATTGGTTATATAGAATGTTCAACGAGAAATAAATATTTATAAAATAATAATAATAATTAACTAGAGACGATAGACAGAATTCTTTCTTTTACAATACATAAAATGCTTTCTTTTAGAATAAAATCCAAATATATAGGATGGACATACAAAAGTTCTAGTTGGATTAAATCGCAGAAAAATCCTGGGGATGTAGAGTTTTGCAATTCAGTTCACTTCCGAAAGTAGTTGTACGATAAAAGTTTTTACATGTTCGTTATTTAACTGATAAGATTTATGTAACATATATTTTTGTGCTTTATGTAAATATAATTTACGTTTTATAATTTATCAAAAATATAATTTACGTGTTATAATTTATCAGAAATATAAGTATGCATGTATAGGATGTAATATCTATGCAGTTTTACTGCAAATCTTTAGGTTATTTATAATAATTTGAAAATTGGCAATTAAAGAAAAACACCTTATCTTAGAGTTATTTTTAGAAAGTAAGTGAAATACAAATCACTATATCATCGATATCTTTCTCAATTCCAACTGGCATTTTTTTACTTAAAAATACATTTGTAATAAATTATTATCTCATTACATATGTATGGAAATAATAATAATAATAATAAATAATACACTTTCTTTAAATTCTATTTTTTTCCCCCTTGTGTATTTTGATAAATATTTTCTAAATTCCGTGAAATACGAGTAAAAAATTTAATGTTACGCAAGCCAGTAAGCTGTGGAGATGACAAAACTTTTTTTTTAACACCAATCTAACACAATGGTTTGAATAGCGCAAGTGTGTTGACATCGGATTTGGCAGGTATGAAGTGTCATAAATTCGGTTCACTTCTACCCAAACTCAATATATAATGTGTGAAAAAACTTAGGAGCCATACTATTGTGTGTTCTAAACTGGATTTAAATAACCTTAGTGTATTTTAATTGTTCCGAAAGTAACTGAAAGCGAGAGGATAAACAGCACATTGTTTCCGAGCACGGATATTACCAGTGCTAGAAAACGACATTTACAGGAAAAAACAGTTCTCGTAGAGGCGTCGAGAATGTAGAGACCCTGAATAAGTGTAGGGTCTCTAGTCGAATGTGGGCTTAAAGACACCCTTGGCAAGAAATAACTTTAAAAAAAAAATCTATCGCGGCAGCTCTAGGAATAATTGTGTAATTTATCCCTGTGTACTTTGACTAATATTTTCTAAATTCCGTGAAATACGAGTAAAAAATTTAATGTTATGCAAGCCAGTATGCTGTGGAGATGACAAAACTTTTTTTACGCCAATCTAATACAATGGTTTGAATAGCGCAAGTGAGTTGACATCGGATTTGGCAGGTATGAAGTGTCATAAATTCGGCTCACTTCTACCCAAAATCAATATAATGTGTGAAAAAACTCTAACATTCATCACAAAATATAGGAGTCATACTATTGTGTGTTCTAAACTGAATATATAACCATAGTGTATTTTAATTGTTTCGAAAGTAACTGAAAGAGAGAGGATAAACAGCACATTGTTTCCGAGCACGGATATTACCAGTGCTGGGAAACAACATTTACAGGGAAAAGCATAGTTCTCGTAGAGATAGCCAAGGCGTCGAATGTACGTACAGACCCTGAATAAGCGTAGGGTCTCTAGTACAATACAAGCTCTCTAGTCGAATGTGGCCTTAAAGACACCCTTGGGAAGAAATAACTTTTTAAAAAATTCTATTTCAGCAGTTCTACGAATAATTTTTAAAGAATTAATTGGAAATCTCTAGAATGATAGTAATCCCTTAAGTCACAATGCCAAGCGTTTTATGGCCTCGATGAAAGGGATATATATATATCATAAAATAAGTTTGGTTACAAAATGTTCATTTTTCATCATTCAACAAACACCATAAATTACAAAACAATTTTTTTAAAGTTAAAAAAAAAAAAAAAAAAAAAAACATTAAACGCAGCTTTTTATCGGGCAAAAGAAAGTACGTTTGCTGCATTCAGGATGCACTCGTGCCTTTTTAGTTCGCCATCATATTATAGGTATGGAAAAACTTAGGCAATCGTGAAAATTTTCGACCTCGGGTTTTTTTTTTTTAGTACGACAGGACTATTTCTTTCAATCTAGCATTTTGCGTTATTACCAATTTATAGTGTTCCACTTCGAAAATGCCTGCCAATATCCAATTTTACCATTTAATTTCTTACTCTATCTTTAAAAAAATTGTGAAATCTGTAAAAGCTTTTACATATATATATATATATATATATATATACATATATTCACTTTTCATCGGTGAGGATCGAACTCACAACCTTCGGGTTCGTAGTTGTGTGCTCTGACCACAGAACCAACGAGTCTTGGCTGAAAAAATTCTGATTATTTAAACCATCCATAGTTTTAATGCTCGCCAAGCGAGCATACATCGAGTTACTCACTACTGCAGTACAGATTTTATTCTATTTATTTTTTTAAAGGTGTATATATATGTACATGTGTTCAAATATTGTTACGATTCTTTTGTCCTTTGTGTTTTTCCGAAAAAAAAAAAAAAAAAACTTTTTTTTTTACACGTTTTGAGGCGTGAGAAATCCGAAAATAACAAAATTAGTGTGGTGTCCGTTTGTAGGATGGTTGTTTGTTAGTCTGTACACGATATCTCAAGAACAAATTATTGCTGAGAGGTCGGACCAATTTTAAAATATCACTTATGATACTGACGAGAACCTAATTTGCTTTCAACATTCTAATTTCAAAGCTTCGTAAGTTAATTTTATGATTTTCTTAACACTAGAATAAGGGGAAATTTTGCACAAACGTGTACTATGAGGATTATTTTCATCGCAAAGATATCGGACCAGTTTTAAAATATCATTTACAGGGTTCTCAGCACAGAGCAAAAATAGTTGGAATAGTGACCATTTTTCTTAAAAAAAAAAAAAAAAAAAAAAAAAAAAAAAAGACTTTTAAGCGACTTAAATTTTTTAGACCAGAAAATGGATTTTATTTGCATACTGACACAGTTGCTTTGAGATACAAATTAAACTAGTATACTGTGGCCATCACAAAACTTTCTTTGATTCGATGAATATGTCCTACCGAATTTAAAAACAGGTTAATTTGGAACTATCTACTATTAAGCAGGCGAAAATCGACTAGTAATTTAATTGTAAGATTACGATGCATACATACATGAAATGTATTTGTGCGCGCGCAGCTTAAAGATATATTCAAAAAGCTTTCAAAAATAATCATTTTGATGATATTTATTTAAAAGCATATAAATTTATATATATATATATAAAAAAAAAAAAAAAACACAGTTTTTTTTCTTCTTCATTTTTATCTAAAAGTTGATAAAAATAAAAATCATTTGCACACAATCCTCTTATGTAACACAATTCGTTACAACAACAACAACAAAAAAAAAAAAAAAAATTGAATGATAAATATTAAAATTATATCTAATTCAGAAATCTTAAAAAATAAATTATCATAATAAGACCCACAAAAAAAATTAAAAAGCTCATTTTTAACAATAGCATTATAGATAGATTTTTATCACAAATGATAAGGGGGAGATAAATTTTTTAAATTTATCAAAGTCTGCATAAGCGTATAATTGGCAAAATTATGCGTATAATTAAAAATTACAATAACAGCGGTAATAAAATTACAATTAAAAAAATATCCTTTTTACTTAAATAATCTGGTGTGGCATTGACACAACCAAAGCGAGTACAAGTTAAGCGGCATAACGTAATGCTAAAATAATTACAAGATAAAAAGAACTTTTTATATACCACGTTTTTAAATTTTCTGTTTAATCATATAAACTTGACAGTTCTATATATTAATAAATATTTTTTTTTAATTATTATTTTTCTTTTTTAATTTTTCAATGAATTATTCCATCAACTTGAAAAAAAAAAAGATCAAATGCGTAATAAAGAGAACAATTATAAGAAATTTTCAAAAATTTATTAATGGAATAAAAGTATTAAAAGAATGCATTGTCATCATGTTCTGAGCTATTCTAAAAGTTTTAAATGTCTAGCTAGTCTAGAAGTTAGTTAAAAATCGATTGCAAGATTTGTACTGGATAAACAAACAAGAAAGCGAGTTAGTAAAAACGTGGTAAAATGTCCCAACAACGCAACGGCTGGGCGGCATATCAGCAACCAGAGGCAAAAGATCCCGAGCGTACAAAGAAAATACACAGTCAAACTCAATATTTATATTGTGGGATAAGTTAGCGAAACCTGAAAATCCAATGTCACATGTAATTGTTTTCTCGGGAAAACTTCTAATAGTGTAATCCTCTTTGCTAAAATACTTCCGGTATGAAATAGGATATATTATTATATTACGCTTGCTGCTCCCAAATGGCGGAAAATAGGATGGACACATTCCCCATAAACGTCATAGTGCTTATTTTGTATATACTTTGCACACAACTTTCAATAATACAAAGTCAGATTGTTGATTAAATGATAAGATAACAAATCTACTTCAAAAATAATTTAAAATAGGTTTAAGAATAATTTTATTTAACAAAACAACTCTGTGTGAGAGGGGGCTAATGCTTCCTTGAAGCTTTCATTTGAATATAATACCTACATTTGTGAAGGATTCAAGGCTGTTATTAAATTTAAAAGTTTATTCCAAATTATTCACACTAATTTTAACCCACACCGTTCATAAAAACTTACAAATCTTGATCAAACTTTTCAAGTGAAGTGGTAACTTCATATGAATTTCAAAATACCAAACTTAATTTTCTGCAAATATTTGCTTTTATGTTATACTGATAACGTCCATACACATTTCAACCATTTATAAATTGACTTTCGCACTCGGGGGGAAGGGGGGGGGGGTATCTCATAACGCGTAATTATACCCCCCCCCCCCCCAAAAAAAAAAAAAAAAAAAAAACGCTAAACTTTAATTGTAGAAATAAGAGATACGGATATAAGAAATTAATTTCCATTCCTCAGCAGTTTTCTTGGACATAGCAAAATGTAGTTAGGAAATTCCATCAACTGCATTCATTTATTTAAAAAAAAAGGGGGAGGGGAGAAGAATCTTCTCACTTAATTTTGGATAGTCCTGTGTATTGCTTACAATCAATTTACACACCATATTGTGTACTTAAACTCATTCCTATATGAAGACATAATAAAACTTGAAAGGCGCTTACAGCAATTTCCATATAATAACTCCAATATATCCAAATTCTTATGGGTGCTCCTGTCAACGAATGCCAGGCGATTTTCGTACCATATTCGAAAAGAAACATGCTTTTATGCATAAAAATTATCTATGCTCATTTGATTTTATTTAGTGCAGCCTATAGATGTTAAACAGTACCTACCAGAAATTCCGTCCACACACGTAACGTATTTGAATTATCTTGGATCTTCCTGTACACGAACTATTTGCTTGATTTCAACGAAAAATTTTGTGTAGCATACTTATATGATACAGATATATAGAACACCAAGTTTGGACTTCCTACTGCTATTTGCTCTTGAGACCATGCTGATAACACACACACACACATACAGATACAGAGACAAACCGATAAAAACCTGTTTTTCGCATTCATGGCACCTCAAAACATGTATATATAACAAAAACTCAAATTCGAAAATTTGACACCCCAAAACAATACTTTATCATAATCATATGTGGGTAGAATAAAGTAAAAAAAAAAAAAATCAAGTGATATGGGGAAAAAAAAAAGGAAACGTCAAAACAGAATGTTGTAATATGGGCCATTATTTAGTATTGAATATTGTAACAATTATAAAACGACACCAGAATCGAAATACAGGCCAACGTACGTTTTACACCTTACTTTATTGTGAGGTGATGGTATTGAAGAAGTGCTGGAAGTAGTTACTATTTATGCTTAGGGAGTACTGCATTACATAAAAAAATTTGGAATCTCTCAATGATAGATTCCCCATTTTCCGTAATATCATCCCATGTCTCACCCAAAGCTACTTAATATATTATTAATAGTGATATCAAAATATTTGTAATATTTATACAACATCATAATTAAAGTTGCGTACAAAAACTTTGATTCGACTTGAAGCAAGACACTTACGCATAAGGAATTTTTCACCTTAGTTTTCTCTCATTTTTATTTACTGTGTACATTAGTGTTTCTATTTAATTATTAAGAAAGCCATTTTGTGTAAACCATTTTTGTTCTAATGCCTATATAAAGACATTTTTTATTTATCATCCCAAATGTTAAAAAAAACTAGTTGGCATAGGTGGACTCTGCTCAGTTCCCCATCATATTTATGTTCTCATAAATTTCTAGTGCGAGACATATTATAATCATGTTAAAAGAAATGAATTTGACCAAAGCTTGATATTATGACAGAATGAAATCCCCGCCTAATAGGCTATCCACCGTTCACTTCGATATATATATCTTATTCTAATCTATTAATTTATTTTATCAGGGTCAATTCCGTTGTTTAGTTTTCATCCTACTATTTCCAATGCAATAATCCTCAAAATTCATATTTATATGAAAAATTTACAATTTCGCTATGTTGATAAAATCGTAAATTACGAAAGATTTACGAAATTTTCCTATTAGAATATTTGTATTCAATCATGTTCAAACAAATATCATAAATGTAATTTTGAAGTTGTCTAATGTATTTACGATCCTCAAAATGGAAATTTATGCTCAATTTTGCCTTATTCTGACATGTTAAGTAAATCGTAAATTCCAAATAACTTACGAATTTTTTAAATTGGAAAAATCGTAGTCTATGATATTCATGCCAGTATCCTAAATAATATTTCGAAAGTGGTTTGACATCTTTACGATAAAAATATCCCTCAAAATTGACGTTTATGTGAAATTTTGCTCTATTCAGCCATGTTAAGAAATTCGTAAATTTCAAATAACTTACAAAATCTTTATATTGGAAAATTCATAGTCATTAATAATCATGCCAGTGTCCTAAATAATATTTCAAAAGTAGTCTGACATCTTTACGATGAAAATATCTCTAAAAATTGACATTTATGTGAAATTTTGCTCTATACTGCCATGTTAAAAAATTCGTAAATTTCCAATAACTTGCGAAATTTCCAAAGTAGGATATTTATAGTTACTGATGTTCATTCCGGCATCAAAACTGATATTTTAAAACTGGTCTGACATTTTTACAGTAAAAAGTTTCCATTAAATGCACGTTTAAGTGAATTTTTGTCCTATTCTCCCATGTTAAGAAAATCGTAAATCTCTAATAACTTACGAAGTTTTTAAATTCGAATGTTGCAAATGAATAGGGTTCTTGCCAGTGTCGAAAGTAATACTTTAAAACTGATCTGACCTCTCTGCGATCATTTGTTCGTGAGATATCGTGTTAACAGACTAACAAACTAACGGACTAACACACTAACGGACTGACACACTGACACACTAACAGACACCCTACAGACAGACACCATAGAAATTTTGTCATTTTCGGATTCCTCACACCTGAAAACGTGTAGAAAAGTCAAAAAACCGAGGTCGAAAATTTTCACGATTACCTAAGTTCCCCATACCTATAGTATGATGGGGAACTAAAAAAAAAGAAAATATTTACAGTGCAACTCTTATGCTATTTAACAGGTAATTTGTTGAAATAATTAACTCTTATCACAGATTAATGGTTCGTAAAGTGCAGTTTATGAAGCTCATAAATTTACACAAATAACATCTATCAGAATTTTATATTCATAGAAATATTCAGATGTTAATGCATTTTTATGTCAGTATGAAGAGCCATTAAAAAAACTGAGCTTTCCTGCAAATCAAAATTCTATTTTCGGTAGCTATTTCAAGCGAATATATCTTGCATCAAAACAAAATTTGTAATTTGAAAGGATAATTAATATTTTAACTGTGACTAGGGAAATATTCAATGATCCAATCAACTGGCAAACGTTTTTCTTTCTTCTGTTTTTATTTTTTAAAACATCGGATATTTTTTAAAGTTATTTAAAACTAAAAATAATCATAAATGTTCGACGTCCCATTTTTTGACATTTTGCAAATCAAGAAAAAAAATACCATGTTGTGATCACCATAAAACTTTCTTCTGTATCCTTTTAAATAACAGCGCAGGTTATCGTTTAACATGCACAAAAATTCAATAATAGTTTCACACAATAAACATTTTACAAATAGAGTTTGGTGCAAATTTAACCAACAGACACTGAGATGTGATCATATGGAAAATCACTGAAGGTGAGTGATAGTAGCACCACCTATCGCCAGTATACACCCAAATTAAGTCAGCGTTAGTTTTCATAAAGCTTATCTCACATATATCATGTTTGGTGCATTTACATGCCATAACAGTTGAGATTTAGTCTCCCCACTCACGGAGTAAATTGCAACACAACAGCATCATCTATCGGCCAATATGCACCCAAATTGAATCAGCACAGTGTTTTATAATGTTCCTTTCACATACCAAGTTTTGTGCAATTATGCACAATAGAATCTGAGATATACTCTTCACGTTCAAAAAAAAGATTGCAGCATAGCAGTGCATAGGCCGATCTGAACCCAAATTGAATAAGCATAATGTTCCATTATAACCATCTTAAATATCATGTTTTGTTCAATTATATATATAATAGAACCTGAGGCTTTCCCTTGAAGGGTTGGTTGGGTTGTGGGGAAGTGCCCTCTGTGGGTTTTTTTTAAGGGGTCCCAGCCAGTTTTTAAGCAAGTTCCGGAAAAAAACACGAAAAACTCCGAACGACTAGGCCGACGAGTGTGACCTGGGATCGAACGCGGCACCTCACGTCTACCAGCTTTGAGTGTAGAACCACTCGGCCGCTCCCTTGAATGGGAGAAATCGCGGTATAACAGCGTTGACCTGTTGAGTGATTTCCATTAAAAGTTGACAAGCACTAATTTATGTCTATTTACAATTACATACTTGCCAACCAATTTTAATAAAAAAAGGGAAGATCTTTGTTGAAAAACCAGAAGATTTCATAAAAAAAGGGAAGATTTTTTTTTTTTTTTTCTCTCTCTCTCTCTGACGTAATAAACAATACAGTTTTACAATTTTAATATTTAGAAGCAATCTATAAAAACGTTTTACTATAGATTGATTATACTAAATATATAAAAGTTTTAAAGGAAGTTATTCCTCTTCAACATATAAATAATCTACAAAACAGAATCTGTAGGAAATTTATTTAACAATAGACGAAAAACTTAGTTAAGTTAAAGTATAACTAATTTTTTAAATAAATAGAATATGATTTTTGTGTATGTACATTAATCATACATATAAAAAAAAGTAGCAGTAGCTTTTTATCAGTTTCAAATTGTGCATAAAACCAACTGAGTATTAATTTTCTTAAATTGATTTGGAAAAAATTTTTCTACCTGAAAAAATTATTCTTCATTTTTTTCCCATGTTTAACATTTGGTATAAATATGACATACAAATATTTAATGTAATTGAGGAAAAATACACAGATTCATTAAATTCAGCAATAAAGATATAAAAATAGTTACATACGTGAGAAATATTGAGCACTTCCATTGCTTTATTGTTTCTAGAATTGATCATTGATCACAATCCGGAGTGGGGGGGGGGGGGGGCGGGGATACAAAAATAATTACAGAGTAAGAAATATTAAACTCTTTCAACTCTACTTCTAGAATCTAATGAAAAAAAAATTTAAATTAATATTATCATTCATGTTGCGGATGGATAAAAATTAGGAAACAAAAGACTTCTGCAGAACATTTCATTGCTGATCACTAGTTGAAGATAAATGAAAGAGGGGGGGGGGGGGGCAAAAAATAATTACATCAGCAAGAAATATTTAACAATTCTATTTCTTTACATGTTCTAGAATCTCATAAAGCAAGTTTGAAATGAATATTGACATTTATGTTATGGATGGAAAAAGATTGGGATTCAGGAGTTTTCGTGGAACATTTGGGTTTTCTTTTTAAAACGAACGATGTCCGCGACTTTTTAAAAAACGGAAGATTTCATCATCTGTCCGGAAGACCGGAAGATACGTTAAAAAACCGGAAGTCTTCCGGGAAAACCGGAAAAGTTGGCAAGTATGCAATTACATATACATTTATACAAAATTCTGTGCATTAGTTTTTGAGATACAATTGTTACAAAATTTTTTTTTTTTACACACAGAGACAGAGGACATTTTCTAAAAATGGTCAAATCGTGTTCTGGACCTCTGAAAACGTTTAAACCGATCGCTAACCGCAAGTTGAAAATTTTTACGAAACCAATACTTTATTTTATTAAATATAGAATAATGTAAAAAATAAGTAAAATTGTCGAAAGATTTTCAAATATTTTAAACTACGCCTTATAAAAACGTATCTTCACAAGCGTTTTCGCTCACGTTGTTCCGATGTATTCATCAGGTAAGTTGTCTCTCCTTTTGACGTTCAGAGAGACTTGAATTTTGACAACCGAAGCCTTAAAATTAACTTTAATAGTCCCGAAAAATTAGCAAATTACGAAAATCACGCTTATACATTGCGACTTGAAAACGTGGGGGGTAATCAATGTGATCCAACTTTTATAGACGCCAGGTGGAGTGTCATGCTGCTAAAAAAAGAGAAAAGGGTCAAGAATCAAGTCTCTCTGAACTACAAAAGGATAAACAATTTACCTGAGGAAGCCTTGAAACAAGAGCGGAAAACGTTCGTAAGATGAAGTTTATGAAGTACTGTTTAAAATATTTGAGAGACTTCATACTAAAAGATTGTAATATTACACTTCTATTGTAAAAAATGTTTCCTTCCTCATTAGAGCAGTAGAAAACATTCGATTTACCAATGCTCTTTCAATACGAATTCAAAATGACATTAAGATTTAATTTAAAAATACATAATCATACTCTCACTAGTTTAAATAAAGAAAAAGGAGAAAATGTATTTTTAATTTATTGCCGCATATTTATAACATTGCGACTAATTCAAATTATCAATAAAAATTCTTAAAAAAAAAAAAAATGCACAAATTTTTAAAAATAAAAGAAATAACAATAATAATAATACAAATAATGCGACTATTTAAAATATTACATTTTGATCACTGTGTGACATACGATCATTTGTAACATTAACTGACTTTACATCATCAACTCCAAGAAATAGAAAATGAAATCGTAATTCTTTCATTCAAATTTTATAACTACGTGTCTATTTATTTACGTATATTATTAATTTCTCGTGATATTGTTGAAAATTACATTTTTTGTTGTTGTTGCTATTTTTACCTGACGTATTAAAATTCCGCATAGCAATGAGAAGAATTTATTTAAAAAAATAGAAATAATAAAATTTTAAAATAAATCTTTGTAAAAGGACCAAAGAATTTGTATGTTTAATTTATCATTTGAATCAACCATCTTCCAAAACCATGCAAACCCCTGACAAAATTTTCTTTTCTTTATCTCAATACATTATAGCGACTGTGATGTAAATTTTTCCGTTAAATTATCTCTTTTCATTGCTTAATTCGGTTGCAATGCACGCATGGAAATCATGAATAAAATTTAACTTTCTTTATCCCAATACATTGTTTTAGCTATGACATCATTTTCAACGTTAGGTTCGGGAAACTTCGACATTTATTATTAAGATATCTATATATTACAATAGTTTTTAAGATGCTTAAAATGATATTTTTCATATGCAAGCACAAGTTATTTCTCTAATTATAGCGTTTAGTCAGCAAAGGGTTAAGTTTTTTGTGTATTATTTCTTAGGTGAAATAAATTATTTAATTTTATGCATCGTATATCTGAAACTATATTAACTTTAATTAAATTTAATTTTGCACAGTATACCATTACATTAGTTGCACTATTCTTTTACTTTTGTAACCCCCCCCCCTTTAATATGATGAAACATGTAAGAATTTATATCTAAATAGTACAAGATAGAGATTCTTTATAGGTAAACACTTAGTTTTATTAAATCTATGAATTGTCAAACATATAAAAATATATCTTCTTTCAAAGAATGCATGCACATGCGTACAGATATATGCATATGTAAAAAATTACATTTTTTATATCCATGAAAATATTTTCCCCAAAAGCAACGTTCCGCGCTTTATAAAAAGTAAATTCAAAATTATATTGTCACAGACAAAGTAAATTACGTAAAGCAAAAATATTTATATTTAAAGAATAACGTAAAACTTAATAATAATTCAAAATAATAATGCTGATGATGATGCACTTTACATTCTGCAGTTTTTTTTCTGAAATGTATATTATGGGTTAAAGAAAGCATACTTTTAATACAACCCTGATGTATAATTTAATTTATTAATCAGAAAATTTTTAAAGCAGTGACATAAAAAAAATTACTTTAAAATCATTTTCATTTGTTTATTTTTAAAATTCGATTAAACATCTATACACATAAATGCAAGCAAACTGTGGAATTTAAAAAACAGCAATGAACAAAAGAATGGACAAAAAAAAAATGACATTATTAAGTCTGTAAAAATGTTTCAATTTCGATGCAAAATCAATGACAATAAAGTTATAGCTTTGGGACACTAGGTTATATACTGCAAGCAAATTGGTGGCAACAATGGGGTAGGGAAAGGAGGCATTTAAAAAATAATTTTTTACTCTTTAAAATTAATGTAAAAGCATTTGTATTCCACTAACCTCAAAAATTTCAACAAATCATACTCACACTGATGACACCAGAACTTCATCATGCAGCCGTCAACCCAAAAACTTCCGCATGGGCCAGGTACAAACCACCAAAGCGGCGTCGCATGGCAATCATAAATCAACGATTTGTCAATTCTCAATGGATAATTCTCATCTATTGCAGCTGATTATGTTTTTACGGAAGAACATCGTACTACCAATCGAATATTTTATGATTTATTACACGAAGAGCGCATGTTACATCACTAGAAATTGTCCAGGCTACACGCCTACAAGATGACCTTTTGGCAGCCCCATGGAAAAAGTGAAAATAAAATACAAAACGTTGTTTTAAATACCAGATTGAAATTTAATTTTAAAATAAGGTGTTTCTTTTTAAAAAAAAAAAGATGGAAAATAACGAAACACAGGTCGGAAATAAAAGGAAGTCCAGGGACGGATGGATAGAAGGACAATGGGAGACCTCCCGTCAGCTTGCACGGTAAAAATCAGAGTGCGTGTATGCGTGTGTGGAGAGAGCTGGATAGCCTCTACGCAGCGCACAGCGACGCTCTATTGATTGACTGTGGAGATGATTTGGCGGAAGAAGTTCAGGAACGAGCAAAAGGAAAGAAAACCGTCTTGAGTGTAGGCTCAAGACACTGAGTTCGAAAGAGTACAATTCTTTTTCCTTTAATGGCTCTTTTCTCGCACGAGGCGACGAAACTGGGAAATGCAAATCCAAGAGAAAGTGGGCGATATGAAAATATAACTTCCAGACAGAAAAAAAAACTGCGTTTTTTTTTTTTTTTTAAATGAGTGAAAAGCTCGGATTTTATTTTTAAATTAAAGTTGTAACAAATAAATATAACTTTTATATACAGAGAATAAACAGAAAAATGTGTCACTGTTTTTAATATAGCAAAGATTTTTATAAGATTTTTACATTCACATAAAAGAATTGGGAACAGCTTTAGTATAGGACCTCCTTGGCGAAATTCGAAATTTAGCACTGAAGTAGCTCTGACATTTCTCATCAAGGTCTTTAACTATGCAATTATGATTGAAATTTTAATTCATCGCAAAAATGGAGACAAAAATTTAAAAGTCGCCAAAAGTTTTAAATATCATCCTACAAATTATTAGAATTATTAAATATATGACTTTATTAAAAACTTTACTTTTTTTTTTCCTTTCCAGGAAGAAACTTGACAATTGACAGCAAAAACTAGACAATTTTGACCAATTATCTGCGAATTTTCGAGATATCTTCTGAGAAAAACATTCAAAGAAATTATATGAAAATCTTAGTTTAGAAAAATAAAATTGAATTGTTATTTACTGGAAAATTAAATAATTTATTTAATATTTAATGAAATGATAATGATTATTCTATTTAATGGATTTTCTAACGTGATGACTGGAATCGCGAGAGATCGCACATGTAAAATTTGGTTTTTCAATTCATAAAGAAACCGTGTAATAAACCATAGAGTTCAGCTTACAATTTGACAGAAAATGAAAAATAAAGTGTTAAGAAAATTTTAACAATGATTTCTTATAAAAGGAATTAACATATATTTTACCAATACACTTCTTTTAATCAATTATGATTCAAAACTGTTAATAAAAACATCAGCACAATATGAAAGAAATTTCATTTCAAATAATAATTTTCATATCATGTCCAAATGGTTAAATTGTAACTCATAAAATATTGTACGAATCTACAGTTTTTTTTTTTTTTTTTTCCAAACATAGTAATAAAGGTTTATCAATGAAAAAATGATCTTTGAATGTTAATAATCTTTTATTCACACAATAAAATCAATGTCCCGAAAAATTAATTCATGAAAATTAACGTTGCTATCGTAAACGCTTCTCATGAGAGAACACAATTATCTAAATAATATTTTACTTGATTACATTTTATTAACTGAACACTACATAAGCTATATGAACCTGCGGCGCTCTGCTGTGTATTCGCTGCTCTACCTTTCATTGAATAGGAATATTAATAATGCATAACACAAGACAAAAGCAGAAAAATTTTATAAAAAATTCCCGTACTCAATGTCAAATTGAAATACATAATATTTAATACCACTTTTTTTTTTTTTTTTTTTTTTTTTTTTAATGAAATATTATGTTAAAAATTATTATTATTATTATTATTATTATTATTTTAGAATAGAAAGAAATATATAATATCTAGACCATTTTGCGTTACAGCTTTAGTATATGACTCCTTTGTTGATTTTCAAATTTTTGACACTATTTGGTATAATATTAAAAAATAAAAATAAAAATCTAGTACCTGTGTGTGTTTTTCCTAATGTCTATACTTCTTATTATTGAATTTTTTCAGTTAATTTAAGACATTATATAATAGCTTATATATTTCTAATGTACTAGGTAATAATTTTACAAATTCGAAAATACCTGAAAAGAAAAATCATTATTATTATTTTAATTCGAAAAATCTCCTACAACTTCAGTTTTTAATTCTTTCCTATCTACTTCTTAATATAACGAAGGATAAAATGTACTCGATTCTATATAAGTGTTTTAGGCGATGAATTTTTTTTTCTTGCCATAATTAGAAATATGAAATGTACCATAAAAATGTCTAATTTTTTAATGTTAAAAATTTATCAATGCGAAATTAGAAGATGGGTTTATATATGAATTATATGAGTATATATGAGTCATTTATAAATGAGTTTGAATTTGAAACTAATGGTACTAATTTTAAAGTAATGGTACTTTTAAGCACCGTCGGTGTATAAAGGGTTAAAGTTAACATACAAGCAAAGTTCTCACACGGCCGAGTAATAAAAGCGTATAGAATGTGAACTAAAACAATTCAAACTTGCCTTTTGTTGTAAGAATACTTACACTCAATATAACACGAGAAATTTAACTTCAAGGCTAGACATGAGTAAAACAATAATAATCTCGATTTGCCCCATAAAGTGAAAAACAATCGCGATTAAACACTACAATCTGATCTCCTAATTTTTTAATTATTTTAAAAGCTAAGGAAATTTCGACTCGTCTTACATAAAACTACCTATAAATAAAAATGAACATCAAAGATTAAAAAGATAACATCGGCAGTTTCAGGTGAGGAAGGAGGCGGGTGTAGCGAATTATGTTAGGGAACAAACTACTTACATCATACACAGATAAGATGTCACGCAAGACGCCTTGTTAGCACGCGTCACCAAATTCAGCAAGGGCAAAGAAAAATCAGACGTCTGAGACGTAAATAGTTAAAAGATGGTAACATTTAATAGAGACGGAAAAGCAACAGAAAAATCCTCCGTCATCTCCGGAGACACGCCCGAGGATTTCCCAAATTTCGAGTGCTGCAGTGAATCACTCCCTATGTTTGATACGAAATAAATATCGATGGAATATTTTAACTGGATGAGGAAAACATAAAAAGCCTAATTCCAGATAATTCGCTGAAAGTTATTAATTTTAAAAAATAATCCTTAATTTCTTCAAGGTGTTCATTATTAACAAAAAAATGGAATCCACATTTTATTCTCGATAAAAACAAAAGTAGTCGTTATATCGTTGTTTTTAAACAGAGTTTTTTAGTCATCGTTTTTCGTAATTGATGCAATCTTCGTACACATTTTAGTCCATATTAAACGTGATTTTCAAGTAAATCAATAGAATATTACAAATTAAACAAATTAAAAATTCATTAAAAATAATTACTAACTCACAGTGCTTATATTTAAAAATTTAACGAATAAACGAAAATAAACATGTAAATAGTCCCTGAAAGTAATAATTATAGCATTAAAAAAGAATTTCAGGAAACTGAAATTTAAATAATAGCGGGTCTAAGATAGAATTTCGGTGTGAACTGTTGTTAGACTCAAAACTGTTTTCGTGGCTCCACTAACCAAAACTTCCCGCAGGCTATTCGTAGTAAATATCAAAGACGACACACAAAAAGTACATTTGGATATATAAAAATATATACATATATATTTTACATAAATTTATAAGAGTGATTGGTTGGTTGAATTTTTTTGGGGGGGCCTACTATGTGCGCACGGATACGAACCGTTTAAGTGCTATGGGCCAAAAATTGTGTCGGGCTAAATTAGTCAGAAGAAAATAATTACGATCTTAAAATCTTCAACATACACGATTTGTGTCATTTTTGACGCTGATTATAAATATACTATTATTACTTCTCAAAGTTGTATCGGTACCATTTAAATGCTAGGGATAAAAATTGTTTCGAGTCGAATTAGCAAAGAGGGCAAAAATTACGTTAAAAAAAAAATTGTTTTAATATGCATTTTGTGTACTTTTTCACCTAGATTACGAATATGCTATTGAGTTTTCTGTGTTTGGTATTTTTGAGGTAGGATCAAATGTCAATACTAGGAATCTTGTCATACTGAAGAATGGCCTCGGAAGGAGCTTTTCTAAGAAATCCTAGCCCGTAATCACATAAGTTTCGGAGAAAACTACGAAAAACTTTGAACAACTAGATCAACGAGCGCGACCTCGACCTGGAATCGAACCCGACGCCGACACTACCCATCTATCAGCTTTGAGCGCAGAACCGTTCAGGCACTACTGGGACTGAGTTTTCTGTGTGTCGAAACGTTAAAGCTATAAAAGGGAGAAAATAGTTTTGGTCCAAAACAGTACAAAGCGAAATACTGATGTTCCTAAGAAGTTTAAAATATAAATTTTGTCTCTTTTTTTATGGTAATAGTTAAGAATATGTTAATATATATATATATATATATACATATATTTTTCCCTTAAGTCAAATATTTCAGCCGACAAAGAGAATAAACTATCAATAATTATTTTTACATCAAACAATTTTTGACCCCATGGTGTTTTAAAGCTTCTATGGTGAGCGATAAAAGTTTTATCCGATACTGTAGCACTTTCACTTTTAAAACATTGAAATGGGAAAATGCTTTATTTTTTTTAGCTTTAATTTGCTACAATAAGTTTTATAAAGTAAAGTTACTGCTCTACTTTATAAAACCTCATTTTTTGTGGAACCGTTTATGTGGTTAGAAAATTTTACTACTAACAAACATACAAAAGTGGGCGGTAAGTATAAAATGTTAATTACCACTGCCTCTAGCTACTGAACAGTTTAACATACAGAAGTTTTGATAGGATACTCGTAACAGCGTCAAAAATTACTCTAAACGTATATAATGAATTTGTTAGAAACATAAAGATGTCCCCTGTTCGCTAAAAAAGTAAACAAATTACATTCTAGTTGAACAACGGTTTTATTCCACATCAGAGCCGAAATTATAACCTACATTAGAATTTTTTTAATCGCTCGTGTGTGCATACGTATGCTTACACATACACGTATATTAATTTTAACAAACCTTCAGGAAGAATTCTGTCAATTCCGATGCTCAGTGACTCAAGTTAATCAGAACAAATCATGTCATGCTTAGCTACGACAAAAATGATCAAAATTAGTCAGTTACAAATAAAAATTTATTCTCTGACGAAATGTTTTAGAAATGTGCTTCCGTTACGATTCATCACATTACCTACCTTTTATTTAAGTATTTTATGTAGTAATAACAATAAACACTAACTTTCCTAAAAGAAGCACAATGAGACAGTAAACAAATGTTTTACGACATGGTTCTACCCCCCCCCCCCCCCCCCCACCTTTCCTAAAGACATAAATCAATCGAACTACAGTAATGAAATAAATCGTTTTTTACTCTAACAATCTGATAAAATTAACTTTAAACTATTACCAATCCTCTTAAACTTTTGATTTAATTTACATTTCCTTCCCTTTTTTTTTTCTTCCTTCTTTCCCCTGGACATACTAAATACTGCGACATCAACATAAGATTACAGTAGTTACCGATAATTATGGTAATTACAATTATAGTTAGCAGACTCAAAAATTCTAAAGTTAGTGCCAGATTTAAAACGTTAAGGATGTTAGGACGCTTCATCAATCATGAACATCGGTTAAAGTTTATAAAAAGAAATTTAAAAAAATCTCGAATTAAGAATTTATTAATATTATTAATATTAATTATTATTATATTTTAAATCTGCTGTTACTTATCAAAAACAGGATATTCATTATGCATATACATTTCATTCTTTCAGATTTGTTATATGGTCATTAATACAATGATTTTACAAAGGAAATATTCAGCTAAAAATGTAATATACGTTTACATTTTTTTCCCTGCAAGAATAATTTAAATTTTGTTTCAAAAAGGCTTTTCTTTATATCTATCTAACTATGGGCAATGAGTGATTTTATATGATCACATATATCCCTGTCTCAAAAACTGATTTTTTAATTACCCTGCTGCTATAATTGCCCTTGATAAAGATATAGCAATTTTTGAAATTTTTAGAAGCTATTTTTCTCCATTTATTAACCTTTTAAATATGTTTTGCTTTGTATAAAGCTTCACTTCCATATATAATTGTTTAATTCAAGTTTTCCTTCCTGATGTTTGATCGTTTTAATGATGAATTATATATATATATATATATATATATATATATATATATATATATATATAATTTGAATAATTTAATACCTTTGTAACACTAAGCAAACAAAAGGTAGATGAAAATACCAACATATAATTAATTTTTAAATGAGATTTATTTCGAATAAAATGATTGTCCCGGTGATAATTTAATTTGAGTACCAATGATTAGTAAAAACAAGTTAAAGTACTTACGCAAAAGAGAAATGACACGAACATAACACATAAGCCTAACGATGAGATAATAGTTTGCAAAAACCATTAAAGTATTAGAAACAGTCAACATTTTATAGAAAAGAGAAAAGGATAAAATTACCAAAGAGATCCGATAAAAGGAAAAAAAAAAAAAGAATTCATGAATTGAAAATTGGAATTTTTGGAATTGTAAATATATATATATATTTAATTATTTATATGGGTATGCATGTCCGCGCATGCGTATAATATTATTTATCACCTTATGGTTTCATATTAATAAATATATAATTTAACTAGAAAAATGCAATAGTGCAAGATAATGAAAATTAGTACATAAAATTACACTAATTAGAAAAAAAGTTGACAGAATTTAGTATCGATTAAAAATAAATTTTACTTATAGCAATAATTTTCCTCGTTGTATTCATCAAAATACCTTCATTTGCAACACTTTATAAGTAAATATGAAAAAGATTTCGTGACTTGTTCGGTGTGTGTGTCTGTGTGTCAATGTATTATTTTTCTTAAATATACTTTCAATGTCATGAAACTAATATATGTTACTGAAGTTCACTACGCTATATCCTTACATAAAATTTATATGCATAGCATTTATCCTTCGTTTACCTGGATGCACACATTAATTCGAATGCCTAGGGCGATAACTGTACCACGAACTGAAATTACATAACGTTACGCTTTTTCATACATGATATAATATACATTATTTGCATACGTATACATGTTTTGCTTCAAAAATTGCTTTCCTAGAATTTATCGTTCATTTACAAGGTTACTTACGATATTAGAATTCAATGGCATGCTGCTATTTACTTCTTACAATTTCCCCGTTTTCGGCAGCCTAATCCCGTGATATTCTACGGGAAATATACTTATAGAATTACTCCCTACCTTTTATTATTACCTCTTTTTATGTAGTTCTTAAATTTCTTTTCCACATTCAGCAAATTCACGACCGTTAAATTTGATCTCGTTTCAAAAAAAAATTTTTTTTTTTTTTTTTTTTAAGCTATAAAAAGTGAAAAGTGCACTTCGTTCATTTTTTGCACGTTTTAGCTATACCAAATAAAATATTAAAAACTAAAAACAATATTTTGGAATGCAAGAACAAATTTAACGATCGTGAATTTGCTGAATATGAATACGAAATTAGAAAAGAAATGCATTAGGAAATGGGTAATTCAATAAACAACAAATTTCGTCTCGGTTCGTCTGTGTGTGCATTTTCATTTCCATAAACATTTTTAGAATTCCAGAAAACACTTTCTAAAAAGTATTTACCCGTCACATCTTAAAGTCATAAATACTTTTTCCAACATCATTGGAAAATACATAGCGCAACTGAAAACACATATCATGCAATTTTCCGTATTGAATCCTAATATTTTCGTGTAGCCCATTTAATGAATCATTAACGTTGATTACAGCATTTAAAGAAAGTTCCTTATTGCATCTGAAAAATATATGCTATTTTCCCCCAAATTCTTATGTATGTACTTACTGTCATTCACTACGGTATGTTTGTGAATCTCACTCAACATAATTTAATTGTTGCCATTTTTACTCCCATTACCCTACTACCGTAGGTAATGGAAGTATTGTATTCGGTCTGAAAATTCGATATCGGGTTTTCACCTGATTTACACGTTTTAAGGTGCCCTGAGTCCAAAAAAGTGGTTTTAAGGCAATTGGTCAGTGTGTATGTATGTGTGTGTGTATGTATGTGGAGAATCTTCTGGCTATTATAGCTCAGAAACTAATAAAGATAGAGCTACGAAACTTTAGAATTGAAATACGTCTGGTGTACAGATGAAATTTCCAAATTTTGGTGAAAATTGAAAAACCGGAAGTGGGACATCGGAAACCGGAAGTGGGACCGTAAGTCCGTATCTCAAAAACGGCTCTAACGATTTTCTTCAAACTTGCTATATAAGCACAAGATGTCCTTTCGAATGATATAGTTGATTAGTTCAGGAAAATTGATAGGCGTCCTGTATAAATAGCTCAATTTCAGGCCTCGCAAAGGCGTTCCTTTAAAAAAGGTTGTACGGATTTTTTTCAAACTCGCCATTTTAACTCACTTTTAAATATGCTTTTGTATGTAATTATTGTTTTCCTGTCAATAATTGAGTTTAACCGGAAGTGAGACATCGGAAACCGGAAGTGGGACCGTAAGTCCATATCTCAAAAACGGCTCTAACGATTTTCTTCAAATTTGTTATATAAACACTCTATTAGATGTCCTTTCGAATGATATAGTTGGTTAGTTCAGTAAAATTGATAGGCGTCCTGTATAAATAGCTCAATTTCAGGTCTCCCAAGGGCGTTCCTTTAAAAACGGCTGTACGGATTTTTTTCAAACTCGCCATTTTAACTCACGTTTAAATATGCTTTTGTATGTAATTATTGTTTTCCTGTCAATTAAGTTTTGGTAAAAGTTGGTACCTCAAAAACGGCTCTTAATGATAGTAAATAAAATTAAAGTTTCCAAAAACTTTTACTCAAATAATAAAATTAATGCAAACTATTTTCTAACAATATCTCCTCAGAATTTCGTAACATATCTGGAAAATGATTAATATATATATTATTATTTTTCTAATTATTATTTTAAATAACTTATTTGACGGATAGAGCAATTTTGTTACTTATTTAAATCAAAAATGTATATAAAATGTTTATAATGTGTGTAGTACTGGGTAATGGAAGTCGTGTGGCTGTTACACACCAGATTTTTTCTTTTCGATAGAATAATAATAATAAAAAAAAAAAGTACATTTATTTAAATGAGGAATATAAATTAGAAAAATTAGAAAATAAATTAGAAATATCAGTCGTATCATTACAAATAAAGTACCAAATGAAAGGGAAAATTTTTGTGAATCCGGTGGATTAAACAGCTTATCGATCGGAAAATTGGATTTTTAAAAATTAACTAAAGTATGAATTTTCGGTGGCAACAGCAGAAGATTGTATGGAAACCGTTAGGGGAAAAAAAAATCTGCTTCACGTTAAGTCACATGTTTTTGAAGTGGGATTAAAAATTGCAGTTTTCAATTTTTTTTTTTTTTTTAATTTTCTCTCACGAACACAAAAATATAATATACAACCTGTACCCCACAAGACCAACTTGCATTTAAAATTTCATCAATTTTTTTGGTTAATAAACAAAACACACAGTAACTTGGGGTGTAAACAAGTTACGACACAGTAACTTGTGTCGTATCACAAGTTACTTTTTTTTCTTCTTTTTTTTTAATTAAATTTTATTCTAACTTCAAAAAAAAAAAAAAAAAAAAAAAATGTGATACGATACATTAAGAATTTGGGTTTAAAAAGTTTTTTAAAATAGATTATTGTATGTTTAGTGCAGTATAAAGATGTTGAAATATACTTATTAAAAACGCATCGGTCATACCGTAATGTGTCTGAATTGTTCTGCAAGTCCTTATATACAAACCAGTTGTGTTACATGTATGGCTTTTAACAGAAAGCATTCTACAATAAATCTGAAAAACATGAATAATATACATCAATTTTAAGAAATTTTTAAAAATATTTATGGAAATGAAAGTATAGTCAGACAGATCAACTAGTCTTAATATTACTTTCAAATTTGTTGAAAAATTCCCCCCAAACTATTAAAGAATGAAAGATAAATTAAAATCAACAAGCAAAATTAATTTTTCTTGACTTATTACATTGATTAAAAAATAAATAAATAAATACGCAATTATTCAAATTAATTTTCCCACGTTTGTATTTTCCCTTAATATGTGAGTAGATTTCGTTCGTTCATCTTCTAAAGCAGGGGTGGCCAACTCGCGGGCAGCATGCGGCCCACCACGCAGTTTCTTGCGGCCCGCGAGGAGACTAACGATATTTAAAATTTGACAACTTTGGTTAACGAATCAAAAATTAATAAATACGTTCTGACTTTTCGAAGTGAAAATACCTTTCAACGATTATGGTAGATAAGGAACTGTTGTAATGGAATGTTATTAGATCCATTATTTATTCTTTTTATTATAGTTTTAATATATAGTCGTAATTTTTTTTACAATTCTATTGTTAATTCATGAATGAAAATAATTTAAATTAATGTATTCTCCGAATTTTCACTCTGCCCTTCTCCGAAAAAAGTATATACATACATGAATCATATACTCACAAACATATATACACATATGCATATGTACAGTCATAAAATAATAATAATAATAGTAATAATTTCCTCCCCGACTAATTTCGCCGTAAATCATCGTAGAAACTAGTAGCTGATGCCTAACGATTGGTAATGACATCTAATTTTTAATCCAAAAAGCTTGTCGAAATTGCGGGTTGCCTTAAAAAAAAAAAAAAAAAAAAAAAAAAAAAAATGAAGTTGATGCCAGTTTTAATATGTATACATCTATTAAGCGAAATCTAACTAAACCGTCTAAACTAGGCCTTATTACTAATCGATTTGCACCAGTCGCAAGTCTCTACATTAATTTACGGTGGAATTAGTCGGTAAAGCCGGGGGGGGGGGGGATTTTTTTATGACTGTACATACAGTGTGACCCGAATGAATAAAATATATTTCTAATGCGGCCCACCAAGTGTTTTGGGTTGGACAGGCCTGTTCTAAAGCACAAAGTAATTCATATTTCTACAAATTTATAAACATTATGTTTAATCTCCCAGGGATGACTCAAATAGCACCAAGAAATACTTAGCTTTCGCGAACTAGTAGTTCTACCGCCATGAAACTACATTTACAGGCAAAGTTCCATATTTCAAAAACCATTGATATTCCATCATCGTAAGAGCACTAGTAATAGAGCGACCAGACCATACGCTCCCCAAATTTTTAACTTTTTGAGCTCAAAAAATTTTACCATTTGAGGACAGGAGATGTCCTCAAATTATTATTATTATTTTAATGCACAGAAAATTGTGTTACTCACTAACATAAAATAATTTGTATTTACAAAGTGAAAAATGCCATTACAACGGAAAACAATTTTTAAAACAAAATATATAATATTTTATATAATTTTTAAATAGAAGTATTTGAAGTGAATGTTTTCCATATCAATAGGCTCTAAAGAGTTAAGGAGTACAATTTAATACTTTAATCTACCAAATTTCATAGATTTAAAAGATATTATTTTCGATTTATTTTATTTTTTTATAAAAACCCTATACAACACAAGGTAAAATTGCCAATCTTTTAAAGCCAAAAATCTTTAATTTCTTTTAGAAATCAGGCGATCCTTTCCCCCTAAATAACTTCCCCCCCCTCCCAATCAATCTTTTTTTTTTTTTAGTACGGAGGACTATTAGTCTCAATCTACGGATTTTTACAATACCAATTTTACGATAGTTGGACATTTATCGAAATCGAAAATTTATCGAAAATATAATTGAATAATTTGAAAGCGATGTTATAACTTTGAAAAAAAAAAAAAAAAAAAAAAAAAAAACTAATAGTTCTCTATATTACTAAACTAAATTCTGCTTCTGCCAAAATTTCATAAAAATCGGGTTTTTAGTACGGAGGACTATTAGTCTCAATCAACGGATTTTCGCGATACCAGTTTTACGACAGTTGGACATTTATCGAAAATATAATTGAATAATTTGAAAGCGATGTTATAATTTGAAAAAAAAAAAAAAAAAAAAAAAAAACTAATAGTCTATAATAAACCATACTAAACTAAATTCTGCTTTTGCCAGAATTTCATTTTTTTTTTTTTTTTTTAGTACGGAGGACTCAATCTACGGATTTTTACGATACCAGTTTTACGATAGTTGGACATTTATCGAAATCGAAAATTTATCGAAAATATAATTGAATAATTTGAAAGCGATGTTATAATTTGATAATAATAATAATAATAATAATAATAACTAATAGTCCTCCGTACTAAACTAAATTCTGCTTTTGCCAGAATTTCATCAAAATAGTTTTTTTTTTTTTTTTTTTGCGGGGGGAAGGATGAGAAGGTCGAAATATATATATTTTATTCGTATTTTACGCCAAAGCCGCTAGTAGGAAATGCTGATTGTCTGCTTTTAATTTTGTTACTTTTTATACATAAAAATAAATATTCTGTTTAATTATTTTATTTATTTATTATTATTATTATTATTATTTTATGGCTAATTTCTCAAATGTGAATGCTGTATATTCACAAACAATTGGTGATATGCATTAATTATTTCGCTGCTGAAGACAAAATTCATGTTTTCCGATTAGATCTAGATTTTGTATGTGTGTGTGCGGCGTGCATGCGCGTGCGTTTAACCTTATCACTATGCTTAAGAAATGACACATTTATACTTTAGATGAACATATATATATATATATATACCACCCCTGAGTGCAATTGCATTTTTATTCTAGAGTAACACATCTTGAGGTTAGATATCAATGGCTATGACCTCTCAAAATACGATAAGTATTGCTATTTTCAGCAAGTTAAAAAGTGTCTGATGTCTACCGGACCCCAAGTCATAGTAATAAGTGATAGAGCTAATTTTCCAACTTACGAAGTTTCTACATTACAACATATAAAATTCTAGACTTTTACTTAAAAAAAAAAAAAAAAAAACTATTTCCTTTCATAGATTTCGAAATAAAAAGGTTATGTTGGCCCGGCTCGCTTGAAAATTTGTTTTGCTAGCCTGTCCTATTTGAAAATTCATAGTTGTCTTGCCGACCCGGCTCGTTTGAAAATTCACCTCCGTTTTGTTAGCCTGGCCAATCCTGCAAGCTCATACAGACTTCTATTTAACAGCACTTCAAAACAGGCTTTTAAACATAGGCTTTCAAAAATGTTTTAAAAAAGGATTTTTCACAATTCAATTAAGCATAACGCAATTTAGATAAATTCTTTAGAAGTTTGAGAAATGAATGAAATACATTAATCATTTTCATGAAAACATTCTATTCTTGTTTGACTGACAAGCGATTACAGAAAAGCCAGGAAAAAGATTATAAAAATCTTTTTTTTTTCTCTCTCTCTTTTTATCTATGTCTCGCCGCCTCGCACATATAATAGAAATGGTTTTGTCGAAACCATATAAACGCTATTGATTCAATGTTTAAAAATCCCACGCAGTCTGAAAAACGGAGGCGTGGAAACTAAAATAATTCTTTAACGTAACAAATAAGAACAGAAATGTGTAAACTATAGAGAAGACTGAAACTTACTTTCTAAAATTATATACTATAGTTAATATTTTGCAGTTTTATTTATTTTATTATCCTTTGAAGATTTTAATAGAGAGACTGCGAACTTTGACATTTAGAATATACACCTTTTTATCTGAATACTTCAAGGGATTTATCATTTTAATATTTAATTATGATCTACAGAAGAAAAATCGATATTCTTTATGCATAATATTTAAATTATTTAAACAAAATCGTCTCAAATATATTCATCAAAATAGAAAAGGCAATGAATAAAAAAAGTAAGAAAAGATCAAAGAAAATAAAGATAATTTTTAAAATGCATTTTTTTTTTTTTTTTTTTGGAAATTTCATTCTGTGGCAATTTTTGTCTGATAAATGCGTTTTTTTAATGAACTCATCAAATAAGACTAATATGAGCATTTTCGTACAAGTTATGTACCTAGTAAGAGACGTTAAAAATTATACAGAGAAAATCAGAAAGCTGTCAAATATGCCAAAATTATTGATAAACTCTTCGTTGAGGGGGAAAAAAATTATAAAAACAAACTGCTTTTTACTCTTAAAATAAGAATAATAATAATAATCATACTAAATAAAAATGCTAACTATAAATAAAAATATTAAACATACTAAATAAAAATACTGAACATAATACTGAAATGTTAGCGTTTTCTTGTGCATTGAAATCGATCTGAAAGGTTACTGTTTTCGCAAAAAATCAGTTTTTACTAGTAAATCGCTTTTTGAAAGGAGGAAAAAAAAAAAAAAAAATACTACAGATATCAAACGGGACCGTGCCCTTAGCGGAAATCTATAAACCTGTGTCCTTAGCGGAAATGTCATTCCCCTTCGGTGGCGTGCTTTTAGCATACGTGCCTTTAGCGGAAATGTATAATAAATAAAAAAAAAAAAAATTAATACTTAAATAAATAACTCTCAATTTTCCTCCACACTTTATCCACATTTAGCACTGGCTATATTTTGCTTCAGAAGTAACCTATCGCAAAAATAGGTATGCATGCTGTAGATTAATCCATTATTTTAGGGAACGGTGATCTGTAACCATATAAAGTTTAAAGAATCACAGTACTCCATACGAAACGTACATTATTGCCATTTTGTGATTTTATTTAAGTTTTTGGAAATATAATTAAGCATTACACATTTTAAAGCGAAAAGGAAAATCAGGAGGTACACTTTGATTATCAACACTTTCCAACTGTACGTACTACTGTACGTACTCGTTGTATCGTATAACATTCTATGTTCTTTGTCTATATTATCACACAATGGACAGACAAAAAGACAAACATATAGACTAATTGAATTCATAATCACTCTGAAACATTGTTGGAAAGTGTTAAAAGGCTTAACACAAACAGAAATGCTGCTCTTAATTTCCTATTTGCACCCCTTAATATTTCGAAACTTTTTGCTTAGCCCTGTAAATCTGGAGGTTAAGCATATCATAGTTTATACAAAACATTTTCTTAGCATATAAACAATAAATGCGAATTTCTTCATTATTTTTTGATGAAGTTATTTAAATGTGATTTATAAAAATGTCTTCCCTAAAGCGCAATGCATCCAAATGAAATCAGCATAATGTCTCATAATGGCCTTCACATATAATCACGTTTTGTTTGATTATACGCAATAGAACCTGAGACATAGCCTCCTCTTAAATTGCAAAAATCACTGTATAGCAGCGCCATCTGTGGAGCAGTTGACACCAAAAGTTGACAGACACTCACTTAGGTTAAGGTGCATCAACATATAAATTTATATTCAATTCTGTGCAGTAGTTCCTGAGATATAGCTTTCCCTTAAATTGCAGAAATCGCTGAATAGCAGCGCCACCTGTCGGTCCATAAGCATTCAAATTAAATCAGCATAATGTCTCACAATGGCCTTCTCTTATATCTTTTGATTGATTATACGCAATAGAACCTGAGATATAGCTTTCCCTTAAATTGTGGAAACCGCTATATAGCAGCGCCACCTGTTGAGCGGTTGGCACCAAAAGTTGATAGGCACTAATTTAGCTCAAGGTGCATCTACATGTAAATTTATATGTAATTCTGGGCGTAGTTCCGGAGATACAGCTGCCACAAAATTTTTGTCACACACATAAACACACACACACACAGACGGACAGACAGACATTTTCTAAAAGTAGTCAAATGGTGTTCTAGACCTCTCAAAACGTATAAATCCGTCGAAAACCGGAAGTCGAAAATTTTTACTAATCCAATACTTTCTTCTATTGAATATAGAAGAAAGTAAAAATAAAAAAAAATCATGAAATATTTACGGACGCTGGAGGCGGACAAACGGACAGTAGAGTAGACAAATAATCTAATTCAAATCATATTCACGTTTTAAAAAATGGTAGAATAAACGCTTAATGTAAACGAAAATGCAATTCAGCAAATTTCCAATAATAACCCTCAGTGTCATCTGAATATTTTTGTTTGACTCTGTAAATCTAATGCTAATCATACTACATTCTATAGAAAGCATTCTTTTGTGCATTTGAGTAACATATTTCAAACTGCCACACGCACACCTTCTTATTTCCGCTAAGGGCACGGCTTCTTCTATTCCTCTTTCTTTCCTTTCACCCCATTCCGCTAAGGGCACGGTCGCTAAGGGCACGACACCTATCAAACTGATAGGAACATTTTGATGGAATGCTTGAAAACCCTTCTTCTGCATAGCTGCCAATATTTTAATTTATTCCGGAGTAATTTTAGCCCCGCCTCCAATTCGTACCACTTAATTTTTTTAACTATTTTTTCCTATTTTATCGAAATTATGTCTTGAAGAATTTTTTTCTATAAAGAAAGTGGTGCGGAATAAAGGCGGGGCTAAAAGTACTCCGGAATTCCCTTTGGATTATCGCCCTTTCCATCCCCCCATGGAGTTCCCTGTGCCAGATGTCAAGCCCGTGATTGGTAATATCATTAATTTTATTTAATAAATTCATTAATTTAAGTGTTAATTGTCTCATCTCTTAAACTCCGGTCCGACCATGTGCTTTAACGCCGTGCATTCCTGGTTTTTGCCATCAAGGCATCCCCATTCCTTTCAGGTTTTTTTTTTTTTTTCTTTTATTATTCAATGTTAATATGCATTTCAGTTTAATACCTAGGTATCTTAATTAATCTACAATAATTTTTGTTTTAAAATTCTATGTTTTCCGTTAAGAATTCAGTTTTGCCCGTTGAGTATGTGAGCTCAGCAATTTGCCCCCTCACAAGCCCTAGCTTATCAAAATTCACTCTTAAATATTAACCTGGTTGGGTTTTAATTAAATTGAAATTGAATTAATTTAGATCAATTGTGCTTCACCCGCAAAGCTATCTTATTATCTCTCATGCCTGAGTTTCAGCTCTGCATTTGTTTAGCCTATTGCGATAAGTCCCTATTTCCTCTTTTAATCATATCTCTCCCTGATTAAGTTAAGTAATTAATGATCACAGCCTCTGCTTTTATTATTCTGCCCGCATGAATTGATGAGTTAAGTGATTAAAACTATATCTAATAGTATTTTTTTTTTTTTTTTTTTTAAGTCCGAAGGTCACGGAATTTTATATAGGCTTTCTGAGATCTCGACGGCTCCCCTCCCCTTTTTAGTTTTTTTTTTTTTTTTTTTTGGGGGGGGGGGAGGTTGCTCCGGCTCTTCCCCACCTACCCCCCTTGTGTTTTTTTTTTTTTTTTTTTTCCCTCTCCTCTCTCCCTCCCTCCCCCGCCCCTCCCCCTCTCCCACTTCTAAACTAACAGCAAACAAAGAAATATCTAATAAAAAGAAAAACAACCCTCTTGTCCATGTCTCCTTGCTTATTTACCTCAACAGCAGCGCTAGAAAATAAATCACAATCCTCTACAGAAGCAGCACTAGGACTCACACTGGGTCCGGCCAAATTGGTGAAGTAAGCAGACAAGGTAAGAGCATGTTTATCAGCATGGCCATATGGCAGCTAATCAGCAAAATGGAAAAAGGGAGTAAAAGGGAAGGGAAGGGAAAGGATTTATGTTTATATAAATATAAATATACCTTTTTCTTTTTCTTTCTTTTTTTTTTTTTTTTTTTTCCCCTCCCTCTCGCTGGTACTATAGCAAAACCCAACGTCAACACTCAGAACACACGCTATTTCATCAGCATCATACACTAGCATGTTAAGGGATTATGACTGGCTTAACCAAAAGACCTGCATATAGTAGAAATAGTATTAATATAATCAGAGTATAATCATTCAGTATAATCAGAGAAATCTAACCTTACCTAAACAATTAATGCTAAAAAAAAATATTTTTATTTAATTTTCTAAATTATTATTATTATTATTTAAATTAATTTTTTTTTTTTTTTCTTTCTCTCCTCTTAAAATTATTGTTATCTTTTTATTTTATTTTATTTTATTTTATTTTATTTTTTATTATTTTTTTTTTTTTTTGGGGCTTTGGCGAAGGTGTTGGGGACCCACGGGGGGTCCACCTGGGCAATCCATTACTGTATCGCTATGAATACACGTAAAAAGCAAAATAGTGTGTCGCCACCAAAGACGACGATAGAAGAGCACAAAGGAAAAATGACCAACCTCTCTAGGAAAAAATCGGCAAGCAGCACCTCACTTAGAACTAAAGAAAATGTGAAGATAACAGACTTCATGTCCAAGAGCAACAAGTTTACAGGAGAAGCCTCTACCAGTGGTAGCCAGAGTAAGCAAGGATTTGGAAGTAAGAAAGAAACCCAGCCGAGCCAAGAAAATAGCACGCAGAAAGAGGAAGCTGTAAATGAGCAGAAAAAGGTTTCAAGTAAGAAGAAGACGAAAGACACCTCTTGGGCTAGGGAAGCAGAGGATTCAGAAGCAGATGAAAGCAGTGAATATGAGGAGTGCTCTCTCTCAGAGCCACATGGATCAAGCCTAAGCAAAAAAGCCCAGACATTGGCAGAAGCAAAGCGCCTAGTTGCAGACGAAGAGCTAGTAGCAATCAGCAATAAAATGAAAGAGTGCAAGAAGGAGAAGAACTACAACGGATTCTCAACGGCGACGAGAAAAGCCCTACTAGCCAAACAATACATCCAAAGGATCACAGAAAAAAATGCAAAACTACCGAAAACGATTATGCTGGCAATTTCAGAAGCCCTCCAAGACCTGGAAGAGTCGCTAATTCAGCTAGAAGCCAGGATACAGCACTCAGAAGCGAAGGCAGAGACCCTTGAGGCCATCATGAAAGAACAAGGAACTTCAACGAGCACACCTAGCAACAAAGAAGCACAGAAGAACAAAGAAGCTCCAAGCAGCTATGCAGCAGCAATCCAAGAGGCCACCTCATCAATAATCATCAAAGCAAAGGACAACAGGAATGCTGCAGAGATAACTAAACAAATACAGCAAGTAGAACTCACAGAAGACAAAATAAGACATGTCCAAAGAATTAAGAATGGCCTGAAGATCGTCTGCAATAATGCGAAGGAAGCGGAGGAAGTCAAAACAAACCTCAAAGACTCAGAAGAAATAACAAGCAACGCGAGTATAGAAACTGCAGGAGTAAGAAAGAAGAAAATCGTAATCAAAGACGTACCAGAGAAAATAGGAGCCAGAACTGTCCAGGACAAAATCATAAGTACTCTGAACTTGAAGCCGGAAGCAGACTATGACATCAGATTTATCGACAACCTCACGAAGGCGGATCTGCATCTGCAGAATTACACTATTCAGCTGCCAGCACCGATAGCGGATGCGCTACTTGAAAAAAAGTCACTGTGCCTAGGTCTGAAGCAATGTCTAGTCAAACCAAAAGTTATCGTAGTCAGGTGTTACAACTGCCAGGGCTATGACCACACGGCGCAAATGTGCAGGTGGGAAACCCGCTGTGCACGGTGCGCCGGGAGGCATAGAACGGCAGAGTGTGCATCAGACACAACCTGTTGCTACCCATGCACAGTTTATAACAACCAGACCGCATACACAAATAAGCTTAAGCTAGTGACAGAACATACAGCCTACTCTGGATATTGCTATGTGTATCGTCAAATATTGGCGATCCGAAAAGCAGAAGTGGAGGGGGAAAAAACCCAACTGACCAAAGCAATGGATGTAATTACAGGAAATACTTCAATCCACTATGCTGAAGATGGAAGACCTCACATAGAATATAATCAGCAAAACAAAGACGAGGAGGGTTACCAAATGGTAACCAGAAGAAGACAATCATTCAGAAGAGGAGGACAGCAACAAAGAAGCAACAATGCCCAAAGCAGGCGTCCACAAAATAGAAATCAATATGGACGGTGAAGACACTGCAGAAACAAACAATAGCACACAGACACAACAAAACAACAACAGTAACAACACAAAGGGACCAGACGCCATAAAAATAATTCAGATCAACCTCCACTCAAGCGTGGAAGCGACAAAGGACCTATTCGGGTACCTCGCCCAACACAACATAAAGATAGCTATGATACAGGACTTTCACCAGAACAAACACACAGGCAAAATCACTGGCCTGGGGTCGGGCTGGCAAGCGTATAAAACCCCCTGCAACAAAGCGGCTATAATAACAAGAATAGGCACAAACCCAATAGAACTGGGGAGTACAGAACATGCGACAGCAATACTAATAGAAAATGTCAAAGAAAAAATCACCCTAATAAACACATATGCCCCTCCAAGCTCCTGCTTTAGCTCAGTACTACGGGAAGTTGAACAACTCCTTCAAAAAACTCAGGGCAGCGTCCTGCTGGCAGGAGACTTCAATGCCCACTCAACACAATGGGGGTACGGAGATATTGACACACGGGGTAGGCAATTGACAGACTTCTTAATGCAACACTCGCTAATAGTCAGAAATAACCCAGGAGCACCCCCCACGTTTCAGGCGGGCAGGTTTAGGGGTTGGCCGGACCTAACCATAACCACGGCATCGTTACTCGACAACATAAAGGACTGGGAAGTAAGCGACGACCACTCTGGCAGTGATCATAAATTCATAAGATTCTCGTTAGACTACAGTAACAACAGCTATCGCCGTCACAGGCTCGAAACAAAACATGGGAAACACTCGAAATTTGAAAAACAGATCAAAAAACTAAGTAAAAAGTATATCGGCCCAATAAATAACACAGCAGACAGAACCACGCTGGATAAAATAACGGAGGAACTAATCAAAGAGCTTAAAACCATAGCATTTTCCTGCTATAAGCAGCGAAAAACACCCGAACAAAAGGAACCAAACTGGTGGACTGATAAGGTCAAGACGGCTAGAAATAGGGTCAGGGCGTTCCGCCGTAGGTATCAATCCCAGCCAGACCCAGATATCAAAAAACAGCAACATATTCAGTATAAGAGAGAGCGCGCAATCTACAAAAAATTAATAAAGAAGGAAAGATCGAAAGCATGGGTAGCTTTCTGCGAAAGCGCCAAAGATACCTACGGCCCACAATACAAAATCGCCTCAGGTAAAATGTCAGCCCCCGCTAAACTATGCAACATCCTAGAAGATAATGAACACGTCACTATAGACCGAACCCTCACTAGATTCCTGGACTCACTATATCTAACTGAAGAACACATACCGCATAGGCTAAGCACGCTCCCACCCCGCTTCGACGAAGTTAGCCCACGTAAAATTACCTCACAGGAGTTAAACAGGATCATCAAACACATTAAACAAAATAAAGCCCCAGGCCACGATTTCGTTGACTACAACCTGGTCAAAAAAATCAACCGCGTGAGTCAGCACCTTCTCCTAGCGCTCTTCAACAAAAGCCTCCAATTGGAATACTTTCCCAAGGAATTCAAAAAGGGTATAGTGGTTCTGTTCCACAAGGAAGGCAAGGATCCAAAAGACCCAAAAAACTATAGGCCAATATGCCTCCTACCAGCTATTAGCAAAATTCTAGAAAGAATAATTCACGGCAGAATAAATCACCACTTAACCTCAATTAACTACTGGAACCCAAACCAGTTCGGCTTCAAACAAGGCACCTCCACAGAACATGCACTTCAAAAATTAATAGATAACATAAGTAAGGACAAAACAGACAAAAAACAAACACTGCTGATATCAATAGACATAAAAGGTGCATTTGATAACATCCGTTGGCCGACTCTGCTTAAAAATCTCAAAAACTCCGGCTGCCCCACATACCTAGTCAACTGGATAGCAAGCTTTCTGGAAGACAGGTATGTGACACTGGAAGAAAATGGCATACACATCACAAGACAGACTTTTGGAGGCTGTCCGCAAGGAAGCTGCTTAGGGCCCCTCCTTTGGCTACTAATAGCCGAGACAGCGCTCAACTATAGCTGGGGGAAACACACAAAAATCCAAGCCTTCGCAGATGATTTTATTTTAACAATTTCGGCAAACAACACAGAAACAATAGTAAATACAGCAAACACAACTCTACAAAAATTCGGCACTTGGGCAAAGGAAAATGACCTCACGATTAACTGGAGCAAAACGGAACTACTATACCTGAACAGACCACGCCTGGGAAACCTCCCGACTTCCTGCACCCATAAATTAGACGGGATCCATTATGAAGGGATTGAGCTAGAAACCTCAGAAAAAATGAAATATCTCGGAGTTATCCTACACAAAAATTTAAGATGGCAACCACACATAGAACACCAAACGAAAAAAATTTATAAGGCCTTCAACCTGTTCGGGCGTATGGTCTCTAGGGGTTGGGGACTAAAACCAAACTTGGTAAAAACATGGTACAAAACAGTAGTGGAAAAGACACTGATCTACGCATCCCCAATCTGGGGGAACGACCTAACAAAGCAGAATAAAGATAAACTGCTTAGCTGCCAAAGGCACTTCGCGCTGGCCATCGTGAGGGCATATAGAACGGCCCCAACATCAGCTCTTCTGGTTCTCTCAGGCCTGATTCCAGTACACCTCCAAGTACAATACGAAGCAGCTTATGGCACAATTACAAGACTCCACAAGAATTACAAACTACACGACCATATGTTTAACCACACAGATTATGTTAAAAAACAAAATATTTGGTGGAAGCACCCAGCAGACACACCTGAACCACAAATAGGCTCATCAACTAAAGATATACAAATATACACGGATGGATCGAAGCTGGAATCAGGAGCTACAGGTTCGGCCTTTGTAGCCTTCGAAAATGTTTCCAAAATACACGAATGGTCAGTGCCCCTAAGGAAGTGCAACAGTGTCTTTCAGGCCGAACTACTGGCAATACTCAAAGCTGCTGAGTGGGGAAATACAAAGGGAATATCATATAGCATCCACTCGGATTGCATGTCAGCCATCCAAGCACTCTCTAAACCATTCACGACAGAAAACATGGTAATTAAAATCCACTCGGAAATCCAAAGGTCAAATAATAATTTTAAAATTGAATGGGTTAAAGCACATGTAGGGATCCAAGGAAACGAAGAAGCAGACAAACTGGCTAAATACGCAGCGGAAAACGAAACTAACCGCGAGCATTACTACCTGGAAAAGCCGATTTCCTATTTAAAGAAAAAACTTAGAGGGATCACCACCGAACAATGGCAATTCGAGTGGGACTATGGGGACACGGGCAGGCTAACACATAGATACTTCCCAACAGTGGACACTAAGACACTCGTTAGCTGCAAGCTCTTGACACAAATTTACACAGGACACGGGGCATTCCCTGCTTATCTCAATCGGGTTAAGAAGAAGAGTAGCCCAAACTGCGCCTGTGGTGCACTAGGCACATCAATTCACTACTTAACAGCCTGCCCTCTAACGGACCACCACCATCTGGCTCAAATTACACAAGCAAACGAAACTCTATGGTACAAACAGCTAGCACAAAACACACATGTACAAAAAAAGGCAAAACACATAGTCAGATGGCTCACAAACAACATAGACGACATTTCCCAGTAACAATAAGCAGTGTCAGCATCAGCAAGAAACCTCCACTCTTCAGCAGCAAAAGGAGTAGAACACCGGAAGAAGAGGACCTACCAGCCAATGAGGCATCCACCGCTACTGCCACTTTTTGTTTATTTTAGGTCATGAACGAGGCCCCTGTTGTTAAAGCGGCCAGTATCAATATTACCTGAGGCCCGGTAAAAGTAAAAATGTAAAAATTAAAAAATCTTTGTAAAATAAAAATTATTAAAAAAATAAAAAAATGTATAAAAAACTACTATAATATAAAAATGTATAAAAAAATGTATAAATAAAAATTGTATAAAAAATGTGCATAAAATGTAAACGGTCCTCGGTTTTATCTGGTCTGTAAGTCCGCACCACGCTCATGACCGCGCATGAATGGGTTATGGAACCAACTTTTTTTTTTTCTTTTTTTTTTTTTTTTTTCTTCTTCTCCTCTCACTCATCTCATAATTTTAATAAATTAAGAATTTAATTAATCTCAGTTAAGTAAAAACCGAATTTTTTTTTTTTTTTTTTTTTTTTACTCTTCTTGAGCCGAATGAATGGCGTGATCAAGAAGCTAGGCACTACCGCTCAGCACACCGCTTTGGATTCACCTATCAGCATTCTTAGGTCCGAACAGAAGAAACACTAAACTCCAGAATCCCAGGAAGGGACCCAAAGGTTGAATCCTCGCATCGGGCCTCGCAAGCCACCTTACGTCCGTAGTGCCTCATTCGAATCTTGATCATGCACCTTTTTTTTTTTTTTTTTTTTTTTTCTTCTTTTTCTCTTCCTCTTCATAAAACAATTTTAACTGATTAAACTAATTACTAAACTGTTATGTACCAACAATAATTTTTTTTTTTTTTTTTCTTTTTTCCCCCTCCTCTCCTCCCCCCCTTCGGCGGGTTAGTTTGGATTAGTGCAGGGAGGAGTCAGAGCTTCAGTCTCCGGCTCAGGTCCCCGGGCCTGCCCCCTTGTGGGTGCCCCCCCCCTTTTTTTTTTTTTTTTTTTTTTTTAAGCCCCTTGGTATTCCTGAACCGGACCCTTGAGTGGGTAAGGTGACCGGGAGCCAAGCTAGAGCGGCTTACTCCCCTTTTTTTTTTTTTTTTTTTTTTTTTTTTTTGGAGCCCCTTGGTATTCCTGAACCGGACCCTTTAGTGGGTAAGGTGACCGGGAGCCAAGCTTGAGTGGCTCTTCCCCCTTTTCCTTTTTTTTTTTTTTATCTTTAGCCCCTTGGTTTTCCCGAACCGGACCCTTGAGTGGGTAAGGTGACCGGGAGCCAAGCAAGAGCGGCTATCTCCCTGTTTTTTTTTTTTAGCCCCTTGGTTTTCCTGAACCGGACCCTTGAGTGGGTAAGGTGACCGGGAGCCAAGCTAGAGCGGCTATCCCCCTATATTTTTTTTTTTTTTTTTTTTTTTAGCCCCTTGGTTTTCCTGAACCGGACCCTTGAGTGGGTAAGGTGACCGGGAGCCAAGCTAGAGCGGCTAGCTCCCCCTTTTTTTTTTTTTTTTTTTTAGCCCCTTGGTTTTTCCCGAACCGGACCCTTGAGTGGGTAAGGTGACCGGGAGCCAAGCTAGAGCGGCTATCTCCCAATTTTCATTTTTTTTTTTTTTAGCCCCTTGGTTTTCCTGAACCGGACCCTTGAGTGGGTAAGGTGACCGGGAGCCAAGCTAGAGCGGCTATCTCCCCGTTTTTTTTTTTTTTTTTTTTTTTCCCGGCTCCCTGAAGCCCCGCTGATTTCTTTTCGCCTCCCTGCAGTTCTCCGAAGCCCGGAAGGTCTGGTTAACAATCAACTATCCGTAATAATAATTATTAAATAGTTTATTTTATTTTTTTATTTATTTATTTATTTATTTTTTTAATATTTATTTCTTTAGTGTTTGTGTTTTTTTTTTTTTTTTTAATACTTATTAATTTACTTTATCAACTATTTATTAACTTTATTTTATTTTATTTTTATTTTTATTGTATTTTTATATTTTTATTTTTTATTTATTTTTATTTTTTATATTTTTATTTTTTTTTTTATATTTTATTTTTTTTATTTTTATTTTTTATATTTTTATATATTTTTTTTTATTTTTATTTTTTTTTTTTTTCTCTCTCCGAGGGTGTGGCGGTGTCTGGTCCTCGTAAAAATGTGCTGCACCGTCAAGTGCTCGATGGGGTCGTTAAGCAGTCGTCGGGCTACCAACACGGGGCACCATCCCCCCGTGGTGGATCAAAATTGCGATGGTCCCTCTTTCCTTCTTATTAGGCCTTAAGCGCATGGTCCCACTCCCCCCTTTTTTTTTTTTTTTTTTTTTCTCTCTCGGTCAGCCACTTCAAATCTCTAGACTATGCGCTACCAAAGTTTTCCTTCCCCCCTCCAGTGGCAAGTATTAAATTAAATTTTTTTTTTTTTCCTCTCTTTCTCATGTTTGTCGTTCAGCAGTTTTGGTGTTTAGCTCCCCCCCCATTACTTTTTAGCCTCCAATCTTTGGCATAATTCTGAGTGCACAACTTATCATTTTGGGTCCCCCCGAGTTTCCCCCCCATTCCAAAATTCAAATTTTTTTTTTTTTTTTTTTTTTTTCCCCTTCTGGCTTTCCGATAATGTGCACATATTCTAAATTCCTGCATCCAGGTAGCGTGACTGTGCGCTTCCTACCTTGTGCGATCTGGAGGTGTGGTGTGTCAGTCGAGCATAATGTGTCCAGAAGAAGATGTCGCAACCCTGTCGTACCAGAGCTGTCATCTGAAGTCACCCAGTCCTTAGCAGAAGAGTGGTCCTCTCCGGACTGAAGTTAGAAGTCTGAACGAGCAATCGGACACAGCTCATTCTCTGTTGCGTCTAGATTACTGTCTGGCAGTAGGTGGTTATCATGCAGTGATCCGGCGATTTATTCGCTCCGGCGGACAGCATCCAACCCGTTAAGCTTGGCGAGTCCAGGCAGGCAGGGGCTGTCCAAAGGTTTCAATGAGTTTCAATGAGTCGTCATTTTTCGACGCGCCGATGTACGATTACTGACTAGTTAAGAATGTGATCTGAAAGGATTCGGTCATGCTTGACCGTTTAAAATATATAGCGCTTAAGAAATGTTTATTTATGTTTTTATTGTGAATCCGTGTTCTATATGTTTTGTGAAGTGAATAAATAAAATGGAACAGAACATCACTTGTATTTTTTATGGAAATGGATTATTACAATGTGTGAGTTTATGGAACAAATGAAAGATTTATGAACATTATGGTGACCCTAGGATGTGATTATTTGCATTTTTTTGGACGACATGCATTTTTTTGGATAATTATGGAGTGAAATGAATCCGCTGAGCATGCATCGGATATGGGAGGTAGGCTTTTCCCTTATTATTTCATTATTTTGGTTCGAGTTTGGGGATTAAAAGTTATGGTTTCGGGTTTAAAAGAAAAGCGTAGTTTTGTTATAAAATGGTTGCAGTCTGTGAGGACATCGAATTCATTTGGTTTATATTTGATATTATTTATAATTTATAAATTTTGCTGATATATGAAATAAATGGTTTCAAAATTTGAATAATTAAAATTTAGTTTGGGTTTTAAATGTAAATGGTTTCATTTAACATTTAAATAATTGAAAATTACTTTCGTTTCATAAAATGTTGTTTAAATGGTGTTTCTTTTTGTTTCTTTGAAAAAGAAATTGTTTTTTTTAATGGAATATTATTTAATTTTTTGTTTCTTGCAATGCTATTAAAATAGCGTTACTTCTGGTTTAATACAAAATTATTTATTTAGTTTTGGTTTCATTAAAGGCTATTTTAAATTGATTTACTTCTGTTTTAACGATATTTATTTTTTTGTTCTTAAATGATATTTAAAGATGATGTTTACATTTTTTGATATATAGACAATACATGTTTATTTTTATTTAATAAATATATGGATAGGGGTTATTATTAAGCAATTAGAAGGTTTCATAATTTTTATTTTTGTTCTCTTGTTACGATATTGGGTTTAAAATGGATCTAGAAAGATTGAAGGAAAAAAGAAGAGGTTTAAGAACCTCATTTACGAAATATTTGGGGAAAATAGAAACAATCCTGAACTCCGAAATTACGGAGGAGTACACGAAATTAATGAAAATTGAGGAGCTTCTTAGATTAAAGGCTCAACTCCTGGACAAACAGGCAGAACTCGTAAACATCGATTATGAAATACAAACAAAAATTAAAGTCAAAGATATAGCTGAAGATGTAGCAGGCTGCGAGGAATACAGGGAAAAAGGGATCGATGTAAAAACAAAATTAGAAAGGCTAGTGGATAATTTAAATGACAGGCCGTTGCCTGGTGTTATTCAGATCGCTAGATCAAGTGATCAAACAGGGATTGGTTCAGAGAACCTAACAGTTAGAACTGAAACCAGAAGTACAGTTAAACTTCCGAAATTACAAGTTGTAAATTTTCTTGGTGACTGTAGTTCATGGTTGGACTTCTGGAACTCTTTCGAGGTAGCGATACATAATAATAATTCTTTAAGCAAAATTGAGAAATTTTCGTATTTGAAATCTTTCTTAGGAGGTGTCGCCTTGAGCGCTGTATCTGGGTTTTCATTGACAGAATCTAATTACGATGCATCAATACAATTACTTAAGGAACGTTTTGGACGAAGTGACGTAATTATATCGTCCCACATGCATAAGTTACTATTAATAGAGCCGGTGAAATCGTGCGCGAATGTTACTGAATTAAGGAGAATGTACGACGCGATTGAGGTACAAATTCGTTCGTTACAATCATTAAATGTAGCAACAGGCACTTACAGTAATCTGTTATGCCCTGTAATATTACAAAAACTACCGGAAGAATTAAATTTAAGTTATAATAGACAGCGTAATTCAGATGAATTGTTTGATATTTCTAAATTAGTTGATTTTATACGTAAAGAATTAGAAATACGAGAAGCATCGATAATTTTAGCGAATCCCAGAAATAATAGCGCAAATGAAAATAATTTTCGGAATAAAATGACAGGCCACAATAAACCTTACTTAAATTCTAAAAGGAGCGAATATCATCCCCCTAAATCATCAGCTTCCGTTTTAGCGACTCAGGCGGAAAGAAATTTATCTGGTTATCATAATAGGTATTCTTATGATAATAATAGGCCTAAATTTAATAACAAAAGAAATACGAGTTCGTTTTCTCAAAATACAGGAGTTCAGGGCTGTTTGTTTTGTTCCTCGGCACATATGAATCATGATTGTTCCTTAAATGTTTATGATAAGAAAAGGGCTCTAATGGCCAAGGGATTATGTTTTATATGTTTTTCAAACCATTTGAGTAAATTTTGTTCACGTAAAGATCATAAGTGCAAGTATTGCGCGTCTCCCTGGCATAACTCATTAATATGTAATACAGAAAGAAATGAATCCCGCTCAGTTGAGGATAAAAAACAAATACAGTCAGAAAGTTCTTTAAATTTAGTTTGTAATAAGAATAAAGAGCTTGAGGACACGCCGAATGATTCGGTGTTGTTGCAGACTGTAACGGCAAGTGTATTTAATATTCGGGCCAAATGCCATTTATTGAGGTGTCTTATTGACAATGGAAGTTCTAGGACATTTGTATTGCGCGAAGTGTGCAATTTATTGGGATTAAAAACAATCGGAAGGGAAACCCTTTTAATTTATACTTTTGGAAATGAGAATACTGAAAGGAAAACTTATGATATTGTAGAAATAGTATTACATAATGTAAGAGAAACTAATAAGAAAATTAAATTAAGGGCTGTGGTTGTTGATTCAATTACATTTGGGGAAATTAAAATTCCTTCACAATGGGTGCGTAATGTCGCACTAGAAAAAGGCATTGAATTGGCAGATAAGGGTAATTTAAGTAAAATTCATGTACTTATTGGATCGGATTACATTGGGGAAATTCTTGGAGAAAGGAACGTGAGAATTTCTAAACGATTAATGGCAACAGATACCTTATTTGGATTTGTGATACAAGGAAAGGAAAGGGACCCTAAAGCACTTAAGAATTGTCAGAAAGTGCGCGTTAATCATTTACATGTTGTTAAGGAGGAATTGGACCATCAAAGGGTTAAAAATTTATGGGAATTAGAGGCAATTGGAATTAATCCGGACAAAGAACATTCTAAATCAGATGATGAAATTTTAGAGTTATTTAGGCAAACCACTACTTATAGGAATAAAAGATATGAAACGCGATTGTTGTGGAAAAATAATGTTAAGGAATTGGACAGTAATTATGGGATAGCAAGACGACGCTTGTCTCATTTGAACACTGTTTTTGGTAGGAATCCGGACTTATATTTTAAATATAAGGAAATTATTGTGGAACATTTAAAGTTGGGCATCATAGAGGAAGTAGCGTCGGATTTAAATGAAAATACGGGTACAGGCTATTACATGCCGCATCATGCAGTAGTACGCGAACAAAAGAAAAGTTCTAAGGTTAGGATAGTTTTTGACGGTTCATGTAAGGGCAGGGATGAATTATCTCTTAACGATTGTTTAGAGAGCGGTCCTAATTTAAATCCAGATTTACTCAGGATAATTATGAGGTTTAGGTTACACCCTGTAGCGTTTTGCGCAGACATTCAACGAGCTTTTCTAGAAGTAGGAATCGCGGATGAGGATAGGAATTTTTTGAAATTTTTATGGAATGATGGGGAGGGGCCCGATCTCCATTCCGATGCTGCTAAACGAATTAGGACATTACAATTCTGCAGAGTTCCCTTTGGGGTGAAATGTTCCCCATTTCTATTATCGGCAACAATCAGGCTTCATTTGAAACTAGTATGTTGTGGCCACCACAAGACTTTCTTCTATATTTTCCTATACATATTCAATCAGTAACAATATTAAAAAAAAAAAAAAAAAATACGATTTTTTTTTCTGTTTTTTTTTTTTGTTAAAAGTAAAAAAAATCGATAACTTTGTTTTAAATTATCACAGATTTATGGTTCAACCATTCGTTTTAAAGGTATTGACGAGATCTTTCGAATGATACCCATCTTCAAAATTCAACCCCCCTGGGGGGGTACTTCCCTCCCAGGGGGGGAACCGATGCCCCCCCATGCACAAATTTTTTTTCCTAGTTAACTACTACTATTATCAATAATTCATATTAATTTTACAATCACAAGTTTAAAATAACTCTCATTATGCCCATTTATACGGAATTTTGTCCTATAAAATGCGATCACAGCGCCACCTGTTGAGCTATTGATCCCCAAATCTAATGGGCACCAGTTCATGTCAGGGTGCAACTAAATACCAAGTTTGGTTAAATTTCATTCATTGGTTCGTGAGATACAGCGTCCACAAAAAAATGATACAGACAGACAGACAGACAGACAGACAGACAGACACACAGACAGACATTTTTTAAAAACTATCAATTCGTGTTCAGGACATCCCAAAACGTGTAGATCCGTCAAAAAACGGAGGTCGAAAATTTTCGCGAATCCAATACTTTCTCTATATTACATATAGAAGAAAGTAAAAATTTGAGAATGACTACCCGGAAGCAACAGAAATATTAAGATCTCTATACGTCGATGATCTCATCTCTGGCACTGATGATGTGAACAAGGCATTACAATTATCTAAGGAAATGATGTATATTTTAAATGAAGCTAGCATGAATCTCAGGGCTTGGATTTCCAACTCTTCTAAACTTAATCAGTTGTGGAAGACAGACAATTTCGAATGTCGAGAAGATCCGGAGGAATCCAATGTTGAACTAAAAATATTAGGAATTATTTGGGACAATACGAATGACGAATTACTGATTGACACTTCACAATTTAACAAATTACCGGAGGACAGAATTATAACAAAGCGATATATTTTGGCTGTTTGCGGAATGTTATTTGATCCATTGGGGATCATGAATCCATTTTTGATTCGCATAAAAATTATATTACAATCAGTATGGGAAAATGGTAACCAGTGGGACGAACCTGTTCCACATGAAACTGAAATGTTGTTTTTAGAATGGCTAAATGAAGCTAAAAATTTGAAGTTCACTGGAATTCCTAGGCTGTATTTTAATGAATTCTGCTGGAACTCAGTAGAGGTACACATATTTTCCGATGCTAGCCCAAAATGCTATGGTTCAGTAGCTTATTTTCGATTTACGAATTCTGAAGGATGCAAAACAAGTTTTATAATTTCTAAGTCTCGACTAGCCCCTTTGAAGAAGATTACATTACCGAGACTTGAATTACTTGGCACTTTAGTCTCAGCAAGATTGGGATCATATCTCAAATCTGTTTTTCCTATGCTCGACCCCAGAAATATTTTTTATTGGACTGATTCTCAGATTTGCCTTCATTGGATAAAAGGTTCAGTTAACGATTATAAGCAATTTGTGAAAAACCGAGTGATTGAAATCAAGGAAAAAACTGATCCTGAAAAATGGCACTTTTGCAAAGGCAAGGTCAATCCGGCGGATAAATTAACGAGAGGTGTGAAAGCAAATTCCTTAATGAATGATAAAGTATGGAGTCAAGGACCAGCTTAGTTGTCAGAATTAAGTATGCCATATGACTCTCTAATGGAATTTTCCTGTGACATGGACAGCGTGGTTGAAGAAAGACATGGAGTTACAACACTTCAGGTTAACGTAGAAGTTCCAATGCCATTATTAAATCTGGAGAATTACAGTAGTTTGAATAGAGTTTTGAGAACAACCGCCTATGTTTTTAGATTTCTAAATAACATCAAATCTAGGTCTGAAAAACGTTCAGGGGCGCTGACAGCAAATGAAATATCTGCAGCAGAAAATTATTGGCTTCTATTTGTGCAGCAAAGTGAATTTAACAAAGAATATACTACATTAAAGGCAAAAAATTCAGTTTCTCCTGATTCTAAGTTATATAATTTGAATCCCATTTTGACAACAGAAGGTCTAATAGTATTAAAGGGAAGAATTCAAGGCTCTAATTTTTCTGATGAATCTAAGTATCCAATTATTTTGCCGAACAAGGCTCGATTTACTAATCTTTTGATCATGAAGGAACACGAAAATTTAGGTCATTCTGGTATATCTGACACACTCACTCAATTAAGAGAACGTTTTTGGATCATTAAGGGCAGGCAAGCTGTGAAATCCTGCTTGAACAAATGTTTTCTATGCAGAAGGTTTAAGGCCAAACAAGGACAGCAAATAACATCTCCGCTACCCATAGCAAGAACTAGTGAGGCTCAACCTTTTGAAGTCGTCAGAATCGATTTTGCTGGACCCTTATTCACAAGAGACAACAACAAATCTTACATTGCATTATTCACGTGTGCAGTCACTCCAGCAGTGCACTTGGAAATAGTCTCTAGTCTGAGTTCTGAACATTTTTTACTTGCATTCAGACGTTTCATCTCCAGAAGAGGTATGTGCAAGGTTGTGAATTCCGATAACGCTTTGACTTTTAAAGGTAGTGAAAAGGAACTAAAGAAACTTTATATGAACATTAAGAACTTTGAAATTCAGAACTATTTTGGTAATAAGGGTATCAAATGGAATTATATAGTAGAAAGAGCCTCATGGTGGGGGGGTTATTGGGAGCGAATGGTTCGTATGACAAAGGTCATTTTGAGGAAAATTCTTGGTAGGGCATTAGTTACATTTGAAGAACTGCAAACTATACTTGCAGAAATTGAATCTATTATTAACTCTCGACCTTTAACTTATGTATACAATGACCCTGTAGAGCCATTCCCTCTCACCCCAGCCCACTTCTTAATAGGAAAAAGGTCAACTGCATTGCCACCACAAAGTGGCCGTTTAGTGATAGCAAGTCAATCTAGTTCTCAAAACTTTTAATTAAACGATACTTGTATCGTGAGAGACTTCTTAACGAATTCTGGAAGCGCTGGAAATTTGAATATATTTTGCAGTTGAGAAATGCTAATGTTGTAAAACCTGTTAATCCAATTTCTAATTTTAATATAGGTGATATAGTCCTAATAGGTGATGACAAGGCCCCAAGACAAATTTGGAGGTTAGGAAAAATAATCGAGACACATGTAGGACGTGACAATAAGGTAAGATCTGTAACCTTAAAAACTTCATCAGGAATGTTAAAAAGACCCATTCAACTTCTTTGTAACTTGGAAGTCGAAGGGGACTTACCTTAATTAAACCAACTGTTCACCTGTAAGGTAATATTAATATTGTTTTCTTTTTTCAATTGTATCCAGGTAACATTGATTTTTGTATTTGATATAATTTCTATTTTCAGTATTATGTGGTTGTGAAATTTATTATTATGTACTATTTTTTTTTATTGGTTGTATTTTTTAAATTGTATTTGTATTGAACTTAACTTACCTTTCGGGGCGGGAGGATGTTGCAAATTGAATTGTCTTTGCATCCTCTCAGGTGGCGCGACTAGTCGTCATTTTTCGACGCGCCGATGTACGATTACTGACTAGTTAAGAATGTGATCTGAAAGGATTCGGTCATGCTTGACCATTTAAAATATATAGCGCTTAAGAAATGTTTATTTATGTTTTTATTGTGAATCCGTGTTCTATATGTTTTGTGAAGTGAATAAATAAAATGGAACAGAACATCACTTGTATTTTTTATGGAAATGGATTATTACAATGTGTGAGTTTATGGAACAAATGAAAGATTTATGAACACGTGCCTCGGATTTAGTTAGCCTTAGTAAAAGTTTGGAATGCAAGTATCGGTAGTATGAAGTTGTATTTGTGCTTAGCGAAATTATTGCAATTTTTTCAATGAGTTGACAGTTTCCTTGAAAGATCATCACGCCAATTTATAAAACAGCGCAGTAATTCCTCCATCCATTGATGAAAAACAAAAAACAACGATCATTATAGCAAAATTTGGAAATTTTTCATTTTAACTATGTTTTAAATTGTATGATGGAATTTCTTGGGGCCCCTTCACTGTGAGGGACCAGGGCACGTGCCCCGAATGCCCTGCCTTAAATCAGGCACTGGCCATAATATTTCTCAACAGAAACATACAATGAAACAAAACGTTAAAAAAAAACCTCACAAAGAACAAAAGTTTAATTAATGGTAACACTGTAGGGAACCTACATTTCGATTAAACAATTCTGAATAACTGATTGCTTATCAAAGCAACACTTGTTAATCCGACTTGTAGAACGCATACAGTTTTTTTTTTTTTCCCTCCCTTAAAAATAAGTAAGTTTAAGTCTATAATTAATTGATGTTTTAATTATGTAACTGAATATACCATGGAATTTTTTTTTTTTTTTTTTTTCACCGTAATGTAGGCCTCTGGCACTAAATTAAAACCGATCAAAAAGAGTTTTTTCTTTTAATTTATTAATGATAACAGTATAATAAGAATCTAAATTCATCAACAATTTATCTTTTAATTTTTTTTTTTTTTTTTTTTTTAAACTAAACTACAAAAACAGAGCCCATCATAAAACATTCTTGTATAGTAAGTCTATACTAGGGGCGCCGGACCCGCAGCTCCTGGGTTACATGCTGCTATAGCTCAATAAATTTTTACGGTCCGTGACGTAATTCACGGGATTTGTGAAATGACATCTTCTATTAACACAGCTAAAATTAAAAAATTCGTTCTGACTCCTCTGGAATAAAAACAATATAGACGGCCATGGTAGCTGTCAACGTGGCAACAGAAACTTACTAACATATTTCGTGTCAAATACGCCACAGTAGCTTCACTTGGACAATATAGGCGAAAATCTAATCAGTAATAAATCAATTTGCATACAGGTTGAACTAAATATAAATGTTCATAAGTCTGCGTGCGTTATTTTTTTAGTGACAACATCTTTCAAAATGTGCTTAACATATTAAAACATAGATTGTCTAAAAAAAGCCAAATCGTCTTTTGAATATTCCAAAAAGTGCAAGAAATAAATACATCAAAAACCAGCAAACTTCAAAATCCAATACATTTTTCTTATGAAAATAATAATAAAAGTTTAAAAATAAGATCATTTGAGTATATTAAATTAAGAAATTTTATGTTATTATCGTCAAATTATAATGTCTTATCATTATATATACATATTTAAAAAAAAAAAAAAAAAAAAAAAAAGAGGAAGGGTGGATTTTAGCAATTTAATCTTTTCTTACCAGTATAAAGTACAATACCAAATCTTGCAACCATAGTTTCAAGTTTATTACTTCATCTACTAAAGGGTTCGCCGTCACTGATAATACATACTTATTTTGTGAAAAATAAAGCAGATGAGCTCTAAATGACTCGGAAATGATAACGAAATTTAATCAAAAATGAATCAGAGAAGTTACCTTTACATGATAAAAACTGGATATTAATAAAAACAGATATATTTCCCTTGTATCAAGAAATGAGATACCGTAATTACTGAAAAATTGCTAATGTATTGATTGAGATAAAAGCCAGCCTTTGAAAAACTGGAACAAAAATTCAGTATGAAATGGATCTTTCTTCAATAAAAATAATAGTTTAAATAATGAAATCAAATAACATTCTTAAAATTAGGTTCATACATTTCGTACAAAAGTTACACGCGTCAGCGTACTTTTTCACACCTTCTACGTTTGTAAGAAGTTTTCAGTTTTTTGTTTTTTTTAACATATTAAATGAAGGAACTGGAATCAATAACAGAATTTCACATTAACGCAAACCAGGGAGCTGCACTTTATTGCACTATTTTTAAAAGCCGTTAAATATAATTAAATAAAGCAGAAATTACTATTAGGTTATAACAGTATACTGAAAGGGGGGGGGGGGGTGCCCTTCTTTTCTAATCTCACATTATCTCAGATTTTATATTTTGATGTGCTTGCTCTAAAGCAGTGTTTGGCAAACAATGATAGTGAGCGTGGGAAATAAAAATTCAGAACAGGATAAAGAAATTTTAGGCTACTGTTTTACCATTAAATTAAAAATAATCCTCGCAAAAAAGCACTATATTGTAGCCATCACAAAACTTTCTTGTATATTTTCCTAAACAAATTCTCGTAGCACAAATTATTTTTCAAAAATGTTTAATTAAAATTATCTTGCATGATGAATGAAGACGGTTTTTATCTGAGAAAAGTATAACACTAAATGTCGAAATACAGCCAATTTTGTGCCTTAGTAAATGCTGTTAGTGACTATGAACTTTTGATGCAAATCGCCCCACAGGTGACGCTGTCCTACCGCTTTTTTCTAATTTTTAATACAGCAGTATACGACAAAATTTCCGATAAATGTTCAAAATGAGAATTATTCTTTACCAATCATTAATGAAACCGAAAAAGTTATTTATAATGCTAACAATCAACCACGAAAATATTTTTGTGTATGAAGGAACATCGCCCCCCACCCCCCCACCCCTGGAAAGAAGTAGTCTTCGGGGAGGGGGGGGGGGGAGAGGGTAATTTTCAGTATGAGCATTTTCTCAAGAACTTTATCCACATTTTTAAAATGAATGGTTGAACCATATACCAGTAATAACTTGAAACAAAATTATCATTTTTTTCATTTTAAACAAAAAATTAAAAAATGCATTTTCTGAAATGCCATTTGTAAGCACAAAATTGATTTTTTATTTTATTTTTATTTTATTTTATTTATTTATTTATTTTTATTATTATTATTATTATTATTATTTTGGGGGGGGGGGGGAGGAGCAATTAGTGTTATACTTCTCTGAAATGAAAATCGTCTGCATTCATTATGGAAAATGATTTTAATAACTTGGAAACGTGACTTTGTATAGTAAAATACAAAAAGAAAGATTTATCGTGGCTACAACATATACTAGTTTTTAATTTTGTAAACATTAGTCACAAAAGAAAAAAAAAAAAAAAAAAAAAAAAAAACTGAAAACAGCACATTTAATGGTCGAAACATTATACGGTACTTCTGCATTTGTCACCAAAAAAAAAAAAAATAAATAAATAAACGAAACGTAAGGTAGAAAGATAAAGGAAGTGACCAAGATGTCAACCGAATATCTGATATTCAAATTCCTTTCACATAAGGCGGGGGGAAAAAAAAATCTCAAAATTAATACAGTGTCATTATTATTTTGTTTTTTCACTGAAAAATTTAAAACAGGTATTTTATTACTTATTTATGAATGACGAGAAAGAATTAATGAGAACAAAGAAAAAAATAATAGGAAAAAATAATTTGTTATGCACTGATTATGAAACAATTTGAAATCTAATTTACATATAATGTTAACACTAGATGATTTATTTTTTGTCTGTTTTAACGAATAGTGAAGAAACAAATTTGTTATAGTTTTATCACAGGTACGGAATTTTACACGCTAAATGCGATTGTATGTATGCCTGGCTGCCTCCTCATAGCCTGGTGAAGGCAAACACACACCGAATGTACCAAAAAATATGAAATAACCCACGGAAACCGAATTGGCCATTTAAAATAAATTATATCAATTAGTTAACCCTGATTCTGTGTTCATTTTGAATGGACGAAATATACATTCATTCTTGAATGCACACGGACCCAATGTTTTTAATTTCAATATAGAACCGTTCTTTCACTTTCTATTTCTGAATTAAAATTCCTGTAGTATTTTCTATCTATTGTTTTTTACGGAAAGTATTATAAAATAAGAAATTTCATGTACGCCGAATTTAAATGGACCTGAACACAGCAGCAGAGCAGGGTTAAAATTGTCAATTTAAATCCTGAAACTTTTTTTCATTATTATCAGTTAGTTAGTTTTTATTTACAAAATGATTTTTTTTCTTGGGGGAGGTGGGGAGGGGGGGATGAGGGATTACTTTAAATATAGAAGCGCGCTAAACCTATACAGGGTTCGCCGAAAGCCCCCCATGCCTCCTCCTATCTCGGAAATGCGTGAGAATTCTGAAAAATAGCAAAACATGTTTTCAAGGAATTCGAGGAGGCGCTCTTTTGGTGAAAAACTTTAAAATTTCAAATGGGAAAGGATATGTCTTGTGATACATCCCTGGAAACGTCTCTCAAGACAATGAATTTGATGTAAATAGTTTTCTCCTGCCATGAATATTAAAGGAGGTGCATCAGTATAAAATCTACATTTCAAAACTGGAAAAACGTCCCCCCCCAACCCCCTCCCATCTCGGAAATGCATCAGAACTTTGAAAAATGGTGAAACACGTGTTCATTTAATTCGAAGGGGGGTCTTTTTTGGGGGGGGGGAATTTTGGGCCGAGAGAAACGGAAGGAGGGGAGGAGGGAGGGGTACCGATAGGGAGGGCAGCTTTAAAATTTCAAATGTTACGGTATGTCTTGTGATACATCCCTGGAAACGTCTCTTCAAGACAATGAATTTGATGCAAATTTTGTTCTATTATGATTATTAAAGGAGATACATAAGTTTTAAAATCCACATTTCAAAACTCTAAAAACTTATGTATCTCCTTTAATAATTATCGCAGGACAAAACTATTTCTATCAAATTCATTGTCTTGAAGAGACGTTTCCAGGGATGTATCAGAAGATATACTTTCCTATTTGAAATCGTAAAGTTGCCCTCCTTAGAGGCCCCTTTAGCCACCCCCCTTCCGGGCCAAAATATTTTCACCAAAAGAGATTCCCTCGAATTCACTGAACACATGTTTCGCCATTTTTCAAAATTCTATTTCCGAGATAGGACTTTTGGCGGTATAGTCACTGTATAGACAAAAGTAGTTAGACACTTCTAAATACTGACATTTTGCCGAATAGAAATACTTCATGCATTCTTTTGGACCTTAAGGAGCGTAAAGAGTATGTTACATTACATATATTTCAGTGGGGGTTTAGTCCCGAAGGTAAAAGGGAACCAGTAACAAATTAAAGAAGAAAATGTTTGTGATCACTCTGTGTGAAAAATAATGCTTGAAATGTGTTGTATCTGCATTCATTTATATCTGAATAGCACGCACATTCATAGAGATATAAAAATTTCTTTAAGAAATTAACAAAAAATATATTTGCTCGTTCTTTGATTATAACATGCAGGGCATTTAACGCTATGCAATATATCATGTTTAAAAAATTTGGCATGCTACATTGGATACACTGGAACTTGAGCATACAAATATTTAACATCTGATGAAATATGAGCATTTCTACTAAATAATGTTTAACTGCGCAAGCGCAAGTGTTAACAAAATTCCGTCCAGAAACGCAAGTAAGTATCGCCAAAACTCAAAGCTATCGTCGATAGGAGGAACTTAAACGTCAGTTCTTCAGGGTAAAAAAAAAGAAAAACGAGAGGGAGTTTTAGTCTTAAAAAAAAAAAAAAAAAAAATCACTGTACACAAATTACATTAAATTAAAAATTTGAGTAATATATACTTTAGTTATACTCATTTATTTGTGGGTTTTTTTTTTTTTATTATTATTTATTTATTTATTTACAAACATACAGTACGTAATATATACTTTTTTTCCCGATTTTCTAAAAAAAAAAAAAAAAAAAAAAAACTGGATAAAATAATGTTGAATTTTAGACATGCAAAGAACATTTATAAACTCACGTTTAGCCACGAGTGCAATTAGAGGACAAACCACAAGCTGAAGAAAAGTACAAATACTTCGGATCAACCTGTATTACAAAAAGCTGCAGACTTGTAACTTTAACACATCATTGCACTCACTATGAACAGTATTTGTATGTTTTATTATTATTATTATTATTATTCTTATTATTTATTTTATCGTTTGTTTGTGGGAATAGCACAATTATTTAGGCAGATATAACTTTTTTTTTTCCTTCCCAAAAAAATCGTTGATTATTATTATTATTTGCTTATAACAAGAATGGATTTCAAGAAAATTTTACAAAACATTAGAGAAGCATTATTCTGAATCATAAAATTTAGACGTGTAATATTCGCTAAAATATAAGCATTTATAGTTTTTTTTTTTTTTTTACTGCGCATATGCGAAAAATAGCAATTTTTTTATTGCAAGGGTTGAAAGCTAGATAAATTGGGCAACTTATGTCAAAAGTTCATTTGAACAAAGTAAAATTGTCGGCAAAATAAAAAAAAAACCACAGGTGTAATATTCTCTAAGATATTATATTTACAGTTTTTTTTTTTATTATTATTATTGTTTGTGTGCATGCACGAAAAATAGATTTTTTTTTTTTTTTTTTCTTTTTTAAGATAGTTTGAAAACTAGATATATTGGGCAATTTATGTCAAAAGTTCATTTGAACAGAGTAAAAATTGTCGGCAAAATAAAAAAAAATCACAGGTGTAACATTCGCTAAGATATTATATTTATAGGGTTTTTTTTTTGTGTGTGTGTGTGCATGCGCGAAAAATCTTTTTTTTAAAAAAAAAAAAGATAGGTTGAAAGCGAGATATATTGGGCAATTTATGTGAAAAGTTCATTTGAACAGAGTAAAAATTGTCGGCAAAAAAAAAAAAAAAAAATCACAGGTGTAATATTCGCTAAGATATATTTATAGTTTTTTTTTTTTTGTGTGTGTGTGTGTGTGTGTGTGTGCATGCGCGAAAAATCAATTTTTTTTTTTAAGATAGGTTGAAAGCGAGATACATTGGGCAATTTATGTAAAAAGTTCATTTGAACAGAGTAAAAATTGTCGACAAAATAAAATAAAAAAAATCACAGGTGTAATATTCGTTAAGATATTATATTTATAGTTTTTTTTTTTTTTTTTTTCTTGTGTGTGTGTGTGTGTGCATGCGCGAAAAATCAATTTTTTTTAAGACAGGTTGAAAGCGAGATATATTGGGCAATTTATGTAAAAAGTTCATTTGAACAGAGTAAAAATTGTCGGCAAAAGAACGAGCTAAAAAATTTAGATATTTTCCCGCTAGATTTTTTTTTAATATAACAAAATATATATGTAGTATTACATTTTTTCACCCAATTTTTTTTTCCAATCAAAGAATAAAATTTTACAAAATAAATTTTTTCTAATTCATTTTCTTAAATAGAAAAAAATTTCTTCTCTGTTAAAAAATCATTGTTGCATATACACTAAGAGAAAAAAAAAAAAAAAAAAAAAGCCGCACTGCAGAAAAATTGACTTATACCTTTTTTAATTGTAATAAATTCAAAACTAATAGTTGAAACAAATAAAACTGCCATGTTTGCATAACACCAAAGAGACGAAATGATACCTGTGTACATTTTCGACTTAGTAATTCGCTTTATTACACTCTACGAAGTATTTTATAAAACTTTACATAAAACTTTCTTTTTAAACGTAATATAGTAAACATATACTATTTTTATTTATTATAGGAAATAAACACGTTATATTTTAACATATAAAATAAAACTTATTTGTTAGATTTTACCAATTACTTAATAAAAACATGCATTGTGCGCTGAGTTAATTCCACCTTTATATGGAAGTACTGCTTTAATGCGCAATGGCGTAGAGTGTTTTAATATAAATCTCAGAAATTTCACTGGGCCAAATATCACAAATATTTTTTTCTATTTCTTGCAGAGTTGTAGGCTGCAAATTTCAAACCCTTCCCGTCTCTCCCCGCCTTTTTATAGACTAAACATTTTCGAACGGATTGGGATAGAACTATTTGCAGGTCTGGTGACGAAGAAATTCTGCAATATTCTTTGTGGGATTTAACTTAAAGTGAAGAAAGATATGATTATTTATAGAATTATAGGTGCTCATGGGAACGGATAGGTAATTTTGTAATTTTAAGAATCTGAATCAAATAAACGTAACACAGACGCCTTGCAACAAGGTGCATTATCAACTTGAAAGGCTGTTTGCGAAAAGTCTGAGATACCTTCAAAATAGTCGATCAGGCACCACTTTTGTAATGGCCGTGTTTTATTTCCAGTTCCCTTGAGCTTGAAAATTTGCCCGACTCTTTGAAAAGTTATGCACCTCTGTACCATCATGTTTGGAGAAAGTGTCACTGTTAGCAATTTCCATTAAATCAGTCACATTTTTGCCATCCTACCAGAATTTTTCATCAGCTCGAAATAAATTAACTTGACTCGTGAGAGAAAACCAAATCAGCCAAATAATTAACTGATAATCCTGTTTTTTTTTTTTTTTTTTTTTTCAATTCTTTTCCTTCATAATATTTTTTTTTTTTTTTTCCCCAGATCTTCTGATTTTTAACCTGCTTTGTATAACTGTTGCTGCACTGTTTTTGAAGAAATTATTTTGCTAAACACATTTTTGAATTTTTTCTAAGTTCTGAACATGATATAAAACGATTTTTTAAACATTTGCTTTTTAACTTGCGGTCATCTTGCTTGGATGAGCAACGTGTCCGCCTAAAGCCAAGTTTCCAGTTTAAACAGCAAAAACAGTTTTATATCTTGCTACAAACCTTCTCACCAACATTTCATTAACATTTAATTATTTTGCCATGTTTCGTATTAAAATATTTTTCGATTTTCATTGTAAAATTAATACTTTTCGTGGCATCGTTAATTCCCTTATCTTTGCCCTTTTGAAATAGTTTCTAAAATAATATTATAGTTTTAAAAAATTAAAGAACACGCTTTTATAGAAATGTGAACTAAAACAGCACAAAATATCTATCTTAGTATTAAAATGCAGAGTAAGAGAAAATCGTGTGAGTGACACACCATAATATTTACATACATTTAAATCTTTAATTAAAATAACTTAGAATTAAACAAAAACCATTTTTAAAAAATCTCCCCTGCCTGGGATCGAACGCTGGCCCTTTAGGTTCGTAGCGCGACGCCTTACCTCTCGTTCACGTAGGGAAAGTATTTTTTTACAATATAAATTTTTTGTTTGCTCCCAGAGCAGTTACAGACATACAAACATACATACATACAGGTGAAGCTAATAAAAGCGTGTTAATTACAATTTTCCTGACATTTGTAATTTGTTAACACTGGGCCCAATCCTAAAGGACGACGTAATAAAATCAATTCGAAAATTTGCTGTTTAAACGACAAAAATGGCGGTTACAGAAAGAGAAAAGGAAAATATCCAAGTGCGGCTTTTTTTTTTTTTTTTTTTTTTTTTTTTGTCCCTTAGTGTACATTATAAGATGCGTAAAAAAGAAAAAAAAGTGATATGGTCAATAAATATGGTCTAAATGGATGGATGGAAGTAAGATACAAATAATTAAAATACGCGTGCATAAAATAAGATTTAGGTATATTTTAAGGATCTTGCAAACGTGTAAATTGTACGTCATTATATGCAATAATTGTTTGTCATTTCTAAATACGTAGTATGTAAAATATACGTATATAAAAAATGTGTCAAAACGATGCATATTGAAAATGTGTAAGCTTTATACAAATACACATGTATGTAATTATATTAAATTATAATACAAGGTGGCTAGCATTTAAACCTTTTCAAATTCCCTGACTATTTTTCGAAATTTTCCTCCATTTTTCCCTGAGTCTCACATTTATTTTCGATGAAAATTTCATGACACTAGCAAAAAATTTAGTGATTTAAAATATCATTAATAATTTAATGATTAATATAGCTTATTTTTACAAAATTTGTTAAAATTCCCTGAATTTAAAGGAAATTCCCTGACTATTCTCTGACTTTTCCAGATTTTCTAAATTTCCTGACTTTTCCCTGATTCTTGGATTTTCCCTGATTGCTAGCCACCCTGTAATATGTTGTGACTGTATTTACATATGTTCGTAATTATATGTATCCACAATATGTGTATACTTGAAATGAATAAATGCTATAAGATAAAATTATATAAGAAGTTAGAAAAAAAAAAAAAAATGTGGAAATAATTTAAAAAAAAAAAATGAAAGAATGAATAAATTTTAGTTAAATCTTTCAAACGTATATAAATTATAATATCAAAAAATTTTTCAATTACTTTTTTCTAATATAGATTCAAGTAATAAACTGGAAAATTAAGAACTTTTGGTAGATATTAAGCATACTTCTACATTAGAAGTTGACATTCAGACTTCAAATATATAAATATTTCCCCACAATAAATGTTAATGACAAAGTTTCATAATAAAAACCAGCTATTAAGAAACAAAAGGTTGGAAGGAGAGAAAAAAAATGAAATCTGAAGGACAAACCTTTCTGTAATCTTGAATAATGTGATTTGGTCTTTTTCTTCTGAAATCCTTTGGTAACTGATGAAATGTATCCATTTAAATTAATAAGTACCGACTTTCCACTCTTACTCGCAGTCATCTTGTTCTTATGCAAAACAGAAAGCAGGTTAAATAAATTCTAAAAGTCGACTTAACTTCGCAAACGGGTTGACATGAAAATTAATATGTTTTCAGTAGAAATTATCTTCGGCGACTGCCGACCTCTCGTAATCACATTCGTATAGCTACCGTCACATAATTCAGACAGCGCCTCAAGGACAAGTGATTGTTCATTTTGTTTTGGCAACAATAAAATGAGCTTTGACAATCTGATGATAATGTGATGTATTATTCCGGAGATATCCCTTTTTGTAGTAATGTCTTAAAAATCGCGCGGGTGGAGAAAGAATAAAGGGAATGATCTTAAAGTACGACGCAACGAGTACCAAAGGCCGTAATGACTTATTGGAATAAGTACAATTCATAAAAATGACCACAGCAATGAAATTGCATTGATACATCATTTAAACATAACGAACCACGCGTTACAATGACATGTTTCTAATAATACAACGGAGAATGTAACGCAAATCAGCTATCCAAATATTCGGAACTAAGTATATATATCACATAAGGATAAATGATTTCCGCTCTATTCAAAGAGGCGTGTTCTGATAGAATAGAAAAATTTTTCTAACAGATCACGTAATTCGCAAAGCAGATTTTCCGGATTTCCCTTCAGACCACAATAAGTATTTTTAAGAATTATCATTTTACATTTTTTTTTTTTTTTTTTTTTTTTTTTTTGTAAGTAGTAGAATTAAATGTTATCTGTGTAAATAAAAATTAATTTACGTTAAGAAGTTGAAAATCAGAAATCATGAGGGGAGGGGGAAGGAATACGTTTTTTTTTTTTTTTTTTTTTTTTAACCTTAATAGTTATCATAATCATCATTCCCCCTCCCTTCTTCCCATTAAAAAAAAAAAAAAAAAACATATAAATCGAATTCATATATACAACCACAGAATATAAATTAAGAAACTAGGTTGCCGCCTCGACTTTAAAAATAAATAAATAAGCAAGTAAACTAAAATTTAAAATTATTATTTAAAATAATAATAATAATAATGTTTTTTTTTTTTTTTTTTTTAAGCATAAAAGTAGTTTTTAGTTGTCTCAATAATGTAAAACCCTTAATGAAGCTTATGACTGGTGCAATTAGCTTATTAATAGGAAGTATTTTAAGGTGTTGTTTAGGCTGCCAAAGCATTAGAAAAATCTGTTAAAATCAGAAATCACATATAAAAAAAAATAACGTAATATAAGCGTCTGACAAAATAAACAATTCTGTCAACTAATTAATTATGGTAAACAATTCCGACAAAATAAAATTATTGAAAATAATTATAATAGATGTTTTTAATCTTCTAATTAATAAACCATTTTTAACGTGAATTACCGCATTTATAAATATTCCATCAAATGCACATTTTCTATCACTAATCCATAGTTGTCAGATTTAAAGAATAACCACACTACTTTCTAAATGTATTTTTCAGTACAAGTAACGGCAAATAAACTAGAAATTCGTTACTAAAGATTTCTGTTAAAAATTAGTGGTAATACACTTTCGGAGAAAATCGAAAGACTTAGTGAATATGATGATCGAAAATAAAAAAAATTTCATAACTCCGGCGATTCTGGATTATATTGCCTTCGTACTGCATTTGAGAAATGCTTTTTGTAAGCGTTAAGTTTCGCTAATAGGCGCACACAAAATAAAAAAAAAATCTTGTTAAAATATTCATGGAGTGTTAAATTAAGAGTTATTTTGAAATACTGTAAGTAATCCCAAGTGTTAGATAACAGTCCACGGTCCACGCTTGGTGGGATGCTAACCGTTGCGGGGTCTTGTTAAGTTGTCAAGGCACATAATTCACGCGAGTTTCGGCGAGAATCATGAAAAACTCAGAGCCGCTAGGTCGATGAACGTGATTTAGGATTGAAACAGGCCTACCATCTACCAATTTAGAAAGCATAATCTCTTGGCTAAATACAGATACCAGAATTCAAATATTTGAAGTTTTAGCAGGTGGCAGCTTTCCGGAAAACATAATGTAATATTAATTGAACCATTTTCAAATCAATCGAGTTTTCTTGACTATCGTGTAATTCCTCCTATTCTCTTTTTCGAATACTGAAATCGTCTAATGAATTTCACGTTTACCATCAACTGGTTTATAAACACACTATAATATTGGGCATACTGTATGTAGAGCGATGCAGTGTGCGTGAGAAAAAGATCTGTGAGCAGAATCAAATATTAGAAGTAAAGCTGATCACAAAGTTCTGGTCGATAAAGTTTATAACTAAAATATGGAATATCCGGACTTGAGCTTTTGATGTCTTATTATTATTATTATTAAACTTCATATTTAAACTTTTCCAACATATACAATGTAAGAAAAGTATTGTAATCATTAAAAAAAAAAAAAAAAAAAAAAAAAAAAAATGGACTACAAGACTTTGGTGTAGCTATACACGTATTGAAATATTTCCTAACTTTATTTTAATTTTACAGTCTCTCTCTCTTTTTTATGTGAGTGTGTGTGTGAGAGAGAAGGGAAATTATTATTATTTTAAATTCGTTTCGTATTATTATTATTAATTCGTTAATTTACGTTTCAAACAGAAAAAGAAAAAAAAGTTATATATTTCATTGCTTTTATTAAAGTATGATCATTACGGCAAATGAGATGCGTATTTCCTTATACACTAATTTAATGCCTATAATCCGCGTATTATACATTTTAAAACTTTATTTTCTAGTAATGTGGATTTATACAGAACCGCGTATTACCTGCGAATCCCCCCCCCCCCCTTACACATTTTGAAAATGTCAATTATAAGTTTTCTTAGAGCAAATATCATTGTTACATTTTCGATATCTTAGTTTAGCAGATTTTTGTCAATACTGCAAATGATAAAATTTGATAGCGTCCATGAAGGTCAAACCATATAAAATGGGGGAAAAAAATAATAACTGTAATATAATTGATTCTCGATTACAATATACTTACATTAAATTAAAATATACTTACAATAAAATCATTATTATTATTATTTTCTATACTCATTGACTTTAATGTATTCTTAATTTTGCACATAAGTTCGGATTTTTTTTATATTATTATTGTGTAATTAAATTATTTAGTCCTAAAATTTCAACATTTTACATTCGTTCCGTTTTTTTTTTTTTTTTTTTTTTTTTTTTGAATAAGCATAATAATTATAACAATTATTATTATTATTATTATTTAGAAATGATTAGAATTTATTTTATTTATTTATTTATTTTTATTTATTTTTCACTAGATCATTTTTTATATTGCCATGTGTTAATAGTTCTTTGTAAATTCGACAACAGAAAGAGATTATACTCTCAAGTTCCTGCACATCATATGAGTTTGAAGAAAGAATTTTCACTAGCAGGATACAATATTTAGAAAATCAATAGCACAAAAAGAAAAGTGTCAAAATAAGGAAAATTAAACCGTATGGTTCTAGATACTATTTTTAAACAAGATGGATTCCATTCAGCATCTGACTAAATATAACTGAATGATTCACGAGCTAATAATTAAGCGCGAAAAATCAATGAAAGGAAAACTAATTTAAGTTACAGCTGATTAAGTGAATTATCCGAAAGTCACAGATGAGTAAATTAACGGAATAAGGAAGCAAGAGAAAGAGAGAAATTTAAAAAGGTTCAAACATTTTTTTTTCTCTCTCTCTCTCCCTCTTTTTTATTTGTTTAAGCCTACAATATAGGTCAGAAGTAACACGGTCTACTGTGTGACTAGTCGGCAATAACAACAATTCAAAAGAGAACATTAATTTCCTCGACATACTCATAAGAGACTAAATATAGAAGCCGTAAAAAAGCTACACCAGCAAAAAAAAAAAAAAAAAAAAAACTATGTGTTAGAGTTTTACAAAAAGTTACCTTTGACAACTATTCTAAATTGGTTTTAACAAGTGCATGAAAATTTTCTTTGGATAACAATTTTCGAAAAAGATGCGTTACTGCTATTATCGAATGCAAAGATTATGATGTAACTTCAGAAAAAAAGAAAGAATGCCATATTCAGAGTCATATTATTGCATATAAAGAAACCAGACATTTTTTAAGTGTATAAATTAAGAAATCTACACACACACACACCTCCAATAAATAAATAAATAAAATTCTTCAATTTGTAATTTTTTATATTTTATATACATAATCAGAAATCTGCCTCATTTATTTATTTTTTTCTTTTTGTATTATTCATGGACTGCAACAACGATATCTTATAATACCCAAATATGTTTAAAATATAATACCCAAATAATACCCAAATATGTTTAAAATATATTGTTAAAGTATAACAATGAAAAATCCAGAGAAAAAATAAATTATCAGGAGTATTAAAAAAATTTAATTAAATTTAATTTTTAAAATTTAATTTAAATAATTTTCAGGGAATTTTAATGTATTTAATATTGTTTATTTTAATACACATGTGTGCAAATTTTTATGAAATTCTAAGACAATAATTTAAAATGAAGATTCATGAAGTCCAAAATTTTCACCAGTTCGACCTGTGCCCCTCCAATAATTTGGAAAACTCTATGCCTATAGTCAGAAAGAAAATCGACAGCTTGCATTTTAAGTATATGTGCAAATTGCCTAGAAAATAAATATGATAATAAAATTTTAATTAATTTCGAAAATTCCCAGGAAACTCCCCCCATTTTCAATCGAATTTACAGATTTTTGGACTCTGAACTTATCCCTATTTATAACTACTTTTTAATTTTTGTTACAATTGGATTAAAATTTGAAATTCATTAAAAAAAAGGAAAAAAAAAAGAAAGAAAGTTAGAAAAAGAAATAAAAAGAAAAAAATAATTTTTTAAAAGTTTTTATACTCTAGTCTAATAAACCACGCGATAATGGAGTTGAATACTTGTAAATTATAGCATTTTAAAATGTCAAAGCAAATTTTCCCTGAGAAGAAAAAAAAAGAAATCTCATTTCAATTAATTAAGAGCACATATCAAACATATTTTTATCACTTACCTAAAAACACTCCTATTAAATCAGCGTTTTTAAAAAAAAAAAAAAAAGCATTGAAATCCGTCTATTTGTTTGGAAGCTACTGTGGCACAGGCAGACAAACACAGACTGCAAACTTAAAACATCTGCTTTTCTGGGGGCAGAGGAAGGGTCAGGGATGTTAAAAAATGGGTATTTTTAGAAAAACCTCCTGTCATGCCCAAACTTATACACACACCATAATGATCGCCATTACCAATAACAACTATTTCTCTGTTGTCACCAAAAATATTTTTTACATACAACTTTGGGCCTGAAAAAATTTGCACCCCCTCTAGATCGGATGCTGGCTACGCCCATGGTTTTGCTTGTTTTGTATTTCGTATACTTTGTATTATTAGGCATCCTATTTTTAACACGTTCATCGCCCAGCATGATTCCACTGAATTTCTCGCCAGGCCCAAATCCGTCCGCAGGAGCCGGAGATAACATGTACTGTACCAGAGAGCCACAAATAAAAAAAATAGAAATAAGAAAATTTCGAGAACTTCCGATTACCGAATGATTGTCCTCGGAAAATGCTATGCCCGACAATAATAGAAATAAAACAAGGGAAGTGTCCAACCATTTATAGATTCGTAAGAATCAGCAGGGCAAGCCTATAAGAAAACACTTAAATTAGCATCTGACAATTTGTTTTCAAATAAATCTTCGATTGTGAATAATTCCGAAGTCGTAATATCCGTATTTACAGTTCAAAGGGTTGGCATGTTTTTTAAACCATGGTTTAAAGTTTAAATCACTGTTTAAACCAACTGTTTTTTTTTAAATTATTATTATAAGTTGATTACATTGTATAAAATGATTTACTGTAGTGTACAGTTCCCGCCGCTTATTAAAATCACATTCGTTCTGAGCCAAAGTGATTTTATTAAGCGGCTGTTTTTTATATCCGGCGAACATTCCTGCCCTTAAGGAAGAGGTATTACTTCCCTGTATTTCAAAAGAAATTTCAAAAGGTAATGAATAATATAATTAGTAAACAATATTAATTAATTAACTAATTGTTTCTTTGATATAAGTAAATTAAACGCAGTGTAAGTTCCCGTGCACTTTCGTTAGAGGAAAATCATCGTTAATTTACCAAAAGTTCACGCTGTTATTATAAATTTAAAATCTTTCCGTTTAAACCTCATGAATTATAGTAATTTCAAAACAAGAACTAAAAATTGCCTTCTAATAATTAGAAGAAAAAAAAATCATTTCAAATCAAATTTGTATTTTATCATGACGCTTTTTGAAAAATACGTTCCTTGAAATTGTTAAGGAGATAAGTTGCGGGGCGTGTTTAATTTGTAACTGTTCTGCAAGTATAAAATCTTGAACAATTAACGATAAGGGAGGGTTTGTTGTGCTTTAATTTCTTTTACTATTTAAAAAAAAAAAAATCCCAATGTAAATTTAAAAAAAAAATTAGCGTGCATAAATGTATTTTTGGCTGCTGAGGAGATATTTTTTGAGTTGATTAACCCGCGATGCTAATTTTATTAAGCGGCGGTTACTGTATATACCAAAAACAATGTATTACTTCAATACAACTAATTCAAAACATCTCATATTAAAAACATCCACACACAGAAAAATAAATTGGTCACAGTGACCTGCCAAAATGCTCAGCTGACAATACAGAATTGACTAACCAAAATCACTGACTAGCCAAAAAGTGTACTTGCTGAACTAGTCTCCAAAACTGAAAAGTGTACTTGCTGAACTAGTCTTCAAAACTAAAAAGTGTACATGCTGAACTAGTCACCAAATCTGAAAAGTGTACTTGTTGAACTAGTCTCAAAAACTAAAAAGTGTACTTGCTGAACTAGTCAACAAAACTGAAAAGTGTACTTGCTGAACTAGTCAACAAAACTGAAAAGTGTACTGGCTGAACTAGTCACCAAAACTGAAAAGTGTACTTGCTGAACTAGTCATCAAAACACTACTCCAGACTAGGAAGGTTAATATTATCAAACAAAGATGGCTAGTCCACAATCAAAACTATCTGACCAGTAAGATTAGTCATCAACCACTTTACCAGACAAGGCAAGTTAGTCATCAATTGCATTTACTAGACAAAGCAAGTTAGTCAGAATCTACACTTGATTCAGAAGGTTAGTCAGCAGCCACCAGATATCTGACTAAGCAAGCGAGTCAGATTTTAATGACTATTTGAAGAGGCAAGTTAATCAAGACTATTTGCCTGACTAGCATGTCTGGTAACATATGAAGAGGGAAACTAGTCTTTATTTGACTAAGCTGTCTAATAATACTTGAAGAGGAAGATTAATCCAATATATATGTACAGTTGAACCTCGAAAATCCGGAATCGATGGGACCGTGGTGATTCCGGATTTCGGAATTTTCCGGATTTTAGAGATTTATTAAAAATTAATTTTTATGACATAATTACATACAAAATGCAATTTTTATGCTAGTGAAAATAAACGACGATCGAATTAGCGAATTAAATTACAAAATAGAAATACAATAGATTTAATTTAGAATTAAAATATAAACACATTAAACTAAAAATGTTATAGACAATAAACTAATAAACTATTTATTTATTAAAATATACTCAAATAAAACTATAAAAAACAAAGTAATGTTTGTGTTTTTTTATTTTTATTTTTTTTTTTTAACATTTCAGCAATTTAAAGCTGATTTTTTTTGCAATTTAAAGCTAATGTGATTTTTTTTTTATTATTATTCCGTTTTTAACTTACCTGTTTTAAAAAAATAAATTCAATAAATTCATTTCTTTAATTAACAATCAAGTAGTATAAAAATATGTAAAATTATGACTATGTATTCAGTGTTCAATAAAAAAGATTTTTTGGATTCCACAAGAAATGTGGAATTAAGGTACATCAAAATCTTATTTAAAAAATAAAAAGTATAACCGGAAAAATGTCCGGATTTTAGAGATTTCCGGGTTTTCGAGATTCAACTGCATATATATATATATATATATGACTAACCTTTCTCATAATATTTTAGCCAGATTAATCTAAATTTTTATTAAAATCCCCCATATTTCACGATGAAGAGATTCCATGCTTGTTTGCAGGGGGCCTTTTAAAAAGCATTGTTATCAGACTTAACCTGATTAGTTTTGTAATTTTTAAAAGTTTCTTCCTTCCCCCACCTCCCTTCATAGTGTTCAACCGCAAAAAAGCATTTTAAAAACTTTTCTGAAAAACTACTTGTCCATTATTTGGAATAAAATAATTATAGCTGCCAACTTTTTCAATTTATTCTGCAATGTTTTTAACATTTACCCCCCTTTTTTTTACTACATATTATTTCTATAGTAATTTTTTTTTTTTTTTTTTTTTTTAGCATGCAATTACAATTAAATGTGAAGAAAATTACTCTACAAAGAATGCGGTTTGAAAAAAAAGTCTGTACTAACAACATTCTGGAATAAATTTAAAAAGTTTGCAGCTATGAATAGTGGAAAATTAACAAACATATGGTACATCGGTAAAAGAACTCTACCCAAGTGAAGACTGCAATGGCTATATTTTTAAGTATCTAAAGCTTAATTTAGCATTAGTGAAAAAAATTTCCAAAGCTTAAATAAATGTTCTGAAATTATTGCACCCATGGTATGTTTTGACTGAAAATTTGGCTTATAAAAAAGCATAACTAGAATATGCACTTGCAATCAGCCTGTCATAACCTGACAAGCTATCTTTCATCGAGATATGTGTGTCAAAAATAATCCCAGAAACGGCTTCAAACAAACAAAGTAAATCTTTAATAATAATAGTTTAAAGCTTTACAATTACTTTTTGTAGTTCATCTGGTAATTTAAATACTGGTATTAGTAAATAGCCCATCTCTTCACAATTTCTTTGTAAGCACTCAATAAGCAAATTTTAAATCAATGAAAATTTCAGTGGACCACATAGTATTGGACCATATAGTGTTTGTTTTTAGTCCAAAAATATTTTTTTAGTGTATCTAATATATTGTGAAACTTCTTTTTGTGTACACAAGTTTTTAAATTGTTATGATTTCATTCTAAATACACAAATATTTTACAGCATGTTTTTGTGAAGAACATCAGGATTTTTAGCTCAATAATTAATTAAATTTTTGAGACTAGTAATAAAGTCAAAAATAGTTTTTTTTTTTTTTTTTTTTTTTTTTTTTTTTCTGTCAGCAATTTTAATACTTTTTGTTAAATTTTCTGAATGTGCAACTTACTTAACTAAATTTTACTATATTTCATCCTAAAACATTGCAATCTTTGTTTTTCCCCCTTATTTAATTATTATTTCTACTATTTAATTTATACATGATTGCAATTAGTTCTGCGCCAAGATAGAGTTGTTGTAAAAAATAATTTTATGCATATACGAAGAATTTTGCCCATCTTGAAAAAAAAAAAAAAAAAAAAAAAAAAATATTTTGAACAAAGAAGACAGTTAAATTTCAAGAAATATTTCAGAACTATTGTAGAAAGCTGTATGTGTTGCACCGTTTGGTTCTTTACTATATTTGATGATTCCAGTTTAGTAGATTACTTTTACCCTTAATGATTGATAATTTTAATCTTAAAATCTTCTTAAGATGTGAAACTATAGTCCTCAGCTAATTTTTGGAGAATGTAAGTTTCTCAATACTCAGACTTAATTTAAGATGAAGAAATAAAAACGTTAAATATTTTATCACTTCAAACATGATAGACTTCATTAATCTTTGTTGTTGTTGTTACTTATGCCACTTATAACTCCGAGCCCACGTACATTGTTTCCAGACTTTGCGATTTTTTTATTCAATAGTCACCAATAATTTTGAGAAGTGATATTTGATATACATAATAAACGATTCTTGAATTCGATTCGTCTTTTATGTATATCAAATATCGCTTTTCAAAATTATTGGTGACTACTGAATAAAAAAGTCGCAAAGTCTGGCAACACTGCCCGGGTATTGTGACAACAAGGATTTAAGGTAGCAGAGAAACACTTTCCATTTAGATCCTAGAACTGTAAAGAGATTAACAGTTTCGGGCTAAAGCTTGCAGGATAGATTTTTATAGAAATATGTTTAATGAAGTCCCTGTATTTATATATTTATTTTCAGAGTTTAGTTATTCAGGGATAAGATTAGCAAAAAGCTTTCTGTATCTTCAAACATATATTTCGTACTGATAAAAACAACTGAAACAAAATATATCGCCATTCTCATAACAAACACGCATAACTCAAAATTACTAACTTTTCAGATTCAAACTATAAATCCCTTATAATTAGGCAACCAATAAAAATTGAGTTACTCCACTTTGATATTTCATAGATACCATCCCTGTGTCTTTCAACAAACAGCTTAGCTGAAAGTCACTATTTTTTTTAGTTACACCTTTTTGTCACGAGAGCAACGATATGCAAGATCTTAAAATTATTTTCTATTGCTTAATTAGAAGCGATAAAAAGGAAAAAGGTTCACCTCCCCCCCCCCTCTTTTTTTTTTTTTTTGTTAAAAATGAAACAAATCAATATCTTTACTTACAACATTTGGTCCTATGCTGCTATGTTAAAATAAAATTTCAAATATCTGAAATTTTTCAAGTAAAATTTTAAAAATCAACAGGATTATTTGTTATTTTCAATATTATCAGTGAAAATTATCTATAGAGTTTAAATGGGAGTTATACACAAAAAATAGTTCAACAAAAGGTTACTCTCT